>CM024599.1:25955585-26587347 GCA_014182555.1 Eucalyptus erythrocorys
GGTCATCTCATTGGACAGGAGTTAATCGAGTCTAATCACGACCGACTACCTTATTTGGCCTAAGGTTTACGCCTAAGCTATGTTTGGATGAAGCCAGATGTAATCGGGCTTTAACAGGCGAAACCGAGCTCGGACTTCCCTTTTTTTTTTGGTCGGTTCGGACTTCCCATTTACCTTGTAAATAAGGTTCTTGGATGGGTTTAAGGGCCAAGCTTAGGCCAATCAACCAGTCCTCTAGTTGGTCCACAGGCTAGTCCAAGGTTCCACGCCACAACTTATGGCCAGTCTAGAATTGAACCGCATTGAGCTTATTTGATCTATGGTCGGTTTTCAACTATCATGTAATTGTGTGGGGTCAATTGATCCACCTCAACTCACGATGGAATTGGATTAATTCATGGTTATCCATGATCGGTACAACACTCGGGCAAAATCACTCGCAATTGGTACAATGACCAAGCATAATCAAGCCATGACCATCCGCCAATCCATGATGGTGCGTGATCATCCCACGATCGATTCTTATAATCCACTAACTTTTCCATGGTCGAACACTTTATAATAAATCATCTGGTTGCCGATTACCAAATAGGTTACTCAACTCATGACCGACCCTCGGCCTAGTCCCGCCATTGGCATATCGATCATTGCCCTATTGATAAAGGCCAGAATAAGGGTCGAAATCGAGCATGTTATAGTCAGCCATCAGCTTGCCCTTGCCGCCGTCTGCCCTTGCCATTGCAGTGGCTGAATCGCCATCCTCACCTCCTCACCCCGCCATTCCTAATCGTCCACAGCCTTGCCAAGCCACCTTGGCCATGATATCTCACTACAGGCCTCACCATGAGCCATTACCACCATCATGAGCTTTGTCGTTGTCGCCACCGTTCACCGAGCAGAGATCCGAAAGTGAGTAACTTCCTAACCCTTGATTAGGGTTGTAGTTGTGCTTAAGAATAGGATTAGGATTAGATTAAGGTTGATGATGATTAGATTATAGGATAAGTGGATTAAGGTGATAAGCTATCGCGATGAGTGATAAGTAGATGTGATAAGTTATTGCGATAAGTGATAATTATATACAATAAACTATTGGGATAGGCTATCGTTAGATGCAATAAGTTGTCATGATAGACTATCATTAGATGCATAAGTTATCAAGATAAGCTACCATTAGAAACAATAAGTCATCAATTCTCGATAGTGGGTACTTACTTTTTATAGTAACCATATTTGACTACCGATAGTCAATACAAAGATATAACAACCTGTCTTTCTTTTTCACAAATAAGACTGGTGCACCCAAGGTGACGCATTGGGACAAATGAACCCTTTTATCGAGCAATTCTTACAACTGCACCTTCAATTCTCTCAATTATGTTTGGGCCATCTTGTAAGGAGCTTCGAAAATGGACTTTGTTCCAGGAGCTAACTCGATGACAAACTCTATCTCCGTTTCTGAAGGTAATCTTGGCAACTCTTCTGGAAAAACATCAGGAAATTTCTATACCACAGGAATATCTTCTCACTTTGATTCTTCCCTTCACTTATTCTCCACTGTCGCTAAATAGCCTCGGCAACCTTCATTTAATAATTGAGCAGCCTCAAGCGTAAAAACTAAAGGTGTTGAAGGTCCTCCCCCACCGTTTCCTATGAATTGATAACAGGGGTGGTTTGGTGGACTAAACTGGATCACCTTACTATAGCAATTCACGTTGGCCCATTGTCTACTAAGCTAATCCATTCATACGATGAGGCCGAAATCATACATAGCCGATATGGCTAGATCTATGGTTTCCTCCTATCCACTTATGAGAATCATACATTCTTGGAATCCTACCATGGATAACACTTCATTCTTCATTGGGTGGAAACACTAAGTGCAAATTCTAATGGTTTGAGTTCTAATCCTACCCATTGTATAAATCGTTCGGATAAAAACGAATGAGTAGCACCTGTATCAAACAACGCATATGCAGCATGGTTATATAGAGAGACCATAACTATAATAATGGTCTTGGAGTTCTCAGCTTCTTCCTAAATAACCACATATAATCTTCCTTGAGCTGGAGGATAGTTAGAGTTGTCATGTGGCTGAACTCCATTTTGTAACATCACTGTGGTTGTTGTAGCTGTATTCCTTGATAACATTTGAAATATGCTTCTATCCAAACTAGGCACAAAGCATTTCCATGCCGCCTTCCGCAAGTGTAACATATATCACCTGAGGCAAAGGTCAACTTTTGATTGTTGTTCGGAGTGAATGAACGCTTTTCCTGACATCGGCCTCTGACTGAGATGCCAGTTGGTCCAAGAGACTGAACGATGGGATCTTGCTACAATGGCTCGTTCTAGTAAATCATTCTCTATCAATTGGACTCATTCATACAATTCATTATAGTCTTTAAGATTAAGTGGTACTAGTTGACTCCAGATGTCAAGTTTCAGGCTATCTCGGAATCTTTTTGCCCTATCCACTAGATCTTCAATCATCTTGGGGGCATACTTCAACGGTTGAGCGAACTTGGCATCATATTGATTTGCAATCATATTATGCTATTGGAGTTATAAAAACTCCATTTTCCTATCACGAGCACATTCAGAAAAGTATTTTCCATTGAATGCCTCGATAGAGGCATTCCATGTTATAGCGGTACCTTTAGGACATATCCTCCCTCTGGTTACTTCCCACCAGTGATTAGCGTCACTTTGGAGTGGTATATTGCCTACGTCACTTTGTCTTAATTGGGGCACTTTAGAAGTGCAAATATTTTTTCCAACTTATCGATCCACGATGCTGCTTCTCGAGATCTTCGATCCCAACAAATTGCAGGGGTCGCAACTTCTGGAATTGTGCAACTAGTCCATGCGTCGGGCTTTCACCATTCCCGATTTCATTTCCGTTCCCATTCACTTGGGCAAATCCAATAACATAGGCTACTTATTGCCTACTGTTGCATTAAACCTCCAATGGTCATGAGAGCTTGCAAATTTCCATCCAGTGGGGGTCCTCCTTCAACTTTCCTCTCAAGGTCGTGGTCTAGTCCTGAGCATTCATATTGTAGCTATAGGGATTCTAGAAAAGCTTTTCTACAATCACATTAAAGAGCCGATAATCAAAGACTATCGTCAAGTTCAATCAATCAATCATACGTATGCGTGTTTTCCTAGCTAACTGTCTCATGACTCCTTAGTGCACCTTATCACTCTAGGTAATAATCTCGCTCTGATACGAAAAATATAACAACCTGAATCCAAGTGGTGGGGTTATAGTTACGAGTCCCAAGGGGTCGCCCTCCCATTTCTTTTTCTTTTTTTCCTTACGAACATGTAGAAGTGCGAATATATTAACACCCATACAACAAAAAACATGGGGAGCAAGAGATACATACATCACACTACCATATTATCCAAGACTATACTTTATACAAGCTCCTATTATGGGCATTCTATTCTTTCTATTATACATTAGTTTTATTTTTCTCCATAGTGTTGGGGTAACCTTAACTCCTCTAAAGAGGACATCATATAAAACTTGGTTTCCCCTATGATGGGCTAGATCCCTACCCATCGTCCACAATCCCTTCTGGTGATGGATTGTCTTCTAACATAAGCAATCCATTGAACTTCCAATGAGATCCCATCAGACCAAAGGTAACATGCCACGTACACGTGGGGGACGAGGTTGTTGAGGCCTTCATCTACCTAGACCTTGGTAGTGACTCTACGATAAGTATGGCCGATGCTTGTAAAATCTACGTCAACAATGAAGACTGTCAGGTTTATAAGCAAAACCATATACTAAAGAGCTAACGGAGAAAAGGATTGAATTGATACCAAGTGGAAAGGTTTATAATTAAATTGATACTAATAAAATGTTTAAGACCAAATTGGCATAAATGCAAAATGTTTAAAACTTTTTTAACACTTTTCCCCAAAAACCAAACAACCTGGAACTATTTCGAGCTCATTGAAATATAATCACAAAAGAGGGGAAAAACCCTAACCTGAGCTTGTCGGATGCAGAAGACAAATAAGAGCCGCTAATGGGGCTCTTAATGAAAAGAGAGAGCTTTTGGTCATGAAGAGGGAGGGAAGGGAGGGAGCAAAGGTCGAGAAGTGAAGAGGGGTCATGAAATGGGATGGAGAGAGAGGGGGCAAAGCGCAGACATCGAATCGAAGTTGCCAATGAGGCTTTGGGAGACGATGGCAAAGATAGAGGCGGAGGTGTGGTCGGGAGTGAAGCGCACGTAAGGTTGAAGTCGAGCTTGTTGGAGGGCGGGAGTAAAAATTATGAAACGAGAAGGCAAAGAGAGAGAGAGTACGGAGATAGCATAAGGAGCTAACGGAGAAATAACGGAGAGAGAGGCAAGAGGGAGTTTCAAAAATTTTGATAGGGTGGGTCCGCTTAGCCACGTAGAGCACAATGAGTGGATTCCTCATTGCTGATGCGAAAGGTCAAACCTACTTAATATTTTCTCACTACGTCCAAGGCCCACTCAAAAAGGGGGACATTCAGCCATTTGAGGGGGAGAAAAGAACAAGAAGATTCTTCGGGGACAATTTTTCCTTCTTGCTTGCTGGACAGAGAAGAGATGAGCGAGAGCTAGAGGGAGCTTTTTGGCTCGCTTAAACGAAAATAGCAGAGAAAGGGAAGGAAGGATTCGAAGAGGTTGAAGAAGGAAGGCTTGACGGTTTTGGCAAAAAAACCAAATTGCAGAGAGAGAATCCAAGATAGGAGCTACTCGCCTAGGAACATCTTCGCCGGAAAGGATGCTTGCCGAAAGAGGATGATGTTCCCATTACAGAAGGAGGAGAAATGCCGTCAGTTTTTGGAGAGGGTGGCCATTGAAGAGGCATGCTCGCTTGACAAATGAGAGGAGGCCGAACGCTCGCACGACAAAAAGGAGAGCATTCGGCCATTTTGAGAGGACAAAGGCTTCATTGAGGCTCAGAGAAAGGAAGTAGAGCAAAAAGAGGTTTAGACTATGTTTGGTAACCATCCCTAGAATGGTTATTTCTACTTTTTTATTCTTTGGAACGAAAGAATAATAGAAATCCACTTAATAAAAATTTTGTTCCGAGAATAGATTTGAAATAGAATCAAGAAATAGAAAAAAGTTATTTTTTGTTCTCGGGAATAATTTCAAGAGTCAAGCCTAACTTTATTTTTTTTCTTTCTCCTTCTCTCTTCTTCTTCTTCTTCTTCTTCTTCTTCCTCCTTCCAACCCCATTTGGTCACCGACCACCATTGGCGCCGCCGACAGTGAGTGGCAATTGACTAGGCGAGATCCAACAAGCTTGCCGAAGGCTTGCCTAGCCACGACAAGCCTCAGTCTTGTCAGATTTGAGCGAAGCCAAGCCTCGCTAGTGGTTAAGCCATCTGATGAGGCCGATCTCGCCCCGCTTGGGCGAGGTCGAGCCTCGCCATGGCCAGGCGAGCCTCCGACAAGCTCGTTAGAGCCTCGCCCTAGCCGAGAGGAGGCTCTAGTGAGCTTGCTAGATCTCGCCTACCCGGTCGTCGGCCCACAAAGGAGGAAGAAGAAGAAAAAAGAAAAAAAAAGAAAAAAAGCAAAATAAGAAAATTATAATATTTTTTTTTTTTAAAAAAATTAAGCATCCTATTAAACACATTTCTATCCCAAGAATAGGAATTTTCTACAGTTACTAAGGGCACGAATGATAACCATTATAGCTAGAAATTAGTTTATGAAATAGAAATAAATTTTTTTGGACAAGTTTCTAAGCAAAAAAATATGTTTGGTAACAATACAAAATTTCTATTTCAGAAATAGAAATTCGTTTGATAATAGTATAAAATTTCTATTTCTTAAAATAAAATTTTCCTTTTGGAGCAAATGAGATGTCTATTCTTACAAATTTCATATGCTTATGAACCCAAATACAAAGTAAGAGTTGTTATATCGAATTTTCAAAATTTTCACACAAAAATTTTTAACATCCACCTAGATAGGCAATTATGGTCAAACAATATACTTATCAATAGTCTCCATACAATAGAAAAAAGAGATCTAGATGCATTACTCTTGAGTATGATAGCCGAAGGTTTCTAAAACTCTAGTAGAATGAAGACGGATAACCATGTTAGGTGCCTGAATTTTGGTTTTGAATTTTTTAAAAATAAGCACATTGTTAGACCTAAAATCCCTATGGATTATAGAAGGTTGAACCTTCTCATGCAAATATTCCAATCCCCTTCATGCTAGTGTCTCACGTCGATTGCCGACATAGTCTACAATATCGGGCAATCATTTTAGAAAAAAACACAAAGAAGTGTATTGGGCAATTTGCGGCAAATTTTACAAAATCGACGACTTTTACGAAGTGTGATGGAGCTTGTCATAAAGGACCATTACAAATAATGGAAATCCTCAAATATAACATTACATTACAAGAATTGAGATTTGAATCATCCAATATAGCATCATATTACAAAAGCAAATATTGGAAATCCCAAAATACAAAATAATATAAATACATTACAAAAGTTGACAACACCATTTTATGGAATCTCCGGCATATTATGATCCATTGCCATTTTATTGGCAATACTTTTTCTAATTTTGATGAATGCTCCAAGTTATCCCTATCTTCGGTCGAGAGATATACATTTGAGTTGTTCAAATTTTGATGAAATCTGGATAAATCAAAGCAATTTCATGACTATTTATAATGTTTTAGAAGTTAAAGCATCGCGTCTGGACCAAGGAGCGCTTCAGATTTGAACTTTGAACGCATAATCATCAATGCACGCCGACTGTTTGATATATTGCCTAAATGAAGCATCGAAACCTTCATAGTCGGATCAGTGCTATATTCTGGATCTACGTCTAATATCCCGTTTCTCTCTATGTTTTTCCAGTGTTTTCATGGCATATCAAGCGTTTTTTTTTTTTTTTTTTTCCAGTCACTGGAGGAGGAATATCTTGCCGAAGCTACCGTCCCCTACAGTTCAAGGCCACACGAGTTAGACTATTTCTTCTCATTTAATGTATTTATGCTAATTGGTTTGATGAGATGGTTTTAGAAGTTTAGCTACGGTATTTTTCTATTATTTTGTTGGGAATGGTGATCCATTTTCTAGAATCTCCTAGAGTTGCTAAACTTCTAGAATTCCCTAGATGAATTTTCTAGAAGAAAGAATAAAACATTTTCTAGAAGAAAGAAGAAAAGTCCAGCTTGTAAGAGAAGCTTAGAGAAGTCTAGCTTTCAAGAGAAGACTAGAATCTTCTAAGGAGGTGAGTCATGCCTATAAATAGGTATATAAGTTCATCATTTGAGGTGTGTGAGAGGTAAACCCTCCACCTTGTGTGAGAGGTAAACCTCCACCTTTTGTGTGAGGTGAACCCTCCACCATGAGAGGTCAAGATCTCTACTGTACCTCCATCAAACTATTTTGTTCAACTAATGAAACTATTTTCCCCATGTCCTATATCCTTCAATTATCCTATCTTGTCCCTTGTCCATCCTCTACAAACTATACCATGCACTTGCACATATCACTAACCAATACTAAAACCATGCTTCCGCAGCGCACACACAACGCAAAAATATTTCTAACATGGTATCAGAGCCAGGCATATCGGATGGTTATGGGCGTTTTGTCCTCACCATCCTCAACTAAAAAGGCCAGAGCCTGAGCAAGAGCCAACAAGAGCCAGAGCCGGAGCCAAAGCCAGAATCAAAGCCGGAGCCAGAGCCAGAGCCAGAGCCTACGAGAGCCAGAGCCAGAGCCCGAGCTAACAACTACAACTAAAAGCATTTTGATGCCCCAAGACACATGGGACATCGTTGAAGAAAAGTCATGCATGTTCAAAGGCAAGTGCAAGTGGTTCGACAAGAGAATGCAAGGGATCGTGGCACGAAAACAACACAAAAGGCATGGGACAAATTAGAAGAGAGATTTCAAGGTATGTCAGCAACTTTATGATACAATATCCGAAGTATCCCGAAAATGGATCAAGGGGGAGTGTTGGAAATGGTGATCCATTTTCTAGAATCTCCTAGAGTTGCTAAACTTCTAGAATTCCCTAGATGAATTTTCTAGAAGAAAGAATAAAACATTTTCTAGAAGAAAGAAGAAAAGTCCAGCTTGTAAGAGAAGCTTAGAGAAGTCTAGCTTTCAAGAGAAGACTAGAATCTTCTAAGGAGGTGAGTCATGCCTATAAATAGGTATATAAGTTCATCATTTGAGGTGTGTGAGAGGTAAACCCTCCACCTTGTGTGAGAGGTAAACCTCTACCTTTTGTGTGAGGTGAACCCTCCACCATGAGAGGTCAAGATCTCTACCTGTACCTCCATCAAACTATTTTGTTCAACTAATGAAACTATTTTCCCCATGTCCTATATCCTTCAATTATCCTATCTTGTCCCTTGTCCATCCTCTACAAACTATACCATGCACTTGCACATATCACTAACCAAAAACTATAACCAATACTAAAACCATGCTTCCGCAGCGCACACACAACGCAAAAATATTTTTTAACATATTTTTTCAAGTCGTCGGAGGGAGTAGCTGGAAATGTTGTTGTCGATCAAGGTAGATGACCGACTAATGGTGTTGATTCTGCGACGGCTGGTGAGGGCGGTCGATGGCTGGAGAGAAGGTGGGGACTAGTGGTGTTGGTTTCCGGTCAACGAACATTGAAGTTGCAGGTGGAGACGTCTTCGAGTGAGCATGGATGGAGGAAGAAGATGGTGCAAGGGAAAAGGATGAAATAGGGAAAAGACAAAGGAGAAAAAGAAAGAAAAATAGAAAAAATCATTAAAAAAACTAAAAAGTTGAAAATTTTCTTTTTTTTAATTCGATTGGGTTGGATCCGGGTTTGGTTTGAATGGTAAACCTGGTCCGAACCCATTCCCCAATTATAATAATAATTAAATAAAAACTAAAAATTAAAAAAATTTGAAAAATAATAAAAATAGAAAAGGAAAACATGAAACATTTGAAAAATTAGAAAATTAATAAAAATTTAGAAAAATCGAAAAATCATTAAAAAATTAGAAAATTCAGACAATCAGTAAAAATAGAAAATCCATAAAATAACAAAAAAAAAAGATAAATCATTTAAAATTCAGAAATTCAAAAAATTAGAAATCCTTAGAAATTGAAACCTAAAATTGGACAAGCTTTTAGGATTTTACAATTGGACCCACATCCCATCTGCATGTCTATGTGATTGAAATTTCGTCTTGTTGACTCACTGTATGTATAATTTCTCTCTTTACTTGTTCACTTTTGATTGGACTTTTTATTTTTGAAATTTGTGGAAATCAATTGAATGCCTCAAGTGATCTAAGCTAATTATTGAAAATTTTAGGCAATCACTCCAGATAGTGAACTTGGAACATAAATTTCAAATATCTCTAGCCGGACCCTACAAAACAGATGGTTTTGTCTAAAATTTCAATTATGGGTCAAAAATCACGTTTTGCATAAGCATAAAAATTGCAATTACATTTTCGATTAAATTCTTTTTCTCTCGGGTTCTGAGATTGAAATTCACATCACATCTTGTGTATATGACTTCTCAAATAAAAATCACCTCATTTTTTCATAGAATGAAATCACAAATCTTTCTTTCAAAATCAATACCACATTTTGCAAATAGAGTGAACATTTGATTGATAGCCTGATCTTTTAATGATGCCTTCTCTTGTGATAAGATCTTGGCGAAACGCTAAAACCCCATGATGGGACTATGGGGCATGTACCGTTGCCTTGATTTCATTGTAAGAGACAACCTCATTGAGAGATTATTTTCTCAATTACATACTAACATTTTCTTCTTGTTGTGGGATGCGAAGAATGGCCACTCTTTGACATTTTCTTGCTTAAACCACACGAATAAATGGACTTTCAAGCTAAGACGAGAACTGATTTTTACACTCATTTATGCTGGATTTTCTTTTATTTTATCATTGTCTTCATTCTCATTGAAAATTATGTTTTCCATTTTGAAATTTAATTGTGAACCTCATATTTTAGTGATGAGGTTCTAATTCATGCCATTTTTCCTTGAAAGCACTCGAAGAACTTTGAACTAGCCATTGGAGTTGAGCTTTGATCCCTTAATCTCAAAATATTTTGTATATGAGTTTAAAAAAAAAAAAGAATTTGCATAAAATTTTATCTCTTCACTTAGTCCCTTTCGCAAGTTGATCCGTGAGATGATGCTTTAAGATGGTAAGGTTGTAATCATTCCAGTAACAATTTTTTGTGCAACAATTGACTTGTTCATCCATTTTTGTCAAACGGGTAAAATGACGAATGGGTTTGAGATTGATAATCACTTCTTCTAAGGGACAAAAGCGTAGGGCTTTACAACTCAAGGTAGACTCAACGCGTCACAATTGTCGGTGAACTATAATATCAAGATGGATCATTATAGAGATCAAGAATATATTCTTCGAGATGGTCTCCTTGAGTCCTAGCAGCATCTACATTAAGGCCTAGCTTCATAAGGAACCGAAGATATCGTTTGCGGGACGCTTAGAAAAGTTGATAAAGAAGGGAAGACCAAACAGGATGGAGCTTTGAGTGTGACTAAATCTTCAACTAATAGCACATGGCAATCCGCTGCTGAAGTTGGGTGTATCAATTGTGGGCCTGATGCCGCTGTTGAAAACCAAAGCGTCTCCTTCACTTTCCTCTCTTTCTTTCCATGGATTGTTGCCGCTATGGTCGATTGAAGCAGAGGCTTCCCAGATCAAGAATTGCTGATGACTTGAATTTGGGAAATTTGATGGAAACACGAAGCTGAACCATATATTAAAAGATGGGTTTTATGGTGTCGTGCTACTACGTTCTTATGCTCGTGCTTGGCCTGTTATGTCGACGGCAAAAACTTGTAGCAGGGCATCTTTCATGCTAAAGAAGGTAATTTTGCAGATGAAGAGGATATTAAGATAATGGCCATATACAGCCACTCCTCTGGGGAAGTTCGGATGGGTATTGTAAGAATGAAGGATCCTTTCTCTTTCATGGACGCCGAAAAATCCAGTCTACAGAAACCATGGTTGCATAAAAAATCTCCTGGTAGAGAAGACAACAAACAATCCATTCAAAGATGAGATTTGATGGTGGACGGGAAAACCAATATCAACCGGTGACTCCTTTAAACACCATGTTAGGTCTCCATTTATTCGAGTTGACAGCAATAAACCCATCCTCTAATATAAATAATTGATTTCACAAAACAAAAAGCGTAATCTTTCTAAACTCTATTCATTCAATCAGAGTACATTTCCCATGTCATTTTTCAAACCATTTCAAAATTCTTTATAAATGAAACTCATAAATCGATATATATATATATATATATATATATATATATAATTATAATGTTTTCCATGAAACATTTTTTAAATCATTTTAAAACTCATTTCATAGACTAAGGAGCGACATAATACATACATACATACATACATACATACATACATATATATATATATATATATATATATATATATATATATGACCCAATTCCATAAAAAAGCATCAACTTTAGGTGTTTTCTCAAATCTTGCCCAAATTTTATTGTGTCTAAAAAAAAAGCATTAACTTTAACTCATATCTCAAATCTGGCCCATTATCTCTCCCTCTACAGTTGCCATTAGTCATCGCCGTTAGTCATCCGAGGCATTTTCACGTCACCCAGAAAATTTTTTCCCATTATTTTCCATTTTCTCGAAGATTTCCGTTCGTTTTTGTTCAGAATTGAGCCGAGAAATCACCGGATTCTTGTCCCGGCGAGTGTGAGGTCGTGATTATGACAATGAATTCCGACAAGGAAGAGGAGATCGAGTTCGAAGAGGACGAGAAAGTTAGGGTTGTGAAAGAGAATGGCGTCCCCGCCACCGTCGACAAGGAAGAAGAGGAGGAAGACGGCATGCAAAGCCAGGTGGAAGCGAATGGCGAAGGAGATGGGCGCAGCGGCGTGGACAACGAGGATGACGGTGAGGAAGAGGAGGACGACGAGGACAACGGTGGGTTATTGACCCACCGAAGTCTTTTTTTTTTTTTTTTTTTCTGTCTCTTCCTCCTACTTCGACCTTGCTTGTCTTGGCCATGGATGGGGCTTTGTTTCAGATCTGGAGTTGGCTGTCGAGAAGATGAAGACGAAGACGAATAGAGGGAATCGCGAGCAGATTGTGAATTTCTGAATCAACTTTAGCATTCAAGTATGGGTTTCTCTTCTTCGTCATTTTCCTATTCCGATCATGAGCTGCAATGAATAAAAGGAAACCTTTAGCATTCAAGTTTCTGGGTTTCCTTTTTTTTTTCCCCCAAGATTCCACAGATTTCCATAACCCAGCTTTTACAGATTCCACATAGCTCGAGTTGTTTGCGGCCATGTCTTCTATGTTTGGCCAAAAGGACAAGTTAAGAGACCCACTGATTTTTGACCCACGTTGCTCTGTAAACTCCTCTAAATGTCAGATCTTTTGGCTAGAAAGACAAGCCAAGACACGCATTGGCCCTTCCTTGTCTCAAAGATTTTTCCCTAGATTTTTTTTTTTCTCTAGAGACTTCTATTTTTTCCAGATTTTTTGCCATTTTGCTCAGGCAAAAAAGGGGTAAAGATGACCACAAAGACAATGGGGATGAAGGACTCCTTCCAGCGAAGACGAAGCTAACAACAAGGATGACGGAGGGCTGGTTTGGTTTGGACGTGCAATGTTGGCTTGGACGGACATCGGGGGCGAACGCGCGGATGTCAAGCTTGGTGGTGACTCTAGCCAGAGGATGTCAAAGAGAGAGAAACTTGATGAGCAGAAGGAAGAAGAGAAAGCCACTAATGGTGACTATGGAAGGATGGTTAACGGAGGCCAGATTTGGGATGCTACTAAAGTTTGGGCTTTTTTTTCTTTTTAAACAAAATATAGATGGGGCCAGAGTTGGGATAATACCTAAAGTTGTTGCTTTTTTATGGAATTGACCCATATATATATATATATATATATATATATATATATATATATATAAACTTTCACACAATTTTCATAATATGTTTTTTCAAATCATTCTTAAATAACCAAAGAGTAGTAAATGTCAAATTTAGATTTTTATTCAATAAACAATGCTATCACTTTTCGAAATATGAGATCGCAAACTTGAAAAGGAGATGGTACAACTCATTTGAGAAAGCTGAAAACCAACTTACGAGAGTTACTTAAGCTGACGTATTGGAATTCTTTTCAATTAACCGAAAAACAATATCAAAATCCAAGTAAAACATTGCTCCAACGAACAGGTTATCTAAACCATGCTCAGTTGTCAATGAATTGACTCTTGACACTAACAAAGAAACTCATTTATAATGTGCATGTTTTTTCATTATGTGCATTATCTTTTTTTTTTTTGGTAAAAGGTAAGATAGATAGATATATATATATATATATATATATATATATATATATATATATATATAAAACTAAAAAGCTAAGGGAATATACAAAAGACCGGCACCAAAAACCTACACTCAAACCTCAAAACGAGATAGAGTGTAGGGGGGCCAAAGAAAAGCCACAAAGGCATACAAGAAAGCCTCAAGGGCACAGCAAAAAAAAAAAAAAAAAAACAACAAGCGCAAAAGAGATAACAACAAGGCTGACCAACCTGTCGGCCCACCAAAGGAAACGGCTAAGAAGCAACTCGTGCACAATAACAACTAAGGAGCATTAGGCAGACGAGAGAACACCGCAGGGTCAAACCCCCATCCACGCTGAAGCCTTGTATTCCTCGGGGTAGGAGGAACATCTTTGAAAGTTATAGCTTTATCCATCACAACCTTAATAAGGTGGTTTTTTAGAGCCGAGACGACTAAGGATTCGCCCCGAAATATGATCGCATTCCTCTTTTTCCAAATAAGGTGACACATAGCTCCAAACGAGAACCGCGCAATGCAATGGAAGAAGTCCTTTCCGGATAAGAACTTTAAGGCCCAACTGAGGGTATCTTTCCAACATCTATTCCGCCATGGGAGGTTACACCTGGCGGCCCAAAAATAGGCCAGAGAAGCCGAGGTGCGACACCCGAAGAATAAATGTTCGACTGAATCTGGGACATCATTGCAGAAAGCACAAACATTATAGTCGATCCTTCCATAAGAAAGAAGCAAAGATCGAGTCGGCAGGCGATTTTTGGTTATAAGCCATAAATTGAACTGGAACCGCGGGGCAATAGCATTGTCCCAAACAAAAGACGCCCAGTCAACACGATCCTTCTTGACTCTAATGGAATTCCATGGTGAAGTTACAAAGAAGGATCCAAAAGCGTCATGGCACCAGGTAAACCTGTCACGAGCCGAAGAGAGGACCGGGAGAGAGATCCCCCATCTTTCCAAAAATGATTTAAATAAACAACCCATAGGGGTAAGCAGATCCGCAACAACAGCATTGTCAGGAAGACATAAGCCTTCACGGAATGAGCAAGGGATAAAGGCATCAAGTGGGCCACAAGAAAGCCAGTGATCATGCCAAAGAGACACTGAAAGGCCATTTCCAATCTTCCACACAAAGGATAAGCGAAAATAATTCCTCAGTTGAAGGATTTTTTTCCATGCCCAAGAACAGCAACGAGGCTGGAAAGAAATCCAAAAGTTTCTTCTTTTTAAGAAGTTAGAGTGTACCCAACGACACTACAATGATTATTTATCGGTGAAAAGAATCCAAATAAATTTAAGCATGGAGGCTTTGTTGTAATCTTTAAGTTTCCGAATGCCTAGACCGCCCTCAACCTTCGGGAGACAGACATCGTCCCATGAGACTTTGGCCCCACCCCGACCAAGGGTCGTGCCCTTCCATAAAAATTGTCTCAAAATGCGCTCAATATTGTCTATAACCGAGGACGGAAGGCTAAAAACACTAGTCCAATATGTTTGAATTGAAAAGAGTACTGACTTTATGAGTTGCAGTCTCCCAGCAAAGGACAGAAAGCGTTGCGCCCAAGATTGAACCTTAGCGGTAATACGATCAGTCAAAGCAACACAATCTGCTTTGCCCAATCTAGTAGTAATGATCGGAACACCTAAATAGCGAACCAGCAGTTTCCCTTCCTGAAAATCGAAGGCCCAATGTATCATATTACGGAGAGGTGGATCCCCTCCTGAGATGAAGATCTCACTTTTGTTTTTATTTGGGTAGAGGCCGCTCCAAGAGGAGAAAATGTCCAAACCCCTTTTTAGCAATGTTACCGACGCACAATCAGCTTGACAGAAAAGGAATACGTCATCGGCAAAGAAAAGGTGAGTCAGCTGCACAGATTTGCATCTCCAGAAATATTTGAAGTCATTGCTAGCAGTACAGGAGTGCAAGATTCCAGAGAAAATTTCCATGACTAAGGTAAATAGGTAAGGTGACATAGGGTCACCTTGCCTAAGTCCTCTTCGCAGGGAAAAAACCATGCAATTCACCATTGATAGAGATGGAATATTTTGGCGTACGTACGCAAACCATAATTAGCGTAATAATCCACTCAGGAAAACAGAAGGCACGGAGAGTAAGCTCCAAAAAATCCCAATCAACCGTGTCATACACCTTATGGAAATCAACTTTAATAGCACACTTGGGCAGATAAGGCTCTAAGTGAAATCCAGCAAACAACTCTTGAGCAATGAGGATATTATCTCTAATCCTCCTACCCTTTACAAAAGCATTTTGTGAAGGGCTTATCAAATCACATAAGACAGCAGCAATGCGATTAGCAAGGATTTTCGTAATGACTTTATAAATGGTATTGCAACAAGCAATAGGCCTAAAATCAGTGACTGCACTTGCATTAGGGACTTTAGGAACTAAAGCGAGGATAGTGGTATTTACCTCCTTTAGGAGCTGTCCCGAAGAGAAGAAATCCTGGATTGCTTCCACCACCAATGGCCCCACTAAGTTCCAATTCGTCTTGTAGAACTCTACCGGGAATCCATCGGGACCTGGGGCCTTGCCTTTGGCAAGAGAGAAAAGAGTATTCTTGATCTCAGAGGGAGTAACCGGCTCACACAAGGATCGCATCTGAGCCTCGGAAAGTGGGTGACGAACAAACGTCTTCAACTCTTGAAGCGAAGGTTTAGATAAAGTCTCATGATGAGAGAGCAAATTCGAGAAAAACCGGATAAAAACTTGCGGCACAAGAACAGGATCAGTGATAACAGCCCCCGATTGATCCTTAACGGAGAGGATCCTATTAGTAAGCTGCCTCCTCTTCACGGATTAGTGGAAAAACTTAGTATTTCTGTCACCTTCTTTCAGCCATCTCACTCTCGACTTTTGTCTGAAGAAGGATTCTTCTTGATTCCTCAGATCAATAAAAAGACGACGCTGAGATTTTTCCAACTCAGCAAGTGAAATGTTGTAAGGGTCCGATTGAAGGCTAACCTGAGTGCTTCGAAGGGCCTCTCTTGCTTCGGCCGTCCTCACAGAGATATGGGAGAAGGCGACTTGGTTGAGTAACTTGAGTTGAGCTTTCACAATTTTCAGCTTGGAAACAAGCATGTACATTGGGACGCCTGTGATGGAGGAGTCCCAAGCCTGGCGGATAATTGAGTTAAAGTTCGGGTGGTCAGCCCAAAATTCAAAGTACTTAAACGGCTTCCTCCTCTGGACCGGATGAAGAACTCTGACAATCATAGGAGTATGGTCCGAGATACCAGGGTTCAAAAACGAAGCCTCAGAGAACGAGAAATCAAGGTTCCATTTGTTGTTAACCAGAACACGGTCGATCTTCCTCATCTTCCTGGCGTCCCCTGCCGAAGTAGACCAAGTATAACGGAGGCCAACATATCTGAGATCCATCAGTTCTGTTTGTGCTAGGCAATGGGCAAACTTATCAAAACAAGGAATCCAGTCATTGGAACCTCCTACTCGATCAGAAGGGTCTTTAATGGCGTTGAAATCACCAGCAACAAGCCAAGCTGAATCCTGCATTAAGTCATTGAAGTGGAGGAGGTCCTCCCACAAAGGTCTACGATGCACAAAAGTATGTTCCCCATAAATAGCAGAGATGCAACAGCTCACACCAGACATATTAAGCTTCAGACTACCATGCACAGCCTGGTCATTGATAGAGATAGGCACAAAAGAAACAAGATCCGGGTTCCAACCAACCCAGATTCTACCACGAGAAGAATACTCATAGTTTGCAATCCATTTCCAACCACTAATTAAGGAAGCCGAGATAGACTCAAAAAATTCCTCAGGAACTTTAGTCTCAAAAAGGCCAATCAAGCAGAGCTTATTAACAGCAACAAATCTCCTGATCTCTGCACGCCTAAGAGGGTTGACCATGCCTCTAATGTTCCAGAAGCCAAAAAACATATCAAAAAGGATAGAGGGACAGAATTACCTTTTTTTAGACCTGCGGCCTGTGGCAGGCGCTTTTGAAGCCACCAAGGGTGGTGGGTCAGGAAGAAGCAAGAGAAGCTGTTCTTGCATACTTCGAGCACCAGCCGGAGTCGGGCCTTTTGGCGAAGGGGAACCCACAGACAATACATCTTCATCATTTAATTCCATTTGAGTACTAGAGTTGCATATTTCATCCGAGCTTCCAACCTTAAGTGAAAGGGAGGGAGCATCTCCTTCACCTGTCGGGTTTAAGCCAGAAGAGGCGGCTTCCTTCTCAACATGCTTTTTCTTTTTCCTGCCTTTTCCCTTCACCTGGTTCCATTCTGGATCTGCAGTAGGCGCTGAGGACATAGCCACCAATTCACCACCATCCTCAGATGTAGAAACCCCAGCATCAGAAATCTTCAAAGGCTTAGGAGGAACAAGTGCGGTTGCCTCCAATTGTAGATGAGAATCAATCTCAGGATCGATCATGTCCATGGCTGTGGTAATAAGTGGAACTTGTACATCCACCATAGCCTGTTTTTGACAATCCTGAGAGAGAGCGAGCCTCTTCAATAACTTTAAACGGCAACCGCCTTCCAATGAAATACCCCACAAGACATTCAAAGAGCTTGGGATCAGCAGCTTCAAGATCAGATTCTGTCATCTGTATAACCGGTTTATTATTCACAAAGGTCGGAAGAGTATATTCAAGATCATATCCTTTACTCACTCCACTAGCAACAGCAGCCCACAACCGAGTTAACGGGTTCCCCGACTCACCCCTACGTTGAGGGCGCTTGGATGTCGATCTACCTCTACTCCTTTCACGCGCCTTAACAGGAGCAGGATGAGGTCGTGAGTCATTGTTCACGATCACAGCAGACGGGGGCGAAGGATTCGGCCTCTGTTTGCTCACTAAAGGATCAGCCAGCGAGGGATGTCCATGGACAGGATGCACAGGAGGGGAAGGGCTTCGATTACTCGGCCCCTCATCATCAAAACGGGCCCGGAAGGGTTCGGACTCCATCAATTCAGCAGATTCAAGGCAGCAGAAAAGCGAACAAATAACCCATCGCTACCAGTTTAAGCCCACAGAACACGTACCAACAGCACTTGGAGGGTTGAAGAGCAGGAGGAGGCCAGCGACGGAGGTAGAGGCCGGCGCAGCACCCACGAGCCTTAACTTCCCGTACCTTATTCGCGCAGGTTCTATGGACAGCGGCGGCAGCGTTCTGGAGCTCCTCACGCTAGCTTGCGCCTTCTGTTCTACGGCCCCTTATAGACCACCCTCGGAGCCTACTTCAGGCGTCACCACCAGCAGAGATATCCGCACCGCGTCTGACGCCGCTTTGTGCGCAGGCCGAGCCGCCCCTCCGGGTCCAAGACGGAACTTCAGATAGCTAGCCGCAAAGGAGACGGAGACCCAAAGAAAGGTAGTCGCTGGTCACCGACCGTAGTCACCGGCCGCCGGGAAGAGCTGGCCGCGAAGGAGACGGAGACCCAAAGATGTGCTGCTTGAGGGGCGGGCGCAGACGGATCGAGGTAGCTCGTGGGACGCCGGGGAGCTCAGATCTGCGGAGGAGAGCTCATATCTGCGACTTCGGGAGCTGGCCGCGAGACGGAGATGGAGAGAGGTTGCTCGCGGGTCGCCGGCCGTCGGACGCCGGTCGCCGGGGAGCTCAGATCTGCGGAGGAGAGCTCAGATTTGCGTCCTCCGGAGTAGGAGGCCGAGGCGGAAACCTTCGCCGATGAGGGTTGTACTGTTCATTCTCCGTTTGCAGCTTTCCCAAGCTCAGCAGGAGTTTCTTCGCTTGTGCGTTGTCTGTCAACAAGATCTCGAACGGAAGTCGAAGCACGTGCAGTGCTAAAAATCAGACCTTGAAGGTGCCACAGAGAGACAAGAATTTGAACATGAAAATTTCGAAATTCATTTTTATCAAACTATACTTTTGAAATCAATTTTCATCAAATTTCATAGCTCTATAATGCCTTAAACTATCATTCACATATAAAGTCACAGCTCAATAACTTTACAATCAAACCTTGTAGTTCAAAATCGACATAACTTTGAATTTGTACTCTACTTTCAAAAATCACTATGATTAAATGAATAATGGTCTTGAATACTTACCAGGTGTCGTAATTTAAATTTTATTCGGCTTGTCAGGATGTCCAAATCAGTTATAGAAACTTTTTTCCCTCTTTCCTCACTTCTTTTGTTTTCTCCTTTTCTCCTTGTAGCCCTCTTCTTCTTTATAAAGCTCTTGCTTCTTTTTAATTAAGGCGATGTCTTTTTCTTTTTTCGACTTTTGAGTAGCAATATAATGGACCAATCAAACAGCTCAACTTTTACATGTGGTGTCCTTGTCTCCGTCTCTAGGAGTAAGTACACTATCAATGTCAAAAGTTGTATACGGTGCTCACTTTGGTGCCAAAAGTTTATTTTGAATCACTTAAGTGCCAAAAAAAATTGAAAAACAATCATTTTAGTGCGAACGCCGATCCAATTGATCGGAAATCTGACGTGACACTTTTTTATTAATTTTTGAAGCTAATGTGACTCGCTAGAGAGTACAGTCAGTATCTAAATAACAAAATGACGCCATTGGCGTCTTTCCCTCAAGTCAAAACCCTAAATCCCCAAATTGAGAGAGAGAGAGAGAGAGAGAGAGAGAGAGAGAGAGAGAGAGAGAGAGAGAAGACATGGCATGTGCTTCCTTGTCGTCTTCTTTCCCAAAGAACAACACTAGCATAAGCTAGCAGCGGCGCTAACACCAGTACTAGCACAACTCCACCTCCAGTTCGTTCGACATTGTCGATAAGCCAAAGCCCTTGTCCTCCTCCTCCTCCTCCTCCTCCTCCTCTGCTTCTCTTTCATCTTCCCCCTTTAGAAAGACCCTCTTCAGCCACTCCCTGAGTAGAGCCCAATCCACTGTCTCCATCTGCCCCCTCCTTGTTTCCCTTGCCCTCCTTGTCTTCGCTTTCTTCACCTTCAATCCCCCTTCTTCCTCCTCCTCCGCCCTCGCCTCCTATTCTTCCTGTCGCTTCTGTTGGGATATAATACACAAAAATGATAGGATCTTATAATTTATGCCTACACGAAATCATTAGAGAAATAAACGAGAAATAATAAGGATATCAGAAATTTACGTGGTTCGGTTTGAGTATCGCTACCTACATTCACGAGGAGAGCCAGCAGCAAATAATCTACTAAAATTGGAGAATCAGAATTTACAATCACTCAAACGCTTAAGTGTTTCCTACACCTAAATTTAACCCCAAACTCAAAGTGTTTATAAATAAACAACTCATTTGGACATAAACTCACGGCACAAAAAATTATCGCGCGTCTTTTGGCTCAAAGTATAACACGCATGGCTTTATCTTCAGCTTGACGTGCAGCTCCCTTTTTATCCATTGGTTTTTTGACAGCTTCAAAAGGTTTTTCTTTTATGTGCGTCTGTGCCCAAGGTCAAAAGTTTAACCTTGGGCCCCACCTCTTTCTCTTTCACGTGCAGACTTTTCTTTCCTTCTACGTGCACAGACTTTGGCGACTTTGTAGCGGCTTCACGCCAAGGAGAAAATTCCTAAATTATTATGGCTTGACATGCGGCTCCCTTTTCTCCTTTGGTTTTTTGGTGTTTTTCTTTTACGTGCATGTGTGCCCAAGGTCAAAAGTTTGACCTTGGGCCCTTGGGCCCCACCTCTTTCTCTTTCGCGTGCAGACTCTTCTTTCCTTCTACGTGCACAAGCTTCAGCAACTCTACAACAGCTTCACGCCAAGGAGAAAATTCCTAAATTATTATTATAGGTGTGCCCAAAGTCAACAACTTTGACTCTAGGCCCACATTCTGATTCCCTTTTACAATAAGAATTCGTAACTGCAGGGGAAGAAGGGAAAAACTTCCGTTTTCTTTTATTTCCTCTTTTTGTAATCCTTCATGGAGTCCGACGAAATTTCTTCTACTTGGGAAATCTTTATCGACAAATTTGGTTTAACAAATCGTTATCCGAATTCAAACTCGAGACATAATTTAACAATTCTCCACCTTAACTCAATGTTTAAAGCCAAGTTATAGTGCTCATTATCCATGTTGCTCTCCCAACACTCCGCAGGCACTCACTCTTCACAGACGCCAATAGAGCTCAAGCAGAGCTTGAGCTTCGTCAAAGGAATAGACCTAGTCATCATGCTTGCCGGGTTATCTATTGTAGCAATCTTTTTAATAGTAATATTACCCTTAGTTAAGATCGGATGAAGTGGTACTTGATGTTGATATGCTTTGTTTGCTTGTGATAAACTTGATTATATGTTAAATATATTGCACCTTGGTTATCATAGTGTATAACCACACTTTTCTGTTTTAACCCAAGGTTCGAGAGTAAACTTTACAACGGTATCGCCTCCTTCGCTACAAAGGTTAGTGCCATGTACTCTACCTCAGTCGAAAACAAGGCAATGTGATATTGTAAAGATGCTTTCCAACTAACTGCATCACCCGCTAGCGTAAACACGTACTTTGCTAAAGATCTGTGGTCATCCAAGTCACCGGCGTGATCCGAATCTACAAAACTAGTGGTCTCACTGCCATTGCTGTCCCTTCGGTATACTATACTCACGTCTGTTGTCCTCTTCAAATATCCAAGGATCCACTTCATAGCTTCCCAATGAGCTTTATCAGGACGATTCATATAGCGACATGCCCACAGCTTGTGAAATATTAGGCCTAGTGCACACCATAGCATACACAATATTACCCACGGTACTAGAATAAGGAACACGGGATATATACTCCTCCTCCTCCTTAGTTTGTGGTGATAATTTATTTGAAAATTGAAAATGTCTTGCTAAAGGTGTACTTACAGATTTTGCCGACTGCATATTAAAACGTACTACTATCTTCTCAATATATTTTTTCTGAGATAGACGTAAAACTCCTACAATCCTGTCACGCAAAGTCTCCGTACCCGAAATTTTCTTTGCAGCACCTGAATCTTTAATCTCAAATTCAGCATTTAACCGCCTCTTTAGCACATCAATATTAGACATATTCTTAGCTACTATCAGTATGTCATCAACATATAAAAGTAGATAAATCAAATAACCATTCTCCAATCTCTTAAAGTAAGCGTAGCTATCCATCTGACTTTTTGTGTAGTCTTGACTAGCCATGAAAGTATCAAAACGTTTATACCACTACCTAGGAGACTGTTTCAGCTCATAGAAAGATTTCTTCAATAAGCAAACATGATATTTCTTACCTAAAATAGCAAATCCCTCTGATTGCCTCATATAAATCTGCTACTCCAACTCATCGTAATGAGATGCAGTTTTCACATCACATCTAGTTACTCTAACTCGAGATCCTTTGAAGTAACTAAGGCAAGTAAAACACGGACAGAAGTATGTCTTACCACAGAAGGGAACACCTCATTGTAGTCAATGTCCTCACGCTGTGTATATTCTTTCGCCACAAGTCTCGCCTTATATCTTGCTGCCTCGACACCGGGAATGCCCTCTTTTCGTTTGAAGACCCATTTACTTCCAACAATCTTTTGACTCTTGGGTACTTTGACCAGCTCCTATGTCTGATTTTGATGGAGTGATTTCATCTCTTCACTCATAACTCTTAGCCACTACGACGACTTCGAACTAGCCATCACCTCAAAGTAAGACGAAGGCTCATCTATCTCCACCTCATCACCAACAATCAATGCATAAGCAATATTTGTATAACCATAACGTATCGGTGATTTAGTTTGCCTTCTCTGTTTAATTGCGGCTATAGTGTGTTGCGGTTTTGCTGGTTGTTCACTATCACCGACTTCATGAACTGCGGCTTCATCTGTAGTCTCAACCTTTATTACCTTCAAGGTCTCCGGAGTCTCCACTTGAAGCTCCACCTCACTAATGACACCATGATCTGTCTTCTCTGTTGGTTGTATCTCATAACTCCTCTGTTAGAGTATTGCAGTCTGGTTGAAGATCACATCTTTGCTGATTAAAAAACCGGGTGATCTAGGATCGGTGCACCACAGCCGGTAGCCTTTCACCCCATGTGCATAACCCAGAAATATGCACTTCTTTGCTCTCGACTCAAGCTTACCATCACTCGCATGAGTATACATAGGACATCCGAATATACGTAATCTGGAATCAACAAGTTTCCCCGACCATGCTTCCTCTGGAGTCTTCCACTCGATAGCAGATGATGGAGATTGATTAACCAGGTAACATGCCATGTTTACTGCTTCAGCCCAAAATTCCTTGCCAAGTCCTGCATGCGAAAGCATGCATCGAGCTCGCTCAAGCAAAGTTATGTTCTTCCGTTCTGCCACGCCATTCTGCTATGGTGTCCCAGGTACTATGTGGTATCTCACAATACATTCTTTCTCGCAAAACTCGGTAAATTTTTTACCATAGAACTCCATGCCATTATCAGTTCTTAGACACTTGATCTATTTATCTGACTGCTTCTCAATCAATGCCTTAAATTTCTTGAATCGATCAAATATATCATATTTGTGCTTTAGAAAGTATACCCATACATTTCTTAAATAATCGTCAATAAATGTTAGCATATATCGGGCACCTCCTTTCGAAGGAACCGAAGACGGGCCCTAGACGTTTGAATGAATATATTCAGCTGGTCGTTTGGTCGAATGAATAACTGTAGTAAACTTAACTCGATGCTACTTCCCAAAGATGTAGTGCTCACATAAGTCCAGCTTCCCTGTCTTCTAACCCTTTAACAACCCCCTTTCACTTAGTATCGTCATATCTTCCTCACTCATGTGCCCTAAGCGCATATGCCATAATTGAGTCAAGTTAGAGTCTGACTCACCTGATGAAACTGCAACGGATCCAATCATGGTCTCTCCTAGTATTTGATAGAGAGTATTCACTTTCTTCCCCTCCATCACTATCATGGCACCTCGAGAGATCTTCAGTACTCCACCTTCAGCGGTGTATGTACGCCCGATGTCATCGAGTGTCCCCAGAGAAATAAAGTTCTTCTTGAGCTCCGGTACATGCCTCACATCTGTTAATGTGCGCACCACCCCATCGTGCATCCGAATCCGAATTGTCCCTATCCCCACAGCCTTACAGACTGCATTATTCCCCAAAAGAACCTTACCACCATCCGCAGCTTGGTAAGTAGTAAACCAGTTCTTATGAGACTTCATATGATAAGAACACCTCGAATCTAGCACCTATTCGTCTCCTGACGAAGTAGCAGTCATACATAAAATAGCTTCTGCATCACTATTGCTCCCCTCGGCAACGTTTGCCACATTGCTTGTAGCATTCTTACCTATCAACTTTATTCCTCCGCTTTAGACAATCTCTCTTGATGTGCCCCTCCTCGTGACACTCAAAGCACTTCACGCGTCCCTTTGACTTTCTATGGCGTGATTTCGATATGCTTTTATCTTTGCTACTACTAGGCCCTCGGTGTTGTTCCCTACCCCGAATAGTCAGTGCTTGCGCTACTCCTTGTGCCAGACTGTCATCTTGCAACTTTCTCTGCCACTCCTTAGAGAATACGGCGGACTTTACCTCTTCGAGGTAATTGTAGTATGCCCTTGCAACAATGAATCAATAAAGTGCTCTCATAACTCTGGTAAAAAGGCTAACAACATCATGCCCTCTTCTTCATCATCAAGTATATTATCGACGTTATTCAGATCTATCATGAGTTTATTAAATTCGTCTAGATGGGTTCTGATAGACATACCTTCAGTATATCTAAATTGAAACATCTTCTTCAACATATACAAGCGATTGTTCAAACCTTTCTTCACATAGAGTGCTTGAAGTTTTGCCCATAATGCTGCGGCATCCTTCTCCCCAGCAATCTCTATTAAGACATCATCCGACAAATTTAACAGAATTATGCTTTTTGCTCTTTCCATTAGCTTTACCTTCTTTGAGGCTTTCATTATAATTGGCAACTCATCTTCACCATCCAATGCCTTGGCCAAATCTTGTGTTGTCAATAATGCCCGCATCTTGATTTTCCATAACACAAAGTTGTTAGTCCTGTTAAATTTCTCAATTTTAGATTTCCTCTCAGACATAATTGTAGTAAAAAAATTTCCAAATAATAATCAGATAAGCAAAAGCTCTAAATCACAATCAAGAAATCCAATCCCAAGCTTTGATACCAGTTGCTGGGATATAATACGCGGAAACGACAGGATCTTGCAATTCACGTCAACGCGAAATCACTAGAGAAATAAACGAGAAATAATAAGGACACCAAAAATTTACGTGATTCGGTCTAAGTATCGGTACCTACATCCACAGGGAGAGCCAGCAGCAAATAATCCACTAAAATAAGAGAATTAGAGTTTACAATCATTCAAACGCTCAAGTGTTTCCCACACCAAAATTTAACTCCAAACCCAAAGTGTTTATAAATAAACAACTCACTTGGACACAAACTCACGGTACAAAAAATTATCGCGCGTCCCTTGGCTCAAAGTATAACGCGCGTGGCTCTATCTTCGGCTTGACGTGCGGCTCCCTTTTCTCTGTTGGTTTTTCAGCGGCTTCGAAGGGTTTTTCTTTTATGTGCGTGTGTGCCCAAGGTCAAAAGTTCGACCTTGGGCCCCACCTCTTTCTCTTTCATGTGCAGACTCTTCTTTCCTTCTATGTGCAGAGGCTTCGGCGACTCTACAGCAGCTTCATACCAAGGAGAAAATTCCTAAATTATTATTATAGGTGTGCCCAAAGTCAACAACTTTGACTCTAGGCCCACGTTCTAATTCCTTTTTACAATAAAAATTCGTAACTGCAAGGGAAAAAGGGAAAAACTTTCTTTTTCTTTTATTTCCTCTTTTTGTAATCCTTCATGGAGTCCGACGAAATTTCTTCTACTTGAGAAATCTTTTTCGATAAATTCGGTTTAACAAATTGTTATCCGAATTCAAACTTGAGACATAATTTAACGGCTTCTTGCCTGAGAAACAACCTCAGCCTCTCCTCGCTCACCTAGTTGAGCAACTACGATGGAGGCCGAGCGACAATGGCCGAGCAACGGTGGCCAAGCGAGCTAGGACGGTGTTGGGCGAGGATTGAACAAAAAAACCCTAATTTCAATCCCCATATGAGCTGTGCGACGTCGTTTTTGTGAGGCCATTCACATATGACGGCAAAATGACGTCGTTTTCTTAAGGAGGATGGAAAATAACGTCATTTAAAAGCCATGTCTTTTTTTTTTTAATATAAAAGTCATGTAATTATTTTGTCCGGACTCTCTCGCCGGTGGCACCAAAGTAATCAGTTTTCCTCCAATTTGGTAATTAAGTGATCCGATGGAAATTTTTGGTACTAAAGTGAGCGTCGTATACAACTTTTGATACTGATAGGTGACAAAGTTTTGGATTACTATCTTACCACACTTAAAAAAAAAAAAATCTCAAAATTTGACAACTAATGCAATATATTTCATCGTTATACTTATTGTACTTAGCATTTTAACCGAACACCGATATATTGGCAACTTATTCACTTTTCTTTATCGGGAAAACGAAGGAAAGTTCATGAAGTGAGCAAAAAAACACAAAACTTATTAAAAGAAATGAAACAGATAATTTTTAAGCACTTAATCAACTAGTTGAAGTTTTCAAATTCAATCAACCAACGGTAGAGTTTTCGGTGGATAATATAATGAAAGAGAAAATTTAGAATTATTACCCAGTCCACCGCCGATGGAATCCGAATTCCACCGTTGGAGCACTATACATGAAAACTTTAGTTATATTGGTATACTTATTAAAAAAATTAAGAAAGCATATTGTCAATAGACATATCAATGAATCATCTATCAAAAAACTTAATTTTATAAAATTAGATAAAAATCAAACTTCTTTTTTATTGACATGCATAACAAAAGAATTATAATAAAAATAAATGTGACTCGAGCAGAAAATGTAATACATGAAAATGAATATACTTCTGTTAAATATACTATATATATTTTATTTGTCACTATATTTAATTTGAATTTGAGTTTATTCTAAATGGATCAGAAACAGGAATAAGTTACGCTTAATATTTCAAAGGATCCAGTTTATTTTAAAATGGATGAGTCTTAATGTACCCCTGTTATACTTAAGATTTCACCTAACTGAAAATAAGTCGCACTTATGCTCACTGTGATATATTCCATGCTATTTTTGGTAACCGTATATTGAGCTGTTGGATTCTACATATATGGGCAGCATTGGTTTCGTCGCAGTTTTTTGGTACCTATGTCAACGCCACCGGAAATTTCCATATATTGTGCCCCGACGGTGGAATCCGAATTCCACTGTCAGTGCACAATGTAATAACTCAAAAAAGTACTAGCAATAAGCTCGAGAATTTTCAATTATGGTCAAGTCTATATTGACACGGGATATCTACGTTGTGGTCTCTAAACCTAGTTATGCCTCCAACTCTGTGGTACAGTAAGTTTTCACAGCAAGAACACCTTTTATACTGGACAAGATTAAAAAAGAAGTTGAAGGAGCAAAATCATGAAGACAATGAGGATGATTTTGCCCTGATCTCTAGATCTAGTGATGCTCCATTTGCTTGCTCGTGGGGGTGTGACAAGGTCTTTTTGTCTCTCTCACAAGAGTATCCAAGCTCGACCACCCTTCATGTTAAACTTCTTTAATCTTCCGAAAATCATGACGACGATGAGAATGATTTTGCCTTGATCACTCCATTTTCCAGAGAATCCATACCACTTGTCCTCGCAGCCTGCAACGGGCCTTAGTTGTAGTTCACAACTGTAACCCATCGTGAATCCGACATTCCCATATGCGCTGCAATTTCATAAATCACGACTTCATTACACTAGTTTGTTCATGTTATGGATACATGTCTATCACTTTCACGACAAAAAAAGCAAATTGCTGGTGGATTTACCCGCATCTAGTACGTGTGATTGCCATTGCACTAATATATCAGTATGATTTGAGAGCTCTCATATTAGGGGGTGTGACTATTGACGAAACAAAAAGAAGATAACTTTTATTTTTTGGTAACCTTTACCGGCCCACGCTACATAAGTGATGTTATTCCTGCAACATAGTTTATCCAATAATTTAGACCTTGAAAATGTTGACAATATTTGGTAATCACCTATGAAAATCACGCAAATGCTTTTTTTCGTTGGCCGAGCTGATCGAATATTTGATTATCCCCAATTAGAATCACGTAGAGCCGGGAGATCATGATTGGTCATCCTAGCAAGGCTCTAACGGACAACCAAATGTCGACATTATTTTTCGTTCTCACGGAAACGTATTAACCAAATGTTTGACTCCAGCGAACGGTCAACAACGTGTGAGGAAACGTGCAATCAAGTGCCTAGAGGGTCTTCGAATGGGAGAGGGCGACGTCCTCGGGGCGGTTCACACGGATCATGGGCAAGCCATGGATCACTTTCCTGGGGAAAAATATCCTAAGAATTATACAGCGGACATTTCAATCATAAAATTTTTAATTATACTAATTCAATCATAAGCCTATTTCACGGCGGCTAATTCAGTTCTACACCTTTTAATTATGCCTATTTAATCTTAAATATTTTGACAATTGTGTCAATTTAGTCCTAAACTTTTTAACGATTTGCTAATATAATAGTTCTTTCAGCTAGCTTTGGTCGGAAATTGCTTACATGGCAGCTTAGTCAATGTTAACTATTCTATTACGTGATACCGTCGGTGCTAATGTTGATAATTTTCTTCAACGTTTTCTTCTTACTTTTTTTTTTTTTATTTTCTTTTTCCTTTTTTTCCTCTTTTCCTTTTCTCCCTCCACTAGCGAGGGCTTCAAGGCCCTTGCTAGGCAACAATTGTCCTCACCAGGTTTGATTAGGCCACTCTCGCAAGCCCCTAGGGAGGGTCGCCCTTGGTTGGGCAAGCATGGGCTGCCCTTGCTAGCCCCTAGCAAGGGAACCCTTACCCAAGGCTGAGCTTTGAGCATCCCTTGCCCAAGGTTGGCAATGGCTAGTAGAGGAAAAAGGGAAAAATGAAAAAAAGAAAAGTAAAAAGGAAAAAAGAAAATATGTACTTAAATTTTAAATATTATCCACATCAATGTTGGTTGTACTAAATAGAATGGTTGACATTGAATTGATGCACTTGGAAGGCTTATAACTTAATTGATGCACTTGAAAGCATCATTGGTGTGAAGTACTAATTGGCAAATCATCAAAATGTTTGGGACTAAATTGACATAATTAAAATGTTTAAGACTAAATTGACAAATCATCTAAAGATTTAGAACTAAATGGACACATCTAAAAGGTTTAAAACTAAATGGACAAATTGTCAAAAAGTTGAGGATTACATTGATGCACTTAAAAGATTCAGAACTAAATTGATTATCATATAATAGGTTTATGACTTTTTGGATAATTTTTCATTTTTATGGAGATTGTCTAAATAATTTGAGGAGGTGGTAACGAGGGATGGTGCCTTGTGAGCACTAATAATACTCAACAATGCCTCATAATCTATTCTTGAAAAAAAAAAAAATCCTAAGTAATTAAATTCAGTTGTCCCGTTACCCATTTTATGAACTATAATATTGAATTTTTATTTATTTACATTTATTTGATTAGATGCACAAAAAGTCTTGAAACTTATTGTAGTGATGAAATTTATAGATCATTTCATAGCTCGTATTATTTCTTTATGACTATCTATGATTATTGATATTGGCATTTAAACAACAAGATTTAAAGGAGAGGAGGGAAATGGAGATGCTTAACCTTATCACTTCGACCACGATGTTGAACACATTGAAATTGAGGGGATCTTCCTTCATCTTTTTCCTCTCTGTAATGCAAACCATGACGATAAAGATGGCCAGGTAGGAGAGCTGTGAGAATTTGAGATTTTCCAAAAATAACTTGTAATTCCTTTTCGGCTCTTTGCCTTCTCTGTTTCCCGGGAGCCTCTCACCCTCTTTTGCCGGTAGAAACGAGGTATACGGGGGAAGGTACCTGAAGATTATACACATGAAAGTATTTAATGGACAAAGATCACATAATCATCATCATTTACATTACTTACACACATCCGGCGTGTTAGATGATTAAATTTGTTAGTTGAAGAATGGTCGATATTGATTATCATCTGGCGTTGTGGTAGGTTTGATAAAGACGCATATGCATTTACAAGGTAGAAACTGGTTATTTATGCTGGTTACAGAGTTCTAATCGGATTGTGCTAAGGACTTATAACTTGCCAGCCATATAGTAATACTTCTCGTACTATGTTTAATTGATGTTTTGAATGTTAAATCACTATAAAATTTGACTAGTGTTCCGAAAACACTCATCATATAACTCAAATGCTAAATAAAACGCCCTTTCTATTAAATTAATGTTACTTGTTCCAGTGTAATTCTTGAAAATCATGGGTCGTGAAAATCGCCAAGTTATTAAAGCTCATAACACAGTTGACCTAAGTGTTTGTACATATTGGGGCATCTCGGTCTAGGAGAATTTATTATTGACAGTTTTCATAAGTTGTTAGAAAGGACCTCTACAATGAAAATTGAGGGTACGGTTTTGATAAAACTTGTGATTTGGAGTTTCTTGTTGTTTTGAATACTCAACCTTAAGAGAGATTTCAACGTGCAATATATGACCAATCTCTACTTTCTTATCAAGTCGCATCTGGCCAATCTTCGTCATCACCATATTTAATTCGAATACAAATAGTGACTAAGTGACAAAAATGAGTCGACCTATTATGGCATGAACATAAAAACCTCGGACAATGCCCCAAATACACTGAAGAAAACCTCAATAATGCCGCATAATAATGCTTTAGATTTTTTTATTTATTCATCCTTCAATAATGCAATTATTTTAGCAACCTTCCTTAAGAGTCAATATTTTAGTAATTTACGAACAAATCATAACTATGTTAAAAGTCAGATGGAAATCCTTACAAATAAGGGAAGACCTCTTTGAGATGGTGATGCAGTCATTTTCAAATACGTCCAAACCATTTACTTACTTTTCAAGAAAATGTGCCACATGTCAAATACTAAATTGATTGATGTTTCGCTTCTCTAGACGCCCATGTTCTATCATAAGACACGGAGAGTGGGGATTGGAAGTGGCAAGGTGAGAAACTGTTTTACATGCGACTTTTTTTTTTGTTTAAGAAGATTAAATTATAGGCAGGAATTTATATACATTCCTTTGTCTTTCTTTTCCAAATCGCCAGCCAAATATTTATTAGTGAATGGCTAGGTGAGAGAGAGAGAGAGAGAGAGAGAGAGAGACTCACATCATGACGACGAAAACCACCAAGATGGCAGGAGCAACTTGGGACAGATCGACGATCGTCTCGCCCGTATGTCTGGTGTTCACGCACTGAAAAAGCACACCCGTGATTTTCTCATACGAGCTCAATCCACTCAGCAACTCTGAATCCCACTGCATCGAGCAAAACATTACAAACTGAACACCAATAAACCCCAACACCGTGACCACCAGCAGCGACGAGTAGAGGCTTGGAAGCAAGTGCTTGTAACCAACTTCACTTGTCCTGCTCAACAAGTACATCGTTTCTGCTTTGACCCAGAATTTCCCCATGAGCCAAATCGTGAACCGTAAGGTCGACGGGAACAACGTGTTCCCGAGAAGGGCCTGAGGGATGAGAATCAAGAGGAGGCCGGAGTTTTTGCTGAAGACAATCATGTTTTCATTTGTCGGGACAAACCCGCAACTAGCAAAGGTCGACACGATGGTGAAGACTGCAAAGGTCATCATTTTGAGACCCTTCGTCTTCAGCACGTCTCTAGCGCTAGAAACACGTTTCATATAGAGCACAACCATGGCAACACCGAGAACATGGACTCCTATAAGGTAACCTAACACTACAAAACACAAAAATCTAACGGAACAATATTTCCGATGGTCAAGATCTAAGGACTCGTCTCGTGATCTGTACAAGTTGGGGTCCACTTGTGAGTTCGGGCGATCTAAGTTCGTTATTTCACCTAACTCTATGTGGTCAACGAGGTCGTTTGTTGGGTTCGAGGGGTAGAGATTGCTATTGACAGAAGCGACTTTTTCTTTGGTTTTGATGAGCCACTGGAGCTTCGATTTGGTAAAGTTAAGCCCAACAAGGGAAGTGAAAACCTCCCCCCCGAAGAACATCAGGACAGTCATCACAACAAGCTGGGAATTGGAAAAGACCTCCATCTCGACCGTGGACATGCTTGAGACGGTTGCTGCAGAGACGGAGGTGAAGAACAGATCCAAGTCCCTGGGCCTAAAGGAATTGGTCCGTGGCCTTAAGTCCTTGAGGACCCAGAAGCCAAGGAACGAGAGGAAGACGAAGTAGAAAACTTGGATGCAGAAGGAGTTGATTCGGAGGAGCAGGAAGCGGTAAATGTGAGAAAAGAGGAAGCAAAAGGACCTGCAGATGCAGGCTAGTTTAGGCCATGGAGCACTACAAAGACACACAGCTTCTTTGCCTAAACAAGGAAGGTTCATCCTTTTTTGTTGTTATTGCACAGGAACGAAATTGTTCTTGTTGTTGCGAGAACTTGAGGTTGGAGTGCTGGTGTATATATAGGAGAGTCTCAACCTAAGGTTCAAGCAGTTGGTCATGGCCTTAAGAAATTTCTACTTGAAGAACCGAAAATATTTGTTCAAATCATACAAACTGCCATGGATAAAAGCCACCTGCCCAAATGAAACCTTTAGACTTAACTAGTGTATAAGAATTGCAAAGTAATTTATGTCTTTAGATGATTGGGACATCCGTTTTTTATTTTTTTGCAGTATATATGGTAAAAAGAGAGGCATCGTCAACGTTCATGAAAAATTAAAGATGCACACTGCACATTGCACACATGAGTGCAAAAAGGTGAATAATTTTTTATGATGAGATAAAGCATTTCCCGGACTGAGCCTCACTGCACCTTTCCCTGATAACCCTACCTATGGGGGAGTTTCCTCGGGCCGGACGGAGATTGGCCCTCGATTATGGAGGTCCACTCGGTACAGATGCCTCTTGGAGATAAAAGAATCGACAAAGCGTCAAAAGCAGGAAGCTATCGGTGGCTTCTTTGTATAATATTATTTACATAAACAACTAATCAATCAAGAAGAAACGGATCCATATATGATTGTAAAACACCGATATCACTAAATACAGCAGAATTAAAGTGTACCTGTTTGAGCCATCGCTTCAAGTGAAGAAAATAAATCACTCTGATAATCAGGGATCTATTGGAATGCCGGATCTTCCTCTCTATGACTTATTTCAATATAGCAGCTTTCAATGGGATTAAAGCAACTGATAGGTATAACCTATCCTATTTATAGGCTAGAGAAGGGACCTAACAAACCCTATTCAATAGCATGTCAACTGGGTCCTTCCCATTACGGGCTTTAGTTAAACACAATTGCTTACACTTTGCTGCTCAACTAGGCCTGTTATCAATAGATGCCAATACCCAATTTAATCAGATCACTGTAGGGTTCAACAATTATTGGAATATCCATTAACTCGATTATTTAAAATAGGAAATCAATTAATTAATGTAAGCCCATATTATAGGAAATTTCCAACATTCTCCCACTTGGGCTACATTAATTAACTTATTTTATTTTGAAAAAGATTTTATATTAAAAACGACACTATCGGATTAATAACTAAAAAATTTGTTTTATGTGGCCACAACTTTAAAAAATAATATTCCAATAATGGCATCTCAAAACCAATCCAATCATATATAACCTTAGTATAGGACTATGGAGATCAATGTGTTAAGAAAATACCACAACACATGATCTTCCATAATCACATATAATAAGTATTATATTTTCATGGATCATGGGCCTAGTAGTGTAGTAAGAAATAGTGCCAACATGTGATCAAAATATTCACTATTTCTTATCGGTCCTTAATGCAATTTCTCAACGACATGAAAATGCATTAACGCAATTTCTAAACAGCATGAAATTGTCGCAATTTCTAAATAACATGAAATTGCACAACTATGTCACAATCCAACATGAGATCTCATAATCAGTGACATCCAGTCATCTTTAAACTAAAATTTGTTTAAAGATACTGTTTTATATTTCCATTTCTCAGTCAACAGGAGAAAGGATAACAATAGAATCAATAATAATAATCATTGAAAATAAATGCTTTAATAAACATCATAAAAGTATTATCAGTTTGCATATAACTATAATCTCCAGAAATATAAATTATATAACTCCCACTAATGAAAGAAATCAAAAGAATCTAAGACACCCATATTCTTTACATGTTCTTTAAACAAAATGGGTCGTAAGCCTTTTGTTAGAGGATCAACCAACAGAACTCAGTTATGATATTTTCAATCACAATGTCTCCCTTTTTGACAAAGTCCTTAACAGTATAAAATTTCATTGTCGTTACTTATAGCAAAAGTAACTGTTTGTCACACATAATGCAATAAGATCAATTATGGGCAATGAGTATTTAACAAAAATAATTAGTACATTATAAACTCCCCTTTGGGCAGAGTATTTAATGTACCATTATTTTTCATAGCATGAAGTTTATAAAATAACAATAAGGAGAATTACATATAATTGTCAATGATCCATCCCCTTTGGGCAGATAAATCATTTAAATTATACATCTCCATGATATCAATATATAGATATGGTAAAGGAGAATTATATATAATCTTCAAGGATCAATCCCTTTTGGGCAGACAAATCCTTTAAATTATACATCTCCATTATCTCAACATAGAGGGGAATTACACATAACTCTCAAAAAAAATTTATCCCCTTTAGGCAAATAAACCTTTTGAGTCACACATCCCCATCATTCATCTCTAATATATCAATATAGAGGGGAATTACACATAACTTTCAAAAAATTTATCACCTTTGGACAGATAAATCTTTTTGAGTCATACATCCCCATCTTTTAATTTTGGAATTTATCTTCATGCAATTTTCAAATTAATATACACAATAACCCCCGTTGGGCAGGTGATTGTATATACTAATTTTTATCAATAAGGAATTCCAAAAAATTTATGCCCAAAATTCATCTAACAATATAAAACACTTTACAACATGTGCTTCCAAGGATCATATTGCACTTTTTCAAACAACAATTTTTGCCACAATTTTATAATTATAATTATTTTATTTTTTTATTTTAATATCTCAGACTCATGGCAAATCAAGAATGGATATGAATGGTTACTAGAATTAAAGGGAGCCAAAAATTTCGTAGCTATCAATAATCATGAGGATAATCTTTATCTCTCACTTTCTCACTATCAACCCTTGGTTGGCATGTTTAAATTTGGCATCTTTTAAATTTGAGAAATTCCGTAGTCAAGCAATAACTTAATCTCCACCTATTTGACACAATCATATCATTTAAATTTAGAAGTACCATTGCGCTTTCTAGCCAAACCTTCATGCATGTTAGCATGAAACCTACAAGAGATCAAGCAGAATCTCTGTAAAGAGAACTTCCAAACCTTAATCCTATTAAGTCAGTCCACTCTGATGACTCATGGTAAAACCACACAAGAAGACATGAAGGGTCAAAACAAACTAGACAATAATGGGAACAATTAAGTTTCAAGGTAGGCAGGACCAGCTGCCCTTCCACCTCAATTTACCAAAGGCACATCCGACAATTCTCAGAAAAAATAATAACAGAGAAGAAACATCTGTTTATCAGAAACCAAAAACTCAATTACTCAAGACAGTTGTTTATTCAACGGAGAACACACATGATAAAATATCCAGTCATTCTTATCTGGCTGAAACAAGACACCTTATCCCTTTTCCGAAACAAGACACCTTATCCCTTTTCCGAAACTTTTTGACCGAATAGCATCATCAGGTGGGTAAAAACCCTTGTTGACACCTAATTTTGAGGCTCATTTTTTGCCAAAAAATAAAATAATAAAATGCATAGCATATAGATATTAGGAGGCATATTTCATTTAAGTATACATTTGTCGAGCCTTGGACGGGATGCAATTGCGAAGAATGAGAAGTTGTCGAAAATGGAGATGCGGACGGCCTTGTTATTGCCAAAGATAGCGATGGGGACACAATTTCACATCTGGCTGTGGCCTCGAAACATCTCCAGTCCACTGGACGGCAAAACGGGGTCAAGCTCATTAAAAGGTTATGATGACCGCACCCTTTTAATGCCAGAATTTTAATTCTGTTAAGCGAAAGTTTTGACCCATTGACCCATGCAAAAATTCTTTCAACTTTGTGTGGACACGTGACCTTCAGCAATTAAGGAAAGGAAGGATGCGGTGAAGATGTTTTTAAGGAAACGAAAGCTGGTAGAGAATAAGAAAGAAAAGGGATATGCGCGATGAAGGAATCAATATATTAGTGTTTATGCTACATTATTTTAAAACAAGAAAGAATGCACCATCAAGGAAATCTCACACATCCGTAAGGGAAATGAATTCTCTGCATCAACTCAAGGACAAAGAAAAAAATATTGTTGGATATACCCATTGATCTATTTACGGCAAGAAAGGGGAGAAATCGACAAAACTTGCAAGAAAATATTCAATTTGAAGAAATAAAATCAAAAGGGAATATTCAGCATGTAATCAATCAACTTGGAGCTGCCATATTATAAATAGAGCAGATGGCGAGAGAGGGGGGGACTCGAAACATACACAGAGAATACACGAGAGAGAGAGAGTGGCGGTTTTATTCCTTGAAAGTGAGCCTTCGTAGCTGCGATTGAGGGCTGAAAGATCAATGCATCCATGCAATTGAGAGAATTCTGAATTCCAGAGAGAGATACGTGACAGAGGGAGAGCGTGGGTCTTCTTGGTCCATTCTCGGCCAAGACTCACGCCGACGTTCCTACCGCGGTGCATCTGTCGTCCGCGATACATTGTCAACAAGCTGCCATCTTGTTGGAGTTATTACTCGACCACTTGACGATGCCACCGCAGCCCCTTCATCGTTGATGTCATTGCAGTATCGCTCCTCATAGTTGCCGATCCTCCACTGACGAACGCTTCCTGGAGCTACCCCCCGCGAGGAGATCGCTGCCTCATCGAGTTGACAATCTTATTGTGTTTCTGTTTTGCAGTAATTTTCCCTTTTGCTGTTCTAGTCTTCTTGAGGCCGCCCCCTTGCCGTGTTGGTCATCCTTGTTGACTTTGCTAAGCCGAATCAGCGAAGCATTACTCACTGCCCGAAATTTGCTGTTGCTCACTAAGCGAGGCACCATCTTTGAGCAGCACGTCATCTTGAACCGCCACCCCTCGAGAAATCCGTACCCGGGAACAGGTAAAATTCTTAGGCTAAATTTAGTTTGAGTATTTGAACTCATAGTTTTTTTATTATTCTAACTTGATTTGCTTTGATTTATTTTTATCATTAGGAAATTTGTCATACTAAATCATAATAATCAAAATTTTGAGCCGTGAGACGTCGAATTAGATTTTTGATTATTTTGACTTTTTCGTGATAAATTCGTGAATTACTTTACATCATTGAGATAATATGTCATTGATTTACATGGATGTTTTTTATTATTTTGGCGTGTTATTGTTATTTGCTCATCGCATATCATGCATCATATTAGATATTTAGGTCTAAATACATTTCATATTTGAAGCAACGCATTTTAGTTATTTTTTTTAATATTCATGTAGAATCAGGATGATTTTCCTTTAATAAAAACCAAAACAAAAAAAATGTTATTTAGGTTGTACAGATTTCATAATGTGCACATTACATGTTGCGTTTTAATTAGTGGGTTATAGATTAATGTTTTAACATTCTCATCATGTAGTATTTTTAAAAAATATAAAATAAAAATGTCAAAAATTAGCATTGCATCATTACGTTACTTTTCTTTTAATTAAAAAAAAAAGAAGAAAACACAAAAGTCATTTATCTGTTTAGTTAATAGGTTAGTTTAGAGTTAACCCCATTTCATGTCATCATTGTTTAGTGTAGGTTGCATACATTAAAAAAATCATAAAAAAATCATAAAAGAACATGCATATAGAACCATTATATCATTCATCCCATATATTTAGGATTATGTAAATAAGATTGCATTATATAGTAATAGTTCTAGTCATGCCATATGAATTGCATCTCACATATCATTAAAGTAAATTCATGCATATCATATGATTACATTTAATTAGATATCATGTCATTTAGAAAATCATGTTTAGGGTATGCATTTTCATTAGCATTTTTGTAAGGTCGTAGTTTATAATTTCTTATGAATCAATCACTTTAGTTTATTGAATGTTATTGATTGTGCACCCACCTGACTACCATTTGCATGTTAGTTAATTTAGGTTAAAATTAATCAATACTGCCTGCAAAATTATTATTTTTTTTTTAAAATAAAGGTACCGAAAGGGCGTTAGATATTTCTAGCGTAACCATGTCCCCGGACTTAATGAATCTCTGGTTCGCAAAAATAAAGTATTCTCCCATACTTTATTTGGGTTCCTAACCAACCCTAATTGGTTAGTGGCGACTCCAATTTGAGTATGATTGCATGTTTAAATGAGATAATTTCTTGTATCAAGTTGCGATTGGTAGGACTTGGGGGGGTCCGTGCCAAGTCTTCGGACTTAGTAATCCAATAGCCTTCTTTGAATAAAAATTTCACTCTCGGGAAGGTCGCGACAACCCTATTCAATCGTCGATGATACCAAGGTGAAAATCTCCCCAACAACGTAGACAAGAAAGCATCTCAAATCCACGATAACACGACAAAACCACAGAAAATCCCGAAATCGGGCAGGCAACAATTACTTTCCCAGTGACGAACAAGATATCGAATTCGCAACTAACCCCATAACTCTCTAAGACCAAGTTAGCAAAAAACGGTCGAAACCCTAATCGCTCGTCCAAAAGAAGAGCAAACAATCAGCCACAATAATCTCCGAACCAACCGTTGCTATCGTCGAATTGAAGAGAAAAACGAAGGTAACAATATAATGTAACTTAAAATTCTAGGACCTTTTCTATGTATAAATCCTAGAATTTCAAATTTAATATTCTCACTCAATTCTCAATGAAACTACATAAATTATATATGATTGGAAAGATCTCGACATGTAGAACAAATGCCTTATGATTTCGGGATCAATCGAGCAAAAAATCCATACGGAAGGATAACGACAATATTCGGCTCAAAATAGTAAGTTTCGAATTTGTTCATAAAAAATAAAAATTTGGGTTTTACAATCATATATGATTAGTTCTGATATCACATGTATAATATTATTTACATAAACAACTAATCAATCAAGAAGAAACGGATCCATATATGATTGTAAAACACCGATATCACTAAATACAGCGGAATTAAAGCGTACCTGTTTGAGCCATCGCTTCAAGTGAAGAAAATAAATCACTCTGATAATCAGGGATCTATTGGAATGCCGGATCTTCCTTTCTATGACCTATTTCAGTATAGCAGCTTTCAATGGGATTAAAGCAACTGATAGGTATAACATATCCTATTTATAGGCTAGAGAAGGGACCTAGCAAACCCTATTCAATAGCGTGTCAACTGGGCCCTTCCCATTACGGGCTTTAGTTAAACACAATTGCCTACACTTTGCTGCTCAACTAGGCACGTTATCAATAGATGCCAATACCCAATTTAATCAGATCACTCTAGGGTTCAACACATATTGGAATATCCATTAACCCGAATATTTAAAATAGGAAATCAATTAATTAATGTAAGCCAATATTATAAGAAATTTCCAACATTCTTGGCTAGGAAAGTCTGTTCAAACTTCACAGCAGAGGGAGGTCGAGGTGTAATTCGGTGTAATTCGGTGTGTCGTCAATGAGATTTTGACATCTGGACATTGAGTATGGTCTAGAAGAAACGGAATCGGCCTTTCATGCATTACCGCCACCCTCAGCCTCCCATGTCAGTAAAAAATGATTCAATTATCATCGTTCATATTACCTTCCACATTCGACCAAAAAAAAAAAAGAAAATTATTCCCTTCCAATTTTTCAAACAGAAACCATGTATCGTGGATAAACCTATAATTCGCAAAAATCAGTATGCACATGTAGTATTGCTCAAATCTTTTAGAAATAGTTCATTTTATGAAAAATGAAATTGTTGAATAATATTTTCAAAAAATAATTTCATTTTCCTGTGATTGTCTTTAGCAAAAGTCATGGAAGTAAATTTTTGTATTTCCATAAAATGATGAAACATGTACTTGAGAAAACCTCTGGAATACAACCTTAGCTCCCGAGCTCAAGTATCGAGCACTTGGCCTAGAGTGCCCCATCATCAAGGTCACAGGAGCAGCATCAAGGACCAAGGCCAGGCTTCAAGTAACCTAAGTCAATAGCCGAGGATCAGGGAATGTGAAAAGGATCAAAGAAGCCAATAAGGGCTAGACAAAAAATAGGGAAAAGCTTGTTCTGTTATTATCATCTCTTTGTATTGATAAAACCATGCACATTGTCTATCCGTAACTCTCTATATAGTGTTCTTACTACTTTGTAATCATGATAAGAGTTAGTGTATAAGAGAGCAGTACTTGTGTTCTAATAATGTGAGTTGTCTTGCAACAAAATTAATACGTGTTGATTGTAACTTCTCTTGAAAATACTAGTGAATTCCAGCCCATGTTAAGACTATTAATTGGAAGAGTGGACATAAACTTTGAGATAAAATCGACCTACTATAAATCATTGTGTGCTATTTCCCATGTATTCATTAAGGCCGGTAATTGTTTGATATGAGCAAAACTCATTTGAAGCTTTCAGTCTTTCTTTGTACTGTGCGCATCTTGTTATCTTCAAACAAGTTTTCAATCAACCTATTCACCTCGTTGTATTGTTAGCGCTAACAATAATATAAATAAAATTTTCTTGGAATGGATTTTTTTCAAAGACATGACTTTCGAATATTAAAATAAAAACGTATCGGACTAAGGCCGAAAAGCAAAATGGGTAGGATATTCCTGCCTATTGATGACAAACAAAAACAAAAGACAAGAAAAATGAGATAATAACACAAATGGTCCATGAACTTTAACCTAACATTCAATGCAATCGTTGAACTCTTAATTTATTCAATGAGCTCTGAAAACTTTACCCTAGTGTGCAATGTGATCATTGAATTTTTGATTTGTTCAATGTAATTCTTAAACCATTGGTATATATTTAATTTTTTTTTTCTTTGGTAACTGAGAAATCCGCCTGAGCCCCCTTACGGGGTCACAAGGCCCACCAATGCCCAATAGCACCTTAGGACCGATGCCTATAACTTGAGGGAGATTAGCATAGGACCCCAATACCACGACATCCCACTCATAACAAGTTAGCAATGCATGAATTTGAACTTTCGACCTTAGCGATGAAGGAGAGACTCTAGTACCAACACAGCTGCCTTTGGGTGGGTGGTACATATTTAATTTTTTTTTTTTGGTAAAGGTACATATTTAATTTAGTCCCCAAAATATATGAAAAACCTCAATGTTGTCATTCTATTAATTCAAGTTTAGGGACAATATTGAACATTTTCATATAGTCAATGGACTAAATTGAATATGTACCAAAAGTTCAAAGATTACATTGAGCATTTTCAAAGTTCAAGGACCACATTGGGCTATAATCCTAGGATCATATTGAGCAAATAAAAAGTTTTGATGCCATACTGCATATTATGTCAAAGCTCAACAACCATTTGTGTCATTTGTCTCAAGAAAAATCAATTACAAACGCATATGCAACTCGAGAGGACTTTTGCTGGATTTAATTACTTACAATGATCAATGTTTTGTGGAACTTATTATTTATATTCGATTTGATGTTGTGAAATTGTTCATTGAGACTATTTATATTTCATGCAGTCAAATTTTGAACTTTTAAACTTTATAACCTGATATTCAAATATCTAAATAATAAAAAACAATTATACGCAAATTCCAATGAAAATGAAACGATAAATGTCTAAGGCGATGAAAATAAAAGTATTCTTTGGCAAGCCAAGCCCGAAAGATAAACATAACGCGATAGAAAATTTTCCATTTTCTGTCGCCTTTTAGTCTAAAAATTGACCTTAGCGACTGTTTTGGTCACATGGACTTGTCCACACAATGAATTTTTAGTGCCTTTAGTCCGTCTATAGCGATAACAACAAATAAAGTTTGTCACCTTTGAGCAAGATAACCTTAAATTTTAGCCTTTGAAAACAAAACTCTCACCTTAAGCAAAGGTAACGGGACAGATGCAACGAATAAACAACAAAAAAAATACTTTTTGCTAAAAGCGAAATAGGGATTTCATCACTTTAGCCCTCTCTCTCTCTTTTTTTTTTTTTCTCGGTATTGTGGACTCAGCTGCTGGGATCTTGGTTAAGGAATTGGGATCTTGCGTTTTGCCTTTGGAGTTTAATCGTATGTTGGAAAATGATTTTTTATTTTTAAATAAGAAAGCCATTATTTCTAAATTTAAGCATAGATACTCACTTCCCTAAACAATCCAAATGTTGGAAAATGAAGAACGTGTTTTATGATAGTAAGTCTTTTGCAAAAGCAGCATGCCCTTAAAGTTGAATATAAATTGCTCCTTGGTATTTAGTTCAAATTTTTACCCACTCCACAATTGACTCAGTGACGAGGACGTTCCCATGCTTACGACTCATGAATGATGGTTCTGGGTTCGATCCTTACCATGACTCAGTGATTTTCAATGAAAATTGATTACAATAACAACATTGAAAATTGCACTAAAGTTTTGGACTATATTGACAAACGTGGAAAATTTAAAATTGAATTGACATCCGTATAGTAGGATTTTGATTGATTGGGCAATTTGTTCCTCTCATAGACCTCAATGATATGATGTTGGCGATCTACCTTGCATATGGACTCCACGAGAAGTAGCGGTTCTGTTGGAAGGTATACAAAAATGAAACAGAAAAGTGCGATCACCGGAAAAATCATTGAAAAAAGATATATGTGAGAATTGGTAAAATGTAGTCTATATTGAAGGATCTAGTGTAGTATGTAATGGGGAGACTAAATAAAAACATTATTGTATAGGCTCCAACTCCTCAGTCACGTATTGATTCCAAATAATTCAGTCAAATAACCGCCCTAACTTTGAATAGAAAAACGGGTATTGTAGTCGGATTTCTCGGAGGTGGTTTCTTTCCGTTGAATTTTCAAGTGTTGGGTAATATATGAAATGCAATTATCGTTCGTGATGTGAGAAATCACGAATCTTATTCAAAAGCCGCAACCCCAATAATGGCAAAAGAAAAATGGACAATTTGCAATCGGTGTCAAGACCATGAAAAAACACGCCAAGTCAACCATGTTGTTTGATGGATTTAGAGAGTAAATGGTGTGTGTTCACATGGGCCAACAAAAGAGAGGGGAATGCTTATGTCAAGGAAAAGCTAGATGGAGCAGTTGATACTATAGACTGGAGGATTACTTTCCCATGTGCTGAAGTTGTAGCATTACCGGCTTTCGGCTTTGGATCATAGCCCCATTGTGATATCTTTATTCCCAGAGGTAGGCAGGAGGAAAAAGGAGTTCCGTTTTGAAGCCTTTTGGTTTGTAGGTGCCAAATGTGGGCAGATCGTTAGAGATGCTCGGCATTCTTCTGAGGCTGACTTACCGGAAAAATTAAAGAGGGTTAAAAGGGAGTTGCAAATATGGAGCAGGAAAAAATTCGCAAATGCTTGGTGGAAGATAAATTCATTGAAGAATGAACTGCTATCCATAAATTGCAATCAAGTTGTGGGCTGTGAAAAAGAGAGAACTACTGCCATCAAAGGGGAGATTGAAAAACTTTGACGACATGAGGAGATGTACTGGGGAATGAGATCAAGAATAAGTTGATTGAAACTAGGGGATAAAAATACAAAATACTTCCATGCAACAATGATCAAATGAGGTAGAGAAATAGGATAACATTGCTAAAAAATTTCAATGATGAATGGGTGCGGGACAGTAACCAGTTAAAGCAATTAATAAGGAGTTTCTTTCAAAACCTTTACACTACTACTGGATTTCGAGACTTTAAACCGGTATTGGAGAACTATCCACGTCTAGCTGGGGAGGAAATCAATCAAAGTTTAACAGCGGAATTATTTTTGGAGGAAGTAAGGGTGGCCGCTCACCAGCTGGGTTCCACCAAAGCACCGGGCCGGACGGTTTAAATGGAAAATTCTTTCAACGACATTGAGAAGATGTCCAGCTTGATATTTTTAAAAAGGTGCAGAACTTTTTTACTAGTAGATACCTTGACCCTAAACTCAATAGAACACATATCACTCTAATCCCAAAAGTCCGAAATCCTGAAAAACTCGAGCAATTTTGGCCCATTAGTTTATGTAATTTTTCCTATACAATCATTTCCAAAGTCATGGCTAATAGACTCAAGCTGTGGCTACCGGAATTGATTTCAGAAGAACAAAGTGCCTTTGTAGGTGGATGACAGATTCAAGATAATATCCTAATAGTCCAAGAAGTGCTTCATCAACTAAGAGTAAGAAAAAGAAAGAAGAAATTCCAGGCAATTCTTAAATTGGATATACAAAAGGCGTATGGACAGTGGAATGGGATATTTTTGGAGGCTAGTATGATGAAAATGGGATTTTGCGCTAAATAGGTGAACTGGATTATGACATGTGCTTCTACAGCTACTTCTAGTATTAAAATTAATGGAGAACCCCAACCTTATTTCCAACCTATGAGGGGGATTTGCCAAGGTGATCCGCTGTCCCTACACCTATTTATTTTGAAAACGAGTGGTTTATCTTTCGTGCTAAAACAAGCTTTAGAGAATGGGAGTATAGGACAAATACGGTTGAATAGATCATGCCCCGCTTTATCCCACCTTCTATTTGTGAATGATTCGATTTTCTTTTTGGATGGAAGTTATTAGAGAATGCCAAAACATTGTTGTTATCGTGAATCAATATTGCTACACTTTGAGCCAATCAATCAATTGCAATAAATCAGGGATATTTTTCAGTAGGGATTGTCTAGGGGCTTTAAAAAGGAATATGCCAAAAGAATTGTGAGTTCTAGCAATTGAGAAAACTGGCAAATATTTGGAAATTCCATATGATTAGGGAGAAACGAAAAAGAAAATGTTTGCTTAGATAGTTACGAGGTTAATATGAAGTTGGAAGGTTGGAAGGAAAAAGTTAATTTCAAAAGCTGGAAAGGAGATTTTAATTAAAATCGTGATGCAAGCTCTCCCCCAATATTTTATGTCTATATTCAAGATACTAGTATCTATTTGCAAAGCAATTGAAAAGAAGGTGGCAACATTTTGGTGGAAATTAACAGTGACAAGGCATGCAAGGATATTTAAAATGGAAGACAGGCATGGAGGATATTGTAGAATGGATTAGAAGAAATGGGAAATTTTAAAATGGAGAAAGGATAATGGAGGACTTGATTTTCGAGACTTGATTTCCTTTAATAAGGCTATGTTGGGAAAACATGTATGGAGGATATTTCAAAATTCCTCCTCTCTGGAGTAAGGTTCTGGAAGGACTTTATTTTCTTGAAGGAGACTTCTGGCATGTGAGTAAAGGGAGTAGACCATCCTGGGGTTGGCAAAGCATATTATTAAGGAGAGATGCCATCGGTCCTTCTATACAATCGGTGGTAGGAAATGGAAGGAGCATCAGAATGAGGGAGCACAAGTGCCCAGGTGGTTAAAGAGGGGATTGATTGGGGGTACGACAAATACAGACGAACCGAGAAGAGTGCCTGAATTGATCGATACAAATGCAGTAAAATGGAAGGAACAATTAGGGGGTGCATGATAAAAAAAATTCTGTTCCAGAAATAGTTTTTCTATTCTAGAAACAATTCTGGAATAGAAATCCGTTTGGTAAAATTATTTCACTTTTCTATTTCTGAAATAGATTTTTGTTCTAGAAATAGGTTTGGAGTATAAATCAGAAGTAAAAATTTTCTACTTTTCTATTTCTAGAACAGAAATGAGAAATAAAAATTTCTCATCGTTCGTTGCCGCCGCCGGTCGCCGGCGGCCGTCGTCCAAAAGGAAAAAAATTTGTGTCGTTATCAAACGGTTATTTTTGCTTAAAAACTCTTCTAGAAATAGAAATAGAAAAATCTATTTCTATTCCAGAAACTATTTTTAGAACAGAATGGTTTTCATGCGTGCCCTTAATATATGATTTGTTTGACCCGAATATTGCAACTGAAATCATTGCAATTCCATTGAGCTCTTAGGACACAAAAGATAGATGGTGTGGGCGAATTCCAGAACTGGAGAGTACACGATGAAGAGTGTTTACAACAAAATCAGAGAGGAAACTACACGACCCAATTCAGCTGTAGCCTCGTCATCGTATCAAGCTCCTCGGTCTCCATGGGCAAAGATTTGGCAGTCCCACACTATGCCAAAAATCAAATTTTTTCTATAGGGTGCATGTCAAAATGCTATAGCTACCGGAAAAAATCTGTATAGGACACAAATCGTACCGGATCCACTTTGTAGCTTATGCAAGCAAAGTCTAGAGACTGTCGAACACACCCTCCTTCTATGCCCTGGGACAAATAAGGTATAGGATGATCCCTCTTTGAAATTAACCATAACCTCAATTGGTCTATCCAGATTTGACGAATGGTTGGCGAATCTCAAGCGTACCTGTGTTCCCTTGAGTAATTGGCTAACGTCCTCCTGGCAAATCTGGAAGGAGAGAAACAACATACTTTTCGATCCTTGAAACCGAATCCCGAGTGCACGGTGGAAAATGCTTATTTTTTGTTTCGAAAATGCAAAAGATGGCTCCCAAGAAAGGAAAAGAAAAACACAACAAAACTTTATCAGTAATGCCTCCTCAATTGTGGTAACCACCGGAAAGAGGAAAAACTGAAAATCAACATAGACGGTGCTTACCTTGAAGGAACGAGTGAAGAAGCCATTGTAGCTGTATGTAGAAACAACCATGGGTGCCTTGTCGACAGTTTGCGCGGTCAATTAGAACTTCATCGGCGGCAATGGCTGAGGTGATGGCCTTAGTCGAAACCCCAAAGTACTTCCACGCTCGTGCAGGAGAAGACTTGGAGATAGAAACACACCACTTAGATCTAGTACGTGGACCTGAAGATCAAGCTCAGATCAGCGAGGAACTCCACTTGCTTATCGGCGAAGCCCATCAATTTCGCAGGCCCTATTCAAAGCTAAACATGGCCCATATTTTAGAGAAGTAAATATGTTGATGTCCAAAGAAGAAATAGCCTATTGAGTAACTCGGTCATTTAGGATGCATTTAGTAACCCTTCTATTTCCGAGAATAATTTCTGATTTGAAATTATTATTTCTTATTTTGTTTCTAGGAATAATTTCTAAGTATTTTAAACTGTTTAATAAATCTTAATTCCCAAAATAGAATTGCTTTTGGCACCATTTTCAAAATTTCTAATTCAAGTCATTTTCTTTTAATTTTTAAATAATTTTAATAATTTTTCTTCTTTTTTAATTTTTAATTTTTCTTTTTTCCTTTCAGGTTGTTGGTCACGGCCTTGGGATGACTGGCAATCATTTTCTAGTGAGGCTAAGCTCGCCTAACCGCCCGTGGGGCTCGATCTCACCAGGCCACCGCAAGGTTAGCCTCACCTTGGCCAGGCGATGCCAACCTCATAGTCGCCTAATGAGGTCAAGCCCCATCGGCGGTTGAGCGAGCTGGGCCCAGCCTTGCTCGGCCAAGTGAGGCTCGTTAGTGGCCGGGGGAGGTCCGGGCGAGGCCCGCCTGGCCACCGGTGAGGTCGTGCCTAATCGATGGTTGGGCAATCTCGCCCTGGCCTGGTGAGCCTCCGATGAGCTCGCTGGACCTTGCCTAACCGATTGCCGGCTACCGGCAGCAGCGGTAGCGGCGGCAATTGAAGAAGAAGAAAGGGAAAAGAAGAACAAGAAAAAAGAAAAGAAAATGGAGAAAATAGGTTGGTTGATTTTAGAATTGTTCTCAGGAACAAAGAATCAACTCTTTTATTTTTACTTTTCAATTTTGTTCCAAATCTACTTCCGGGAACAAAAATATAGAAATTTGTTCCTATGAACAAAAATTTTACCAAACGGATTTCTATTCCAAATCTACTCTTAGGAACGAAAGAATATAAATTATCAATGTTTGGCAAGTTGCCAAACAAACCCTTATTCCTAGGGGTGAGCATGGTCCGGGTTGGGCCGATCCACCCCCTAACCTTAGGACCAACCCGCATAGTGCTGGTCCTCAATTTTTGGGACCAAGGATCGACCCTATTGAGCTTGAAACCAAGGATCAGACTGACTCTAATGGGTTCGGTTTGATTTCAAGGTCAACTCGGAACCAACTGATAATTTTTTATTTCATTTTTTGTACTCCTTAAAAAAGCAATTGCGGACTGGATGGACCCAATAGGTTCGGTCTGGTTTCAAGGTCAATCAAGGACTAACTAATAATTTTTTATTTCATTTTTTGTACTCCTTAAAAGGGCAACCGAGGATCATACCGACCCAATGGATTCGAGGATGATCAAGGTTAGCTAAGAAAGGCAAGCGATTAGGGTCAAGTGAGATGAGTGTCTAACAAAATGAGATCAAATATCAAGCGAGAAGCAACAAGCCAAGCGAGCATCGAGCAGCGAGCGGCACGAGTGACCCAAAGCGAGCGAGGTGAGTGTTGAGTGGCAAGTGAAGAAGTTGTTTTTCTCGATTTTAGCAAATTGAAGACTAAGAGAACAAATAAAATAGAAGAGAACGAATACTAGAGAAGGATGCTATAAGATGTCTTTTTGGATGCCGTGAGAACTCATAAATTTTTTTTCCTCAATCGTAAATTATGACTGTCGCGACCTTCCCGAGGGTGAATTTTTTTCAAAGAAGGCTATTGGATTACTAAGTCCGGAGACTTGGCACGGACCCTCCCAAGTCCTACCAATCGTGACTTAATACTAAAAATTATCTCATTTAAACATACAATTATACTCAAATTGGAGCCGCCACTAACCAATTAGGGTTGGTTAGAAACCCAAATAAAGAATGAGAGAATACTTTTTTTTTTTTTTTTTTTGCGAACCAGAGATTCATTAAGTCCGGAGACATGGTTACGCTAGAAAAAAATCTAACGCCCTTTCGGTATCTTGTCATTAAAAAAATATTTTTTGTAGGCAGTCTTGATTAATTTTTAACCTAAGCTACTAACATGCAAAGGGTGGTCATGCGGGTGCACAATTAATGAAATAACATCCAATCAAATGAAGCAATAAATTGTAAGAAATCATAAACTACAACCTTACAAAAATGCTAATGAAAATGCATGCCCTAAACATGATTTCCAAACTACATGACACCTAATTTTTCTAATTTCTTTTTTTTTAAAAAAGTGTTAATTATATGCAATCTTAATCTAAATTTGATATGCATGAGTTTTACTTTAATAAACAAATTCTAATTAAACCTATTATGCAAATTATTTGACATGCATGTAATATTTTTGATTTTTTTATTTGAAATTCGGAATTAATAAAACCCTAATTAAACTATCTAAAATGATCAGTTTAATTTAAACTATATCCTATCATTAAAGCTATTCTAAAAAAATAATGAGATGTGCTAACACTATTTAAAAAAGTTCTAATTAAAAAAACATTTAGAAGTATAATCTAAAGAAACTATAATCCTAAAAATGTAGTCCTAACTTAATAAACCTAAATGCTCTAATGCAATATTTAGATTTTTATGATTTTTTTTATTTTTTAATGTTTTTTATTTTTTAATTTTTTCAAAACAAGTAATTATTTTAAAACAACAAAGATAAGAATTAAAATAACTGAAAAAATAATCCGTTGTCTCATGGATTAAATTAACAACTATTTTAACTCTATAATGATTTAACAACTAAAATATTATCAAACTTCCTAAAAATTAAAGTAATTAAAAAAATTAATAATTACCATAATTTGGGATAAAAACACCTACAGTTAATGTCTAATAGAATGATAAAAGAAAAGCATATCTCACTATTCTAAATAATAAGAAAAGTAAATAAGATAAAAGGTTAGTGGAAAATAAGAATAAAAGTAAAAGATTAAACTACCTAATTCTTTCTTTTTTTGTTTTGTTTTTTTTTTCTTTGGCCGCCGGTTCGGATTTTACCGTCGATCGTCGGTCGTCGAAGCTTCGGCGAGGAGGATGAGGAGCGGCGTCGGGCGGTGGCTCCGGTGCGGCAAATCGGGGACCGAGATTGGCTGAGGCACGGTGCAGGCGATGGACTTTAGATCTGGTTCGAGCTCGGCGTCGCGGCTCGGTAGCGCTAGGATTGGGGCGTTGGGGCTTCGTCGAGGCGGCGGTGCGTCGGATCGAGCGGCGGCCACTTTTGGGTCCGCGGGCGGGGCGGCGGGGTTGCGGCGAGGAGGAAGGGTGCGACGGAGCTCAAGATCCACTGCAGAGCCGCGGCGTCGGCGCGGTGGAGCGAGGAGGTCGACGAGCAAATGCGGACGCAAGTGCTTTGCAGCTTTCGGGCTCGGCGAGCAGATTTGGGCGGAGGAGGATCACGACGGCGGGGATCGGCGGGGGGGGCGGTTGGATCGCCGCCGGATCGGGAGTTGCAGGCGACGAGATCGATCTGTTGGGTCGACAGGCGTCGGGGCTCGCGAGCAGAGATGCGGCGGCGGGACGTCGAGGCGTTGGGGCTTCGGGCGCCGGGGATTTGGCGACGGGGTGGCGCGGCGGCGACGGACAAGCGGCGAGCAGACGGCGCCGGTGCCGGCGTCGGCAAAGACAAACCCCCCCTCCCGAGGAAGATGAACAGTCGTGGGGGAAGCTTTTTACTTTTTACTTTTTTTATCTTTTTTTTTTCTCTCACTTCTGTCTCTCACCTCTCTTTTCCCTCTGCGCTCTTCCTTTTCACTTTTCACTTCACCTTTTGACTTTTCTCCCCTTCTCTTCTCTTTCTACTTCTTCCACAAAACCTAAGCCCTCTTCTCTGTTTTCTCTCTTTTCACTTTTCATTTTTTTTTTTCACGAAAGAAGCCCACTTCTAGCGAAGCCGTACCCCCTATTTATAAGCCAAAACCAAATGTAATCTTTTATCGATATTTCATCCGACGAAAAAATTGTCAATAACCTCTTAATCACAAAAAAATATTTTATTCTCCTTATCTGTTAAATATTTTCAACTGATTTTATTTATAAATAAAGATAAGGCTTATCTTATTGCTGAAGATCAGATTGCCTATTTGATTTTTCAAAATCCCACAAACCGCCGTGATATTGCCTCAAATCTCAATTTTCCCATGAATTAATTAATTAAAAAAAAACAACAACGGGCTTGGGCTAAATTCCTCATTCCGTGGGCCTAGCTCGGCTTGCCGAACTAAAGCTCAAAAATGTAAATTTGAACCATTCCATCACCGGCCCAATAAAATGTAAAGAGTTAAAATAAATGCACCTAAACCTATGTGTTATGCAATTAATAATAACTAAATGGGTAGTAAAAATTTAGGTTTCAACAATGACTATCGACGCCGTAAAAGACATTAAAAACATAAGTTATCAAAGAACAATATAAAATTACCTGAACTCTTTACTAAAGAGTTGTTTAATGTTGTTGACGCCGTTTATTTTAAGGTTTTCTCTATATAAAATAATATAAATAATATTATATATATAATCGGGGTTGGTCCAGGTTGGACCAACCCGAAACTCTCAAGACCGAGGACCGACTCGCATAGTGCTGGTCCAGGAATTCTAGGATTAAGGACCAGCCCGGTCTCTTTGGGAACCGGGTCAGGACCGGCAAGGTTGGGTTGGTCAAGGGTCGGTCCAGGGTTGACCTAGGACCGATGCTCACTCCTACTTATTCCGTTTAGATCTTTGGGATTTACTATATTCCAAAGCCCATGAAGTGTATTCTCCAACCTCTTCTGATTAAATGAAAGTGCTTTTAATGACCGAAAAAAAAGGTGCTAGGCTGCGCATTGAATTACTCCCATCTACATGGCAATGACAATTTTGCCATCTTATAGAAAGTATTGGCATTATATTTTTTTGGTAATAACAATGACAATGTTTGACTTTAGTCCTCCCAGACTTGTTTGTTGCGTGAAATAAGAAATGACGTTTTGTCACAAAAGGAAAAGTCTATGACAAACGATATTTTCCCATCCTAAAACCATTACAAGTTTTCTAGGGGAGTCTCAGATATAGAAGAGACTTTTAGAGCGCGAATGATAACCATTCTAGCCAAAAATTGATTTTTGGAAAAGAAATAGATTTTTCTATTTTTATTTTTAGATGAGTTTCTAAGTAAAAATACCGGATAACGATATGAAATTTATACTCCAAAGATAGAAATTTATTTGATAACGACACAAATTTTATTGTTTTTGAATGACGGTGGACCAGCGACGGGTGACCGGCGGGCAACGAACTCTAGTCGACGAACGGTGGTTGGTGATGATGGATGGAGGACCGGTTGACGAACGATGAGAAGAATTTTTATTTCTCATTTCTGTTCTAGAAATAGAGAAGTAGAAAATTTTTACTTCGATTTCTATTCCAAACCTATTTTTGGAACAAAAATCTAGCTCAAAAATAGAAAATTGGAATAATTTTATCAAATAGATTTTTATTCTAGAAACAAATTTAGAATAGAAAAATTATTTCTGGAATAGAAATAGGGAGTTGTCATGCACCCCCTTATGTGCCTAGGTCTGGATCAGTGGATCCAAGGCAATCATGATGGACAAATCCATGCGGATTAAAGTGCAGACAAGAATTTGTCCAAATGCATATATGAAATTAAGGAAAAATTACTTAAAAAGTCATAACCTTATTGTAATTTTTTTATAATTCAATCCTAGATCTTTTTTTTTTTTTTTTAAATTAGTTCAATCCTAAAACTTATATAATTATGTCAATTTAATATATCTGGGTAATTTTTGTTGGGTGACGCTTACATAGACATTGGGCGATCTTTGATGTAGATAATTTTTTAATAATATTTTATTTCATTTTGATTTTTATTAATTTTTATCTTTTTTTCCTCTCTCTCTCTCTCTCTCTCTCTCTCTCTCTCTCTCTCTCTCTCTCTCTCTCTCTCTCTCTCGATTTTTTTTTTTTTTCACTTCATCCTCCTTTTCCGGGCGGTCGTCGGCGAGGGACCTCACTAACCTTGGGAAGCCTCACTATGGTTGGTCGACCTCGCACAAGTCGCTTGCTAGGCTGGCGAGGCTTGCCCTTGTTGGAATTAGGGAGGGTTGCTGTTGGCTAGGCGAGGCTCACCCTCACTAGATCTGCATGAGGGTGAAGCATCACTAGGCATGGGTAATGCCCGACCTTGCTAGAGACCACGAGGTTGAAGGACATGACCTCGCATGGCTTTACCTTGGGTGAGCCTTGCCTGTCGCCAATGCTCACCTACTGGGTAGAGAAATGAGGAAAGAAAATGGAGAAAAAAAAAAAAAAGAGAAGAGAAAAGAAAAGAAAAGGAAAAAATAAAAAAAAATTGAAAAAAATATTATTAAAAAATTATCTACATCAGTATCGATCGGTGTCCACATTAACATTAACCATCCAAGCTAGTCGGATGGATTAAATTAGCATAATTACAAAAGATTTAAGACTGAATTGATAAATAAATTGTCGTACGATTGTATTAGAAAAATTACGATAGGTTTTCAGACTGTTTTGGAAAATTTCCCTTAAAATTAATGCAAACTACGTGACATAAATGATTGCACCAACTTTCATTTTAGTACAAGGACTCTGCAAAAATAAGAGTAGGAGCGAGGAGCATATACATATGCTTTGATAAAAGAACACCTCAGGTACCACAAATCGAGAAGAAAGGAACACTTAAGTGCTAACAGTGAGAATTTCCAACCAAATAGCCGATATAGCTTTTTCTTTAAAAAAATTTAAATGATGTGATATTTCTTTTTTAAACAAATTTATTTATGTAGACAAGGCGAAAGATGTCTCGCCATCCACATAGATTATGTGAGATGACGCTAAACGACGTCATTTTAGCACTTAAGACTTAAAAATTCAACTTTGACCATGAATGACACTTAAGTAATCACTTACACCATAACTTGCCGTTTAAGTGATCCTTTTTAAACAATGATTAGCACTTAAGTAAACATGAGTGATGACGTTGTTTAAGACAATGATTGCTAAGTGGACATTCAAGTGAGCCACGTAGATCGATTTTATTAATATAATAAAGCCATATCGGATTTTCTTATGCTAAAGAAAATTAGCATTTAAGTGTTCAATTTTTTTAAGTTTATCTTTTAGAAGTTTTAACACTTATGTATTCCTCCGTGCCAAGTTGTGGCAATTAAGGTGTACTTTGCCCCATTTACTATTTATTGCAATCATGTACTTTCTATTGGCAAAAAGATTTTTGTATTTCAAAGTTACTTATTTGAAGAACCTTGCAAGAATAATGTTATAATCCCCAATAATTGATATAGTTGGTTGAAAGATAGGGCATTTCAAGGTCGGAAACTAGAGGTCACTCGTTTAAGTTTACTTAATTACGCGTAAATTTCTCCGGGTCTTACATTTATTTTTTGCGTTATTTTTTGTATTTCTTTTTGGTCGGAGAGAGGGGGTGGCCAACATTTTGACCAGGTCGGGTTTTAAAAAAGAGGAAATTTATGCAAAAATAAAATTCACCGTCTAAGGTTAGCTAGGAAAATAGTCAAAAAAGGTCCACATCATAATTACTTAACATCCATGTCAAGAAATTCCGTGACCGGACTTAGTTGGGGATGACAATGATACCTTTTAAAGAGTAGAAGGATGTTATTTTATTTTATTTTTCTAAAAATAGAGAGATGGTTCAAAATTTCGGGCAAAGTAGATGGATTACTAGAGACACGTTCCCTAAATGAAAAAGAGAGAGACAAAAAACAAAAAAAAGGAAAAAAAAAAAAAAAAAACGAACTTGAGAGAGAGAAAGAGATCAGAGGAGCTTTTGTCTTGAACGGAACAGCAATTACGCCCCACTCAACCTTGCTATGGCCTCCCTAATCAAGATAGTATTTAGTAGTTTATTCTCACCATGTCATCAATTGACATTGCGAGCATTTTTGTGCTTTCATACAATTACAATTTGACACATATTTATTTATTTATTTTTTGTGATCCATGGAACTCCGCACGGCCGGCAGCTGGAGGTAAACCACTGGGGTAACACATGCTAGTCACTACATACGTGCCACCGGGTAAGTTGGCAAGAGTTTCAAAGCTAGCAAGTTGCAGGAGTTTCGAACAGTAAACCTCCTCGCTGGAAGTTTAGCGCCTACCCAGCTGAGCCACCACGGCGGGTGGTATTTGACACATATTTATTGATATTGAATCCAATGAAAAAAACAATAATATGAATCTACTCTAAGCACCTAGTTTCTAACTCTTCCCCCTCATCCACACGACCTTTGAGCTTGACCTCCGTGCCTTCCCTACCGTCAACAGTGCCACATCCAGGTCAATATTGTCGGGCATCAAAATCGAGCCAGTCCCCTCGTCGTCTTTGTGGTCGTCTTCGTCTTCCTCCGATTGGGTTTGGAACCATGATTGCGTCCAAATCTAGAGCCTTAGTTGCGACAAATCATAAGCTGTGACATATTTGGAGCATGGCCAAATTCGGGCCAAATTAGGAGGCATCAGCCATGGACAAACAGGGACCATGGAGAACTTCTACATTTAGCGAAAACCCTTCACAAAAACAAGAAGACTGCGAACTTCCAAATTGGGAGCTCATCCAGGGCTGTGAGCTTTGACGGCGAGGTCCATGTGTCTACGACCACCGGCCAAATCTGGTCGCTTCGTGTTCCTGGCATCACCATAGCTCCAGATTTGGTCAGCTTCGCCTTTCTCAATTCTTCTTTGGTTTCGCCTTCCTCTGTGCTCTAGTTTGTCTACAACTTCGCCTTCCCCAGCTCGTCTTCCTCTGCTTTTGTTTTTGAGCTTGTAGTGTCGCAACGGCCAGATTTGGTCGTAGCGATCATGAATAAGCAAGGCCTGTGTTTGGGGATGAGTTACCTTGTCGGTCATGGACCAGCAACATCATTTTACAGATCTGGTTGGCTCCGTCTTCTCACCATCGCCATGGCTCCAAATCTAGTTGGCCAAAACAGATTTGCGACCATGAAGGTGGAGGTACAAACTCGCCACTAGATGCCAAGGCCACGACGACAGAAGGGCTCGCGGATGGAGGTCGCAGCGTCTTAAGCGGTGGCAACCGTCGTGGTAGGCGGTGGGGCAACGGCTATCTTGATGAAGGAAGAGAGAGAAATGAAGTTTTACTCCTTTTTATTTTTTATTTTTGACTTTTATTCTGGTTCTTATAATTATTATTATTATTTTTTGGCTTTTCCTTACGTGGCGCCCCCTTAGTGCGACATCAATGGCACCATTGTGGTTTATGTCTTCTAATTATAAACAGAAATGATAATAGTCCAAATTAATAAGGTTCACTAATGAGAGCCTCTTTAAAAAAAAAAAAAAAAACCACTAAAACAGTTACTATTTTGTAAGAATTTCCTTATTGCATTTATATAATCGAGAAGGAATATCAACTTTAAAAATCTTTTCCCTTTTTGTAGTTATTCATAATGAAAAGAGTAAAAAAAGCAAACAAACATCATTTTAGTGTACAAACGTAATGTAAAAGTAGTGTTTTTTGTTTTATGCTTTCGTTGTTGCTCATTTTAGTTTAGGAGATTAATGTTATACATGCTTTTGCATGCTCATAATTAAAAGATAAAAATAAATGGGACGGTCATGCGCTTGGGACGTTGCAACAATAATCTTGTGTCCGCTGGTTGAGTTGTTACAATGGGTGTAAAATATGTTTTCCCTTAGCTCTTTCTCTTTTGGAGAAACTACGGCATGTAATGATCTTTGAATGACCAACAATTCGCCAACATTGGCTTTCTCCAAAATCGCCTTTTCCTTTTCAGATTCATAACTACTTTGGTCAGCATTGTTGTCAACCACCTGAAATTCCAAATCGATTTTTTTGATTTCTTGAAGAGTCATAACTCTTCGATTAGAAAATTAGCTTGTAAATGCCTATAGCCATGGTACTTAAATCATTTTCTCGCATCACATGAGTTTCTTATGGAGTTCTTTCGCGGGCTTCACATATTTTTCATTGCCTTTGTCTTTTGTTGCCATACTTTTAGCCTTGCGGGCTAGACGAAATACCTTTAAAGAGGGATATCCCTTTTGTTGAGGTTTTGAAAGAAAACCTCCATTTGCTCTTTAATAATTAGTTTTCGACTTTCATCTCCAACATACATACATCTTTGAAGGATCCATAAGGTTGAACTTCAGTTGAATCTGCATCTTCCTGATTCATGCCGCTGAGGAATCGAGAAATGATTTGCTTTGGAACTTCTAGAAATTCATGTCACGCCCCGATTCTCGGGCATGCACCCATCTCTCACCTGGTTGATTAATAACGACGTCCCAAGATGCATTGCCGACTCTTTCATTTTAATATACGCATGTGGAAGTAGATATAAAATCCTTAAACAATAAAACAATGAGATAGGGAAGTAGGGCCACAAATTTTTCAAACCAACATAAACCTTTTATAGACACAGAGATTTATTTATAATATCAGGTCACTTACAAAAATATCGACTTAATCAAAAAGGAGCTATCCTATGACTAACGAGTCAAAAAGATTTGTCGATTTTGTTTCCTTCACTTCCTCAAACTCCAGGACTTCTTGTCCTCCACCAACATCATTTATGGACCTGAAATTGGTTATATAATAACTAGTGAGATAACATCTTAGTGAGTTCTACCCTTTAAGACTCGATTATGAGGAAAATATGTCCTAGGGGCTGCCCAAGCACAACCACATGTCAGAGGGCTTACCTTGGCCGCAATTCCTTCCTGCAAGTCAGTTCAATTCATAAATACTGACAAGTACATGGTCCGCTCAATTCAATCAGATTGAATCATCGATCAATCAACTTAGTCGATTACATGTCATTAAGACTATTCTCTAGTCATAACAAGTATTCCATCTCAAATCTTACTCTCAGCTTAACGAGCAGGATCTATTTAATCCTCAGTTATAATTCGTGTTCCAAAGGACACAACCTATTTTTAGGTGGTAATCACGGCCTAGTGGGCGCAACCTTTAATAGGTGGCAGATCACAGCCATATTAGTCATGACTTCTATCAGGTGGTGAATCATGGCCCAACTGGCACGGCCATACTCTGGCGACTTTCAAGATCCACTCACAACCTTTTTCGGTTATTTCCCACTCAAATATTGACATTTCTCAATTTTGGGATATTTCCCATAATCACCACTTCACTCAATTTTCACAAACCAGTGCTCAATTAAATAAACAGACTGCATCGCAATAACTAGCATAAAATTTTGATCGTCAACTATCCTCGCCTAATTTTCAGAAAATAAATAAATAAATAAATAATTATGGAAAATATTAGTTAAATGTAATAAATCCAACTTAGGTCCGTTATAGCCTAATTGGAAGCCGAGTCAAGCATGGAAAATTCCTGAGACTTGTTCAATAATTACTAGCACGAGTTTACTTGCTAATGTCACTAACTAACCACCTAACATGCATCGGCAAATAATTAAATTAACTGATTTAATCTAATCGATCCACTTAAACATGCTTAATTAATCTAATCAACCACTAAACATAATTTACCTACTAAGTAAAGATTAGTGAGTGAAACTCACTTGATTAAACACGAAGGCTGGAACATTGCGATGACGACGTGACGGCGGCCGAAATCCGAATTTTTAGCGGCGTTAATGGGGCTCGGACCGGGTCTAAAATTGGCCCAACAAATCTCAGCCCAAGCTGAGATTAGTTGCTGAATTTGGGCTGGGCCTGCAGCGGGCTAACTTCACGGGCTTCAAAGTTTGGGCTTGTCTTCGGATGGGCTGATCTTTGCGAGTTGGGCCGAGCAACAAAAGAAATCACTGGGCTAAACTACTGCTGGTTTGTGGGCTGAATTTTGGTGGACTGCACTAGGAATTTAATCGATCACAAAGTACTTGGAGACTAATTGCCACACAAAAATTGAAAGATCACGAAAAGATAACTTATAGATAAACAAGTATTGTGTGTCGTGCACATGGATGCTAGGGGGTCCTTGAAGAGTGCAATGTGATTATTTAAAGCCTATAGTTGACAATTACCAATGGAGGTTGCAAACAAAAGTTATAAACGGTTACTTAAAAAGAGCTAACAATTTAGTGGTTATGATAAGTCACAACAATTCTAAAATAATGGCGAAATAACCAACCAGATGCATGTGTCTTTAGTGACTTAATTGGCGTGCTCTAGTTCTTTAACATTGTGTCGTCAGTGACTTAATTGGCGTGCTCCAGTTCTTTTATTGATACTAATAAAAAATTGGTCATTTTTTGATAAAGAACCCATTATACCAACTTTAGTTTTTCGTTATGTTTACACTTTACTCAAGGTGCCCCAGCCGTTCTCCAACAGTCCCACCAACTGATGGGGTTACCCTGTTAAACGACCACGTCGGAATATACTTCCAGAAAGTTGAGAGGGTGCCGTCTACATGAACTACGATGTGAAAATTCCTGACCCTACTTAAATTCTATATCTCCAAGCACAACCTATATGCTGATTTATTTTTAACGACAAGGAAAAATGCGTTCTTTATTCGAATATCATTTACCAGACATCTTTTTAAGATATTCCATATTCGTCCACCGACTCCTCAAAACATGACCATATCTTATATCTTAAATATTCTTAGCGCTAGCAGTTCATATGTCAACATCATGGATTATCTCTATAAAGAAATTAGTACAGTCTAGGACTTCAGTGGGTGCGAAATATTTGACCAATTGCACTAGGAGTCCACACAAAAATGAGACGGCGAATATTCCAACCCATATACATAGAGTATGCGATCCACTTTCTAACGTTAAATCATCCGCTGCCGCAAAACAAGATGCTGTAATACTTGGTGCCGCTTCAGGATAAGGATTTTTAAAAGGAATTTCGGTAACGAGTAGCCCATAAAAACTGGCTAAGCAAGAAAATTAGGAATGTTTGCAATTTTTATATGTGAATTGTCCTAATTTTTGGCTTTTTTTTCTGAAATTTATGAAAAGACTTTTTTTTTTTAATTTTTTTTATTTTACTAATCTCTAATTAAATCGTGCCCAACGATTCACTTATTAAAGATCAATTTTAATTTACATGTTGCAATGTTCTTAGTGATCTTTTAGTGTGCATCAATAAAATCATGCATAGAAAATTTGATGTCTATCTTTCAATAAGTGATGTATAACCTTATGGTCATGCATTATCTTGATATTCGTATTAGAGAATATGTGTTGGACCATTTGATGTGGATATACACTAAGTTATTTAAAATCAGTACGTCCAGAGAAGATAATATAAGTCTAGATTTAGAGCTACTTACGACTTGAAATTGATGAGTAAGCATATTGCTTTGCTAGGAATGTCCCTATGTGACGAACAACCTTTCACTGAACGTTTAATCTAAAGCAAGCAAAAGAAGCCGGAGAGTCTTTTTCTCTGCATCGTTCTTTCAACCTTCAGCCATGGGGGCGGGTATCAGCTAGTCTAACCCTCTGCTCCATTTGTTGTTGATTTTAGTTGAATTTTCTTTTATTTTCTTCTTTTCTTCCCAGACTAGATCTATAAGCTCTTTTCTCCTGGTCCAATTCTAGATTTAAGAGTTTGAACTTTCCTAATCTGGTTGTCAATCTAGGAGTTCTTTTCTCTCGATTTAGATTTAGAAGTTTAATAATGTTTTCAGGGATTCAATACCCTTGTGCTCTATCCATGGACAGTTCATCAGCCTCTAGTTTCAATGATGATTGCATGAGCTCTAACGTCTCATTGAACTATGAAAATTTGCTCTTCCAAAATTAGATATGTCTCTATTCAACTTGTTTTGATTGTTTCCATATAACGATGGTGTAGAGAAAGCTGAATTTAGGTGCACAACACCAACTAGCAAGTTATAATTATTGGGCAAAGAATTTTTGAAGTGTGCTCATCACTCTAGTGATCAGCCACCGATTCCTTTCCATGATAGACTGCTCTTATGAATTGAGTGAGTAAGCTAACCCCACTAGTGCTATGTTGATCCTCATTGTTTTCAAAATTTGGTTTTATTTCGGAATATTAAGGTCTTTACTTCGATTTGCTTTGTCAAGAAACCCTATATACTTCTCATGTATCATTTTGAGCAACAAATGCAATTTTTGTATAAAAAAGAGCCATGATATTAAATTTTTTATTCGAATTGGGTTCCATGGTAATTCAACTATAAGTAGGACTGATTGCTCAGAAGGAAAGTAAGTCCAAGAACTGAAAAATCAAATTGATAAAATGAAAGATCAGGCCTCTTCCATAAGGATTCAATAGTGTTATGACCTGAACCTCGAGCGCATGTACATCCCTCAACGGTCAATAAAGATTTGCAACCTCCCAAGAATTTTTGCCGACCTATTCCATTTATCAAACACAAGCGGAAACGTAATAATAACCTCCGGACAACACAGAAATGGGATAGAAAACATAAGATTATATTTTCACCAAACATACATATTTTTACAGTAGTGTTTATATACATAAAAGTCTAACATAACATGGGTTTATAACAAAAAGAAGAGCTTCTAGGCTATCTACGCTCCAAGCTCCTCATTCACGGGATCAAGTCCCTCCCTACAACCCTGCTAGACTTTTAGATAATTCTGGGTGAGCTGTCACCCATTATCCAGATCAAACGGAAGACCCCTCAACAATTGGAAGGGGCTACATAAAAACCCACACTCCACTTCCTACCATCCTCTACGTCTGGCTTGACGATCTTCCATCTAGGGACCTAAAAAAATTTAGCTCACGACGGGGTGAGATGACGTCTCAACGAGTCTATCTCCTAAATTCCGATTAGGAGAAAAATACATCGACATGCATTCTAACCCCATTTCCTAGAACTCTTTTAACCTCATCATTTTTCCTGCATGTTGGTATCAATCAAATCGTATATAATTGTATTGAGATCATATATTATAGGAACATTTGACATGTGTATATGCATGGGCATACATGTCATCACAATCCTACAGACCCCCAATTACAAGACTAAATTGTTGTGGTACGTCCCATACCGCACTACATAATTCCGTCTCCTAATTAGGTTCCTCAATTTCAATCATATATAAGTCTCAATTGACTTCGACCCATCGGCCACGGCCAACTCAATAGTTAGCAGTCTTCCGGCATGACCGGGCGTCGTCTTGCACCATCGAGCACGGCAACTTCTATATGTAGACGGCATTCCGATTAGGAGCATCGGCCCAGCATCCACTGTGACCGACATCCATTGACTTGGGGCATTCCTAAAGGAGCATCGTTTAGCCCCAAAGGCTTGTGACAGATTCTCATCTCATTGATGCATTCACCCAATTCCGGCCCAGGTTACCATGGTTTGCACTCAAATATCTCAAATGAAATAGTGCCCCTGGCCTATCTTCTTTCTTTTAAAATACACGGTAAAATAATTGGGTGAAAACATACGGATCACCCGATCCAGAAAATTGGGTAATTTATCTCATAAAGTTCCACGGTTTATATAGTATTTAAAACCAATTTTTGGTATAAGAAATCTAGTCCCTGGCATTTTCTAATTAAACACTAACATTACCATATTTGAGATAAATGCCCAACATTTAATAATCATCACTCAATTTCAATATTCATCAACCAGTTCTATGAATTGAGCTTGCCACCACGATTAACATAAAATTCCGGTCACCCGCTATCCCAATATAATTTCCAAAAAATAATAAATAAATAATTAAATTATTTAAATAATTTATTTACTCAATTGCTATTTACCAAATTTAACTACCATTTATAATTGCTCACAACTTAAAGCCACTATTTAAATATCCAATTAAATTAATTCATTAACTTAACCTTCTAGACTAAAGTGCTATTTTAATATTTAAATTCCTAACTAAATAACTTAACCAACTTAACTAACTGGTCTAACTATTTAGTTCTAACTTAACTAACTTATCCAACTAACACTTACCTTAACTAACTTAGCTAACAAGTCTTTACCCTAACCAAACTAATTACTAATCTTAATTAAACTTAATCTAACTCTTAACAAATATAATTAGCTCCTAATCAACAATTAGGGAAAACTAACTCACCTAACTAAAAGCCCAAGATCACTGGTGGTGGCTGAGCGGAAGCAGCAAAGCCGCGGCCTCCAAGGACGCCAGAGTGGCTCCAGTCAGCCTAAGACATGGCCGTGAAGCCCTCGGCCTACTGCTGAGAAGCAATCTTCTCGGCTGGACCAGGCCGAGCAATGGAGGTGCGAGCTCCTTGGAGGTGAGGCAGTTGCATCATGGGGTGGTTCGATCAACTAGTTGGCTGCGTCGGCACAGCTGGGGTCTCGGCGAAAGGGCAGCAGCAACGGCAAAGGGATGGCTGTTTTCGGTGAGGATGGTGAGCTGAGATTGAAGAGAGATGAGTTGTAGATTGGCAACGACACCTGTGAATCGAGCTGTTGAGTTTTCGACGCAAAGATGCAAGGGTAATGTTGGTTTTGGTAAGCTGCTGGCCTGCTGGTGGGGGTGATCTGTCAGTGAACAAGTGCAAATCTAAGAAAAAATGGAACATGCAAGGCAATTGAATTGAGAGTGGGTGCTGGTCCAGCTTTGGCAATACCGAAACAGAGCCTCCTCTATTTTTCAATTGCCATTTTGGTCGGCCAAAGGGAAATTGAAATAGGGGAGCCGAAAAAGGGGTGGAAACCTCTTGATGAAGAAGAGGACAAGGGAATTTAAGGCTAAGGAAAAAGGAAAAGAAAAGGAAAGGAAGAGAAAGGGAAAGGGAGTTGGGCGTCGCACGGCACAAGGAGGAGGGAGATGCGCACGGCTTGGGGGAGAGAGAAGAAGAAAGACAAATCATGTAGGGTCCCCCTCCCCAAATTCCACACTCATGGTCCTTATTCCATGGAATCTTTGGCCCTTTCACTTTCATAGGGCCTACCATTCCAAAGCAAGTCTATCCTCTCCAAATGAAATTCAAATGTAGGTGGATTTCCCCGTTGCATGAAGGCATCCAAATTTCATTGCCTTTACATTTCATTCCTCTGTTCTTTCACTTGGCCATTTAGCAAAGGAAAGAATTTCATGAAGGACACTAAGCTTAATTAGTCATGTACAGAGAGCATTAAATCACACAACTTAGCCTCAGGTTTGTTCCATCAACCAGAATTCACAATAACAAAAGAAAAGCTTTTCGACCTCCTCAACTTGACAAATAAACCCAAATGTTGTACGTACAAAGGTATATTACGAATTCGTTGAAGAAAGTATTGCCCGAATCAGCTCCAAAAATTTTTATAAAAATTTTAATAACTCACTTAGGTTTTTGGGCTTCACACGTTAGCAGAAAAACATCGCACACCAAAATAAGTTTGTGCCCACTATATTAGTCCAGAAAATTTGACAAAAATATATGTTATAATTTAAACAATTCCTCACAACTTCCATGAAGAAGTCAAAACCAAATTCATGCTAGAAATTTCCGTAGAAAATCGACAAAGCTACTGACTACACATGAGTTGTCCTGGACCGCACGGATTCAGTAGAATTCTACACCTATACCTTGGCTAATTTACTTCCAAAAGTCCTTTTAAAATCTATATTTTTGATTGTAATTCAAAGGACTTTAAAAGTACATATAGAAATCCAGAGCATTTCCTCAATTCCTCAATTCCAATCTACTTCAATCATCCAAAATTAAGCATTCAGCCTTCAACTCAAACATTCCTCAAGTCTAATTGCACTAACATCAGACAATAACAGCATTGCATTACATAGGCTAGTAGACTTTTACTTGCCTTAAACCCAACGGCATCGACGGCGAGAAATTGGGAAACTCATGGTCACGAACACAGCTCGGTAATCGGAATTGCAAGCGGTGTCGGTGTTGGCAGCGCGCATGCACGGCAGAGGGCGATCTCCTCTCCTATTTTCCTCTCGCCGTTCACTCTCTCACTCAGTGCTCTCTCTCTCCCTCTCACTGGTTTCATATGGTGCCTCCTGTATCTTGCTTTCACTATGAGCATTTTGCTCCTTCAATTTGCTAATTAAACAAATTAATGCATGTAGGTTGATTTCGGTGGTTGCTTGGCCGAGAGACAGCTGGGGAGAGGCGTGTCTTCAATTTGCCATTCCTTGAGTTTCGCTGGCAACCTACATGGAAGCAACGTGGCCGTTGCTGGCCTTCTCTTGGTCAACAAATTTGGAGGAAGTTTTGAGGATTGTTGACCTGATTTGTCGACAATTAAAAGGGGGTTTTGGGTTAGTTGGGCCAACAAATTTGTGGCCGCATTGTCCTTAACACATGTCCCAATTTACCTCAACTGTTAACTTTAAATTTCTGTATGTGCTTGGAGCATTTTCGGTTTCATGGTCTCCACAGGATCAACTAATCTCCTTTTATTCAATCCACCTCATGTACATGTACGTGATTGCAATTCTTGCATGGAGAAAGAACTTGACAAGGTTGCATGGTGATCGATGGGGAAGGATGACATGTAAGGTTGCTGTATAATCAAAGTCGCATCTTCATTTGCTCGAGGGGTACATGGTTGGACGGCTAGAATTAGCATAGAAAATATCTTGTCAACACATCTTATGACACGAACCTCGGTCTTATTGGTGATAGTATGTAGGGATGAGGTTATAACTTATTTGACGATGGAATCCTTACTACATGTGACCTATCGGTCCGATGGTGATAACAAAACAATGTCCGTTGTGGTGTTAATAACACCGTCCAACGGTGCCTCCGTCGATCAGTCACGTCCGTCGTACATTCGAGGGTTGTCGAAATTCTCAGGTGCCACAGCTATATCATCAAAAGTGACAATATTCTCATTATGCGTCATATTGATCTTCATATGCTCCCAATTGTCAGGAAGAGACCTTATAATAGCCTGAACTTGCTGTTCATCAGTAAGGGAGTGACCTGCTGACTTCAGTTCACGAATCATGTTTGACATCTCTTGAAGATGCTGCCTCATTATTACATTTGGGTGCTTTCGGTATGTGTCAAACTTGATGGTGAATCTCCTCAGCTTAGTAGTAAATGTACCCCCAAACTTATCTTTCAAGGCAACCCACATAGCTTGAGCTTTATTATAACGTTTGAACTCACACATGAGATCATATTGCATACAACTCAGCAATGTGATGCGAGCAATACTATTTTTCTTTTTCTAAGCTTGATAAGCTTATAGATCTCTCTTGTGTTGAGCTGAAATTCTATGTTCAGGTTCATCCATGATGTGGTTAAGGGTTTTCAAAACATCTTGCCCCTCAAAGATGTACATAATCTTTCGGTGGCAAATATCATAATTCTCACCATTCATCTTCTCACTCTTATTGAGGTCAGCCACAATGGTTTTGGATGCCGAAATCATAATAATTACTATAACACATTGACATAATAAATGCAGAATCAATACTAGCACATTTTTCAGAATAACACATATATTTAAGTTTCCAATTAGCTCCCATGTACGATTGTTCTATTATCATTAATTAGTTTAATTTGCACAAATGTTAAGTTCTAAGTGAGAACTCCTTCGAATTCTACCAACCTCCAAACTCCCATTAGGAAAAATAATTACATGATCTCATGTAAGTTCTATATTTTTCCATTAACACAAAAGCATAGCATGATGTGAACCAACATATAAAAAAGAATCATGCAGCAACTACAATCAAAACCGCAATTCAACATGTAACGGAAAAACAAGGATTTCCTATCATTATTCGAATTTTCTTAAAACTAAAAAATTACAAGTATATTAAATTATATACATGCTATCATCGAACTAAGCTCTACACAACATATATTATATCATTTTTTATGTAGCAAGCTACTGTATTTCCAAAACAATAAGAAATACAAGCTAAAATATGAATAAACAATATATTTAAACCCCAAAAATATGAGTACTCAAGGTTCTCTACACATTTTCATACAATTATCAAACTCAAAAATAAAAAATAAATATACCACGGTATAGAGCACATCCATACGAACCAAACGCCACCAACTACGCTCTAATCGGAGCTTTCATGTGCTTGCACGCGCCGCCTGAGTGTACGATGTGTGTGGCGCACACGCCAACTAGCCCAAAGGGCTCCTGGCCAGTCCGACCGATCTAACTGGTCCAACCGGTGACTGGCCAAATGGTCCTGAGTGTTGACTAGTTCGACCGGTTGGACCGCCGGTCCGGTTGACCAGTCTGACCGTTGACCAGTCAACAGTTAGGTCAGGTCAACTCGGGTCGGGTCACGGGTCGGGTCGGGTCGGGTCATCGGCCGGCCAATGCTGCCGGCGGTGACGTCATTGATGACGTCATCTTAGCAGTTATCGACCATTGGATGACATCACAGTGATGTCATCACGCATTGGTTGTCGACTGGCATGTGACGCGCACGCGTTGGCGTGCCTAGCGTGTCAGGTGCGTGGTGCCCACGCACAGCGTCTTTTGGCTGCGCGTGTGGGTGCGTTCGGTGTCCTTCAGCGGCGCTCGACCCATCGACGGACTCATCTCGACGAGTACTTTCACCCTACATATTTAAAAATTGATTTTGATCGAAAAATATTCTGAAAAATGGCCAAATCCGTACGGGTGTGCATGGCCCCAAACCCGTTCTTTGCTTCGGTTCGTTTTCGATGATTCAGATTGCAATTTTGAGCATTAACCATCCAAACAGCGTAGAATTCATACTCTTGATCTCAATATCAAATGGTAAATGAGAAAATTCAATATAAATAAGGCATAAATCACAACCTGGCTCTAATACCAATGTTGGAAGAAAGTCGGTGGAAGACGACTTACCTCTTTCTCCGATGTGTAGTCAATAATTTACCCCGAAACGATCGTTGAATTGTGAATGAATCACGAACAATATTACCTCACGTTAGTCTGAATGTAGTTATGAGGAAAACATCCGATTTTCACGGTCTAAATGCCAATTATTCTTATAAAGAAAAAATGGAACACCTTCTTTTTCTTTTTATGGAAAGGGGACAAGAAAAGGAGCGTACATTCTGACAAAAACGAACCAATGGTTATCATCAAAAGACTTTTATACATCTCTCTTTGTACCCTTTCAAAATGTGCCTTTCCATCGTAATATATCAAGACGAAACGATGCATTCCAATCGCACCCCATCATGGACGTATTAATAAAATACTATAGTATGATATACTTCTACGCTTTGGGCAGACATAGGCTCGCCTGCCGGCTGCGTCACCTGCAGCTTTGTGGTGATCTATGCCCAGATCGTAGCACTTTTGATAGGCCTTCTACCATTCCTTGAGGACAGTAGTGGTGAGGACGACAGTGGTACTGAGGACAACGATGGCAGGGACTAGTGGGCGAAGGAGGTGCTGGTGGTAGAAATCCATTTTTAGAGGCATGGTCTTAATACTTTTGGGATAGGATTGGTGCAATTGGGTGATGGCTGTTATATAGATAGCTTATGGGGTGCAGTCATGATCGTAGTGCAGTTGCCATGTGGGAGCGCTATATCTTTTTGATCTCCCAATTCTAGTCCCAACAAAATCACCCATGTTTATACATAATACAAAAAATAAAAGCTGATGCTTGCTCATTCTTTTGTGTCCATCCATTATTGTATTGTTTGTTTGATGTTTTAATTTTGACTTTCGCTTGTGCTACAAAGTGATAATATTAATAACTTGCATTAGAACATGGCGAATTGGGACACCATAAAAGGCCAATGTTGGCAATACCCCAACATCGCTGGCCCTCTTCGACGAGGGTGGGATGGTGGTGACTAGTTTCCCTTTTATAATTTATTTTTTAAATTAAATTAAATTTAATTAATACTTATATTAAAAATGAAATTTGAGGGAAAAATGACATCGTTTTTGAACAAGGATTGCTAAATGGATGATTTTATTCTTAAAATAATGTAACATCAGGTTTTCGGCAAGCTTTATCGAAGTTGGCACTTAAGTATCCAATTTTCAAAAGAAAAAAACCAAAAGTCAATACCTTAGGGAAGGTTAGCCCAGGATCCTAATACTAGGACTCTCCACTTAAGAAACTTTAGCAACGAGAGGGCTTGAACCCCCAACCTCTGCAATGGAAGGGAGAACGCACACCAACTGTGCTGCCAATGGTTGGGTATCAATTTTTTAGTAATTTGTTGCTAAAAAGTTAATTAATGGGCTAAAGTTTGATTTTTTTGAAAACTGAAAGTGCAAAAGTGAAATGGACATCATTTTAAGGCTTTTTATGCAAAAAGAAAAAAAACAAATTTTAACTTAGGGTTGACTTTTTCGATCAGAATTTAACAATAAAATCAACTCAAATGTCAACTTTTTGACTTCTTGAAATTAAATTACAAATGACTCGGTAAATGATTGGCCATTGCTAATTCATGTGCTGAATAGCACTTTTTGGTGAGAAACGAGCCTCGTCATGATCAAGAAACCCCATTCTTAAATTTTTACTTTTATGTGACGTCAACTTAAAATCAAGCGTCATCAGACTCATCTTATTATCATAATATTAGTAGCTACCATTGCCAATAATCTGTTAGTCCCAGTAATGATTTGCTAGTCTTGATAATGACATGATCTTCTATTTTTTGTTCCTTCCAAGCATATTGGTGATTATGACGCTATCAAGCTGTTCATGCTCATGTTCATTCCAAGTTTTATTGGACCTTCATTCTAGGTTTATTCACCATCACTAGGTCCATCCAATTATTCAGCTCACTTTGCTCTTAGCCTGCCCCAATAGGCTAGTTGCGACTCATCATCACGTAGAATTCTCATAGAATTAATCAAACCAAAATGAACATCCCAGCATCACCCAAGATAAGAGTTTAGGAGAACCTACACAAATTAAGGACTGTTGGTCCACTTTCAACATTACCTCTAATCCTAGCTAGGGGTGAGCATGGGTCCAGGGTCAATCCTGGACTGACCCTGGACCAGTCCAACTTTGTCGATTCTAGTCCGGTTTCCATGGAGATTAGGTCAGTTCTTGGTCCTAGAATTCCCGGACCAGCACCTTGTGCAGGTTGGTCCTCGGTTTTGAGAGTTCCGGGTCCGTCCAACCCGGACCAATCTTGAGTATATATAATATATTACTTATAATTTTTTTTTATATAGAGAAAACCTTAAGATAAACGATGTCAACAATATTAAATAGCTCTTTAGTAAGGAGTTCAAGTAATTTTACATTGTTCATTAATAACTTTGGATTTTTAATGTCTTTTACGACGTCAATAGTCATAATTTACGAAAGAGGAAAATACTTTTGTGAGGAGTCCTCACGGCGTCCAAAAAAGCATAAACGGCTTTTTATAGCATTATCATCTAGTATTCGTTCTCTTCTGTCTTATTTGTTTTATTAGTTTTCAATTTGCCACAATCGAAAGAAACGACTTCTCCACTCATTACTTGACACTCACCTCACTCGCTTTGGGTCACTCATGCCGCTCGCCGCTCGATACTCGCTTGGCTTGTTGCTTTCTGCGTGATATTCAATGCTCATTCTGTTCGATACTCACCCCACTTGATCCTCTCCGCTTGCCTTTCTTAGTTGACCTTGCTAATTATCGAATTCATTTGGTCGGTATGGTCCTCGGTTGCCCTGTACAAAAAATGAAATAAAAAATTATTGGTTGGTCTTGGATTGACCATGAAACCGAACCGAACCCATTGGGTTAGTTCAGTCCTCAATCGCTTTTTTAAAGAGTACAAAAAATGAAATAAAAAATTATTGATTGGTCTTGGGTTGACCTTGGAATCGGATTGAACCCATTGGGTCGGTCCGATCCTCGGTCCCAAGCTCAATAGAGTTGTTCCTCGATCTCAAAAATTGAGGATTAGTACTGTATGGGTTGGTCTTAGGGTTAGGGGGCGGACCGCTCTAATTTGGACCATGCTCACCCCTAATCCTAACACTCCTTAGACGTGAGGATAGCTTTAAGAAGGTCATCGACACTACGCCACTTAATCGTCAGCCACTGCATCAATGTGCCTTTGCCTTTGTCAACGACCAACTCAAAGCCAAGCTGACGTTGCCTAGCTTATTGGCAATCTTAGGTTTCAAGGTTCCAAAGAAGTAAAAACATAAGAAGCACCGATACTCTCTGGGACCCTTTGTGTCGTATCCAACACTCTGATATGCATGACATGTTTCGAAATGCTCTGACACTGTGATCAAGGAGTGTCGGAAAACCTGACATGTGGTCAACTGTCTCTGACACGTTTCGGCATGCGAGTAAGAAGTTCCAATGAGCGATTCCGACACGTATGAGGTTATTTTTAGGAATTTCCAATATTTCTAGGGTCTAAATATAAATATATGAAAAAAATAGAAAATTAATAAAAGTTAAAAGAAGAAAACTCTTCTTAGTTCTCAAATCTCAATCACACTTCTCGTTTTGCCTTGGCCATGAGTTCTACTTCTCGTCGATCGAAACTCCCATCTTTTGCCGGTGTTGCTCGCTAGCTACCCACCCCACCCCACCCCACCGCGTTGCCATAGCCTCCCATGCCTTCGCCCCACCCGTCCCCATAGTTGCCTCCAACCCAGCCTTTGCCCTCTCGCAAGCATCATGTTGTTGCCCTGATCGAGCGACGAGTGCATCTGCCTCTCGCAGGTGTTGCTTCTCTTTGTCTCGCGATTTCATCTTGTTCCACTCACCTCAGGTTAGGAAGTTGCATTAAATGCTTTCTTTTTGGATTCGGCATGGTGGATTTTTTGGTAATGCAACTTGCGATTTTTTTGCGAACCCTAGAGCTAGTTCGGGAAAGGGGGGATTTGGGTCGTTTTAGTTGCCTCTATTTTGATTGATGGATGATTTCGCGTCCCGCCGTGTGCTCCGCTTGCTGTATCTATATTTTGTGTGTGGTAGTGATCAGTTTCGATTGGGGGTGTATGCGGCGGAGATGGTGTGGCATCCTAAAATTTAGGACAACCTCTAAAGATATTAAAGCCTACGATTAGGTAATGGAAATTGCCTTTAATTTATGCTTTAACTATTAATTTTCTTTTAAGGTCAAGTATTATGTGAATAAAAATATATCTTGTGTTCATAAATCATTAGAGTTGGTATTATAGGGTAATTTGATAAGGAGAATTTATTTTTGGCTATGCACTTCTTAAATTTAATTTTATGGCCATATGAAATTGTAAATTTGGTAATTGAAAAAGAAGAATTAAGATAAATTATTAAGATTAAATATAGGCTTGATTAAGGAAATTCTTAAAAATAATTAGGATTGGACTTTAAGCCCAAGAAGAATTGGACTTAGAGTGGGCCGAATGGCCAGCCCAAGGAGCCCATTGGGCCGTCGGCCACAAGAAGAGAAAGGCCCATAGGCCCATCTTCAAGCCCATCTTGCATGTGGCTTGACAAGTGGCAAAAAGGAGAGCAATTTTATTGGCCAATTTGGGCGGCCAAGAATGATTGCAAATGATTGCAATCAAGGGGGAATAAAAAGAGAGAAGTGGCCGGTTAGAGGGAGGGTGCTCGACCGTGAGAGAGAGAGAGAGAGAGAGAGAGGAGAGAAAGAGAGAAAGGAGAGAAAGGAGAAGAAGGAAGGAGAAGGAAGAGGAAGCCGACCCTCCTAAGCCGTGCGCCGATTTTTCCTTTTTGTTTTGCTCGAATAGAGGTAAGATTTGATCCTTGAACTACTCTTGCATGTTATGCTTTGAATGTATTGTTGTGTGATGGTTGATTTCGTCTGTCTTGAGTGTGGAAACCGAAGCCTTGAAGTGTATTGCTTGATGATATGGACTGTTCTCGAGTAAAATAGCATGTACCAGAATGTTGTGAGGGCTTGCATGTGACTTTAGAGTTGGATTTTGACTTCGACTCCTTCATAAAAGTTGTAGATCACATCTTAAACTATAACATACTAAAATTTGAAGTAAAATGGATGACTTTTGAGGGTGAAACCCATCTTCTATGAAAACGGCCAGATCTGGAACTGCATGTCGACCTTTTGGTGATTTTAGGTCTTGCATGTAACTTTTTATTGAGAATCTCTCTTCGAATTCTTCATGAAAGTTGTAGAAAACATCTTGAAGATCAACATACTCAAATTTGAGATAAAACGAACAAGTATAGCTTAGTGAAATGAATTTTCTCTTAAAGACGTGGAATCTGGACAAGCTTTGTTGAACACCAGTGACTTCGGGGACAATAAGACGACTTTCCTTTGGAAATTTCACCTTGACTCCTTAATGAAAGTTGAAATAGACACCTTGAGCTAAAACATATCAAAAATCCAGAAGAAAATAAGGAAATTAAGTAGGTAAAATGGTGATTTTTCGGTGATGTTTGGGTCTGGAGGTTACGGTACTAAGAACAGAGGTTTTCATCGACTATAATTAATTATCTAGGATGAATTTGGCCTTGTGCCGGAAGCCCCGGAGGTGTGAACCGTGGGATACCTCGTGATGCCAGTTGGGGTGCGAGATGCCCGGAGGTGTGTGTCAGAAGCCCGAAGGTGTGTGCCGGGGATGTATTAAATTGAAAGAATAAAAATTGAAAATTGAAATCGAGTCATGCATGGTGTGACGACATGTATGCATGGTATATGCTTGGGTACTTGATGATAAGTGCATGGAGGCATATGTACCTATGGCATGATGATGGCATATGCATGGATGTTTGATGATGAGTGCATGAATGTATATGCACCTATGACATGTATGCATGGTATATGCTTGGGTACTTGATAATAAGTGCATGGAGGCAAATGTACCTATGGCATGATGATGGCATATGCATGGATGTTTGACGACAAGTGCATGGATGGATATGCACCCATGGCATGATGTTGACATATGCATGAGTATTTGATGGTGAGTGCATGGATGTATATGCACCTATGGCATGATGATGGCATATGCATGGATGTTTGATGATAAGAGCATGGACGTATATGCACCTATGACATGTATGCATGGTATATGCTTGGGTACTTGATAATAAGTGCATGGATGTATATGTACCTATGGCATGATGATGTATGTGCATGGATGTTTGGTGATAAGTGTATGATGGTGTATACATACATGGTACGATGACATGTAAATGGTTGCAAGGTAAGTAGTGCTTGTATACATGAAATGATATGTGCTATACCATGATACCTTGATTGTCTTGTGTGATGCGTGAATAGCTAAAGGGATCTTTTATCTGCTGAGTGGTTGTACTCACCCATTTTGGGGACTAACATTTCAGATTAGCAAGATGCCGCTAGCACCTGTCGCACGTGGTACATTCTACGGTGTTCCTACGGATGTAGAGGTCGAGTGCACGGAGCATCCTTGTTTAGGTGTCCCTGGATTGGTTTTCTTTCGAGTGCGCGTTTTGATTATGTTTGATGTGGGCCTCCCTGATGGCCCAGTGACACAAGAGTTTCTGTCTGTTCATGTTTGCCGCGATGGGACGATGAGGGTGATGTTGCCGCCGCCGCCGGCTGATGCACCCGGCTGGGTGTGAAGAGAGCGTGTGACTGGTGTGGGCTAACATATTTTGGAAGGCCAACACGGGATGATGGACCAGCTTGTTCGAAGGCCTCAAAATTGAGTACTTTTGATTTTAGCCGAGCCTACTAGGAGCTTGGGCTTTTTGTTGTATTGACTCACCCGATGTCCATCTCCTACTATGTAGCGTGTTCAAGCCTTGTCTTTCTACTCTGATGAACTAGTAGGTGTGCATTGTATTGCGAATTGACGGGGAAAGGAATGAAGATGTTAATTTTACTTCCGCTGTGAGATTATGCGTTGGGACCGTTATAAAAAAAAAAAAAAAAAAAGCCTAAGAATTTACGGCTTAACTTAAACTTCGAAATAGAGATAGGTAACTGTGGCAGCCTCAGTTGGTTCAAGGGTGCTACAGATGGCGAGTTCTTTGATGCCTTGGAATCGTCGATTCTCGATTGTCTGACTACCATTTGCGTAGAATTTGATATTTCCCGTTCTTGTCAAATGGGTATGGATAGTGTGGTTGTGTTGCTGCCTTATATGGCAGATGTCCTGGTCTCTTTCTCTTTCCTCTTGCTTTTAGTTCCAGCAAATGGCCTTCTTACCCCTTTCTTGCTCCTTTATTCCTATATGCAATTTTTAATATCTTTTTCTTGGGGGTCATTGAAATATCTGATCCTGCAAAAGCCAAACTTTTAACGCCAAGACAGTGTGCAAATTGCAAAAACCACAGGGGCTTTTTTTGGTCTAAGGTGGGGACACATCAAGCAATCAGGCACTCCGAGCCTCAACCGTGATGAGCACCATATTGTTGAGGACATAAGCTACGTTGTTCCCGTGGGGATTGCCGCTTGCATAAACTGCAGCGTTGCAAATGTCATATATGAAGGTGTTGGGCGTGTTACCTAAAACCACGCTGAACATCCAAATGAATGCAATGGAAGTGAATACAGTGCTTGTTAAATCAGCCATAACACTTCCTTCTGCTCCTCCTCCACCTTTATTTCTTGCTCATGACATGATGGTAATAAATAGAGAGCTACTTCTATTCAATTCCTCCGTTGCTTTGCATTAGCATAGAACATTATGCTATATTAATTCTAGATGCCTTTGCGTATGTAGAAATATTTCTACACATGGAAGATTGTCTATATAATACTTAACGAGCTTTGGGTGATTATGTTTGCTTCTATAGTTGTGTTTCTCGTTTTTCTTTTCTGAAGATCAAGAAAATCTTGTTTGGTTCTTTGTGGCTTGCATGGTGTTTCTTTAGTAATTGATCAAGAACTTTGTCTCTTCTACCATTAAGTACTCAGAGGAGTGTATTTTGTACTTATTCATCAATTTTGATTATAATGATATTTTTAGTTGTTTCGTACTTATTGTCCTCGAAACTAGTGTCTTGCAACTATAGTCCAATTTAGGAATTGACCTGAGGTATCTTAAAGACCACTGTACTTATTCTCACATAGGACCAAGACACCTAGGTTTACCTGATTTTTGCTGCCCGCCTTCCAACTGTTTGTTTTTCAATATTTCTTGTGGGTTTTTGCAGAGATTAGGTTGGATGTGTCTTACCCATATTGTCTGATGAAGTGAACTCTATGATTTCTGCTGCTCGCCTTCCAACTCTCGTGGAGTTTTGCTGTTGGTCGCTGCAATATTACAGCTGTTCATCGCTGCTGTTTATTGTTGCTCGCTGCTGTCTACTATTGCTCGCTGTTATTTGTGGTTGTTTGCTGTTATCTTTTGCTATTTTGCTGCTGTTCGCTACTGCTGCTACTGCATCATCTCTGTTTTTTGCTGTTGGTTATTACTTATCCATCCTTCTAGTTGATTCCTGCAATATGCTTCCGATTGGTACCAATCTTCCTTAGTTAACTTGAACGAAGAAACCTTGTGGTAATTGATAATAACATGCTTATTTTTTTAGTACATTCAGGTTATTGAATTATTTTACATCTTTCTATTAGCTCTGAATTATTTGTTTTTTTTTTTTTTTGCCATTGCATTTACTTGTAATATATATTAAACTTATAGTTCTTGTAATTGTTTTTTTTTTTTTTTTTTTTTTTTTGTAAAATGTATTCAAGTTCAAGCATGGTCTAGCAATAAAGTTTTAAAACAACCATTATGAATGTATATTACCAAGTTAGTTAATCATAGTGATGTGGGGGGAAACTTGTTTTGGAGATGCAATTTTTGTCAAAAAGATTTTAGTAGTTCATACACGAGAGTGAGGGGCCATTTATTGATGATAAGTGGATAAGGAATTGGAAAATGCACAAAAGTAGAAAAAAATGATCTTTTGAAGATGGAAATATTGGAGGAAGAGGTCAATACTAAATTAATGAGTATTACACCTAGAAATGTACCTTTGTCCCTTTATACTTTTTCACTTAGTGGCGGTGGTGATGGAATAGATTCATCGTTTAACTCTAAAAAAGGGAAAGTTGGAAGTGAGAGTGGAAAATCACTTGAGAATGCATTTAATATAACTCAATGGGAACATCTGAATTGTGAGATTGCTAGGATGTTCTATTCGGCGGGTTTGCCGTTTAACCTAGTAAGGAACATTTATTTTCAATTCGCTTTCCCTTATGCCGCTAATAATAATATTGCCGGGCAAGTACTACCAAAATATAATTTATTGAAAACCACTTCGTTGCAAAAAGAGAAAGTAAATATTGATAGGTTATGTGCACCTGTTAAAAGTATGTGGAAGGAGAATGGTGTAAGTATTGTGAGTAATGGATGAAGCGACTCACAAAGGAGACCGTTTATTAATTTTGTGGCGGTATCGGATGGAGAACCAATGTTTATAAAGTTGATTGATTGTTCGGGAGAAACAAATGATATGCATTTCATTTTTAACTTGTTAAAAGAAGTTATCAACAAAATTGGGCATGAGAACGTCGTTCAAGTAATTACAAATAATGCTTTAAATTGTAAGGGTGCGGGACAATTTATTGAGCAAGAATTTCCATTTATTATGTGAACGCCTTGTGTAATGCACACCCTTAATCTAGTTTTGAAGAACATTTGTGTCTCAAAAAATACGGAGACCAATAAAATAGTTTATGAGGAATGTAGTTGGATTTTAGATATTATTAAGGAAGTCATGCAAATCAAACATTTCATCATGAACCATTTTATAAGATTAGCAATAGACAATGAGTTTGTTAGCTTAAAGTTGCTTTTCGTAGCGAATATACGCTTTGCTTCGATGATTGTGATGCTTAAGAGATTTAAGTTAATCAAAAATGGTCTTCAAAATATGTGATTTGTGACAAATGGAAAATCTATCGAGATGATAATCAAGGGAAAGCTAAGTTTGTCAAGGAAAAGGTATTGGATGATTTTTGGTGGGATTCGATTGATCATATACTTTCTTTCACGGCTCTTATTTATGACATGCTAGAATTTGTGACACCGGTAAGTCTTCTCTTCACTTTAGTTTATGACATGTAGAGTTCAATGATCGAAAAAGTGAAGAAAGTTATATATATGCACATGAAGTGAAAATACTAGATGAGGAGTCCACATTTTATAAGGTAGTTCATACAATTCTTGTAGATCGTTGGATAAGGAATAACACTCCACTTCATTGTTTGGTACATGCTTTAAATCCCAGGTATGTATGAGATTATTACTTTAGTAGTTATTCATTTTTTGGCATGATAATATAATACTCATTTTATTTATTATTATTTTCTATTATTATTTTATTTTATTAAATGAAGGGACTATAGTGGTTAATGGCTCAATGAAGACCCTACTCGAGTTTCTTCATACAAGAATAAGGGGGGTAAGTACAATATCAGTACCAAAAGTTGTGTACGGTGCTCACTTTGATACCAAAAGTTTTCATTAGATCACTCAAGTGCCAAATCTGAGATTCCGGCTAGATTAATTACGTGACTTTTATATTTAAAAAAAAAAAGTTGTGGTGGCTTTAAAACGACGTCGTTTTCCATCCTCCTCAAGAAAGGACGTCGTTTTGCCGTCATATGTGGACATTCTCATAGAAACGACGCCGTATAGTTTACGTGGGGATTGAAATTAGGGTTTCTTTGCCGTTCGCCACTTGGCCACCAACGTTCATCACTCGATCACCATCATTCACCAACCATTGCTCGACCATTGTTGTTCGACCACCATCGTAGTTGCTCGACTAGGTGAGTGAGGAGAGACTGAGATTGTTGCTCAAGCAAGAAGTGGTAGGAAGAAGTGGAGGCAAGGGTGGAGGAGGAGGAGGAAGAAGAGGGGTCAAAGGTGCTGTTGCTAGTGTGCTGTCGCCGCCGTCGCTGGTCCGCCCCCCCTAGTGCTATTGCTAGTGTCGTTGCTGATGCATTGCTGCTAGTGCTATTGCTGCCGCCGCTGTTGGTGTTGTTCTTCAAGGAAGAAGAAGACGACATGCCTTCCCACTCACTCTCACTCTCTCTCTCTCTCTCTCTCAATTTGGGGATTAGGGTTTCAAGTTGGGGGAAAGACGCCAAACGGCATAGTTTTGTTGTTTGGATACTGATTATACTCTCCGACAAGCCATGTCAGCTTTAAAAATTAATAAAAAAGTACCACGTCAGATTTTCAGCCAATTTGATCAGCGTTGGCATTGAAAATGATCATTTTTCAAATTTGTTGGCACTTAAATGATCCAAAATAAACTTTTGGCACAAAAGAGAGTATTGTACACAGCTTTTGACACTGATGGTGTAGTTACCCTAGATTAAGGAGATCAACCAAGAAAGACTAAAATGCTTTAGGAGATACATTTCTAATTTGGATGAACGCAACAAGGTAAATTTGGAATATGTAGACTTTGCGAGCAAAGATGGAGATTTTAGAGATTTTGATTTCATTCAAAATCGGTATTCTATGAATCATAAGGTTTGATGGGTTAATCATGGTTCATGTGCACTGATGCTTCAAAGTATACCCTTAAAGCTTCTTGCACAACCTTCTTCTTCATCATGAGACCAATTGGAATAGTTACTTATTTGTGCACTCGATGAAAAGAAATAAGATGACCCCAAAATATGTAGAAGATTTGGTTTTCATTCATAGTAACCTTCGTATTCTATTAAGAAAAAGCCCATAATACATACAATGAGAGACCAAGATGTGGGATACTGGCGGAGATGCATTTGACACATTTAAAGATTTTGGGGTGCTAGAAATTACAAGTCTTTCAATTGATGAGCCGAAGATGGAGTCTGTTTTTTTTTTTTTTTTTTTAGAAGAAATGAATAATGTGGATGAAGATTTTTTGTTATATTTGATAGTGAAATGTTGATTTTGTTTTCTTATTGTTAAATCTTAAATTTAATAGTGGAATGTGGATTACTTATTTTTTCCTCTAAGTTTTGTGGACTATTACAATGGAATGTAGTTGACCTTGTCAAATTAAAATAATGAATGATATTAACAAATATAGAATTAATGTTTTAGTATAAATTAATTCTAGGCTCTTTTTATTATGATTATTTAGTTATTTGTGCATTTATATATAAAAATATATATTTAATATATATAACGTGTCGGAATTTTCTATTTTTAAAAAATGACGTGTCGATGCGTCATGTCATGCGTGTCGCGTGTTCGTGTTGGTGCTATATAGGCTAGAACCTGTAATCCTTAGGAGGGTTAATTGTGAGTAAACTACGTTAGTCAGCGAGCGGCGCTCAAGGCCCAGGTCGAGTTGATCCAAGGTCAAAATGCGTGGCTTGTGTATGAAATTTCATTCTTGAATATAGCTGGCTCGTGTTGGCCGGTCCATCTAGGCTCATCTTGATTTGATCGTTTTTATATTAAAAAAAATTAAATTTTGGGCTATGAAAACACAACAAAAACTCAGAATTTTCTTATGGTCAGTGTGTTGTAATGCCCTAGCTTCCAGGGTCAATCCAGGCTCATCACGAACCCGTTACGCATTCTGTGCAATCAGCAAGCTCTTGAAACCCTAGAACATATTTTTCTTCACTGCTCTTGGACACATGCTATTTGGTCCAACCCACAGATTAATTTACAGACGTCACCCCTCTCAATCAATCAAATGGATTCTTGGTTATCAAAAATGGCAAGATCAGCTCATCACTTACCTGCTCATGTCCTTTGGCAGATCTGGCGGAGGCAAAACAATTTCATTTTTTGCAACCAGAGACTAGATCCTTCGTTTGCAGTCGAGCTAGCACTTCTCCAGACTAGAACAAACCTCATCTCCTCTGCTGTTTCTCCTTCCAGATCTGGGCTTCAACATCTCAACCCTGCGCAGCTATGGCGACCCCCGGAAATAGGAATCCTGAAATGTAACATAGATGGCAGCTATCAGTTGGTTAGCAATGAAGGATCAATGGCATGTATTTGCAGAGATTATCAAGGGAGACTTACTGATTCCTACTCAAACAGTTTCCCAGCACGATCCGCCTTCGAAGCTGAGACCTAGGCACTCATCTTCACTCTTCAGCATCTGTTATAGCAGGGACTTCAAGACGCAACAATAGAGATCGAATTTGATTGCCTTCATCTCGTCGATGTGGTCTGAGGAGCGAGATTGCCGCCGTGGGAGTTGTGTGGAGTTCTTGCCGAATTGACTTTTGGCTTTCGCACTTTCCTACCCTAAAGGTGCACCACTGCAGGAGGGAAGCTAATCAGGTTGCAGACTGGGCTGCAAGAACCCACATCTCTGTTCTCTCGGCCCGTAGCTGTTTTCTTTTTCCTCCGGCTGTACTGCTTGACTTGGTTCATGCTGATGCTATTTCTTCAGGTTGTAAATTTCCATTTTGATGAATATGAGCGTTGTTTTCGACCAAAAAAAAAAAAAAAATCGTATGACAGCCTGAAGAGAGGACGGAGGGACGGAGGCTTCAATTGTAGCATTGGCGATTGGAGGCGAAAAGGCAACCATCACATTTCGCCAGAAGTTAATAGGATTTCTGTGAAAAACCAACGATGGTGATAGAAAAGAGGAAGAAAATCAATATTAGAAAAGGAAAGAATTGTTAAAAAAGAAAACAAATTGAAAATGTCTAGCGCTGCTGATAACCAAGTGTTGGTCGGGCATTCTTCCACGAAAGAAACTTGGTAATGTGTAAAGACTCTTAACATTGAGAGGATTGCAACCCTTAGCTGATATGTAGTTCAATTCCAATTCGGATAATATTAACTGAAATAGTGAAGAAAGAGTGGAGCAAATAGCTACAACTATTACATGTATGATCGTTGTCTATATACTTTCAGCCAATGTTCAATTTGGTCATTGTATTTTAATTTTTGTTCAATTTGGTAATATATACTCTTGCACTCAAACTGATCTTGTTGTTCTATTTTATTGGGTCTTGTTACAATCTAGCTTGGCAATTCAACTCAGCCGCAGATCCTATGCACATTTCCTGATGTATGGCTCGTGATCTGTATAGTCACGCCAACGAATATTTAAATATCAACAAAAGAATATAACAAACAGAGAGAGAGAGAGAGAGAGGAGCGGCTCTTTGGCCCCTCGCCGTGTCTTAACATTGGTTGTCGATCCTTTTGTGGCTATCGACAAGGGTATTTGGCACTTAGAGCCTATGGACCGAAAGGAATAAATTAAAGTTTAAGCATCGAATTGAGCATAGATTTGTAAAACTAAGACTAATCTTTACATCGAACAAATTAAAATAATGGCTAATTTGTTCTAGCGACGGAGCTTATTTAAATCGTTTCTTGCTTTAACAAGTAGTTAATGGTATAGGGCTAAAAGATCATTACCAGGCAAATTATGCCATGGCAGATGTCAAAAAGCTAATGTTGTTCAGTAGCATCTGCGTACATTGCCTCGCTATAGGTCTGGCAATAGGGAGTAGCAAGGATTCGAGGATTTCATTGACCGATATTCTTTCTGTTAAATATGGGCTTGTACAGAACCATAACTTTGTCCAGTTGATTTACATGTATATTACATGCTTTTCCGTGCTTTACATCATCGTTGACCTATCACTATTGAATCAATGCCACGCGCAATTTGGCTTAAGCTTTTGCTTTCCTTGAAAGGACTAGGAGCCAACAAGTTGTCGTCTTTAGACGGCGACAGAGTTTGTTCATCTCTTTATGATCTCGCGTTCCACTTTTATTAGACGCATTTTGGGAATAAAATCCTGGATATATTAGACTGATTGATATGAGGTAGTGCCCTTTAGATTGCCTGACAATGTGGAATAAGTGAGCTAGATGAATATTGGCGGGGGCACTAACTCACCAAATAAACGAAAATAAAGGGGTGCAAAGGAGTCAAATCTCAAGTAAAAGTATTCCTTTTGTTTGTGTCCCTCGATAGATTTCAAACATAAATGATGTTGAACAAAAGGACAATCCACAATATTACTTACTCATATACAAAATTGAATTATAAAATAATGTGTTTGATTGAGAGTGGCTCTTTAAATAAATGGGGGCATATTCAAAAACTAATAACAAACTGACACATCATTCAGCATACCAATTACATAAACCAGTAATAAGTCACAGCAAACCCAGAATGGACATTACCGCCCCTTGCTTCCTCTTACCAAGTAAGATAACGGACGGTCAATTTGTAACCACTTGAAGGTACAGAACATGCACCAAAATTTGTGGATTCTACGGATACGAGACTATGTTACATTGTTGACCCGACCTCTCTTTCTAACTTAAGGAACGTGCATTGTAAGAATATGCTAAGACAAACTCCAAGCAGCACCACCTTTCATGTTAAATTTCTTCAACCTCCCAAAGAACATGACTATTATTAGAATGAACTTGCCTTTGTTGCTCCATCTTCCTACAAGTCCGTATGCAGCGTCCCTGCAGGGGCTGTCTGTGTTTAGCCTCCTTTTGCAGCTATAGCCTATCGAAAATCCAACATTCCCATAGGCGCTGCAGTTGGTTCAGTAATAATCATCGTTAAAATCTTTCCGAATTTAATACATCCACAAGAATAGAATCTAGAAATTCGATGAAAATAATTGCAATCTACCTTATAGTTTCTATCGTGATGTTCAAGACATTGAAGTTGAGCGGGTCATTCTTCAAATTCTCTCTCTCGGTGATGCAGATGAGAATGATGAAGATCACTATATATGACAGCTGCGAAAACATCAAGCATGTCAACAAGTGCCTCCTAGGCTCATCTCTTTGAATTTTTGGTGCCGTCTTGCCATTTCTTACTGGAAGAAATGAAGTATGTGTTGGAAGATACCTATAAAAACACAATGTTTGTTAGAAGCTGGTCGTGTCACTCTTAACTTTGAAGGTTCCTTTCCCTAGGAAAAAAGGTGGTTGCAGAGAGAGAAATAAGTCAAGCCTGTGCATGTTTTCTGGTTGTTGCATTGACTACATTCGACAGTTATGCTCTGTATATTTGCTTATAGTGTTATGTTCCCTGTTTCTTCTGGCTTTACTATACATAAGAAAACACACAAGACTGATTGTACACAAATGGCAACAACAAAGCCGGAATGAATATGGGGCACGGTTCAGAGGAACCAGTGGCAAGAACATTCCAAGGAATAAATGGCAAGAACAAAGCTGGAATAAATATGGATAAAGAGAGTTTGGTGCGGTTCCGAAGAACAAATGCTATAACAAGACAGAATACATATGACAATAAAAAGCTTCTATGAGCTGACTAGTCGAAGGCCATGTCTTTCCTTTTCCTTTCTTTAAAAAAGTGAAGTTGAAGATCGCTCCTCTACAATTAGAAAGGTGACTCCATTGCCCTCACTTGAGGACATCGCTTAAGAACATCTATACACCAAACACAATCTTGGTTTTGATAAGCAGCTGAAAATAATGAATATCGCCCAACCAAACTTAATTAAATATAAATAAATAGGTTTTGTTAGCATAAAAGTCTTTGGATTATTGTGAAGATAACAGCTTGTCCTGGGCCACAAATTCTTGAAAGTGTAGACCTCACAACAATTTAAAATTATTTGTTATTTGGTTTTTTGTAATCCAAAATAAACTTCTATTCTCACATTAAATTTAAGATTGTCACTTAATCATTTCTCTAAATATAATTATTACTTATAACTTGTAACCCATTATTAACGGCACATGCCCTATAAAATGATCCTAAGTGACTCTATTTTTCAACCAAGTCATTGATTGATGATGGCCAGATTCTCTCGTACTCACATTTAACTTTAAACAAATAATCCAAAGAAAAAAAAAAAAAAAAAAAAAAAAAAAAAAAAAAAAAAAAACAAGTTCTGTGTCTCTTTCTCCTTCATCACTTCTCTTTCATGGGTCCAATCTTGACGCCCGCCCATGGGTGCCATCGCTACCGACGGGAAGGCTTCAGAGCAACACTCGTGAACACGTCCTTTGAACCCTTAGACCCTTGGACCCGAAACTTCGGGGTTTAGAACCCAAGAGTGCTAATCTTGGGATCTTGAGGCTGACCTCAAGACTCTAACATAGGCCCGGGACTTCAATACCTTGACTCTACAACCCCGCGGCTAGAGCTGGGACCCTGCCCTTCGTTTCTCGGGTCCAAGCGATGGGTTCCTAAGTCCGACCCCTGAGGTCAGTCTCAATCGCGAGGTTCAGAGCTCTTGCATGGGTTTCAAGGTCTAGGTTTTGTTGTCTCGAATTTGGACGGCCGGGTCTCAAGAGTATCATCTCGATTATCTTGGTTCCCAAGGATCTTGGTCTTGGTGACCGCGTTTTTGAGATACAAGGTCTCAAGGCCATGGTCTCGTGGTCGGGTACCAGATTAGACTCGAGTCTGTTTCTCAAAGACGTGTGCTTAGGTTTTCCGATAACAACTACCAAAAACCAACTTCTAATTTTCACTTCAAAAGCTCATTGTAACCAAGAAAAGCAAGACCATTTTCTTTAAAAGTATCTTATTATGGAAATCACCCTACTCCATGGTCCAATTTCCACAAAATAGATGACAAATATTATGTGCCATTGGAGAAGAAAACGGAGTTTTGAATTTGATATTGGGATTTGAAAGTAGATGGTGGACTAGTTGCAAGAGTATAGAGTAAGAATATAATATGGCACAAACCAAAAGATCAATAATGTCATGTTAGCATTATGCGATTTCGTTCCAAGGGATGCCACCACCCACTAACCTGATAAGTTGATTTGCTATTCGATAAAGTGGATGCCTAACATGAGGATCCATTTGAGTTTTAGACTAGTAGAAATCCTAAAGTTGAAATATTTTTGGAGGAAAGCAAGGTCAGAATAGAGATGTGATGAATATGGGATCAAGAATCTTCTTCAAAGCTCAGAAGAAAGAAAATTTTGCTCCCATTAAGAAGATTATAAGAGTAGCATGAGTGCACGCAAAACTTGCATTCATGTAGGGCTCTATTTGTTTTATAAAAAATAAATAAATTTAAAAATGATTATTTGTATCGATTACTATTAAACGAAAAATATTTTTATCATCCACGAAAATATTTAGATATAAGTTATTTTCGATAATAAAAATATTATTCATTGATCGATAATTTTAAGGGATCATTTTTTAGAAAATATTTTCTAAATCATATCCACAAAACAAATGCACCCTAATGTGTTTTAATTGAGATCACTTCATGAAATCTCAACACTGCCGCTTTAGTATTGAGCGATAATTGCATATTATAAATTCTAATGACATGTTATCATCCTACGCAAATATGATAAAACGAAATAGGTGTGCAAACTAACTCAATTATAGAATTAGACAAGAAAAGAATGAAAAATCAGGTTGCGCCTTTCCTCTGTTCTGTGCGTTAAGAAGTTTCATGAAATCCCATTGGGGGCAGGGGACACGAAACCATACTTATTTATCATATTAGATGTATTTTCTAGGAAGCAAATTTAATAAAGCATATGACTCTGTATAATCTAGTATTAACCCGTATTTTATAAGTACAACTGATTAAGCCTTTTAACGTATATATCTTAATTTATTCTAGGCCATTGACTACTGGAAGAAAATATAAAAATGTTTATCCATAAAAATACATCGGTTAATTAATGGATAATATTCAATACTAAAGTGGATTTATGAGATCGAATATTGAGTAAGTTGTTATGGTTTAGAGTTAATTTAGTATCGAATACTATCTATTTGTTTAATTTATGTCTACATTATTTAGTGTCCGAATTCGGTGGGGAATAGGATTTTATGTGCGTGCACGCTTGCGGGCACGTGTGAGAATGAGAGAGAGAGAGAGAGAGAGAGAGAGAGAGAGACTCACATCATCAGGACGAAGAGCACCAAAATTGCCGGAGAAATGATGGAGAGATCGAAGACGGACTCGCCCGCGTGTCTGGTGTTCACGGCCTCAAACAGAGCCCCCACGAGCTTCTCGTACGGACTCAGGCCCTCCATGGCTGGTGAACCCCACTCCATGCAGCACAGAGCCACGAACTGCACCAATACGAACATGCACACAGTGGCGGCCAGGCAAAGGCAGTGAAAACCCGGAAGCAAGTGCGCGTACCCCATCTCCCCGGAATTCCTCAGCATGTAGTCAAACTCGGCTCGCCCCGTTACCCACTTAAGGAGCCAGATTGCTGCCATGAGACCCGGGGGATAGAGCGTGTTACCGAGGAGGACCTGTGGAAGGAGCAGCCACAGGAGGCCCGGGTTGTGCTTGAAGGCCAACATGTTCTCGTTCAAGGGGACAAAGCCGCAGTTGGCGAATGTTGACACTGTCATGAACACGGAGAACATCTGCACGGCGATGCCTTTGTCCCGAAGGACTTTCCTCGCGCTTGGAACGACGCTTATGTACACACAAAGCAAAGTCGAGCCGCCTGCGTGGACTATGATGAGGTAAGCTAGGACTACGTAGCACAAGTACTTAGCTGCCCTGCACTTGACGAGACCCTCGCCACACGGAGCTGGCTTCAGTGGTATCCCTTTCATTTCAGGGTCGAATTTGAAGGTATTGGCCTCTTTGACCGGGTAGAGAGGAGGAAGTTTGAGTTCGATATTGTTGTCGGAGTGGTCAGAACCGGCAGAATTCACCTTGCGATGATTGCGTCCTGCGAATTCGGACCTTGAGAGATAAAGCCCGAGCATGGAAGTGAAGACCTCCCCGCCGAAGAGCATAAGGAGGATAATGATGACGAGCTGGGAGTTGGAGAAGGCCTCCATTTCCACGGTGGACATGCTTGAGGCTGTGGTTGCAGAGACAGAGGTGAAGAATATGTCGAGGTCACGAGGCTTGTAGGAGGGCGATTTGGGCTCGCAAAGCTTTAGTGCACAATAGCCGATCGCGGAGACGAGGAAGAAGTAAGCTAGTTGAGTCCAGAAAGAGTTGGCTCGGCGGGCCAGGTTGCGGAGGAGGGAAGATGGCACAGGGTGGCAAGAGTGGAGGAGGCAAGGATGTTTTTCAATGCTGGGCAGGCTGTGTTTCATCTTGTTACCAAAACAAGAAAGCTTCTTCATCCTTTTGATATTCTTTATGCAGCAGGGGAGGTTTTAGTTCTCATTTTAGAGGTAGGGGCGTGGTTTTATAGTCGCGACTTGCTCCCTGTAGTTACGGTTCACGTGGACTCTCACTGACAATGAGAAAGGGTCCCAAGTGAAACCCATCGGAGCGGGGCCAGTGATTCATGTCTTCATGTTGTGTTATAATCGTATCATGTTTAGATTACGTGCATGGCACGACACGTTTAACTTTTTTTAAATTTCAAATATGACTAAATGTGTCAATATATATATCTGTATAAGTATGCCGGGAGTGGGTTAAAAAGGTAAATCCACACACAACACATTTTTTATCCGTGTATAGACAAATTGGTACATTCATGGAACGAATGCAATTAGGCTTGACATAATATGTTTAATTACATATGTGCCCATGCCTATAAGGTTCTGTTGAAAATTGTTAGAGAAGTGATTTTTTTTAATAAGCTATATCAATTATTTATCACAAAATATTGGTATTCCCATTAATTCTTCCTCTAAAAAAGTAAGTTTTGTTGTAGTTTGCTCCACTGTAGTAGGCTTTGTAAACTATGTAATTTATATAAGGGTTAAATTTTTTCCTCATCCCCAGTTAAAAGAAACAACTCTGATTGATGATCACACATATAGATATGACCACTTGCAAACTTAACTAAATAATAATGAAATAGCATATTTTCCTAAATTCTAGGTTCGAAGAAACTCTTTTAATCAGTGAATTACAAATATAGATATCGCCTACATGCAAGTGTCCATAGTTTGTAATCTATGAATTAAAAGAATAGTCAAAAGAAATTTCTTATAATCCAGCATGAAGGAAAGTACAGCCTAAAAGTACGTTTAAGTGACGTCCATGTTTCTAATCCACCAATAAAAACAAGTTAGAGGAACTATACGGCCTTTATAGAATAAGCCGATCAAATTTTTTTTTTTTTCCTCATGATGTTTAGATGGCTTTGATCCACATGACCCTAGTCTAGGAAAAATTTTCACTTCTAACAGGTGGTTGATGTTTTTAAAGGAGCCATGTTTTTCGTCGTTCCTAGTTGGAAGAAATTTCTCTCAATAATACCTCCGATTGGTGGATTGCATGTATGAGCATCGCCTACTGTTAATTTAGCTAAATTTGCATGTGGTTGAAATACATATCTTGTAAAATGCCAATGAAACGATGGTTGAAAGAAATTTCTTTCAATCTGGAATGGAGAAAAATATATCCATTTTTTTTAAGTGCCTCGTGCTCTTTTAAAAGCTCAAAGCTCATGGATGGTATAAATCTGTTGAGCAGTTTTCTTCTTAAGTTCATTAACTTTGTAGAAGGAGCAGTATCGTTCAAAATCAACATTGTAAATGTGATGAAATACAGAGGGTACGAGATGAGAAATAAGATATTCTATTAAGGTTGAATGCCTAGTGGCATATGAGAAGTGTTAAACTGCTTATAGTTAGTCGAAGTCAGTCGTAGAGAGTGTTCAATAACTTTTTTTTTTTTTTTTTTTTTGTTGGTCATATTCTATTCCTACTCTAACTCTCATTCTCAGACTTTTGTTGTGACATCCCAAATTTCATTGACATTTGTTAGTGTAATCAGATCATTAGGAACTTAGATTAATTTAGATCGGGCCAGAAAGTGAACTTGATGGACCATGAGGAATGTGTGGGCTTAAGAAGTAGGCGGGCCACACGAGTTTTCAAATTGGGCTTGATAAGCCAAATGGAAGATCTGGGCTTGGACTTAATTTAGAGCGGGCCAAGACTTGAATTTGTTGGATCGGTAAATTTAGTTTAGTGGACCGGATGGTTATAGATTGAGCCTCTTGGGCTAGAGATAGATATTTAGGCCAAAGTAATTCTATTTTCAATTAAGTCTTTAGATTATAATTATAATATTTGGAGTAGTGATTGTAATATTAATGTTAATTTCTAACTTTAACATTTCTTGTGATAAATTCTCTATAGACTAACACTAATTAGTTAATATGTCATATGATTTCATAACTTTATATGATTAGAAGAGAATTGAAATCTAGTAGAATCGAAAGGGAATTAAGTGAAAAACATTAGAAACAAATGAATTGACTAATGATATGGATTAAATGTTAAGGATGGTGAATGAAAAATGGCGAAGGAAGCCATGCATGGAGGCCACGACTTCTCTATCTCATTTCTCTTTGCGCTCTCTCTTCTCCCATGGTTTTCTATCCAAAACTGAAACCAAGCAACATGAGACATAATCATTAGATTTGCTAATGATTAGCCTAGCCTAGGGATGAGACTATAGCCCCATTTCCCCTCTTAACTCTCGCTGCCTCTCTCTCTCTCTCTCTCTCTATCCAAAGCCACCGAAACCCATCTTCTTCTTCTCCTCTCTCTCGGTCGAGCAACAAGGAAAAAAAAAAAAAAAAAACCAGTAGCCAAAGCCAGTGATTTTCTCCTTCTTGCATGCGAGTTTAGGTGTTGATTTTTGAAGAATCTTTGAGTCATCTAGTAGTTGAACCAAGGTAAGGAAAGATAAGTCTCTAAACTAGAAGTTATCCGTTGATTTTGTCAAGGAACTTGTGGATCTAGCTGAATGGTGGAGGATTAGATGTGATGTTGTTGTTTTGTGTTGATTTGAGCTTGATAAGAACTAGATTGAAGTTATAAGTCATTGCATGTTGCATTAGAGTCTTGCATGTCCTGAAATTTAAGTGTGAGTGAGCTGTGATTGTCAAGCAAGGTAAGGAAGTGATTGCCGAGTGAAGAGATGTGATGTATGTTGTGGTAAGTGAGTTGAGGTGTGGAAATTTGCTTTGAGCCGAGCTGTGGAAGGTTTCTTTGTAAGTAAGAACCTATTGAAAGTATTCTTAAATGCTGTGGAAGAGTCTTGAGATGTTGTAAAAGAGATTGGTAGAGAAATTTATGGTTTGATTGAGCTAGAAACGAAGAAAAAGGTATAAGATGATTCTGTTCAAGAGGAATATAGATAGAAAGTCTTTTTATTTTGTGTCGCATTGATTTCTAATGATGAAGACAAGAAAAAGAACAAGTTTACATAAGAGAACATCCATTAGATTGAGTTCAACCTCTAGTTATAGCTATATGAATACAAAAACATGTGAGTAGAAGTAATTCTTTTTGAATTAGTGAACTGTTTTGTAGAAAACAGCAAGAACTTCGATGACTCTATGAATTTTATGTAATTATCTAGATAGAATTGGACTTTGAATCCTTAATGAAAGTTGTAGGAAACATCCTTAGGAATAACATATCAAAATTTGAGAATAAATGGACAAGGTTTGGTTAGTAAAGAGGTTTTCTCTGTAGATGTTAAATGTGGAAGCTATTACAGAATGTTAGTAAAGAATATAGCAATTACTGCTCTTAATACAGTGAGATATAGCTTAGGTCTCTTCATGGAAAATGTCAATTTATGTCTCTAATTTAACATACTAAAATTTTGTGGTATGCCGATAAGATTTGATATACTTTTTGTGTTTGTGATCAAAACTGCGCATTTTAGTTAATATTCTGTTTTGACCCGAGAATGAAAAATAGTTGTTATACCTCTTGTATTTGACTTGCACGACACACATGGAGTCTAGTGACCTTATGATAGATGTTAGTTTGTATATGAGTAAGCCTCATCTATCATTTGAAGTATAGGTACCAATATTATCATGCGTGTGTAGTGAGTGTGGTGCATAGTGCTTGATTATGGGGTAAAAATATATTTGGCATGGTATGGGACATGGCGTAATAGGGTTTATCTTATAATTTGGAGACGCACGTGTGTTTCATACATGAGAGTTAAGTGTATAGATTATACTTGAGGTTGTTGTATATTTTTGAAGTCTTTTGCATACGATGAATGCATTAATCAAATGTGTCATGTGTGAAATGTGTGCTTGAATGAGTAAAAGAATCCATCGGTACTGAGATGCCAGTGATGCCCCTCGAAAGTTGGGATGCCCATGCTGTGTGATCTTGGATGCCTCGGTCCTGTGTTACAGAGATGCCTCGGAGTGAGATGCCCTTGTGTGTGATTAAGAATGCACCAATTATGTGATACTGGGATGCCTCAGAGTGAGATGCCCCATGTTGAGTGATCTTGGGAGGACCTCGGTTGTGTGATATCGGGATGCCTCGGAGTGAGATGCCCATAATAAAAATATTGTGGAAGTCTTGATAGGGAATTCCAAAAGTGACTCGATCGGGCCAGCAGAGGTCCGGTTGGTAAATTGATCGAGGGTGGACTTGATATTCACACTAAATTATAATTCTACTTGGCGAGTGAGTTCATTTATTATTGTTGCATTTTACCTTGATATAGATTGATTCTGTGATGGATATTTGTAGATATGGATGCATTTAGGATGTTTCATATAAGGTGGTTATACATATCGTGCATTATTATTCATTTGATTATACTCGTGACAATTCTATCTTAGTATCTTAAGCTATTTGGTCATGATTCCCTTGTAAGCTTGATAGCTATTGATTGTCTAAGTTTGAGTCTTATTATTTCTTTATTGGGCATAATTATTGTTCATTTCTAATATTTTTCAGATTTATAGTATGGACGTGCCGCCGATAGCTCGTTACGGGGTGGTAGCACGCCTCAAGATTTCTTTTCACGATGTGTATGACCTTGATGTTGACATGACTTTCTCCAAGTATGAGGCTACCCTATGGATGGATGATGGTAGAGTTGAGATGATTCCGACGAGGTTCGTTGTGTGGTTTGTCAACCACGAAGGGGAGATGTTCGACCCTCTTCCCTTTGGTGCTGGAGAACCTGGAGCTGGGACGGATGGCACCTAGATGCCTGTGATCGTGTCGAAGCTGAAGGGATGTCTTTTGTTTTTTGTTAGACGTGGCCTTGTGTGAGACTAGTGGAGTTAGATACTCCTCACCCTCATCCCTGGCTATTTGGTTGTGCCTTTACTTTTGTCCTTGTATATATGATGTAAATAGGCGATGAGCATGTAAGAAGTCTAGGTCGATATTTTTGTAGGCCTGATGCTAGTAAGAAAGGAAATGAAGCTTCTCGTGATCTTTGTCTATATGCATGAATTAATTGTCTATTATAAATAACTAGTGCAGGGTAACCTTACAATACAAAGTTTAAATTTTGAATAATCCATTTTATACATGCTAACCTTCAAAGGTGAACACCATAGACTAACAAATGGAATTTATAAGCCCGACAAGATGATGATAATGATGATAATAATAATAATAATAATAATAATTGTAATTTCTGCTTGCGCTTAGTACGTGACTACTGGGACGTCACATTTGTCCTGCCTCTTTGTAGGGCGTGGGAGTCGAAACCTACACTTGAAACTAAATCGTCCCCCATCCTAATCCTTGAGAAGGTGAGAATTCGAACCCCCCACCTCCCCGAGAGTGTTCAATAGTTTAAACCATGGATATTGAGGAGTTGAGGCGTCCAAAAGTCAAGAAGATCAGAGTGTTGAAGCTCTCAAGTGCCGAAAATTCAATAGTGTAACGCGCCAGAGAGAGAATTCCATTCATCCAGAAGTCACTAAGTGAAAAATGAATTAATATAGTAATTTATAGTGGGAAGGCTTGAATGGTTAACAAACAGGATAGTGTCATCTGACGATCCATGTTATGTTTGTGCATGTCACGACGACACCAAGCCATGATGGTTTATCGCATTTCATTAGGATAAGGGTTAGCGTCGGGTTGCTACATATAAGGACATGGACCGTCACTAAGCCCACTTGAAAGGGTTGGAATAGGCCAATTTATCACATGCTCAAGCCGATCAAGTCAAAACTCTTTAAAAATTCTCAGCTAGACTGGCATATTTCCAAAGATTCTAGCACTAATCATAAGTAATCCCTGAAGCCTGTAATCAGGATTGAAGAAAAGGAAATTTGTTAAGAAGCAAAAAAAGGGGATAAGTACACTAATGGTGCCAAAACTTGTGTACGGCGCTCACTTTGGTGCCAAAAGTTTCCGTCGGATCACTTAAGTGCCAAAATTTTGAAAACGATCATTTAAGTGCCAACGCTGATGAACTTGGCCGGAAATCCGACGTGGCCTTTTTTTATTAATTTTTTAAGCCAACGTGGCTCGTCGGAAAGTTGAGTCAGCATCCAACACATCAAAATGACGCCGTTAACATTTTTCCCCCAATTTCGAAACCCTAATCCCCAAATTGAGAGAAAACGACGCCGTTTGTCTTCGTCTTCTTCTTCCTTGAAGACCCACACCAGCAACGGCAGCAGCACGGCGGCAGCAGCAGCACCGGCAGCACACCAGCAGCAACACCAGCAACGCACCAGCAGCAGCAGCACACCAGCGATAGCAGTGCACCAACGGCACTTCCAACCCATCTTCTTCTTCCTTCTCCTCCGCCCTCGCCTCCGATTTTTCCTGCAATTTCTTGCTCGAGCAACAATCTCAGTTTCTCTTCGCTCACCTGGTCAAGCAATTACAATGGTGACTGAGCGACGGTGGCCGAGCGACGGCGGACGAACGACGGCGGACGAACGATGGCGGATGAATGACGAAACCCTAATTCAATCCCCATTGAGCTAAACGGCGTCGTTTCCGCGAAGCCATCCACATAGGATGGCAAAACGACGTTGTTTTCTTAAGGAGGACCGAAAACGACGTTGTTTAGAGGCCCCATCGAATTTTTTTTTTTTTTAAAAAGCCACATAATCATTTTGGCCGGAAATTCTCGCCGGTGGCACCAAAGTGAGCGTTTTTTCTCCGATTTAGCACTTAAGTGATCCGGCGGAAACTTTTGGCACCAAAGTGAGCGCCGTACACAACTTTTGGCACCATTAGTGTACTTATCCCGCAAAAAAAGTGTGTATATTCTTAAATAATATGGATGAAGTGAATGATTTCTCAAGAAAAGAAAATTTGTTAAGAAGCCAAAAAAGTGAGTACTTACTAAAAAAATAAAAATAAAAAAGGATGAAGTGGATGGTTAATCAATGCAAGTCGAATCTTCTTCTTTTTTTTTTTTTTTTTTTGTCAAGGTGAGAGCACTTAATAGGTTGGTCAACAATTTAAAACAAATATGAACGTAATTTATAACTGTTCTCCTGCCCCCTATCTCATATTGTTGTTTAATCTAAAATCGTTTCTGCATAGTGTAATCAAGATCTTTAAATTGCAAGTGTAACCCCAAAATGGTAAGAGTTAATATTGCTCCTTAACTACTTCACTAACTTAGAGTTAATCATATATGTGAGTATAATTGTAAATTTGGGATGGGTATCAATACTCGAAAATTTTTTATATATATAAAATAGATGATGCAACAATTTTTATTGGGTGTGCACTATGGTCCACTAGTTTTAATATCCCTTTAGGATGGATCATATTATTTAACAACTAGTTCTAAATTCATTTTAGTTATCCTTGACATCCCTCTTTAAATTTCATCTCTACTCGTGTGTTTGAGTGTCCATAGTACATAGGCTTATTAAGAAAAATACCAGATGGTTTAAATAACTTTTGGGTAAAGTTTCATTCTCCTTCTAAACTCAAGAAAATTGTCAAAAAATTCATAAACCTATTACATTTTGGCTAATTCAGTTATAAACCTTTTAATTATTTTAATTAAGTCCTAAATCATTTCATGTTTTGTTAATTAAGTCTATCCGACCAATTTTGATAGAAAATTGCTAACATGGACATTGACTATTTTATGTGATACGACTGGTGTTGACATAGATAGTTTTTAATAATATATTTATATTTTTTTCATAATTTTTCTTTATTTTTCTTCTCTTTATCTTTCTTTTTTTCTTCCTTTTTCCTTTCAGTTAAACATCGGGCATTAGTGACTGGTCAGAGGCGAGAGCTAATAAGGTCAATCTTACTAGCCTCAAGTGAGAGCGAGCCCTGCCCACCACCAAGACTTGGTGATCGACTAAAGGAAAAAGGGAAAGAAATAAGGACATAAAGAAAATAAAAAGGAAATAAAGGAAAGAAAGAAAAATAAATAAATTCAAAAAATGTCAAAATATTTTTAAAAATTGTCCATCTCAAGGTTGCCCATGCCACATAAGATAGTTGGCATTTCAATTATTTTTTGGCCAAAATTGGTGAAATGGATTCAATTGGTAAAATGTGAAAAGAACATGACTCAATTGTTACAATTAAAAGATTTAGGCTTAATTAGTAAAAGTACGATAGATTTAAAACTTTTTTAGACAATATTCCCTTGAACTCTCTCTCTCTCTCTCTCTCTCTCTCAATTTTACCTTTGTTCCCCTTCCTCTGCGAGCACTCACCCTCTTTACACGTTAACTCAAGCTAACCTTCGAATCATTAAAGCTCACCCAACATAAAACTCAACCCATCATACGTAAATCCCTATTTACACTTTAAATCCTTGCATTTTACCCTCTTGAATCTGAAAATCATTTCAATTGTCAACCTCGTCAAACTCTTTGGATTAAATCATGCAATGTAAGTGGACTAGCTATAGCACATTAAATCTACATTTAGTCATTTGAATTTCTTGTGACGTCCCAGTCCGCCACCTTACTATGGTGAGTTATATCTTTTCACTTGTAGCACAAGCGGAAGCAAAAGTGCGAAACCAAACAAACATCACAAGGAGGATGAACGCAAAGAGTGAAGCAAATGTCACGTACTTTCCCATTTAATTTTGTTTTCTTTTATTTACATACATGAGTGATAATATGGCTATACTGAGAAGTTAAAAGGATATACTACTCCCATAGGCTATCCACTCAGCAATAATCTACACACTCAAACTATCCACAACATGCCACTCAACTACACGGTCAATCCCAAAAAGTGCCAAGATCGTGCCTCCCAAAAATGAATCCCCACCACCATCACCAGCTGCCTTGCCTAGGACTCCCTACTGTTGCCATCCTTGTCACCGCTGCTACTATCCTCTAGGAATGGCAGAGGACCTACCAAAAGTCCTCTGATCTTGGCATAGATCGGCTTGAAGCGGTAGGCGATGTAGCTAGCAAGTGAGCCTATATCTACCCAGAGTGTAGATGTGTGATGCACAAAAATCACAGAAGGGAAGTGTGAGTTTGTGAACTCGCATAGCTGCCCCTCAAAGTCTACTAGGGCGCCGTAACGGGAGATGGGGTTCACAGGAGTAGCAACATAACTGTGGATCTGAAAAATTTAAGCATTCACATGGGTGAGTTAATGCCCAGCAAATGAAATATCCAAAGCCCTATACTAAGCAATCTGCCTATCACATGCACACGAAAAACATCTGGCTAAGACAATTCACTTATAATAATGAAACTCAAGACTACAATGACAAAATAACTAATATAAGTATCCCATACTCATGACAAAAGAACCTAATCAATAGATGATTCAACCATACATGCGCATACGTTTCACACAATTCTTTGTTCTCACTTTTAGTTTCCACTACAAGACACATGATCGGTGGGCTCACCGAACGATGCCAGGAGGTATATCTCCCATCTAGCGGAATTCTGATGCGCCCTCCAGATCGCCACTATAACATCCTCTATTTCAACTCTTCTTTTGGTTCTGACTAGTAGGCCAAATATCAGTATGTCAATGGCGAGACCAGTCCATTGAGCCCAGGACCCAGGCCACCAACCTAGCTGAGAAGGTAATTTTTGCCTACGATAACCATATCAAGGGTGGCTTTGCCACGAACCTCGGGTGCGTTAGAGTGGTTGATAGGAGATGTATACAAAAAGCCCTTGTCCAATCCCGGTTGCACTTCCAATGGTCTATTTCCCATATTTGTCATAATCTTGGAAATGGACAAAAGAGAACATTCTAAAATCCCCTAGGTCATTCATGAAGGGGATGAGTCATCACCTTAGGTGGATATTTATAGATTTAGTAATGATTATCAAAGATTCGCCTTGGGGATTAAGTTGATGAGTTATTGATGCGTGATGGGGCTAGTGATTCCAGAACGGAAATTTTTCTTTTGGGATTTTTATGGTTAAATGTATGGAGTAGTGTATACGGGGAAGAAATGAAGGGGAATAAGAAAAGATAGAATGATCTTCTTCCAAGATATAAAGGCCACGCCACCAACCGAGGATGAGGATCAAGATGTACGAAACTCACCACCAAGGCCTAAAGCTTTCACCAGCAAGGGATGAAGGACTTCAGGATAGGAGAAGCTCACCACCAAGGCCTAAGCCAAGGATAAAGGGCTTCTTGGCTTACCACCAAGGAGTGATCTATGCTCCAAGGATAACGAGACTGAAAGGAGTTATCCACTCTCCAAAGATGTTCACTCAAGTAGAGGAAATCTCACCATTTTCATTCATCAAATTTGTATCTCCATACATTGGATGGTTCTCCCCTATTTATAGGAGGATTTTAGCCTTAGGATATATTAAAAACAGACTTTAATGACCTAGTTATTTAAACCTTCGACTCTTGAAAATTACATAATGATAAAGACACCTAGGAACTTATGAAATGCATTTATTAGTATGGGAACTATCATTCTTGAACCTTTGGCCTTCTGCATTCTTGAACCTTTAGCTTTCCGAAATTCGTGCTCCTCCCTTGATCAGAAAATAATCCTCCTGAAACTTCATCAATTAGTCATGCAAGACGTCTAAAATAGCCTCCCATTGATAGTTATCGACATACCATAAAGTATTGATAAATAATTGACATTATTCATTCAAAATGATCCATCAAAGCACGCAATGCCCAATTTCTTTCTTAGCTTGGATAAGCATCGATGGTTCTGAGTTGGTTAATGGAACTATGTTGGATGCTCTCACATTATCCTCCTCGGGTTGTTTGAGATTTGTCCTCAAATCTAGAAAGTTTTCATCCTCCAAGTAAGGAGAAAGGTCTCCCACGTTGAATGTTGCTGAAACTCCAAATTCTCCAAGAAGGTCAATCTTGTAAGCATTGTCATCAATTCGCTCAATAACTTTAAAGGGACCATCAGCTCTAGGCGTGAGCTTGTTCTTTCATTGAAATGGAAATCTCTCCTTCCTTAAGTGAAGCCATACAAGATCACACCGTTGAAATCAAGTCTACTTGTGATGTTGATTAGCTTTATTCTGGTAAGATTCGTTAGCCTTTTTGATCTTGGATCGAATTTACTCATGGAGCTTCTTCATTGATTCAGCTCTTTTCTTGCCATCAAAGCTTACTTGAGACTTAGATGGAATTGGAATAGAGAGGATTAATTCCATACACAACTTCAAATGGTGATCAACCAGTAGTATACCTTGGTGATCGATTTTAAGCAAATTCAGCATGCGCAAGCTTTAAATACCAATCTTTCAAAGATTTACTCACCATACCACGAAGAAGAGTGGTTAGAGTATGATTTGTTACCTTCGTTTGGCCATCGGTTTGTGGATGACAAGTTAAGTTGAATAAGAGTCTTGTACCAAGCATTCTTCATAGTCTTCCAGAAGTAGCTTAAGAACTTAGAATCACAATCTGACACAATGGTCTTTGGTACTCCATGAATGCGAATAGTCTCTTTGAAATATAATTCAGCAATAGGAGATGCATCATTGGTCTTGTGACATGGCACAAAATGATCCATTTTAGAGAACCAATCGACGACCACCATGATAGCATCTTTTCCTCTTTGAGTTCTTGGTAGAGCCACAATGAAATCCATGCTAACATCTTCCTAGGTCTGCAATGGTACTAGAAGTGGAGTATACAAACCTTAATGGAAATGACATTTTGATCTTTGACAAGTTGTACACCTTGAGATGATAACATGCACATCTCCGCTCATCTTTGGCCAATAGAAATGCTCTTGAAGAACTTCAAGAATTTTGTTAATACCAAAATGACCAGCCAATCCTCCACCATGCACCTTTCGAATCAGCAATTCATGAAAAGAACTCTTCGGCACACATAATCGATTTTCTTTAACACGAAACCTATCTTGCAAAGAATAGGTACCTTGAACTCCTCGCTTGCAATTGTTGATGATGGATGAGAACTCTGCATCTTCAGAATAAAGTTCTTTCATTGTTTGAAATCCAAGACTTCTAGAGTCCAAAATAGCAAGCATAGAATATCTTCTCGATAAAGCATCTACTACGACATTAGTGTGCCTGAGTTTATATTTTGAGACAAAAGAAAAGGATTGAAGAAATTTACCCATTTTGCATGTCTCGAATTAAGCTTGTGTTGGCCACTAATAAACTTAAGCACCTCATGATTAGAATGAAGGACTGTCATGCCCCGATCCTCGGGCACGCACACATCCTTCCACTTGGTCAATTTTAGAATTCGATATCCTAGGACTAAGTATCGCCGACCCATTCATTAATTAAGCACATGCGGAAGTAATTATAAAATCCCAGACAATAAAACAATGGGATAGAAAAGCAAGGCCATATTTTCATACTGAAAACACAAAACCAAACTTTTGTACATAGCACAGGCCAAGTCATTCACAACTATTTACATTCTTCAGGTCTCACTCTATTTACAACTAGAAGAGGTTTACAAAACAAAGAGGATAAACTCTCAATCCTTATCAGGGTCATAATTAGGGTCATCCAGATCCCCTTCTGGTTCTTTCTCGTCTGGCTCATCCTCATCAAAATCCTCATCTACCGGCTCCTCTTCCACCAGTTCCTCCTCGGCAGGCACCTCCTCAATCTCCTCCCACTCCTTATCCACTCCCCAGTCTTCATCTCCCGCTGGACCTTCTCCCTCTTGATCTGGAATCACTGGTTCTCCTCCATTATGATTGGCATCACCTCCAGAGTGCACAGAAGAGGTATGCTCACCCGCCGATGCAGGATCATTAGCGTCAATCACACCACCGCTCTCAGGATCAACAGTCCCAGCCCCAAAGGCTTCCTCAAGGACGATGAATGGTACCTCCTCTTCTGGTATGGGACCTACCTGCCTCCCATCAAAATAGTGGCGATACCAAGCTCTGTACTCATAGGGCACCAGATCATCCCTACCCTTATCAACCCAAACAGTGGTCTCGACCAACACATACTCTAGTTCCTCAGGGTCAGGGTGAATCTGAAAGTGAGAGGTCTTCTCGATGATGTTTTCTGGGATACCGGATTCTTCAGGAGGAGGGATAGGAGGAGGTCCTGGTGTTGCCATCTAAGGGCCTGAAATGGTTTATATCAACTAATGAGACTAAGTCTCAGCGAGTTCTACCCCCTAAGTCTCGATTAGGGAACTAATACGCCACAAGATTGCCTAAAAGCACAACATGAGTCAAGGGACGTACCTAGGCATCAGTCCCAACCTGCAACTCAAGGTTAAGCACATATGCCTCATATGTTGCATCAAACAGCAATCAATTCACATATATAAATCACGGTCCTTATGACATAGCGTATAACAGGTGGGAGTCACAACTCCACCAAGCATATCTCAGTACTCAATGGCTTTACAGTCCCACTCGACCACTTTCAAGATTCAATGGCTTTATGGTCTCACTCGACCTTTTCAAGATTCAATGGCTTTATGGTCCCACTTGACCTTTTCACGATTCAATGGCTTTATGATCTCACTCGACCTTTTCAACTTCAATGGTTTTATGGTCCCACTTGACCTTTTCAAATTCAATGGCTTTATGGTCCCACTCGACCTTTTCACGATTCAATGGTTTTATGGTCCCACTCGACCTTTTCACGATTCAATGGTTTTATGGTCCCACTCGACCTTTTCTCGATACTCAAATCAGCATGAAGTAAAGCTCAATTAAATAAATGGACTGCACCACAACAATCAGCACAAAATTCCGGTCACTGGCCATCCGGGTTGAATTTCCGGAAAATAAATAATTAAATAATTAATTTCGAAATTTAAATAAATAGATAAATACAATAAATTCAATTTAGCACAATATAAAGCTCAATTAAATAAACGGTCTGCACCACCATCATCAGCATAAAATTCCGGTCCCTGGCCATCCTTATTGAAATTTCGGGAAATAATTAATTAATTAAATTAATTTCGAAAATTAATAATTAATTCCTAAAAATTCATTTTAGGTCCGAATTATTAATTAACACCCGATAAGGGACAAGAAAAATCCCAAGAAGCATCCAATAATTAATAGGACAAGTCTACTTGCTAAATGCACCTTCAATTTAACTAACAAGCACTAACAAGTCTCTAATTTAATTATTGTAATATAATCTAACCACCTAATTGCAATTAAATAAATCTAATCAACCCTTAGGCATAATTATATCACTAAGAAAGCTTAAGTGAGTAAAACTCACTTGCACAACACGACGACCGGGACACCGCAACAACGACGCAACGGCGGCCGAACTTGGACCGGGCCGAGAGCTTCGCAAGCCTGAAGAAACACTAGGCTTGGGCCGGCTTAAAAACTTGAGCTGATCTTGAACTTGGGCTGATCTCTTGGGCTTGAAAACACTGAATTGTGGGCTGGGCTTCAAGTGCTGGAAATTGGGCTTCAATTGAGTTAATTCTATGGGCTTGAAGGGCTATAGATTTGGACCATTGGACTCGCTAAATCGCTGGCCCAACCTGCGGCCCCAAATGGGCTGCACAAGTAGCTGGCTGGAAATTGCACGGGGAGTTCCAGGTTTGACTTCGCCTGGCCCCAGTCAACAAACAGCAAGGAGACAAGACTAAGTGGAGAGAAACGTGGATGTGGGGCTGGCTGCAGGCGTGCGAAGATGTAGCAGCTTCGGTGAAGGGTCTTGGACGCGTGGACAGCACGTTCGGCCGAAGATGGGGCAATTTCGTGGGTGCGCTGGCAGAGAGAGAAAGCTGAGGCGGTGGCTTCCTCGGCTCCTTCTTTTGGTCTTCAGTGCTGTTTAGTGGACCAAAGAAGTTACAGACACCGCCATGTGGCCACGCGGGGGAGTCTCTCGGTCAACACCAGCTTCGTTGGTTGACTGAACTGAACGTAATAGTTCAGTGGGTGAAGCTGCCGCGTGGAGACAAGCTGTAGGGACTTGGACGTGCTGCAGGTGGCCGACAATCCCTAGTGGCCGTGGACGTGCGAAGACGAGGCAGCTTCTTGGGGTGTGGGCTTCAAACGGTGCTGCTCGATCAATTTTCGGTGGGGGCTTGTGGAATTTTGGGCAGCTGGCGTGAGGAATCTGGGCAAAGCAGCTACGGGTCTTTTTCTTTTTGTGGTCTTTTTGTAGCTTCAAGAGGGCTTCGGTTTTCTTCAACTCTAGAAGGCAAAATGAAAAAGGAATCGTGAGCGTGGATAGGAACAAAGGAAAACCCACGTGAAAAATTAGTCCAAGGGGGCCCCATTTCCTCAATCCTCATCTCCTCCATTCAATGCTTTGTCTCCCAATTACTTTCTTACAAAATAATCTCACCAATTAATGAATTTTGCTGCTTAAAATTGCTGTCCCACACTTTATTCCGAATTTCACTTAATTTAATTTCAATTCCTCACTCAATTTTCCAAATTGAGGTCCAATTTTGACGTAGAAAAAACCCAAGAATTTTTCTATGAATCCTCGACACACAATGGCTCGGCCTGGAAGTCCAATTTCCCATCAATCTAGCCAATCTGGATTTATACCAAAATTCCGTGACGTCCGCACCCAATTTCCGTAAAAATCTCGGGACCTCTGAAAAATCTTCTGAGACTGAGACGATGTTCCATAAATAGCTCGTGACACCATAGAACTTTCAATTTCTTAAATCTGACTCAAATTGGCGGTTAATTTCATTCCGGTGCGCTTTTAGCGTGACCTAGACTACCTGATAGTTTTCAGAACTTTTCAAGGCAATTGACCCGTGGTCGATTTTCTTCGAACCACAATGAACCCACTCGACACATTGGCTACTCTCGATTGTCGTGAAAATCTCGAGAGCTCAATTACAGACACATGGTACCAAAACGATAGAAAAATCAAATTAGTGCCGGTCGAAGAGAATTTTCCAATTTAGTGGAGTCACCCACGATCGGCCACACATCTCAGTCCAACCAACCTATCTTTGATCTCAATTCGATTTTTAACTGTGCCGCAATGACCTCTAAAGATGAACACGGTCGAGAAGCCGACTCCTGGTCGAATTCTCAAGTCTATTGCCTTAAAATTCTTTAATGGCTTACCCAGTTAATCTAGTTATCTCCAGAGTGATCAGCTCTGAGAACAACCCTATAGTCGCGTCAATAAAATGCCCGCTTAATTTAATAGAAAACATTACTGAAAATTCTGGATGTCACAAGGACAAATTGCTTTGGCCTCAAATAATGATTCCAATGATCAAGAGCTCGGACAACAGCATAGAACTCTTTGTCATAAGTTGAATAATTCCTCTTGGAATCAGTTAACTTCTCGTTGAAATATGCCAATGGTTTTTGTGCTTGGACAAGAACAGCGCCAATACCAACTCTGCTTGCATCACACTCAACTTCAAATACCTTATCAAAATCAGGTAGTGCAAGAATTGAGGACTCACAAAGTTTCTGCTTGATTACCTCAAAAGCGTTTTGAGCAGCCTTTGTCCATTCAAAAGCACCCTTCGTCATGCATTCAGTTATAGGAGCCATGACGGTACTAAAGTTTTTGACAAAACGTCGATAGAAAGAAACAAGTCCATGAAAACTTCTTACATCAGAAATGGACTTCGGAACTGGCCAAGTCTTCATAGCATCCACCTTGGCTTGATCAACATAGATTCCATCTTTGGAAACCACATAACCAAGAAACACAATGCTTGGAGAGAAGAACTCACATTTCTCCATTTTAGCATATAGTTTTTGTTCTCTCAAGACATTAAAGACCTGTTCTAAATGAGAGATATGCTCCTCCTCGTTCTTGCTATAAACAAGAATATCGTCGAAATAAACAATGACAAATCGACCAATAAAGGAACGAAGAACCTCGTTCATAAGTCTCATGAAGGTACTCGGGGCATTAGATAATCCGAAAGGCATAACCAACCACTCATAAAGGCCTCCATTGGTTTTGAAAGCCGTCTTCCATTCATTACCTTCTTGCATTCTAATTTGATGATAATTACTTCGCAAATCTATCTTTGAAAACACAGAGGAACCATATAATTCATCAAGCATATCATCAAGTCTAGGTATAGGGTGCCTATACTTAATGGTGATGTTGTTGATGGCCCAATTATCAACACACATTCAGTATGTTCCATCCTTCTTAGGTACAAGTAGAGCTAGAACAGAACATGGACTTATGCTTTCTCGAACATATCCTTTGACGATAAGTTCATCGACTTGTCTTTGCAACTCCTTTGTTTCCTCTGGATTGCATCGATAAGCTGGCTTGTTTGGTAGTGGAGCACTGAGGATCAAATCAATTTGATGCTCAATACCTCTTATGAGAGGTAATCCAGGTGGCAAATCCTCTAGGAACACATCTGCAAATTCTTTCAACAAGCAATGCATTTTTGGATGTATGGGTCACTTTATCACACTCTTTTTCACAACCACAAGCAAAGCAAATACATTCTTTTGTTTGTTAATAGCTCTCTCAACCCATGTCTCATTCAAGATTAAATTTTCCTTACAAGTGTTTCCCTCTCCAGGTTGATTATTATGTATCGAAGAAGGACTCAGTGGTAAAAGAGTAATGCATTTTTGTTCCTTATGAAAAGAGTATGTGTTTACCATTATGCATAGCATTTATGTCAAATTGCCACGATCTACCCAATAACAAGTGGCATGCCTCCATAGGAATCACATCACATACAACCTGATCTCGATAGTTCTTCCTAATTGAAAATGATATAAAAACTGGTTTGGTTACCTTGAGTTCATTTCCTTGATTGAGCCATTGGAGCTTGTGTGGTTGAGGATGTTTCGTTGTTGGAAGCTTCAGCTTGTTGACAAGAGTTGATGAATCAATATTGGTGCAGCTCACACCATCGATGATCACCGAACACCGAACACACCTTTCCGTTAATAGTGCAATTGGTGTGAAATATATTCTCCCTTTGCTCTTTATCAGGAGAAACATCAACATGCAATGCTCTTCAAATGATCAATACCTCGCCATCATCGACTTTGTCCACAACTTCTTCTTCCCTTTCAGATTCTAAAACATTTTGGTCTTGATTGCCTTTAGTCTCTTGAAGCGCTGAATTGATTTCCTCAATTTCTTGAAGAGTCATAACTCTCCGATTTGGACAATTTGCTTGCAAATGCCCAAAACCATGGCACTTAAAGCATTTCCTTGCATCGCCTTCAAACTTCTTTTGGACTTCTTTGGAAGGCTTTGCAATTTTTCCCTTGCCTTTGTCTTTTGTCGATGTACTCTCACCTTACTTGAGGAAGCACCCTTAAAGTAGGATGCCGCCTTTGTTGAGGTTCTGGAGGAAAACCTCTCGCTCGTCAATTGTTTTATGACTTTTATGGCTAACTTGCATACGTCTTCAAAGGACCAATAAGGTTGAAGTTAAACCATATTAGCAATTTCTCAATTCATGCCGCCAAGGAAATGAGCGATGGTTTGCTCAGGTTCTTCCGAAACTTCACACCTCATTTTGAGTTGTTCAAACTCACGAATGTATTCTTTAACACTCAACCCTTGTTGTCTTAGGGAATTCAGTTTGAGGTATAGATCTTGCTTATAGTTGTTGGGCAAGAACCTCTTCTTCATCAACTTTTTGAGTTTTTTCCAAGACTTGATTCGACATTTTCCTTCTCTTGCTCATTGATGCTTTAGATTCTCCCACTATAAAGAAGCATATTTTGTCAGCTTTAGGACAACAACCTTACATTTCTTCTCATCTGAATAGGACTTGAAGTCAAAAATCCGTTCGGTTGTGTGTAGACAATCCACAAAGTCGTCAGGATTGAGATTACCGTTAAACTCTGGGACCTCCACTTTAATGTCTCTTTCATCTTCCTTATGCCTCACTCTTTGTCTTTGAATTTGATATTCGGAATCAGTAGAGTTCAGAACCGTTCGGTTGTTTCTAGTGGAATCGGAATCGCCATTAAAACTTTGACGAGATTTAGAATCGTCATGCCGATGCCATTCATTGGGACACCTTACTGGCTGTCCATGTCTCGTCGGATTCTCTAGAAGATTGAGGACTTGCTCCATCTGTTGCTGAAGATTTTGGATTGGGCGATCTCACCTTTCGTTGTGCGCCTACTCCAAAGTCAAGCCTCTTGGCGCTTGATCAGCCATAAGGAATTTGTAATAGATAGAAGAAAGGAATCATTCAAATGAGTTGAACCTTGAGCTTCGATACCAATCTTTTGATGCGTGATGGGGCTAGTGGTTCTGGAATGAAAAATTTTCATTTGGGATTTTTATGGTTAAATGTGTGGAGTAGTGTATATGGGGAAGAAACGAAGCGGAATAAGAAAAGATAGAACAATCTCATTCCAAGGTATAAAGGCCACGCCACCAACCAAGAATGAGGATCAAGATCTACGAAGCTCACCACCAAGGCCTAAAGCTTCCACCAGCCAAGGATAAAGGACTTCGGAATAGGAGAAGCTTACCACCAAGGCCTAAAGATTCCACCAGCAAAGGATAAAGGGCTTCTTGGCTCACCACCAAGGAGTGATCTACCCTCCAACGATAAAGTGACCAAAAGGTGTTATCCACTCTCCAAAGATGTTCACTCAAGTAGAGGAAATCTCACCATGTTCAATCATCAAATTCGTATCTCCATACATTGGATGGTTCTCCCCTATTTATAGGAGGATTTTAGCCTTAGGATATATTAAAAATAGACTTTAATGACCTAGTTATTTAAACCTTCGACTCTTGAAAACTACATAACAATAAAGACACCTAGGAACTTATGAAATGCATTTATTAGTATGAGAACTTGCATTTTTGAGCCTTTGGCCTTCCGCATTCTTGAACCTTTAGCCTTCCAAAATTCGTGCTCCTCCCTTGACCAAAAAATAATCCTCCTAAAACTTCATCAATTGGTCATGCAAGACGTCTAAAATAGCCTCCCATTGATAGTTATCGACATACCACAAAGTATGGATAAATAATTGACATTATTCAATCAAAAGGATCCATCAAAGCACATAATGCCCAATTTCTTTCTTGGCTTGGATAAGCATCGATGGTTCTGAGTTGGTCGATGAAGCTACGTTGGATGTTCCCGCATCAATTATAGCACCAATGGACCAATGAAGGAAAGACAAAATAAAATGTTCTAGAATGCTTAGCTTAATGAACAAGTAAAGGCATGAAACATGTGCTCAAAATCCAAACTTCATGATTACCATATCTTGAGCATCAAGTGGGGAAGGTGAGTCATTTGCTTAGGTGGCCTTTTGAAAATTATGTAATGATGACCAAAAGATTTGCCTTGGAGGAGAAATTATTGGGTTATGCTTAAGTGGACCAATTGGAAGAGCACTTGATAAAATATTCTAGAATACTTGGAGAGCAAGTTGGCCAAGTAAATAAAGACAATTTAGTAGAAGAATCTAGAATACCAAGCTTGGAGAGCAAGTTGGACAAGTAATGGTGGGGTTTGAGCCTATAAATAGGATAACCACTCCATTCATTCTCACTATGGCTCTCATTCTCACCCTCCTCTCATCTTGCACATTTCTCGCTCCCTTTAGTCGCTCATGACCACCTCCTCTCAAATGGCAATCTCTTAGCAAAGTCATTTCTAGTTCGTCAAGATCATCAAAGGTAAGTGGAATCTTTAATTTTTGATTAGGGTGATATACTATGTTATCGGGTTTAGTTATGAACATGCTAGTCATGTCCTTGTGTGAGTAAGTGAACTTCATAACCCTTGGCAAGAGCTTTGTGTTACATTGGTAGAGTGAGTCGTGTTCTTGATCGTGCTTATTTGTATGTATGTCTATATTGGAGAGTAATTTTCTCTGGCTTGCTCATGAGTTGCTCATGTACCGTACTTGGTATATATGTCATATTGACAAATGCTTTTTTATGGCTCACTTGAGTGTAGATTTTGTATAGTTTGCTCATGACTATGGATCTGCGTGTGAAAGCACGCCCCGGGCTAGGGACGAGTCTTGCTTGGCCTTAGGTCGATGTTGAGGCGTGACGGACTGAGCCTTGTTGGGCCTTGGATCGATAGTAGAGTGTGTCGATCCGAGCCGAGCCTGGCGAAAGGTTAGTGTTGACACAGGTCGATTCAAGCCACAAGCCATGTACCTTGCCTAGCATACTCTGTAGTTATGATATTGTAGAACATGACATGCACACACTTGTATGAGCACGCCGTTGAGCCTTGTATGCACGGGCTAAGAGGAAAAAAGATAAGCCAGTTTGTGTGTTATATAACATGTGATTACTAAATGAACGATAAGACCCATGGTCACATAGCATTGGTGGTAATGTCTCGTTCATAAGAACGGGATGCCCAATGGATTCCGAATGCCCAATGAATTCCAAATGAACCGTGGGAATGGTTGAATTGATGAATGAACGTCTTTGTTCATGCTTTTGTGTGTTATTTAATAAGTTGATTAATAAGTTTGAGGAAGAAAACGCATTAATGATAAGTTGAAATGGTTCACATATGTATGATGCCTGGCTTGAGGTAGGATGCCTAGTTGATACCAAAAAGCCCTTGAAGGTGTGAGATGCCCTAGTTGAATTGGGAAGAATCGTTTGGGATGGTTAATGAACCTATTATGCATGCTACCGTGTGTTGTTGATAAGCTTGCTTGGTAAGATAGCTTGTTTAGTAAGTTGAGGGTAACTTGTTTGGAAAGTTGATGGTAGCTTGTTTGGTAAGTTGAAAGTAACTTATTTGGGAAGTTGACGGTAGCTTATTTGGTAAGTTGAATAAAGCTTGTTTAGTAAGTTGATAATAACTTATTTGATAAATTAAGGATAGCTTATTTGGGAAGTTGATGGTAGCTAGTTTGATAAGTTGATGATAGCTTGTTTGGTAAGTTAAAAGTGGGTTATGTATTGAAGATAAGCTAGGATGAACATATGTATATAGTTGTGGAAAAGTAATAGTTTGCTATTCATCTACTATCGATATTATAGTGTGTCAAATGTTCGCATGCAGATGACGAGTCGTCATCCTAGATGAGGAGCGGTGATTTTACTTATTGAGTTCTCAACACACCCTTATTTTTCAGGCTTGTAGGCATGGAAATCCCACATCAATTTTGGAAGCTATAGTCATGCTCAAGGATATAGGAATTCCCCTAGCCTATATGGAAACTTATAGTGTGATGTAAAAAAAAGGGGGCTAGTAGAAAAATGGCTTGCAAATGTACTACTGTAATATAAAGTGATATGTTTTGTGTGTATGCCCTAGTCTTCCAGTTGTTGTTTGTCTGGGGAGTTTATTTTTTTACACTTTCGCATGTGTTTATTAACAAGATAAAAAGAATCGGGACAGCAATGCGCCTGAGACATTGCATAAATAAACCTTATTGTTTAAAACTCTAGAGATGGAGATAGGGTTGTTATAGTTGCGATGTACACCGGTACCCTCTTTGACCTGTGTTGGCTTCATGGTCCACTAACCACGGCATCCCAATCTCTAAGGTAACTAGGGTACGCTATACTTGGGCATTTCGAATTTCTCTCCGACTCCACGAGACATCATTGGTATGCTCTCTAATGGTATTCATTATAGGGTATCTTAAACACACAGTCCATGCACAATTATCTTATCGTTGAATGTGTAGACGTCCTTACAAAGAATACTCTTAACTTGGATCGACGAATCACAAAAACTCAAGCCTAATGCACGTCTATATCCTTTCGATGATCCATAATTCATCCAATTGGCATAAAAATTTCTTGGCTAATGTACTGGCCAAGTACTGTTGTTCCAAAAACTTAAAATTGACACATATCCAATTAGTGCCAATTATAATAACCTAATCATCATTACTTAGCTCACTAATCGAATAGGTCCAAAAATCTGGATGTTACATTTCTGGCCAAGATAGGATGCAAAATTCAAGGATTTTGCCATATTCTATCTATGGTTTAGTGAATCGTAATAATAAAGTCGAATATATTCAAATCATATTATGTATATTTTCTTTGGTATAAATGGCATAAAAGTGTAAATGAACCTAAGAGTTTGCAAACAAAATTGGTAACATCTCTCGCGACCCTCTACCCTACTTTATTTTTATTTTTTTTTAATTTTATTTTTCCTCTCTTTTTAATTGTTTTCTTTGTTATTTTTTTCCCTTCATCATTCTATAATAAAATTTTACTAAATAGTAACTGTACTAATATATCTAAAATATGTAACAAACATAATTATATATTTATATATTGAAGTTATATCATAAGATAAATTAAATTTGACCATATAAATAAAAATAATATTAAATTGAAAAAATAAATTTTTATTTTTAATTATTTTTAATTTCTTAGGTTACAATTTAAATAATATTCATATTGAAATATAGTTTTAATTTTATTAATTTAAGAAGTGTATTATTTGGGAAAAATAACTTTCCTATTATGGATATTAGAAATCCTATCCACTTTTATCTCACCCCTTATGAGATATTTTAATCTGACCTATATCCTTCTCATATCCAAATGTTATTCTATCTTGAGAAAACACCAAATGCAGGTTTTATTCGGAATTTCATCCTAACTGTCAAATGTAACGTAAATTCTTTTATTACAAGGAATAGTTTCCTCTAGGGAAATCCTTCCGTAAGACTTGAGAAGCACTTGCATTGCATATTTTGTCAGGAAAAGATGGTGAAGATTGATGAATTTTTGGATTTCTTCTCATCCCACTACTTGCTTGTGGGCATGGAAGAAGATCTTGCAGCTTAGACCTTACTTTCGCAGGTCGTTTTGATGGAAAGTTGGCAACGGAAGATAGGTGTCTCTTTGGCATGATAATTGGTTCCCGTGTGGTCTTTTGAACTCAATTGTATCTACCTTTGTTATGGATGACTCGGGCTTGTCGAATTATGCAGTTGTTTCTGAACTTTACACTTCTGCCTCGGCTCTCAAATCCTGCCTGAAAGTTGGGGTTTCACCCTACCGGTGTTGTCTAATGATTGTGATCGTTTCCTGTGGTGTGGTGATCCTTCGGGCCTCTTTTTGGTTGCCTCAGCTTGGAACTTAATCATAATTAAAAAAGACTGCCTTCCTTGGGCGGCTCTTGTTTGGGATAATGCTTTGGCTCCACGATATCAATTTCTTCTATGGCTTATTGCCAAGAAACGCCTACCAACCCAATCGCTCCTACTCTCTTATGGTAGGATTGACTACTCGGTGTGTGCTTTTTGCTCTACTTAGCCGGACTCCATTGATCACCTCTTCTTCCAATGTCACACCTCAGCTACCCTTGCTTATTTATAAGCCTCCAAGTGCAACCTACCTTGGAGAAATATATCGTGGAATGAGACTTTTACGTGGGCTCAAAGATTTTTATTGGGTAAGGATTTCTTCCACAAAGTTGCACGTTTCTCTTTCGCAGCACTATGCTATCTCATTTGGAAGAAAAGAAATTGTATCATCTTCCGGGGTGAAACCGTTTCTCTATCAGCTCTAAAAAGTCACCTAATGAAAGTTGTGAAGGACAGAGTCCTCTCCTTCAAGAATGTTTAAACGTCCCCAAGAAATAGAAGACTTCAAATGAGTTAGGCTTCAACCCCTCGGTTTTTTCTCGGTAGCTTTGCCTTTGCTTGTCGTTGTTATCCGTCCTTATGCCGTCCTAGTTCTTCTCTCGCCCGCTTTTCAGCATGTAGTTGAGGTTTGCTAGCGTTGGCATTTGGTTTTTCGCCCAGGTTGTGGGCTTTCTTTGTGTGTTTTTTAGTTCGGCTCCCTTCCACTCTTTTTGTTCATGCAGTTAGAGAGTAAGTTTTGGTGCCGTCTTTCTTGTATTTGTCCAAAGCTTCAATATAATTTCTTACCTTTCACCAAAAAAAGAAAAGTGTTTGGATCAAGGTTAAGGGTCTATGTGAGAGAGTGAAAGTTCACCAAGTAAGTTGAAAGATGATAAATTTAAGAGTATGATAGAGGTCAAGCGAAAGGATTTCAAGTTCAGAAATTCACGTGTAAAAGGATGATTGTTTGGCACAATCAAATGAATGTTTCCTATCTTTTGCTTAAAAATGTTTGCCTTAAAAGAGCCATGCATCTCATAAAGATGCAATGTAATAAAAGGTGAGTCTATGTATACAAAACCATTCGGCCAAAAGAGAAAAAATGTATACAAAACCTAATTACATAATATCATTACTTCCTCTTCTTTTGGGCAAATATTAGTGTCTGTTTGTCTTGTTCATTCTAAATGAAATCAAACTTATTATTTTGCCTAAATTCTGAAGTAAAAAACAATTTAAAAATTTTAAAGCATGAAACTTGAATGATTACATGTTATATTTATATTTTAAAAATATAAGAAGTGTTCAAATTGAATTTGCAATCAATTTTGAAAACAAAGCTATCCTATTATGATCTCCTTCATGCTAAGGGGATCGGCAGGATGCTACAATTCAAAGAAATCGGTCAAACTTAAGCATTTGGTTTGACAAAAGCAATGGCTCTTTCCTACTTGCTTGAGGGACAGCCGATTAGAGGAAAAAAAGGTAAACATCCATACCATTATATAAAGAAAAGATATATTCTATTATAAGAGATCACAATCAATGTTTTCTTTCAACAACATCCTTAATCAATCGGTGAAGAGGAAAAAAAAATAGGGTTGAAAGTGTTGTTCTTCCCCAGTTGCTTTATTTCATTTTGTTTCTTCCTTACTTTTTCAATCTAGTTTTAGATTTGGAAACTTTGCTCTACCTTAGATATTTAAGTTTTTTCTCTCCAATCTAATTTTAGATTTAGGAGTTTTGATGAACAAAATTACATTTCTAGTTTCAATGGTGTTCACAATAGTTTTAGTGTCAAATCCGTGCTTATTCAATGTGTTTTTGTTTAAAGTTTTGGTGTCTTGTATTGGTCAAAGGGCTCCTCTCCCATAGATGTTAGATATGAACTTATTTAACATTTTTATATTGTCTCCATGGGTGATGGTGTTAGAGATGCTTAACCCAGGTGCACACCGTCAAAAAGCAAAGTCATAACTATAGAAAGAAATCCTTCTCATCACTAATTCAGTGATCGGTTGCCGATCCTTTCACTTGGATATTGTCACATATTTGTTCTTGAAAGATGAGCGGATGATTATCTCTTCCAACTAAGCTTTAATGATATATTGTGATTTTTGCTTTTGATTTGTTTTGGATGTGACATCCTAGATTTTCAACCCTTTTTTCTATTGAATTAATTGGGCATTTCATCAACGTGCCTATAGGGCTGTTCTTAGAGCCAATCATTCTCAAGATAACTAGATTATCTAGGTAAGCCATTAAGGAATTTTAAGGTAATTGACTTGAGAATTCGACCAGGATTCGATTTCTCGACCATGCTCGTCTTTAAAGGCCATTACGGCATAGTATAAAACCGATTTGAGATTAGAGATAGGTCAGTTCGACTGAGATGTGTAACCAATCATAGGTGACTCCACTAAATTGGAAAATTCTCATCGACTAGCACTAATTTAATTTTATTGTTGTTTTGGTACCCTGTGTCCGTATTTGAATCATCGAGATTTTCACGACAATCGAGAGTCACCAATGTGTCGAGTGGGTTCATTGTGGCTCGAAGAAAATTGACCATGGGTCATTTGCTTTAAAAAGTTCTGAAAACTACTTGGTAGCCTAGGTCATGCTAAAAACGTGTCGAAGTGAAATTAATCGTGAATTTGAGTCCGATTTCAGAAATTGAAGATTCTGTCATGTCATAATAAATTCTAGGAATGTCGACTTAGTCTCAGAAGATTTTTCTGCAACTTGAGACTTTATGGGAAAAAGTCGGCATAGGACCATTTTTGTTCAGAAAAAGCTAGGGATTATTTTTTGGTCACAAAATTGGGATGCAAGATCGATCCATTGGTGAGGAAAATTATCAATTTGATAATTGAGGTATCAATTGAATTTGTAAAGGCCATATGTGATTGAATGGAAGAGGAAATCAAGACCAATCGAAGTCATTTCCTTCAAAATTCGTATGCCCCCTGGCCTAGCCCAAAATGGACCAATTCAATGTTGTAAAGGAGGCATTGGTGGCCTAAGGACAACCAAGGGATAATACATGGCTGAGGATGAGTCAATGGGGGACAAACTTGTGGAAAAATTGGACCAAGTGGCCCCCCTTCATCTCTCTCTCCCTCATCCACTATCCAAGACTTCCTCCTCTCTCCTTCCATTGCTGTTCAAAGCCCTCTAGCTAGCAGAGGAAGCCAGCAGCCGGCCAAGATCCATCGTCGCCTCATGCCGCCGTCGCACGCCAGGATCGTTTGCGCCGTCGACGTCCGTTGCCTACGTGAGTGCCGCACGAGCCACCGCCTAGCCATGCATGTTACAGCCTGTTTTGTCATCGTCCTCACCTTTAACAAGCTGTGTGGTCGCCTAAGCCATGCTGGAGCCAGCCAAGGTCACCGGAGTCCTCGCCGTTGGCCCTTGAACACCTAAGCCGCCTCCACCAACCTTGCTTTGTCCTTAATCACCTTGTTTCCTTGTCTTTGCAGCTCAAAACAAGGGCTGAGAAAGTGGGTATTCAATCACCTTCTAGGGCTGATTTGAGGTGGTCTCGAGCCCCGAAATCTTGGCTTGCCTTGAGGAAAGTCAAGCCTTATGACGTTCCCGACATTTTGATCTGAACAGATTGTTAAACGAGTGTGTTTAACTCACTAAACCTCGCTTCGTATGCTAATGATGCTTAGGGCTTGATTAGATTTAATTAAGTATGATTAGGTGGATAGATTAGATTAGAGTAATTAAGTTAGTGATTTACCAATGCATGTTAGGTGGTTAGTTGTAGCAATTAGCGAGTAAATATGTTCTAGTATTATTGAACAAACCTCAAAAATTTTCCGGGTCCATTTTGGCTTTCAATTAGGCTATAATAGGCCTAAGTTGGATTTATTGCATTTATTTAATATTTTTCGTAATTATTTAATTATTTTTCGAAAATAAGACTGGGATGGCCGGTGACCGGAAAATTACGCTAATTGCAGGGGGTGATCTGTTTATTTAATTGAGCTTTATATTGTACTGATTTCGATTTAATTGTGAATTTAGGAATTTATCTTTAAATTAATTAATTTTAATAATTAATTGGAATTTTACTGGGTGTGGGTCTACAACGCCAAAATTATATTTCTAGACTACTGAAGCTAGTGGAAAGTTTAATTTTGAAATTATGATATTTTGACTAAGGTCGATCGTGTATCCACACATGGCTATTTTTATCGGATATGATAAAAATGATGAGTTGGTTATAAAATTGAAATGGTATACTAAATTGGCCTGGGGGCCCTAAATTATAAACTTTGGGTGAGTATATATACAGTATTCTATATTATCAGCTTTGGGCGAGCATATATAAATTATCAGCTTTGGGTGAGCATATATACAGTATACTATATTATTAGTTTTGAGTGAGCATATATAGTATACTAAATTGACCTGAGGGCCCTAAATTATCAGTTTTGGACGAGCATATATACAGTATACTATATTATCAGCTTTGGGTGAACTATACTATCTATTTTCAATTTTGGGTGAGCAGTTCTAAACAATGGTCAGACTTTATAGATAGTATTGAATATATTGACCAAAAGATGGTCGTGATGACATATAATCGACTGAGTCAATTGATCGATGATTCGATTTGTGATGATTGATTGGATGTTTATTTGATTTGTACTAATGTGTAGGAAAAAAAAAGAGACCAAGGTAAGTCCTTTGACCCGTGTTGTGCTAAAGCAGCCCTTAGGGTGTATTGGCTTCCTAATCGAGTCTTAGGGGGTGGAACTTGCTAAGACTTTGTCTCATTGGTTATTGTATAACCATTTTTAGGTCCTTAGATGGCATTAGTGAAGGACCAGAGGCCCGATGTGTAGAAGGCGAAGCTTGAAGAATTGACGATCCTATTGGATTGATTAGTCATAGGACAATTCTCTTTTAGTGGGAGTCGATTCCTTTTTGCAGACTTTGTTTTATGAATTTATGGTTTAAAACTCAACTTAACAAATTTTTTTTTTTTGGTCAGTCCTACTCTATACCTAATCTATACTCACTCTCAGGCTTTTGCCCTGCCTCTTGTAGGGCGTGGGAGTTGAAACCCACTCTTGAAACTTGCGCGTCCCTACCCCATCCCTCCCTGAGAAGGTGGGGGTTTGAACCCCTCACCTCCCCCTTCCATGTTGGAAGGGGGGCCACTGGGGCGAATCCCAGTGGTTAACTTAACAATTCACCTTGTATATATTTGCACTATGGTTTACAATGTATATAAGCGTGGTTGCTTTTAAAGTGAAAAGTTGGAGTCATACTTTTCTACCCTATTGTTTTATTGTCTGAGGATTATTTATCTGCTTCCGCATGCGTATTAAAATGAGTGGGTCGGCGATGCGTCCTGGGACGTCGCTATTAATCAACCATTGAAGGATGGGCGCATGCCCGAGGATCGCGGGTGACATTGGAGCTCTATAACCGTGTGTTATTATTATAACCTTTTTCCTATATCCCTTTCATATATCACTTTCGTAATGAATAATTTTTTTTTTTTTTTGATGAAAAGAAGATCAATGGAAAAACATATAAATTAATAAGTTCTTTTTATCTTTCATAATTTTCATTTGAAAAATTTGAATATTTTCTATCTTATGAGCAACCTCAGAAAAGAACTTAAATTTTGAAATGTCATTATCTTTAACATACTTCAATTTAAAATACTTGAATATTCTCTAGGATATAAAATACTCAAATTATTAATTTTTTTTTCACATAGTGTGTACAAATGTTCTCCAGTTGTGCCCATAATTATTTTTCGTCAATTAATAATTCAAATATCTCGACTTAGCAAAATCTTTTAAATACCATTGTTTTCTTTTTGCATACAGGCGACACGTCTATACATTTGGACGAGGACACTCAATACTACTATTAAGTGATAAGTTAGAGCGTGCAACAAAATTTAAATTTTTACAAGCTCGTTCCACGTCTAGACTGCTTAATGAGAGCCAAATGAAGGAGATTTAGTGATATTAAAAGAAGTTCCGTTTCTCACTATAACAATTCTAATTTGTTGACCACCACCGCCTTCTCTCCAGCAGTTCCACCAACTTTTGGGGTTTACCCTGTTAAACGTGCGTATATTTGCAATCTAATCGACGCAAAACCCGTTTTCCAATCAAAAGCTAAAGGGAGATTCGTGCTGGAATAGACTTCAGAAAATGATATCTCCAAGCACTATCTATATTTTAGCTTTTTCATGAAAAGAAAAAACGTTCTTCCTTCTCAAATCATTTACCACACATTTGTTTGATATATTCCATATTCGTCCACTGACTCCTCAAAACGTGACAACTGTTCATATTTATTATTATTATCTAATTGAACTGACCATATCTCCTATATTCCTAGCAACTCACATGGCAACATCATATCACTAAAGACTAGTACAGGCTAGTACTTGAGTGGGTCTTAGATCATGATCCACCATTCTAGGAGACCACACAAAAGCTAGCGAAAATTCGAACCTATGTAGATAGTATGCGAATTGCTTTCTATTATTGAATCACCTGTCATTGAACAAGATGCCGGGGTATTTGATGCCGCTTCAGGATAAGGATTTCAATATTCTCTAATTAAACTGTGTCCAACGAGTCACTTATCAAGGATAAATGTTAGTTTACATGTTTCCAAACAATTATTGATATTTTGGTGTGCATCAACAGCATCTTGCGCATCAGGGTAATGGTGGCAAGAAAAGGAATTCCCAATGCTAGAGTTTAGTGAGTCTATCCTCTGATTGCTTCTATCTTTATTCAGGGATAATTACATTGGAAATCTTGAAATTTATTGAGAAAGTGTATCAAGTTTTAAAATAATTTAATTATGTAATCAGTTCTTAGACATTTAGTCGGTTCAATCAAATTCATTTGTTAACTTGTCAAATCTGCCTAATAAAATATTTTGATGTGATTTTTTCAATCCAAGTTCTTTTTTGGTCAAAAGTAAATACTTTATTCATATATCAAGATCCAAAGATGATAAATGAGAGGTTAAAAAAAAAAACGCAAATCATACATCATCATTAGTGATAAGCGCACATCTAATGTCTTTCTCTAATAACTACTGCCTGTGTAGTGAGGGTGCATGTTTAAGTTCAACATCCTCAACAACATCACCATACGCTAAAAATAGGTTGAACAGGCTCTCAAATCTAGATCTAGATTAGAAGAGATTGAACAAGCAAAGAAGCACCTCTAAAGAGCTCCCAAATCTAAATCTAGATCAGGAGAGAAGATATCATGATATTTTGATTGAAGCATTAACTTTCGTTACTCATCCAACCATAAATTTTATTTGGTAGAGCTTGATTAAGATCATATGTTAAAAGAGATTGACCTGAAGCATAGCCAGCAGTTTTAGGTTTTGTTTTTTTAGGGGTACGGGAAGCAAATATATATCTGGAAGGCTAAAAAAAAAATGAAACTATATAAGAAAGGAAGAGAGTCAATATAAAAAGTAATTGCTAATCATCATTGACAGGGACGTGTTCTTGGGATGATCCGAATAGAATAGGAATATTTTTTGTCCAACTGTAGATGGAAGAAATTTCGTCCAACTACACCTTTGATTATTAGGTTGCAAGTTATGAGTACCAATCATACACGAACTCAACTAATTAAAAATGGGTAATGCACATATTTGTTGTCCACCAATTATAGGCATAGTTAAGAGAAATTTCCTTATCAAGAATGGAGGAAAATAAGAAGCATGCACATTTTTTTGACTCGGAACCAGCAATTAATAAGTGAGACAAACACGCTTATTGCTTAAGTCTTGAGGGTAAATAGAAGTAAGCAGACTGATGATTTTTCTAAATCAGAAATCTAAGTGAAATTCACCATCAGAAAACATTATCTACATGCACAACCTAAAAATTATTAGGAATTAAATGTCCCATAGAACCCTTGAACAAAGGCAACCTTGAAATTTCGCCCACATTTTACTGCTTGTTCTCGTCTTTTCTCTTTGACCAGGTTCAATCTCTTCATTTATCAACAGTAGGCAATCTGCTCTAGGAATTTAACAAAAAAAAAAAAATTCCGCTCTAGGAATTTAAGCGAATAGAAAGAAGCCATTATTAGATAGCCATAGAATAAAACTCGTGATATTGAAATTAAGTTTGATTCCAAACTTTTTGCAGAGATTGATATCCGTTTTCGTAAAGAATTAAGTGACAATAGGATCGTCATATTGGAGAATATAAGGATAGAATATATGAAGGACTCCTGAGAAAAGATCATTTGAATGCTGGGTCACAATATTCTGGCGATTCTTTTGATGGGTATTTTTATCGTGAAAATCGAAAAAAGAATCACTGATCTAGGAGTAGGTTCTGATTAGGAAATGAAATGTCAGGTTCTTCATCTGTTCTAGTAGTATCCAAAACCCTGATTAGATGAAATTTTTCTCACCACGGGCCCTGATTAATGGTTACAACGATTCAATATCACCAACATATATCTTTAAAAGTAATGTAAAAAAAGAAAAACAAGGAAAATTAGATCATAATGAAGATAGCATAACGAATGTTTGAGGGTGCACCTGTTCCACAGAATATTCAATGAATTGGAGAGTAATTTTCTAGAAGTTATCATTTTTTTCTCTTATAAAAATGAATGGATGAAAAAAATTTCATTCTTCAAGGAACGGTTTATGCATTAATTATTATCAATAATGAAAAAAAATTATTGACTAATTATTTCAAAATATATAAATAATTTTTTTAAAAAATAATTTTTAGAACATTCATTTTCCGTAAAATAAAGGGAGCCTAAAACTCACTCTCCCGCTCATCTTTTCTCTTTCGAAGGTTCAAGCCACGAGCCATGCAAAACCATGGCTGCCAATGCCAATGTTTACCTCATTGCCACATCCACGCCTTCTCCGACACTCGTCCATGCCACTTTCGCTACCTATCTCAATTGTCAGCTTGTCTTTGCACCAGCATGATCGAAAATCCCTAACTAAGCCATCTCTCTCTCTCTCTCTCTCAAGTTTTTTGAGGTTAACCATACAACTTTTTTTTTTTTTTTTTTTGGTCGAAAGAGGATATATATATAAACTTAAGAAGGCTGCGGACAACAAAGCATGTACAAAGCAACTAGGTACAAAAGGGAACGAAACGGAAAAGGGAGAGGGAAGTCCACGGATGGGCCGAAGAGTCTCGCCCATGGGCCTTGGCTGCCCAGTCAGCTACTCCATTCGCTTCTCTCTTGCAGTGATGGAGTGCTAGGGTTTGGAAAGATGCCAAAAGCGCCGCAGCTTCGCGACGAGGGCTCGAGTCTCCATGGAGGCAACTCTTTCTCGGCTAAGAAATCTACCACCAAAGCTGCGGTTCGACTCAACCACCAGCGGGGTCCGGCGAAGATCCTTTGCCACAAGATGATGCGAGCTAGCGTCAAGGCTCGATCTCGGCTTCCAGAGCGACGCCGCGGGAAGCTGCGAGGAGTATACATTGAAGAGCATACCTCGGTAGTCTCGCAAAGCTGCGGCCATGGATCCTTCGATGTTACCCGTTGGTAAGAGGCATCTACATTACATTTAATTACCCCAGATCGGGGGCCGCCAGCATTGGCCCGGCGACGCTCTTTTTCTGTCTGTTGGGTTCAAACGGGCGCCGAAGATAGGAGCATCCGGTCTTTGGGACGGGGCGGCTTCAACTGCTTGATTCATATTCAAGGGCTGCTGGCGGAAAATGAGGGAGTTTCATTGACGCTAGACATTCCAGAGGAGGTAGGCTATCACTTCCAGCTTTGGGGAGTTGGGATTTTCAATTTGAGTCATTATCCAGTCGTCTAGGCGATTGCAGTGATTAGGTGGGTTAGGCTGTGGTATGAGGTTGATGGAGGGATGAGACCAGATCAATTTGGTGCTGGAACAAGTGTAGGAAAAGGTGCTCCGGGGTTTCGGGGGATGATCTTGACACATTTGGCAGGAGGGGTCGTCCAGGATGTGACGCCTAAACAGATTTGCTCTAGATGGAAGAGCGTTATGGCATGCCGTCCATAAGAAGATCCTTATCTTAGGCTCTACTTGCATTTTCCATATTTTGCGCCATAGAACTTTAGGGGTGTGGTGGGATAAAGAGGCTGGTAGAATTCGCTGTGAGCCGCCGTCCGTTGTAGTGTGTGATACCTACGACTTTTACCGAATATAGGCCATTCCCGAGGCTGTCCATACTAACGTATCGGTTGAATGCGTGGACTCGACGGGGATGGCGAGGATTTCTGCGGTGATCGTGTCATCAAACAACCGATGGAGAGCATCTTCATTCCATTTGTTTTGGTTGAAATCCAGGAGCTCAGCCACCAAAACAGGATCGTGGCGATTGGCAGGACCCCCTAAAATTCCACGAGGTAACCATCTATCCTCTCTTACTCGGATCTGTCTACCATCACCCACAGACCAGCTCACATTAGGTAGAATGAAATCCCTTCCCAACGAGAATACTTTGCCAGCCCCACGATGGTCTTGAACCCCGGGCAAAGCATATCGAAAGTCCACCGAGGGGAAGTAAATCCCCTTAAAAACCCGGCCCACGAGAGATTCGGGATTACGCCATAGCCGCCATGCTTGTTTACCAAGCATGGCTTAAATCGAATAAGGTCTCGGAATCCTAGGCCACCCTCATGTTTGCTCATTTTCATTTTGGACCATTCTAGCCAATGAACCCCAGCTCGTGTCTGTTCATTTTTCCACCAGAATCTAGCGATGCTTCTCTCCACCGCTTGACATATTGAAACTGGAATCTTAAACATAGACATGGCATAGATAGGGATTGCTTGAATAATTGCTTTAAGTAAAGTCTCTTTACCTCCCTTTGATAAAAGTTTCTCTTTCCAACCTTGCAGCTTGGAATGGACTCTTCCAACCAGCCATGAGAACATCTCCTGCTTGGATCGGCCCCACTCCGACGGAATCCCCAGTACTTGCCGCATCTATTGATGATAGGAATACGTATTTCTGCGATAAGAGAGCCTGTAGATGCGTAGGGCAGTGTTTTCTAGGAGGATGCCTGATTTATTACGGTTGATAGCTTGTCCCGTGGCCCAACGGTATTGGTTTAAGATGTTGCTAAAATTAGAAACTCCGTAATGCTCGCCTCTAAGAAAAATATAGCATCATCTCGCAAAGAAGAGGTGAGATAGAGTGGGGCACCTTCGATTGATCCTGATGCCTTTAAGATAACCCATAGAAACAACTTCGGTTATTTGGCGGGGACAGCACATTCGCTAGAAGGATAAAAATATAAGGTGAAAGGGGATCACCTTGTCGCAGCCGCGCGAGGGTTGAAAAAATGGAAGTCGTTCCCCATTCAGCTTGACACTATAGGTCACCGTAGCTACACATTGCATTATCCATCGCACAAAATCATGATGAAAGCCCAATTTTAGTAAATAGTCCTGCAAGAAGTCCCACTCCACCCGATCATAGGCCTTCTGCATGTCTGTTTTAATGATTGCTCTATATTTACGTTGCGATGGATGTATCTTTATCTGATGGATCATTTCTTGTACGATCATGATATTATCTTGTATTTGATGTCCACTAACGAAAGCTGCTTGCTCAGGAGAGATCAGAGAAGGGAGCCAATGTTTGAGACGATTGGCCAATACCTTAGAGATAATCTTATATGCAAAGTTGCACAAGCTGATGGGTCGGAACTGGTCAAGCCTCTCAGGATGGGGAACTTTAGGGATCAACACCAGGTAAGTACGATTGAGAGCCTTTGGTAAGCAGCCAGATTCAAGAAAATTCTGAACAAGGATGTACAAGTCCTCTTTAAGAATATCCCAATTGGTTCGTCAAAAAAAGACCATTAAAACCATCGGGACTGGAGCTTTAGTTGCTCCTAACCGAAACTCTTGCTTCATGTAGCTCATCTAGAGTGATAGATTGTGTGAGATGAGCATTCATTTCTGGGGTAACTAACCTCGCACACCGATCAATAATAGGGCTATAATTTCTCGGGCCACGGTTGAATACAATGAAGTGAAGAAGGTAAGGATCATATTCTGTACCTCTTGAGGCTCACGGATCCACTGCTGTTGTTCATTCTGTAATATGCTGATTTTGTTACGTTGGCGACGTTGCACCGTCGAAGCATGAAAAAATTTCGTGTTTTTGTCTCCCCAGGCGAGCCACTGAAGCCTGGATCTCATGGCCCTTGATATTGTTCCTCGCGCTGCCGGGTAGATCTTAGTTCCTCCTTGATTTTGCTTACAAGCGCTTTATCATAACCGAGCTGCCTGTCATTGATAATAGTCCGTAATTGCTGTTGCAATCGAGATATATGAAGGTCAGCCCGGGAAAAGTAGCGTCGGCTCCACTGTTGTAATGCCTGGGCTGTTTTATGAAGTTTGTAACAAAAGGTAGGGTGAGACGGCTGAGTGTTCTGCCAGACTCGTGTGATTATCTCTTTACAAGCTATTTCCCTGTCCCAGTAACTTTCATAGACAAAAGTCTTACGCCTCCTTCTGCCAGGTGTAGCGGTGTCCAATGAATCGGACTATGATCCGAACCAACGGTGGGAAGTGCAAAAACCGCGGCGTCGGGTAGGCTAGTCGGTATTCAATAGAGCAGAATACTCCTCTAATCTCTCCTTAACCACCTCATCTCCCTCTCGATTGTTCATCCGGGTAAATTGACAACCTTTGGAAGGAAGCTCCAGCCATTCACAATCCGAAACAAAGGCTCTAAAGGACGACATTCGAAGAGAGTCAGCCATACGTTTACCAACCTTCTCCCACGGGTAAAGAATCTCATTAAAATCTCCCATCACAACCCATGGCAGTGTATTAGTATTGTGGATATGTCTAATTTCATCCCATAATAGCTGTCTCGCATGGAAAAGATAAGGGGCATGTATACCTATTAGGCGAATCTCCATACCTCCCTCCCCATCTTGTATAGTGAGGTCGATGAGATGCTGAGAAGCTTGCAAAATCTGCACTTTCACACACTCCGTCCAGAAGATGGCTAGGCCCCCCGCTATCCCAATAGGATTAACTGTGTATATGTACCTAAATTTGAGACTACGCTGTACACGCTGTACTTTTCGCTCTGTGTTTTTGATTCCAACGAGAATGAGCAGATGGGGTTTTCTTTAGCCACTGGGGCTTTAAGCTCTTGAGCGTCGTGGGATTCCCCAACCCCTGACAGTTCCAGCAGAGGATCTTCATTTGTGGGGAGGGGGCTGTTGAGGGCCAGCCGCCGAAGCCCATAATCCAGCTCCTGTCTCATCAAAGACGGGAGTCTCCATAAGGTTAGCATCATTTATCTGTTCAAAGAGGCTTGATTTTGTTTCAATGACATTCTGCCGTTTCTTCTTCTTGGATATGCCTGCCTTGGGGGGGATATGGGATAGCTTCGATTTTCTCCATTTAGGTGTGGGGGTGTCAGAACTCTGAAGCGCCTTCATTTTAGCCTCTGCAGGAAGCAGGGCTGTGTAGTGGGTAGGAGCCTGGGATGTCCCTGAGTGTTCGGCAGATGTCCCTGGAAGTTCCTGGGTCGGTCCTTGACAAGGGGGGGTTTGCATATTTGCTGTAGAGTTGGGATTAGTTCCGTTGGAATTGGTGCACGAGGGGAGCATCTTGGATTGCTAAGCGCCTTGCAGTGCCGGCGGCGTCTCGTGTACGACCTCTTCCATGTGTTCTATATTTGCTGGGGGGTTGTAAAACACCTCCCAATAAGGACTAAAGCGACCCACCTCTGCACGCAGCCAGGGGCCATAGGCCATCTAATCGAGTCTTTCTATAGCAGAATCATCATAGGCAAAGTCTTTGCAGGTAGCAGCAAAATGACCCAATTTATCACAGGAAAAACAATAATGAGACAGCCTTTCATATCTAAAATCCAGCCACCAGGTCTTCCCCTCTATCTGAATAAGTTTACCTATTCTTAAAGGTGCATGCAGGTCAATTTCAACTCGAACTCGTCCGACGGATCAGCTTTCACTTCAATTACCCGACCCACCCGATGAAGCGCTCTGCGCGAGAAGACGCTCGGTGTTCCATTCCAAAGGTAGGCCAATAACATGAACCCGAATTCACATTTAGAAAAATCATAACAGTGTATTGGTGTGTTGGGTTGCCAAGGCTTGAGATTAACTAACTGCCTTGAAAATAGCCAAGGATCGCTGCGAGAACACGTTTTCGCTCAATTTTAGACCTAAACTTAATCGATAACGTCCCCCACCACCAGATGTGATGTCAACTCGATCAAGGCGCCATGCACTCTTCATAGCTGTCGGGAATCTAAAGTGATATTAATGAAGGATTTGTGAAGATATTGCCTACCAAGGTGAGACGACGAGTCTTTAATTTTGTCCGAGGCGGGGTATGTTATCCCACACTTCCAGCTCTTGTTTACGCACATAAACGACCAAGCCGTTGACACGGGAAGCAATTTGCGTTGAATCTTCCCTCTTAGCTAGCTCCATTGCGAAATTGCCAAACGATCCAAAGTGACCTGTATGAGATTGCTGCAGAATTACCCTTCCGATGGTTGCATGTCAAAGATCAGCCCCTTGCATGTCGAAGACTCGAAGCAAAATGGACAATCGATGAAGGGGCGAAACAACCCGGGGACAAAAGAGAAGGGGAAGGTAGATCGTAAGCAAAACTAAAGCAGAACGGGTATGGGGAAGAAGAGGCTGGTGAAAAGAAGAAGAGACGAACATAGAACGAGATGAAGAAAGCTAGGCAGAAAGGAAACTTGCCAAAGAAGTCAGAGACTAACACTCGAACAGAGCACAAGAAAAACTCTCTCCAACATTGAGAGAAAAAAGAGGAACCATATCCTCAGCGACTCTACATTTGGTGGAGTTTTATAGGTTAACCATACAACTTAAAGGGCGGTGAATTTGATGAAAAAAATTCCCACGAAATATAACAAGTTAAGCTTTGCTAAAAGCAAAAACAAAACTGATAATATGATATTCGTGTGCTTCCATGAAACAAATATAGCCAATATTAAACACAAAGAAAATATTGTCAAAAAAGATATAGTGCTTCGAGTGATAAGGGCTTATCTTGTAACCAATCAATTATTAGATATTTTCATTCTTTCGTTTCCCATAACAAAATGTGTATATATATATATATATATATATATATTTTAATTGTTTGGTAAGATTAGCTAATTTTCCTACTCTTGGGAAAAATGTCCGAGAATACATTTAGAATAGAACCAAGACAAAGAAAAAAAATTACTTTTTTATTTTCGAGAACAATTCTAGAGGAAGCTAATTTTCTCTCTCTCTCTCTTTTTTTTTCTCTCCTTTCTTTTCTTATTCTTCCTCCTCTAGCTAATTGCTGACTCGATGATGGCTAGTGACCTCACCAAAGGTAGGTCGTGGAGCCCTCATCAGCCTTCTGCGAGGCTTGACCTTGCCAAAGCCACACTGACCCTCGCTAAGGCTTAACCATGCCCAACCAAGGTGTGGTTAAGCCTTGCCAGCCATGGCGAGATCGCTAGTTTTCATCTGGCCGGTCGCCGGCCATCGCCGAGGCTGACGACCAACTAGCATAGGAAGAAGAAAAGAAGGAAAAATACAAGAAAGAAAATAATAATAACTCACAAAATTATTTTTAAAAAAATCCTATGGCGCAAAAAAATTTCAGGTTGTATAAAATGTATTTATGTTCTTTTGCTATTATAGAATATTAATTTTATGCAATTACCAAATATCTTTGAGTGCTTAGAAATTCATCCGTGGTATGGAAGTAGAAAAAATTATTTCTGAATAGAAATTGTTCCTAGGAGTAAAATGGTTACTAAACAAGCTCTAACCAAGCAAATATCCACTCTTCATCACTGATAGCCACAACAAAATTGGAGTCTAGCAATGACCTAATTTCTAGCCAATCAGTCAAGCAAGGTAAAAACTTAGGAATAGGAAAGCATGATCATGATAAAGCTGGTTTCTCACAAAAAAAGAGTCATTAAGCATTTAAATTAGCATTAGCCTTTCATTTATGAGGACACCCGAACTCTTGGAGTATCAAAAGTTGGCACAAAGGGACATTTAAGTGCTAAAATCGGAGCAAAATGGATCACTTAAGTGCCACTGACGAGCAAATCTAGCCAAATTGCATATGTGGCATTTAGTGACATCTTTTACTAAGGTGGCAAACTTTAAAAAAAAAAAAAAAAAAACACATGTGGACAACAAAAACGATGTCGTCCATCCACGCTGGCTAAGTTGGCCTAAACGACGTCGTTTTTCCTTGATGGCTTATCTAAAGACACAAGCTCTGGGAACGGTCCGAACTCCTTCTTGTGATTGCCTGGGTTGTAGAAAACTGCTATTGACACACGTGGCTCTTGGCTAGGGTTGGCCAACACTTGGTGGTCCACGCTTTTGTACTTAGAGCTTGTGTCTTCAGATAAGCCTGTTGCTTATCAGCAGTTCACCTTCAACGAATACATGAGGATATTCTTTACCAAGGGTTTGGATGGGAAAAGTCTAATAAATTACTTCATAGCATGATGGAGAGGGTTAAACGACGTCATTTATGTTATTTTGGCTTAAGCAGACCTGGCTGTCGCCATTCCTCCCCATTCACTTGTGTTCACACTAGATCTCAAGCCCTTGTCTCTGTCACCATTCAAGCCTAGAGGTGGTCATCGGTCACTGTCATCGGTCGCCATCATTGGTTGTTGTCACCGCTTACCATCATCGCTCCTCCAAGTTTGACCCTTTCTCCCCCATTCTTGTGATGAAAATTAGGGCTCGAATCCTTTTATTAGGGGCTCCGATGGAAAATTTGGGGCTCGGCGGGGAAATGTGGAGGTCGGCTCAGATAGTACTTTGATGTGCGATTTAGGGGTCAAAAGTTGTACTAGAACCCTAAAGGGGGTTCGAATTGGCAATTTAGGGATTGGCCTTGAAATGTAGGGTTCGTTGAGAGGAAAACTATGGCTCGACCTCAAAGATTTGGTGTTTTTGTGATGTGTGATTTAGAATAGTGCTACTGTGATGTGTGTTTAGAGCTTTGATGTGGTATTGTGATGTGTGAGGGCAATTTTTAGGGGTTAAAGGTGAAATGTGATGTGCGACAGTCATTTTGACTGCTCGGAGTGGTGGTTGTGGGGATGTCTGGTCACTTTTTTTTAAATTGAAGTATTGAAATGAGTGTCGTGAGGACTTGTGCTTGTCGTGGGGACCTTGGTTTTTTGGTTAAAATTTTAAAGAAATGGAGCAACCTCTTTTTTGGCTATCATGTAGCGGCATATTATCAGTGTGGGGACATCTTTTTGTCATGGATGGTATTTTTCTAGTAAATGGCCGAACATGTGCATCTCTTCCCCCTTCCATTTTCTTTAATAAAGTCTATGAGAGTGGGGGCAATCCCATGTGCAATTGTTTATTGTTCTATGAGGATGTGGTACCAAAAACTAATTATTCTTTTTCTTGGTGCAGAAATGACTTATGACAAGGATTACGTCGTTGTTATAGTTTGCTACGGTGGGGATTTTGTGATTGGGGAGGATGAGTGGGAGTATGAGGGTGGAAATGAGGGCACCATCTTTGTCGATATAAAGAAGGCATATTATATAGGATTTGTTAGAGATATAGTGACTTACTTGCCTTGTATAAGGCTCAGAAGTTGCTGTATTGTGTTCTTGGGAAAGGCCTAAGAGATGGTTTGGGAAGCTTAAAAGATGATAATAGATTTAGGGATGTTCTATATCATTATCTTCATGGCGAAGAGGTAAAAGTATACGTTGAGTATGATAGTGAGAGTGAGGACGAAGATGATGATGGAGAGAGTGCCCAAGTAGGACAAGAAGGAGATGGCATTCAAGGTAGTACTGAGGCGAAGGATGGAGAAGGATAGGGATAGACATGATGGAGAGAAGAGGAGCACAGATGCAGTTCACCAAAGTAATGATGTTAAATTATGAAGTAACCGAATCAAGTGATGATGACGATCAAGGGTTGCCTACTGCAAATTTGATAAGTGATAACGACGAGGAGGAGCTTGTACAGTCAAGAAAAAAAACAAATGGATTTTTTGACGAATAAGTTTGCAGCTTTGCAGGTAGCTGATGAAGTTCCGAACAAAGCCAAAGGCCCTGCAGATGCTTGTGCTATTGGCGAGGAGACTGATTACGAAGAAAGTGTCGAGAAAGCTACTTCCTAGGATGAGCTTGAAAAAGATCAAGGAGCTATGTATAGAAGGAAAAGAAAGTTTCCTTCTTATGATCCATCTGTTGCTTCTCCTACTTTGTCGGTAGGTATGAAATTTCAATATGTGAAACAATTTAGGGAAGCTATATTGAAGAACCCTATTGCTACACAGAGGAATATTAACTTCATTAGAAAAACTAAGACCTTTGTAAGACCTAGGTGTTTACAACAAAATAGTCCATGGAAGATCTCGCATTTGTTAGGAGAAGTGGATCCCTCTAGATTAGAGCTTATCAAAAGGAACACACTTGTTTTATTAATTTTGAAAATAAAAAGGTAATAAGTGCATGGTTATCCAAGCACTTCTTTGATTTGATTAAGTTGATGCCTCAAATGAATAGTACTGAGTTCAAAATGCTAGTGAAGGAACGTGTAAGCATCAATATATCTAGAAATCAATGCAAAAGATTGAAGCAAGAGGTGATGAGGATACTTATTGGTCAGTACAGCAGCGAATATAGACAGTTGTGGGATTAGGCTTGGGAGTGGAGGCTGCAAAATCCTTCAAGTAAAGTGTATGTAGAGATTGTGGGATAAATCACTTCCTGATAGTGGGACCAAGTTCAATAAGTTATATATTTGCTTTGATGCATGCAAATGATAATTTTTATCTAGTTGTAGACGAATAGGATTGGACGGCTGTTTTTTGAAGGGCTTGTGTTAGGGAGAATTGCTGGCTGTAATTGGAAGAAATGCAAACAACCAAATATTTACACTGGCTTAGGCTGTTATGAGGGTAGAGAATAAGGACAATTGGTCCTGGTTCCTAAAAAAATTGATGACTGACTTGGAGATAATAAATAGGGAAGGGTGGACGTTCATGAGTGACCAACAAAAGGTAATGTTTGCTGTTTGAAAATTTTGGTCAATTGTTTGTTTTTTTATATCAACATGCCATTTGCTTACATTTTTTTTTTTTGAATTATTACAGGGACTGGTTCCGGCAGTAACAGAGTTGTTGCCTTATGCTAAACATCAAATATGTGCGTGGCACATATATGCAAATTGGGCAAATACCTCTAAAGGGGACAAACTGCGATTGCAATTTTGACAGTTAGCAAATAGCACAAATATGGCTGACTTTAGGATGGCCAAAGAAGAACTGCTTCAATTGACAAAGGAAGGTTATGATGTACTATTCCAAACATAATTGAAGTATTGGTGTAGAGCGTTCTTCAACAAAGAATTCAAGTACGATAACAACATCTGCGAAGCATTCAATGGGAGGATAATAGATGCTAGATGCAAACAATTATCTTGATGCTTGAAGACATACAAGCGATGGTCATGACTTGGCTGTACAAACAAAGAGACAAGGCTACAAAGTGGACTAGGCAATGGAGTCCTAGGATTGCTAAGAAATTGGATGAGAACTTGGCTGCAAGTAGGTATTATCATACCATTTGAAATGGGGATGAAGGATATGAGATAATAAAGGGTTCTGACAAGTATGTTGTCCATTTAGGTACAATGAAGTGTTCATGTAGAACATGGCAACTAAGTGGAATTCCTTGTGCACATACCATATGTGCCATCCAATTGAAAGGCCACAACACAGAGGACTACATTGATGATTGGTAAAAGAAACCAAAATATCTTGCTTCGTACCAATTCATGATGCAGTCAATCAGAAGTAGCAAGTTCTATGAGCCAATAGATCGCGAAGCACCTTAACCTTTGCCATTAAAGAAGAAAATTGTGACGACCCTCAGCTCGTTAGGGTCGCCACGATATTCCCTTATTACTACTATGAGATATAACTTAAATTGATGCACATGAAATATAAAACCAGACACTTTATTTATTTATATATTTTAGACGACCTAGGTCGGTACATTAAGGCGAAAAAGTTCATTTTTCTGGCTAAACCAAAACTCTGTCCCGACTATCTTATAGCCCATTCATATGGCCGTTTGTGTATCACATCCTAGTTTTGTCCAAAAATGCTACCTTCGCGCCCTCGAGCCCTTTGTCTACTCAACCCCACTAATACCATCGTCGTCGTCATTAGGGAGTGGAAGCGGTCCCATTATGCGCCCATTGACCTGGGTGTATAGTGTGGTGAACTACATCAGCACGAGGCTCGTCGTGAGACTAGAACCCATCGTCAGGATCACAATGATTTGGATGAATGTCATGTCAAGGAAATTGGGGTCAACTTGCTCCACTTGGTCCCACGTAAGGTCAATGGAGACACCGTAGAGCATAGTGGAGGACGCGGGTTAGAGAGGCATGGTTACGTGTTTGAAAATGTAATAATCCCACAAGGGGTGAGTACAACCACTTAGCAAGTAAAAACCTATTAGACTATACCACATAAGTCTACCACTACTCATCTTACGAAATCCTAAACGTGCAATCTACAAATTTGAAATAGCTCAATTTATAATAACTGTAACGGCATTTCACCGAAATGACACGTTAAGAAATAAACAGACATTTGGGGACTTCCAATAATCAAGTCTAGATTGGGTCTAACTGCCCCCATCTTCTGAAGGGACTCGTGTTGCACCCCCCTAGGCATCTCGCATCTCAAATAGCATCAGGAGGACCATTGGGTTCTCATTTTATTCCCCGAGCATCCGGAGAGCGTCGCAGTATGCCCCTCCAGGTATCTCACATCCCACCTGGCATTGCGACGACCTCTGGGGCTTAATCGCATCCCCCAAGCATCTAGAGAGCACCTGTCACACCTCTCCAGGCATCTCGACACTCGGGGCATCATCGCCACAATGGACCAACAGTATCAATCAATTCAAGTCATGGCGCAGCACTTAAGGATTCTATTCGAGGTCATCCAACCATAAACAAACCGAACATCCACAATGCATAAGTCCATGGCCATCAACCTAACCAAACTCGTATTATTCGAAAATTGTCTTAGTTTCACCAATTTGTCCAAGGAATTCTAACACTTGAAACACTTGACAACACAAAAGGAGTTACCCTAGCACAATGGTACACACCTATTATGACTTGAACTTTGCGGGGCTACCAACTCAACTATAGCCTCGACTAAATTGTACCACCTAGACGCTGCCCTCCTTGAGTCTAAATGGGATCCATACCAGGACCGGACTGACTCGTAACGACTCAACCTATGGAATACCGGTGCTGACTTTTTGACAATCGATGCAGTTCATAGTCTTACAACTCGAAACCAGTACCGACTGTGCCAACGATCGTCATAATACACGACTATACGAGTCAATATCGAATCCAGCTCTACTCGACAAGAAACAGACTCGAATACAATGGTAGCTCGATGCATTCGAACCCAAATTTTGTCGACTCCTAGAAAGGAAATCCGAGTAATGGCAGCACCACATAATATAGAGGAATAGGACCTCCACTTGCCTTGAATCCACAGGGGTGCGAGCTGGTGGCAAGGTTAGAGGTGAAGCAACAAAACGGCGAGAGCTGAACAATGGCAAGGTTGTGAGATCTGTGGTCAGCAGTGGGAATGGGGAAAGATGACGATGTGGCGAGGTGGTGCACACAACCGACGTCGAGTAGCAAAGCGAGAACGAGACTATGAGAATTTTTTGTTGAAGGTTCTGCTGAGAACGTGATGAAAATGAAGGAAGTTGTGGGTGCTGGGGAAAATAAGAGACGATCCTTTCTTCTCTTTGGCTTCTCTGCCGATTGATTATATTAGTCAACCAATATGAAATTTTGTGGTAGCTCATAAGTTGGAAGTGTGAGGGAGGACGTGGCCACATTCGGTGGCCCTCCTTGCCACCTTGAAGAAGCAGTTGAAGCGTGACTTGTAGCTGGTCAAAGTTGAAAAAGGGCTAGTAAATACACCTAGAGGGGGATGAATAGGTGTCTAAAATTTTCTTTTAAAAGACTTTGAAAAGATTCAATCAACTTTGAAATATAACTCAGAGTATAAAGGACTTGAAGTAAAACAATTAACCAATTGAATCATGCAGCAATAAAAGTAAAGAGATTAAGGTAAGAAGAATAGAACACAGAGGTTTATAGTGGTTCGGCTTAATCTAAGCCTACGTCCACTCTCCGGCGCTGACAGCCCACCGGCTGGATTTCACTATAAATCAAAAGAGATTGGTACAGCTTGTAGTCTAGACTTCCTCAGTAGAGAGTCTTAGCTATTACACACAAATCCTCACTGTATGGTTCTCTCTTTTGTACACAATTATAGCTCAAAGAATTGAGAAGACAAGGAACTTTAGAGATTTAGACTTTGAAAATTTTCTATCAACCCACACATCGAACAACAAAGAATCCACCTTTAAATACTCCATTGTGCCTTCATAGCCATTGGCACCTTCCAAAGGAGTTCATCCAATCTATCTATTGGAATGAGTCAATTAAGGTGATCTTCGAGCTGTCGATTAAATGTAGAAGATAGCTCATCAATCTTGCTCGCCCATACAATTAGGATCTTGAGTTTCCATAAGTAGAACCTTCCAAGTTTGCTTGTACTTCAAAAGGATATTCAAATCGAAATGGATCCTAATGAGAATAGCCGAATAATTTGAAGCTATATCCAGCCAGAGATCTTCCATAACAAAATATAACGAATCATTGAAGATATAATCCCATCTGCAAGAATCATAATCCTTTGATCTGGAAAACTATCAACTTGGCCAAACTTTAAAATTTGAGTTTAGCTATCTTCAGACTTTGATGATAGAGTTTGGAGATTTTCAGACTTAAACATTTGGGTCTTAAAATCTTCAGACTAGACTGACGAAGATGTTTTGCCAACTTTAAAATACCAAAGGAGTTTTCTCCAACAAAAGTCTCCATTTTGCTGAGAAGAAATAAGGGTCTTCGTTGGTGGCTAGCTGAGGAGAGAAAGACAGCTGATGGTGGAAATTCTCGGCTCTTCCCTTCATCAAGTGCACGTATGCATGAGGATGGAAGCAACTTGCATGAGAAACTAGCTTGGCAACGTACCAAGGAAAGTGAACACCGGTCTCGTTTGTGGCATTTTGTGAAGAAAAAATTAAATGAGTTAATGGACTAGGTGATGGTCAAGTTGTCATAGTTCGGCGGAGATGTGATGATGAGATGGTGTCGCGAGGATGTGATGAGACATGACGGTTTCGTACGGTGATGGTGGTGGCGAAACGGTGGCTATGAATGGTGCCAAAAACTTAGTCCATTGACAAGCTTGTCGACATGGCACGAACCATTACGTATTCGGGGTTTAGCAAAATCTTGATATTACAAAAATGGGATGACCAAAGAAAAAATGAAGAATGACGGAGGGAGATGTTTCTTGTCAACGTAGGATGAGTAAGACAAGTGGAGATGAGGTGCTCTTTTTACCACATAATAGGGCACAATACTAAAGGTTGTTAATTAAGGAAGCACCAGGAATAGTTTAGGCCAACCGAAGAGCCCAGTGAAGGGACAGTTGGAGAAGGATAAATAGAAAGGCAAAGTGAGTCGACTATTCAAGGACAAATAGAAAGACAAAGTGAGTCAACTGTTCTTCATTTGACAACAACAAACCTAGTAAGTCACGACATTTGTGTTTATGTTGCTTTATGGTTTATTATAAATGTGTACATAGATACAATTGACATGTGTGTAATGTTTGTTGAAGAAAAATTCCTTGAAGTTTTGAAGTTGACAAAACAGCCTTGTCAGCAAAGTTTGAAGAATCCAAGTCTCAGTCAGTTAAGTCTGAAGACAATCAGACCCAAAGTTCGGTCTGAAGTTTTTCCATCTGAAGATAGTCAAGACCCAATTTCTGTTTGAAGACCTCCAGACCCAAATCTAAGTCTGAAGATAGTTTGTGATTTTGCCAGGCTGACAGCAGGTTATTTTTATGGTTAAGGAAAGTAAGATTTGGATATTATATTCCCTAACTTATCCATGGAATATCTCTGGCTATGGTCGTGAGCATGGAAGATTTATTCTTCGGATTTTATTCGTTGAAAATCAAGCGAATTTTTGGAAGGATCTAATTTTGGGAACTCAAGATCCTGATTGTATGGGCGAGCAGGATTGACGAGCTATTTTCTACTTATATTTTCGGCGACGTGAAGATCACTTAAATTGATTCAGTCCAACGGGTTGATTGGATGAATTCTTGGAAAGTGTCAAAGGGTATGGTGGCACGGAGATTATTTAAGGTGGATCGGTGTTGCTCGAAAATAAGAGAGAGAATTGATAGAAAAATCTCGATGTTAGAACCTCTGAAATCACTTGTTCTCTAAAATCTCTCGTGTTCAAATTGTGTATCAAAGAGAGTTAATTATAGTGCGATACAGCAAGAAGCTGTAGAAGAGACTTTCTGCTGGAGAAGTCTAGTTCGTGATTTGTAACAGCTCTCATTTGCTACATAATGATTACAGTCAGTTGGCTGCCAGTGTGGAGAGTGGACGTAGGCTTGAAATAAGCTGAACCACTATAATCATTGTGTCAATTCTCTTTTACCCTACTCTATTTACTTTATGAATGCATGATCTACTTGCTATTGATATATTCTTCATATTAAAGTATTTTCTATTGTAAAAGATTCCAAAAGAATTTTGTAATCACCTATTCACCCCCCTCTAGGTGGATTCACTAGCCTATATCAATGTTTTTGTCTTTGTCAGGTCATGAGAATGACACGTGAAGGGTTGACTGAAGCCCCTATTGTACCTAAAACTGAAGGGCCTATTCAAAGAAGGCAAGGTAGAAGACAGCCAGCTAAAGGATTAGCCGAAGCAATTGAAGGGCTAGTTAAGTTGATTGTTCTTCAGCAGTAACAGAGAAAAAAATACCCAGTAAGTTCAATAATTTGTGTTTAGTTTTCCTTTGCATTGTTATATGGCTTGATGTTATATTTGTGATGTCTTTTGCCTCTTTCTCAGATTCAAAGAAGGCAAGCTAGAGCTTAGCTGCTAATAGAGTGCCTAACTGAAGGGCCACCATAAGATCCATCACTAAGGTCATCACAAAGGCTACTAGAAGGGTCATCAAAAGGGCCACCACAAAAGCCAACAGAAGGTGTCAATGAAGCTGAAAGGCTAAATAAAAAAACAACTAGAAGAAAGTCAAATCAAGGGCCAGCTACAAGAAGGCTATCTAGAAGACGCCTGGCCGAAGAATTGGTCGAAGAAGCCCCTGCTGTAGCTTAATAGCCATGACAAGAGCCCAAGAAATCACAGCCGAGAAGAAGGACCAACCAATCCCAAGTACCTGAAAATGACTTTCCCCTTTGAACAAGAGAAGCTCTTGAGAAGAGGCTAAAACAAAATTTTGTTGATAATTAAGTTTTCTTTTTGAAGCCTGAGAGAAGTCCCGAAGGTTTTTATCTCTCAAAACTCAAGTATCAACGGCTGCGCCAACAAGGAAGAAGACATGGCTATGCCAACAAGAAAGAAGAGTAAGAAGAACCCAATTGCAGGTCCATCCGAATCAGTTTAGCCTATGACAGTTGTAGCTTTTTCTGAATTAGTTCAGCCTAGGACAATTGTAGCTTCATCAGAACCAATGCATCCCGAGATAGTTGAAGAAGAAGTCACACATCTAATTAGAAAAAAGTGCAAGGATTATGAATCAAGTGAAAGGTCCATCAAAAATAGCACTAATGAGAGGCATTGTGCATATTGGTCGATGAAATGGGATGGGATATGATTTGTGGGGTTGAGGAGTCAGTTGTTTTACTATGGATGTTTTTTCTTTTAATTGTTTGTCATTGAGTTTGTGAGACTTAATTTCAATATCAATGGAACGATCTTGTTACTTGTCATTTTTGCCTTTTTCATATTTTTTAATTTTGTTTTTACTTTTACTTACTGCTTTTGGTGGTGGATCTGTGGTGGTAGCTGGAGTAGCCTGGTGGTGGTGGTTCCATTGTGGGAGTTGGGTTGGGAGCTTTTGCTGCAACTAGTATTGGTGCTAGTGTGTAAAGTGCATAGCTTAGCTTGTATGAGCCTCTTTTGCAACAAACCCACCACCCACCACCAATAGTGGCTACTAATGGTGGGTCTATGGTGGTGGTTACATGCTGGTGTGGTAGCTGGCATGCTGGTGTTGTTAGTGGTGGTGGCTAGTGGTGGCTGCTGATAGTGAGTCTATTATAAGGGTTAGGTTAGGGGCTTGTGCTGCACCTGCTGCAAGATGCAAGTGTGCAATATGCACATTTTGCAAGGGCCCTTGCACTAGCAACTTCTATAGCCGCATACCACTAACACAGTGGTGGCTAGTGGTGGATCAAGTGGGCGCCCGGGATGCTTGGCGCAGTTAGTGGTGATGGCTGGAGGCCGATGGTGGCCAGTGGTGGGCGGTGGTGGTGGTTGGTGGTAGTTGATGGCAGCTGATGGCTGGTGTAATTTATAGAGGAAACGTACAAAAAAAAAAATAGCACTTAACTGATCACATTCTAAAAAACTTAGCACTTAAGTTTTCACTTTTAACCACAAGTAGCACTTAAGTTATCACTTTTAATAATAACTTGCCACTTAAATGATTCTTTTTTTATCACGACCGGCATTTAAGTGATTACTAAATACAACTTATAGCACTTGAGTAATCACTTATGTCTGTCCATGTATTAGTTTGCAGCAAACTAGAGAAGTTGCTCGTTTATATGTACGGTTCAACTTATGGTAACTTCATTCAATTTAATGTTTGCTTCTAGTTTACATTCAGTTCAAGTAAAGAAGTCACCACAACATGTTGACCCAATATACATTCCATCATCACTGATTTATATTCAAGAATAAACAAAAATATAGTATAAATAGTATCTCATTCATTCATTCATTCCCTTTCCTTAACCTCCCCACAAGCACAAGAAGTAATACATAATACATATGACAAAAAAAAAAAAAAAAAAAAAAAAAAGCCACAACTATCTTATAGACAACACAAAACTTCTTCTCATCTTCCAAAAAAAATAAGTCACATTTTATTCAAAACAAGTACATTTGTCCACTCATTTACAACTTTGGTAGTCGAAGAAACTTCTTCTCATTTTTTGGTACTTTACATTTCATCATAAAGTAGGATAGATAAAAAAACAGTAACACAATAAATGCTTGGTAACACTTCCTTCCAATTTTCATCCTTGAAACTTCATTCTTCAAATGGTTAGTAGAAGATGCTTGAGCTTGCATTGAGTCAACATTGTCCAAGTCGTCCATAAGCGTAGATGGGGGTTGATAACATTCATCAAGTAGGTCTAATATCACCTCTGTGGCTCGGTGAGAGAATTTCGCATTGACCCATTTTTGGGCACATCCATAAAATCTTCTCCTAGGATTCATTCGAGTCCACGATATTCTTCTTAGACTTGGTAACCCACAAAAACAGAAACGTTCCCCTTCTCCTTTGTTTCGGCGGGAGGAATTCGAACCGCTGCTGAAAGTCCTACTCTCCACTTCAATGGGATTTTGCCCAATTTAGGGTTTTAGATTTAGGGCAATTGGGGAGACGACGTCGTTTTGGCCCATTTAGGGGCTTTATTTTGGCTAGCTATAGAAACGACATCCTTTCTGGTGAATCAGAGCTGAGTCAACTCTTCGGTGAGCCACGCAGGCGAGAAATAGTAATATTTAATTCCTACGTATGATTTTTGGCCAGTTTCGCTGGAGGTGGCACTCGGATTTCCCACTTTTCAATATGGCACTCAAGTGTTTTGTAACTTTTGGCACTTAAGGGCACACATGACAAAATTTCTGGAATAGAAATCAATTTCTAACCAGAAATTAATTTATCAATTTCTATTCCATGGATGATTTCCTGAGTAAAGAAACGCATTTGATAACAATTCAAAATTTCTATTTTTGAAATAAAAATTTATTTGATAACATAATGAAATTTCTATTTCTACAAGAGGCAACGACCGGGGTTCGATGTTCGGTGATTGGCGTTCGGCATTCGGTGACCGCGGCGGTCGAAGTCCAACACCAAGTCCGGTGACCGGTAGTGGGTGGCCAAAGCCCGGAGTTTGACACCGGAGTCTGGCAACTGGCAACTGGCGTCCAATGTCTAGAGTCTGGCAACAGGAGGTCAGCAGCGAGAGGCCAATTGTGACATCCGGATTTCTCCGAACTTCGAATACATAACAACCCATCATGGATCGACGAATTTGTCATCAGACTACGCTGTTGGCACCACTTGTGGATGTTGTTTCGTCACCACCATTGCTGGATCAAGATGTTATGTTCCGTAATGACCTTGCGATGTACTATCATAATTATGTCTTGTTATGTCATGACGATTCGATCATTGTCAAACTCAACGTCTCATCAAAGACTCCCTTAGGTAAGGCCATTTGTGAGACCAACCTCATCCGTTTTTGCACTATATTGAGATAGCCTCCCATGCTAGCATTTGACATATCCATGTACATGTTCGATATGACCAACTATGAAAGGAAAAAAAAAACAGCAATTTCGGACCACTCGCTCCTTCCTTTGCATGGGAGCCGCGGATCTTCAATCTCCAATGTACGTCCTTTCATCCGTGGGTCAACAAATGAAGGAAGTTGACCCATGCAGCCACGTGAGGCTACCGCCAGTGGCCAGCGCATGGGGGAGGCTCGAGCAATGGGGGAAGAACACGTCCTGCATGGGGTGTACGAGGTGTCACACGCTCGGCCATGGATCCGTAGCTGTTCTTCCCTTTTGCTGCCACCGAGATTTTGGTTTCCTGACTCATGGAGTCAACCATCGGTGAAAACAACTGCAGGAAGAGAAGCCATCATTCTCGAACACCTTTCCCTCAATTCGTGCAACATTTCCATAGAAACTCTCTCTCTCTCTCTCTCTCTCTCTCTCTCTCTCTCTCTCTCTCTCACTTTGTCTCTGCTCATTGTTATACCGTCCGGCCGCCTTAGCCGTGTCGTAGCCGCCGCACCACCACCAGCCATGAACACTGCAGCTCACGGCACGTCACCAGTCATGTTCCTGCCCGTCGTTGCATAGTCCAGCTTGTTGTCGACGACACCAATTTAGAAGCAAGTCCATATTTACTAACCCGTATTGCGTAATCCTGTCATTGCCTGATGAAATGCGTCCATAGAATTAGCACTATTCAGGATTTTGCACCTAATGGTGCATTTGGAATCATGAATGGATTTTGAACTATGGGGTTGAGAGGGAGAAATAGGGGACATCATTGACGTGGTGAGCCTTGATGATTCCTCGTGATGTTAGGTGAGGTGGGAGATGTTTGGAGGTGTGACGTAACATGCTCTAGATGCTCGGTGATTTAAATATGGAACCAAAGGACTTCGTGATGCCAGGTCGGGTACGATATGCCTGGAGGGATGCAAACAATCATCCTCAGGAAGATGGTGGTAGTGAATAAAAATCTATTGAGTTTAATAGCTTGATTATTCTGCTAAGATTATGCCCTTTGTTAGGGAAATCCCTTATGATGTTTTGAAGATGACAAAATAAATCAAAGGCTACTAACATGTTTAATTGTTGAGTAACAGACCATGTAGATGATATAACATGTAAAGGATATTATCAAAGTCTATGTTTGGAAGAACCAGAAGACAGACTCTATACTGAAGCTGAACTTATTCATATTGTGTCCAGACCTTAAAGCTAAATCTGTTCAGATTGTAAAGTCTAGTCTGAAGACTTTCAAACTCAAGTATTAAAGTTTGAAGACCTCTAGACTCTATTGACAAAATCTGAAGACTTCTAGACTCTACCATCAAAGTCTGAAGACCGCCATACTTTAGATTCAGAGTCTGCCCACGCTGATGAATTCCAGACTGAACGCAATGAAGAATGAAGACGAAGACAGATTTAAGTTTATTTTTAATTCTTCAAAGCCTTGGTTTATTATAGGATGTATAACGGCTAGTGATCTGATTTGGATTCTATATCAAGATAGATTTGATTGACTCAATCTAATTGATTGATGATTGGATCATGAAGACAATAACTTTCTATACTAAGAAGGTCTACTTATAGAAACCAAGATTCTGTTTGTATGGGCGATCAGAATCATTTTGGGATTCTACTTTTGTCACTCAACGGCTACCAAATCTTCTAGATACAGATCTGTCCAATGGGTAGATTGGAAGACGATCCTCAAGATACTGTCCAACGGCTAGTTTGGAAGTGGAGGAGTATTTAAGGAGATCAAGGACCAATGAGCAAGTAAGAGACGGAGCGTAGAATTTATAATTCCAAAGTCTGAGCCAACTTCGATCATACACTTGTCTTTTGTGAGCTTAAATGTTTGTGATCGTGAGAGAAATACTAAAAGAGTGACTTAGTGAGATAGTGTGATCTACTACTAAGTGTTTGCACTCAAAGTTGTAATCTCTTATCGATTGCATAGTGGAATCCAGCAGAAGGCTGTTAGCGTGGGAGAGTGGACATAGGCTTGATCTAAGCCAAATCACTATAAACTTTGTGTTCTTATTTCTTTCCCTTAACTCCTTTATTTTGCTCAAAGTTTATTTTATTCCACATGTACTTGCCAAGGTTTATTTTAAACACCTATTCACCCCCCTCTAGGTGTTCATACTAGCACTTTTACCCATTTGTTGGAAAAGTTCTATTAGGTTAATGTATATCTATTTCTCCCGATATCTGCCTTGTTATTTTGCATGGAATCATGTAACAAAAGTTTTACATAATATAGTTTAGTGGAATTTTAATTGCTAAGTAGTCATGCTCACCTCTTGTGGGGCTAACACATTTCAAAGTAAGGAAGATGCCTTTGCTACCTGCACCTCCTGATACATTCTACGGGATCCCTATCGACTTGCAGTGGGAGCAGTCGGAACATTAGGATCCTGACTTATAAGGACTGATTTCCATTCAAGTGAGGGTAGTGATGACGATCAACACTGGTCTCTCCTCAGGTCTTGTAAGCCAAGAATACGTCGTCCTATACGTTCGTAGAAATGGGCGAACTCTGGGGCCACTGCCACCGCCGTCAGAGGGTGACGACGACGAGGCATCAAGTAGTGTGGAGTGACCGAGGTCAGTGAGGACAGCAAGGAAAATTTTTGGACGCGGGCACTGAATGATGGACTATATGTGTATATGACTATTGGAAATGTCGGTTATATTTTGGTACGTAGCCGAGTATAGGAAACTGCGGCTTTTTGATGTATTGACCAACAATGTCCATCTAGTATATGTGTAAATAAAAAGTGCCCAGCTATTATCTATATGTGTATATCTAGTGCGCGTCATTTCTTTGTGAAGGAAAGGGAGTTGTTGGTTATGCTTCCCCAATATACATTGCGCAGGGACCAAAAAAGTGTGTGATAAGACCCCCACATGGATTCCCTGAAATCCTTTGATTAACATAAAAGGACAACCGGGACAAAGAAGTAAGGTGGCGACCCTAATTGATTGGGGCCATTAGGGGGTGTCGTAGCCAGTGGTATCAGAGCACTAGCTTGGAGTGATAAGATGTATTCGTAGAGAAAAGGAGGATGCAATGATGCACACTAGTAACGATTGGGGTAGTCGACCAACTATGAACAACGAGTGATTGAGTTCACTGGTAAAACACTAGTAACAATTGTGAGTTACCTTCGTGTGTAAGTAACATTTTATGTTACTTATGTGATTTTAGTAGTGCTTTTACTTTACTTCTTGACCAGTGACATTGAGTCACTAATTATTCTTCAGGCAAATACTTGGTAAACTATGGGGAAACCATGGTACAACTGGGGGTTCTCACCCCTCGAGGGCTGAAGCCTCTACTTCAAGGGTAGAACCCCAGACGGAAGATATCCTGTAGGCATTGGCCAATATAGGAAATTTGATGGAAAGACAAGCTCAGCAACAACTCGGAGTAGAATGTTCCCTTAAGGACTAGTGGAATAATTCCTGAAGTTGAACAAACTTAGTAATTTTCTGAACAGTCGGAAAATCTGTTCTATTTAGTATGAAGCGAAATTCTCTAAACTATTGAGGTATGCTCCTAAATTGATAGAGGATCATGAGGAGAAAGCTAAGATATTTCTTAATGGACTCAGAATTGATATCTGGAAACAACTTGTGCCCTTGAACATAAGGGATTATACTGAGATTTATGAAAGGGCACAGCTGGTAGAATAGGAACTAATAAGAGAGCAAGGGGACTCCAGGAGACAGACGACCTTTAATGATGCCTGACGAGGCAAGAGACCCTATCCACACCGAGGTCAACCTTGGGAATCTAAGAAAAATAGTAACTTTGGAAATTTTGGAAAGGCCAAAAGTGGCCAGACTTTAGGGAAAGTGCCATACCAGAATAATATTTGTCAAAGATGTGGTAGACAACATGGGCTAGGACCCTGTAATGATCGATTGAGATGTTTTGGTTGTTGACAAAGAGGACACTTTAGAAGAAACTGTCCACAAGAAGGATCGCAGCTAAACATCAACTTGGTGCAGCATGAGTAACAACGTGTAAATGGACCACCTCCACAAAGGAACCCACAGAGACCATTAGCACAAGGACAGATGAACGCGGTCACCCAAGAGGGAGCGGAAGCTTCCAAAAACATCATCTCAGGTACGATTTCTATTAATGGGAAGAAAGCATATGCGTTATTTGATATGGGTGCTATGTATTCTTTTGTATATGAAAGGTATAGATAGTTGAGTAAGATAGAAACTACATCTCTTGAGACGCTCCTTTGTATTTCTACACCACTGAAGGATATGGGTCTACGTTGGTATGCGAAAAATGTAAAATGACCATAGGGGGACAAGATATGGAAATAAATCTGGTTGTCATGGTTATATATGACTTTGATGTCATCATAGGAATTGATTGGCTCCATAAGCAACGGGCTAAAATGGACTGTTATAGAAAGGTGATTCAATTTCCAACTGATCGATCAAGTTTTGAATTTTATAGAGGTCAGACAAACCCATCCGTAGCTCTCATTTCGGTAGTCGAAGCCCATGCACTTCTTGATGAAGGATGTCAAGGATACCTGGTAGTAGTAAAAGCTATACAAATGAGGAGACTAAACTCAATGAAATTCGAGTGATCACGGAGTTTCAAGATGTATTTCCTGAGGAATTGCTTGGGTTGCCATCGGAACAAGAAATTGAGTTCGAGATCAAACTAATGCCTAGAACAAAACCAATATCGAAAGCCCTGTATAGGATGGCCTCGATGGAACTAAAAGAATTAAAGGTGCAACTGCAAGAGTTGCTTGATAAAGGATTTATTAGGCCAAGTGTATCGCCTCAGGGTGCAGCGGTCCTATTTGTGAAAAATAAGGATGGGTTGATGCGTTTGTGCATTGACTACAGGCAATTGAATCAGGTAACCTTTAAGAATAAGTACCTATTGCCTAGAATTAATGACTTATTTGACCGGCTGCAAGGAAGTTCAGTCTTTTCTAAAATTGACATGAGGTCAGAATATCATCAACTAAGGATTAAGAAAGAAGACATTCCTAAGACCGCATTTAGGAATCATTATGGATACTATGAGTTCCTACTAATGCCTTTTGGATTGACGAATGCCTCGGCTGCATTCATGGATTTGGTGAATAGGATATTCAAGCCCTATTTGGATCATTATGTGATTGTCTTCATCAATGATATCCTGATATTTTCTAAAGGACTCAAAAAGCATGGGCAACATTTAAGCGTAGTGTTACAAACCCTTAGAGACCATAAATTATATGCCAAATTCAGTAAGTGTGAATTTTGGCTGGATCGAATAATATTCCTAGGCTGTGTGGTGTCAGGAGAAGGAATTTCGGTAGACCCAGTGAAATTCAAGATGATAGTATACTGGTCGAGACCGACAACGCCGACTAAGATACGGAGTTTCTTGGGACTAGCAAGTTATTATAGGAGATTTCTTGAAGGATTCTCACTACTTGCTGGTCCATTGACAAGATTGACGAGGAAGAATATAAAGTTTGAATGGAATGGAGAATGTGAAAGGAGCTTCGGAACTTAAAAGAAAATTGACCATGGCTCCAATCCTAGCTATATCATCTGGATCTAATGGATTCATGGTGTATAGTGATGCATCTCACAAAGGACCGGGATGCATTCTGATACAGCATGGCAAGGTCATAGCCTATGCATCGAGACAGTTAAAACCCTATGAAGTGAACCACCCAACTCATGATTTAGAATTGGCAGCTATAATCTTCGCTTTGAAGATATGGAGGCACTATCTGTATGGAGAAAAATTTGAAATCTATACAAATCATAAAAGTTTGAAATATTTATTTTCGCAAAAGGAACTTAACATGAGACGGAGAAGATAAATGGAGTTGTAAAAAGGCTATGATTGTGAAATACGGTACCATCCAGGAAAGGCAAATAAAATGGCAGATGCTCTCAGTCATAAGTCAGCTATAGACATGGCCAATGTAAGAGTAACAAAATGGAATCTGTTGGAGACAATGGCTAATTCAAAATCAAAGCTGGAAATAGACTATCTCACTTGTATGCTTATCGCACTAAGGATTGAACCGGAAATCATCCAGAAAATTAGAATTCTGCAAGAATTCGACTCGGAAATTTTGAAATTACGAAATGAAGTGTCTTTAGAAAAAGACCAGAATTCCAAGTCTCTGAGGATGGAATAGTAAGATGCCAGGGACGACTATGTGTCCCCGACCAAGAAGAATTAAGGAGGGAAATTCTATCGAATTTACAAAAATCAATTATAAATAGACTTTTCCCCAATTTGGAGATTTCGATGTCTAATTGGCCAAAATCACAATTAGTTCATTTCTAATAATCTTTTGAGACAATTTTCTTTACGACATTTGATCTATTAGTCATAGTTCATCCAATTTTCAAACCAATTTTAGAATTCCATGGTGCAATTTAGCCACAATTGAGTCTGATTCATTTGGGGTAACTTAACTAAAATCAATTTTGATAAAATCACACCAACTTGACTTAATTTGCTCATTTCTACCAATCAATAATTAACAAAATCATTAAGGATTTATCCAATTAACATAATTCACTTTGACTCATTCTAGATTAGCATTCAATTACATTAATTGTCACGACCCTAACTCAATCTCTAGGGTCTCGAGCAATAAAGGTTATTTTCGTGACGTCCCAGACACGTCGCCATCCCATTTATTTTTATGTTTTCATTAAGCACATGCGGAAGCTTAAAGACAACACCCAGACAACAACAAGCAGCCGGGAAAACAACCATTTACAAATATACAATTATATCATTTACATTTACATGCCCCATTATCATGGGTCATTATATTTACTAACACTACATATTTTCTACACTCCAAAGATCGGGTAAACCTTTACTCCTCTAGCAAGACTGCAACTCCAGTACTAGCGGGAGACCTTAATGCCTACAATTCTAAAAAATAATAGGGTGAGTCATGGACTCAGTAAGTAAAACCCACTAATTTCCAAGTAGAAGGATGCCTCGCCGATCAATAGGCATATAACTCATCCAAGACATTTGTCAATGGTAGATCAATAGCAAAACACAATATGTAAGCATAACTCAAGATTCATCCACAAAATGAAGAACTCATGCTCACTCAATATTATACTAGTATAAACAAAATCCATTCCATAATATGAGGAACACATGCCTCACTCATATGCAAACATAACCAAAATCTATTTCATAATGTGAGGAACTCATGCACATGATATTCATTTATTAATAGTTGAAAGCCATAAACTTTTCTGGGAATCCATCGGGCATACGAACTTAATCATGCAACGTCTCCTAATCGAAGGGTGGTAGCTAGAATTATTACAACATCCCGTCCTTCTGACGAGGCATCCCGTTGGCGTGGGGGCATCGTCGCTAAATCCATCAGTCGACGGCATAAATTAGTGAATCGCGTGTCCATGCATCAAGTATCTTAATTCGGTTCTTATCTTTGCTTTTTAATTCAAGGGCTCGAAAGCGTGCTATGCATAAGTTTGTGAAATGACTTACCAGAACCGAGACGTTAAACATGCTGGGTGCGAATGAAAAGATCGCGGCTTGATTCAACACGTTTGAACACCGATCTAGTACCTAACTTGGCTTGGGAACAATATACCTTGATATCGCACTGAGACCGTGAAAGGACTAATTCGACATGATCCCATGTATGTTCAAGGCCGATGAAACCCCTTTGTGAAGCTTGGGCCGTGAACTAGAGCATGCATTTGTGAAAACAATTAGAAATAGTTTTGTAAGGAAATACAAAGCTTTCACAAAAACGCTTTTCAAATAGTTTTGTATCAAAGTAAAAACCAAAGTATATCAAATAAACATATGAACTAGGCTTCTTCTAATGCAACTCAAACCAAAGCACGAGCCAAAGCTCATCAAATGAAAATGGAACTCAATCAAGGAACAAGATCGAAACTAATCCAAGCAAACACCATCGAACCTCAAGCAAGAACATAGTCACAACTTTTCATCAAGGACTCACTACATGCTTGGATTAGTGTAACACAGCACCCTAACCAGATATTAGTAAGTTCTACTTACAACACTTCAAGGAACAACCTAGGTGACTGACCAACGTGCAGGCGAGCAAACGGGCAAGAAGGGCGTGCCCACGAGAAAGAGGCAGAGGGCAGCGGTGAGGGTGAGGTCGAGAGAGTGAAGAAGGAAAAAGGGGGTAGTGTGGAAATCAAGGGAGGGAATGCCTCTATTTATAGGTAAACCCCTCACAATGATTTTTCCAAATGGACCAATCATCTTCATGTAGGTGGACAATCTAGGTTGAGGAGGTGGCAAGCTAAAGAGATTGGTGGCAAGTCTAGTTCCTAGGGGCGACACTTGCTCATCTTTCCATTGGTCCACCTAAGGGGTTGAGTCATCATGCAATAATTACATTTAATTATTATGGGGACACCTAAGCAAATGGCAAAGCATCTCTCATTTAATGTTTGGATTTTGAGTAATCTTTAGGTTAGATATGTTCATACTTTAAACTTGCTCTCCAAGTTTTTAGGTTAGGAGGCATTATGGTCTATTCCTTCAAGGGACACCTCATCTTAGCATTGAAGAACTAAAATCCAAAGATATTTAATGCATCATCATCCTAAATCAAGAAGACCCTAGATTGGCTTGCTCCTCAAGTTGGTTGTGCAACCCCCTTGCCCTCTAAGTTCGGCATGCGACTCTCTTATCTTGGGGTGAAAAATAGTTTCAAATAATTTTCGAACTTAATGTCATTACCCTATCAAACAGACTCAAAAAATTATGAAATTTTAATATGCTGTAAGGAAGACCTTAATTATCATTTTTCATGAAGGAAGCATAGCAAAATTAGTTTTACAGAAAGAGGACCAGATGACTGAACATAACCCAACAATTCATCCGTTGAGCAGATTCAACGATCAAAAGAGATAGACCTATTTTGAAATCCAAGTCTTCATAGAACTCTTTAAAATCTTAATATATTGTGGATATGAATGTCATTTAAAGCTTTTGTGGAGGATGTATGTCCAAATTCGAAAGGAAAAGTTTTATAAAAATTCAAGAAGGTAATCTGGTCACTATTTTTACTTCACCAAGCAGATTCCAGATGGTAAATGATTGGGCCTTTATCCCAAACATTTCACTTTAAAAAAAAATCTGAAATTTAAGTATGTTATAGGCCAAGATGTTTTGAACAACTTTCATGAAGGAAGTTTCTCCAAATTTGAATTACAAAAAGCTCTATAAAATTGGAAATCAGAGAAGGTCTAGGAATTTCGAAAAACTGGATAGTCAAAACCTATGAAACCTTAAGTGGCAAGTATAAGGAGGAGGGGTGGCATCTTACTTGGCTTTCAAGATTTCTTGTCATTACTCTTCTAGGCCATTACTCCATACCATTAATGAGCTTATGACTCACTCTCTCTTAATATGTAACAATCCAAGATTTCATGATTACCTTCTAAGAGTAAGACAATATGTGCCGAGTGTCCTACTTAATCATCATGTATTAATAGGCTATATTCCAAGAACATTAAGTACACCATGGGAAATATCAAGTTAGAACATCATTTTATTGGGCAAAAGTCAATTGAGTCTAACCACGATCAATTACCTTATTTGGTCCGAGGTTCGTGCCTAAGCCATGATTGGAGGAAGCAAACACAACCGAGCTTAACCGGTGAAACTAAGTTCGACTTCTCTTTTACCATGTAAAGGGATCGAAGTTGAGGATGTTAGATTAATAATAGTTCAATTTGGCTAATTGAACTTAATTTGTACACATTGGTCAAGCTCATATTCTAGTTCTAGCAAAAATTGAAGGAATTAGAGCATTTCATGTCCAAATAATCAAACCAGCCAATCTAGTTCAAGCCTAATGTATTCAATTTGATCCAATTCAATCAAAAAAATTTTAAATTGACTTAGTTAGAGAGAATAGCAAAATTAGAACAAACTTGGAAGAACCTTATCTATGGACTGAGCTAGCCAAACCCTAGGTCAAGCCAGTTCAATCAGGTCAACTTGATCCAACCGACATTGATCAGTCAAGGCCAATTGGTCTTCATAGCATTTTTCGGTGAAATTCAGATGGCTAGTGACCAATTTCGACTTAGCCATTCAAATATGGCCGACCCACCCCCTCTCCTTTGCATAGAAATTATCAAATGGTAATTACAAAATTGCCTCTAGTGCCATCTCATTAATCCATGTCATTTAAAAATTAGCCAATAGGGATAATTCCTTGATCATTAAGGATTCAATCCAAGCCCATCCATTATCCTTAGATCCTAGCCATCCATCTTGAGATTTCACCAATCCATGTTGATAAAGGCTAGTAAATACACCTAGAGGGGGGGTGAATAGGTGTTCATGAAATTCTTTTCAAATCTTTAACCAAAATCCTTTGGCATGAAAATAAAATCAGAGATAAATGAATCACGCAACTATAAAAATAAATAGAGTAGTGTGAGAGAATTTTGACACAAAGATTATAGTGGTTCAGCTTATTGAAAGCTTACGTCCACTCTCCACGCTGGCAGCCAACTGGCTGTAATCACTATGTAACAAATGAGAGCTTTATAGTTTACGATCTAGACTTCTTTTGTAGAAAGTCTATTCTACAGCTTCTCGCAATTTCACACTGTAAGTATCTCTCCTTAGTACACAATTTGAGCTCAAGAGATTTTGAGAACAAGAAGTTTCAGAGGTTCGAACTTTGAAATTTTTCTATCGGCTCACTCACATTTTCGAACAACTTCGATACACCTTAAATATCCCTTCGTGCCTCCATAGCCGTTAGTACTTTCCAAGAATTCATCCAATCTACCCGTTGGAATGAATCAATTTAGGTGATCTTCACGTTGTCGAATATATAAGTAGAAAATAGCTCGTCAATCCTGCTTGCCCATACAATCAGGATCTTGAGTTTCTAAAAGTAGATTCTTCCAAAACTTGCTTGATCTTCAACGGATAAAATCCAAAAAATCTTTCGAGCTTAGAATCACAACCAGAAATCTTTCACGGATAAATTAAGGAAATAATATCCAATTCTTAATTTCCTTAACCGTAAGAATAAACTGCTGACAGCTTGGCAAAATCTCAAAACTAAGTCTGACTGTCTTCAGACTTTGATAGGGTCTGGAGATCATTAGACCGTAACTTCTGGGTCGGTAACCTTCAGACGGAAACGCTTGGGTCTTGAACTCTTCAGACATAAGCAACTGAGTCTTGGATTCTTCAGACTTAACTGACGAGTATGTTTTGTTAACTTCAAAACTTATAAGAGATTTTTCTTCAACAATCTCCCCCTTTTTGATGGTGACAAAATACCTCGGCAGATTTGTAAGCTCATAACCTACAAAGAAAACTCATACATATTTTGAGGAATACTTCTGCAAGCACAGAAAAATGTTAGTCCAATAACGATTATCCTCACAAATATAATGATCTTGCAAGTTCACAAATCTATAGATCCAATCATCAAGCCAGTGCATAAATAAAGTCATAAGTTCAAATATTTAAACAACCCAAAAGCAACCCAAAAGTTTAAAGTCATAAACAAAACATAAACAGTCTAAAAACAAAACAAACGAAATAAAAGTACGAAATAAAAGTTCAAATCTACAAAGCTCTCCCCCTTTTCGTCCCATCAAAAGGAGGTAGAGGTATCAAGAATGGGGTTGACAAAATTTAGGGCTCCTTTGGAATGCGAACAAGATGGTATTCACTGAGCGAGTGCACTGTCTTCTCAAGGCTGGTGAGAGCTTCCCTTACTGAATCCAACTCAGTGCCCTTCACATTCGATTCCACTTGAAGTTTGAGGGCATTGATTTGGTCTTGCATTGACGAGGAAGTAACCAGCATTGCCTTCTTGAGGTCTCTCAACTCGTAATCCATCCCAAAAACCCGCTTTTTAACGTCCAGCATGATATCCAACAGTCGAGAAAAATCTGTTGAATTAGCATTACCTGAACTAGGACCAACAGACTCTGTTCTTTGAGTCAGAAAGCTAGGTGCTTCTTTTTCAACCTTTGCCCGTCAGATGGAAAGGATTCTCCAATCTCCGGAAAGTGTGATGCATAAATGTCTTCTGCATCAGCACCTGACCTACTAACATCACTGGTATGAAGTGGTGATACAGTCCCTTGATCAGCAGCAACTCCCCCTATTTTGTTGCCAGTGGGTGGAGTCGAGTATTTTTCGCCAAAATCCATTTCATCTCTAGCAGTGTGATGCAATTCAGTCTCCTTTCCAAAGTGTTCTTGAGTAGAGGATGGCTCAAATTCTTCATCAAAAACTTCTTGAGCCTTGCTTTCCTCTTCATTTCTCCTTTTTCTCTCTTCTTCTTCTCTTCTTTGTTCTTCCTCTCTTCTCATTCTCTCTGCTTCTTCTTTTGCTTCTGCTTCTCTCCTTGCTCTCTCTTGATTATCAGCTCTCAAACTGACTGTACTCCTTAACCTTGTAAGAGCAGAAAGAGTCATGGCATCGTCAAACTCTTCTTCATCATCCTCATCCTATAGGATGACTTTCCTTCTCTTTTTCTCGGGAACAGCCATGGGCGCTTTGCCCTTTCTTTTGGCAGTAGCAGTAGCAAGCTCTTTGGAGGGAATTTTCTCCTTCAGTCCTTCTAGTGCAGTGTTCAACTCTTGAAGTTTCATCTTCATCACCATTTTATATCCCACAAGCATCAAACTTAGGTTGGTCAGGCATAAAGGTGCAGGAATTTGTATCTTGAAGTGCCTAAACAACTTGGTGATAAGAGACGAGTAAGGCAATTGGCCTTTATCCTTAACCACTGTCCTGTACATGTGGAAGAGGATAACATGGGGGGAGTGAAAAGGGCCTGCCTTCATTGAGAGCGAACATGAGTTTGGCTTCTGTTTTTGAGACGTCAGTTTTTGAGGTCGCCTTCGGTCTAAGACAATTGATGATAATTTTGTGCAGCAGAACATTAGAGGCATTCATCCTAGTGTAGGATATTTTGCCCTCCAAACTCCTATCTCGCACAATTTCAAGAGTAGCATATGCTGTTGACACTTTAATTGGTTGGAAACAACCTCTTTCCACCCCAATTATATCAGCAAGAGTGTCAACATCCACAACAAATTCTTTGTCCATAAAAGTGAAGGACAACCTGTTTGCATCTAAAAACGATAAGTTGGAGTAAAAATATGCTGTCAATTTAGGATAAGCACTTGTCACGTCTGTACAGAACTTCTCAAGTTGTAGCCTAGAGAATTTTTCCCTGAGATTTACCTTGATTGTGTCAAGGAAATCAAAATCCACACTTCTAGGATTCACAACTCCTCTCTTCAGCAACTTAGTATAGATCCGCTCATGTTCTCTTGATCGAAATAAACTTCCTTGGGGACAAATGGTGTTCACTGCAACACCCATCCGTGGTTGGAATTGAGAGAATAGCCTTTCATCATCATCCATAGGCTGATTGGCGGTTCCAAACCGTGGATCACTAGGTATATTTTCGAATGTGCTCTTAGCGAACCCTTTCTTAGCAATACCTAACTCTTCCATTTCTCGCAAGAAAATATATTCGTTTCTATATCCTCTCTCCTTCAGAAATTCATCAATCAGCCTTAACTCTGTACCCCATCTTTGAACTTTCTATACAGAGAATACGCAAGCTTGGGTCTCAAGGTTCTTACCGGTGCAGCCTCGGTAATTTCTTCCTCTTCAAACTGTTGTTGACTTGGAGTCTCCCTGTGGCATCCAAGAATTTCGACAACCCTCGAGGATGGGATGACTGTGGCTAATTGATAGAGACATTGATGGACTTTAGTCAGTGGCTTAATAAGTTACAATTAAGCCAAGGGCTGAGCATTTGATGAACTATAGATTTGTATGCCCACTTATGATCACGATGTGCACTAGAGAATGAATTGATAAAATCGTGAGACCATGAGGACTAATGAGCTACAGATGGACTACCCTTGATCGACATTGTAGCCATGTTATGTGGCTAAGTTAGTATTTATAGTTAACTATTTATAAGTTAGGATTAGAAAATTAAATTTGGATTAGAAATTAGTTTAGGATGGCTTAAGAATTTGGGCCAAACGGCATGGACCCTAAGGGGATTGGATTGAGCCGAATGTAATTGGGCCAAGGGGGATGGACTTGGGCCAAGCCAAGCCCATGAGGGCTTTGGCCAAGCCCATGGAGAGTGGCCGGCCAAGGCTTCTTGCGCAAGCCAAGGGTGGCCGAGAGAGAGAGTCCATGTGGCATTTGCTTTTTGCCAAGTGTCAATTGCATGCCATTTAATCATTACCTCTAATAATAATTAGTGAGACATATAAAAGGGGGATAGCCGGTTATTGAGAGGGGTCTTCGACGGGGCTAAGTGAGAGAGGGAGAGAAAAAAACGCAAAAAGGAAAGGAAGAAGAAGGAGAAGCAGCGCCGTCCGTGAGCTGTGCCGTGGGTTGCTGCTGTTTTCTTCACACATCTAGCTAAATTCTAAGACAAGATTGGTCTCTCAACTGCTCATGCATGCTGTGGTCTTGTTGTTGAGTTGTTTGCTAGTCGAAATTATGGGATTATTGGGTAGAAATTGAGGTTTTGAAACTGTTCTTGCTGTGGATGTGATTCTGCTTGAGTGAACATGCATGCACCGAAACTTGTGTGAGCTTGTAGATAATCTTAGGGTTAGAATCTGACTTCGGTTTCTAAACAAAAGTTGTAGATCAGGTCTTGAAGTGTAACATTCTCAAATTTGAAGTAAATTGAACAAGATTTGTGGGGTGAAATCGATTTTCTAAGGAACCGGATGAAAATCGGCTTGCATGTCGACCTTTGTTGCTTGTGGGTTGCTGAATGTGATTTTCTGTTGGATATTTCTCTTTGACTTCTTCATATGAAATGTTGGGAACATTCTGATGAACAACATACTAAAAATTCAAAGCAATCTAACCGGTGTAACCTAGTGAAATTCATATTTTCTCAAGAACGTGGATTCTGGATTGTTTCTGTGGAAGGTCAGTAGGTCGTGTGGGTCATAAGATGACTTTTTCTTGGGAATCTTGCTTCGATCTCTAAAGGAAAGTTGAAGAAAACATGTTAAACTAGAACATATCCAAAAATCAGGGGAAAAGAAGAAGGTTAAGTTGCTCAATTGATGGGATTTCGTTGATGGTTGGTTCTGTATGGTTCGGTGATTGTGAACAGAAGCTTGTGATTTTTATAACAAATTATGTAGGACGAATTTGATGTTGATGTCTTCATGAGAAATGTAATTAGACTCTTGGCTATAACGTAGTGAATTTTCGTAATTTTTGAATGATATTTGAGTATTTAATTTAATGAAATTCGAGAACTGTGTAAACTGGGAAGTCCTAAACTCTAATCTGTCTTGCCGAGCTTATATCTTTTTATGTGAGGACTGTTTGAACGTAGTTTCTTAATGAAAGTTGTGCTTTAATGTCTCAATGATGATGTGGTGAAATTTGGTGATTTTTAGTGGCCAATTGGATGGTCAATTTAGTTTTCTTCTGCGATTGCGCAAGCTGTATTGCTCGGAATTTGCTGTGTTGTAATGGCTGAATAATATCTTTTTGTATGTTGACATCCAGAACATACTTTCTTCATGAGAAGTGTGCTATATTGTCTTGACTATCATGTGTGTGAGCTTCACAATTTTTGAGAGCCATTTGGTATTTAATTAAATCGTTTTTCTGAAATTATACATGCTGAATTTTATGATTCTATGAGGAAAGGATGGGAATTGATTAAATGGAGTCGTTTTATGTGAATTTCATGCTATATGAGTGAAGATGGTTGGCATTTGCATCTTGTTATAAGTGGTGAGCATCATGTTGTATGTTCATGAACCATGCATGTGAGAAGGCCATCGGATGGTGTGAGCCGATGATGCCCCGGGAGTTGTCGAGATGCCCGGCCAGGGAGTGAAAATGCCAGATGCCCAGTAGCCCTGTGTGCGTAAATCTGGATGGCCTCGGAGTTGAGATACCCGGAGCGTAGGGGATGCCGGAAGCACGGATGGTGTGTGCCGTGAATTCCTCGTGATGCTAGTTGGGGTGCGAGATGCCCGGCCAGGGAGTGTAAATGCCGGAAGCACGGGTGGTGTGTGCCGTGAATTCCTCGTGATGCCAGTTGGGGTACGAGATGCCCGGAATGTGGGGGGCCGGAAGCCCAGATGGTGTGTGCTGGGAATGCATTAAAAGCTCACTAATATTGTGAAAATTGAAAATGTGATGTGCATCTGGTGAAATATATGCATGTCATTGGATGATATATGTATGTGCATATGATGAGATGTATGCCCGAGTACTGATGATTTATATACATGGTATGAGCATGAGCACTGGATAAAGAGTGTGTGAATGATTGAATGTCTATGGCTGAATGGTCAGCATATGCATGACTTTACCTGTTGATGCTGTTTGATGTTATGTTATATCTGTTACTGTTATGTGATGATGTGACTTGTTTGACTGCCTTGTGTGTTGTATGAGTAGCCATAGAGACTATGTCTTTGCTGAGTTGATATACTCACCCCTTTTTGGGGAAATACTTTCAGACTAGTTATGCCGCTCGTTCCAGTCTCTCCGGGCACTTTCTACGGCATCCTTTCTGATGTGGAGGTGGGAGTGACCCAGATAGACAGCCCGATCATCCCTGGACTGATATTTTTCCGAGTACGGGTGATTGTACGATTTGAGGTAGGGCTTGAGGATGGCCCCGTATTTCAGGAGTTCATTGCTGTCTTTGTGCAGCGAGATGGAGTCATGAGAGGTATGCTGCCACCACCACCGTCTGGTGGACCAGGGAGGAGGAGGTAGGGCCGAGAGAGGAGCTGGGAGAGCTGAGGACTGATATTTTTGACAAACCAGGACCAGGAGATGGATTGAGCCAGTTTTTGAGGGTTTTTTTTTTTTAGGGGTAGATGTGTTTACTCTTTTTTTGAGTTTAAGCCATGTCAGTATGAGTTGGCTTTCTGTTAATATGTACCTACCCCGATAAAATCCATCTTATAGTTAAATAAATAAAAGAGGTCTGGTTTTACTATCCTATGATTTTTAGTGTGTGCATTGCTCTTCTTGATTTTATGAAAGGAGAATTTAAGGGAGATGATTTCGCTTCCGCAAAAAGTCGAGTGCGTTGGGACCATTCGTTTGCTTAAAAAAAAAAAAAAAAAAAAAAGAGCCTAAGGGTTTACAGCTCAAAGTTGAATTCAAAGGATTTAAAGGATGATTGTGGCGACCTCAAGGGGGTTATAGGGGTATTACACTCCCTTTGTGGAGAATCTTCTTTGCTCGTAAGGTCCACTTTTGGTAGGACCCTCTTGTCGCCTCTGTGGTCCCTTTTTAGCAAGTCTTGACGACTTTCTCGAAGACATGCTTGAATTGTGAGCAAATATCCAACTTGTTCGCAAAAAGGTTGGATTTTTGTTGAGTAAAGAAATCAAACAGGGACGCTAGTGGAGAATTTTTTAGGCTTTTAGGGTTTTAAGAAGAAGAAGAAAATGAGATGACTTTTGAACGTTGTGATGGATGAAGACGACGATTCGGGAGTATAAATAGCAAGAAAAGATAAAAAGAGATACTGAACCGTCGCAAAAAGAAAAAGAAAAATTGCCAATTTTGAAAAAGTAAACTGCAAATTTTGAAAAAAAAAAAAAAAAAACTGCCATAATTATGTCAAAGGTCGAATAAAAAGAAGATTTCAATATTTCAAAAAGCAATTATTAATTTAATACATAAAGTAAAGAATGACGAAACACGCAATCAGACTTTACATCAGAGTCTGCAAATATTCAGACTTTACCTTAGAGTCTGAATTCTTTCAGACCTTACCTTTGAGTCTAAACACCTTCAGACCTTACCTTGAGTTTGAACTTTTTAAGACTCTAGTTTAGAGTCTGAATCTCTTCAAATCTTACGATATTCAGTCCTGAGCGAATTGATTCAAAGTGAGCTTTCTCTAGGGGCTTTGTGAATATGTCTGCCAATTGATTTTTTGAATTAATGAACTGAATCATCACTTCACCATTTTGAACATGGTCTCTAATGAAATGATGCTTGATTTCGATGTGCTTTGCTCTTGAATGAAGTATTGGATTCTTTGCAAGGTTGATCGCACTGGTGTTGTCACACTTGATTTCTGTGCAAGATTCTTTAACTCCAAAATCTTTCAATTGTTGTTGCATCCATAGTATTTGAGAAAAACAACTTCCAAGAGTTATGTATTCTGCTTCAGCGATTGAAAGAGCTACAATACCCTGTTTTCTTGAGAACCAAGACACTAACCTATTTCCCAATAGTTGACTTGTACTTGTAGTGCTTTTCCTATCCACTTTACAGCCAGCCAAGTCAACATTAGAATATCCAAGGAGAGTAAAGTCTTATTCTTTGGAATACCAGAGACCTAGCTTAGATGTGGTTGCAACATATTTGATAATACGCTTCACAGCAGTCATGTGAGATTCTTTAGGATTAGATTGAAATCTAGCACAAATGCAAATACTAAATAAAATATCAGGTCTAGATGCAGTAAGGTAAAGAAGTAAACCAATTATGCTCTTGTATAGTTTTTGGTCTACACTCTTTCCTTTTTCATCTTTGTACAGCTTTAATGAGCTTGACATAGAAGTTTCTGTCTTCTTGCAATTCTCCAGTCCAAACTTCTTGATGAGGTCTTTTGCATACTTTTCTTGGTGGATAAAAGTTCCTTCTTTTGATTATTTGACTTGAAGTCCCAAAAAGAAGTTCAATTCACCCATCATGCTCATTTCAAATTCATTATGCATACATCTCGAAAAATTCTTGCAAAGATTTTCATTAGAAGAACTAAATATTATATTATCAACATAAATTTGAACAAGTATGAAATCATTCCCTTATCTTTTGATAAATAAAGTAGTATCTACTTTGCCTTTAGAAAAACCACTTTGAATTAAGAAATTACTTAACCTTTCGTACCAAGCTCGAGGTGCTTATTTTAAACCATACAAAGCTTTCTTCAGCTTGAAGACAAGATTTGGTTTTCTTGGATCTTCAAATCCTGGCGGTTGTTCCACATAGACTTCTTCTTGGATAGTTCCATTTATAAATGCACTCTTCACATCCATTTGGAATAACCTGAAATTTTTAAAGCAAGCAAAAGCAAGAAATAATCTTATAGCTTCCAACCTTGCTACCGGAGCATAGGTTTCATCATAGTCGATTCCTTCTTCTTGTGTGTAACTTTTTGCCACAAGTTTTGCTTTGTTCCTCACCACCTTCCCTTGTTGATCCAGCTTGTTCTTGAAGACCCATTTAGTACCAATAATTGACTTACCTTTTGGCTTAGGAACGAGTTCCCAAACATCGTTGATTTTGAATTGATTCAATTCTTCTTGCATAGCTTCAATCCAGCTTTCATCTTTCAATGCATCTTCTACAATCTTAGGTTCAATCTCAGAAACAAGTGCTAGAGCACTAGACTCTTCACGCCTTTTGGATCTTGTACGAACTCCTTCATCAATGTTGCCAATGATGAGATCTGCAGGGTGACTGGATTTATGCTTCCAATTTGTAATTGGCTTGTCACTTTGATGAGACTCTGTTTCAGTTGGAGCCACTGATTTGGTTTGCGGTTGAACGTCTGAGATTTGATTTTCTTCAAGAGAATTCGTAGACGCTTGGCCAGATTCATAATCTTCAGGTTGAATTTGATTTTGAACTGAGTCTTCGAACTTCACATTCATGGATTCTTCCACAGTCTGAGTCTTTTTGTTGAAAACTCTTAAGGCTTTACTTGACATTGAGTAGCCAAGGAAAATTCCTTCATCTAATTTTTCTTCAAACTTACCAATTCGATCACTAAAATTCTTTAAGATAAAAAATTTGCAGCCAAATACATTAAAATAAGAAACAATAGGTTTCTTACCTTTGAACAATTCATAAGGTGTTTTCTCTAAAATAGATCTTAAAAAAATTATGTTTATAATGTAGCAAGCAGTTGAAGTTGCTTCAGCCCAAAAATGAGGAGAAATATTACTTTAAATTAAAAGAGTTCTTGCCATTTCTTGCAAAGAATGATTTTTCCTTTCTACAACTCCATTTTGTTGTGGAGTGTATGGGGATGAAAAATTATGCTGAATGCCAGAATCATCACAAAATTTACCAAAATCTTGATTTTCAAATTCACCACCATGATCAGTTCGAATACTTGAAATTGTATACCCTTTCTCAATTTGAATTTTCTTTGCAAACTTAATAAAATAAGATAAAGCTTCGGATTTATTTGAGAGAAATAATGCCCAAGTAAAACGAGAATAATCATCTACTATTATCAAACAATATCTTTTACCTCCAATGCTTTGTGTTCTTATTGGACCGAACAAATCCAGATGTAATAGTTGCAAAACATGTTTAGTGGATACCTGATTTATTGATTTATAAGAATTTCTAACATGTTTTCCAAGTACGCAAGGTGTGCATAATTCATGCTTTTGATACTTCAGGTTAGGAAGTTCTCGGACAAGCTTTTTGGATGAGACTTTTGCAATTTGCTTCAAGTTGACATGTCCAAACTTTCTATGCCAGAGAATGGCTTCATCTTGAATCGATATCAAGCATTGAGAACTATCAGACTTTATATCCAGCAAATAAATGTTTCCATGTCTTCGTCCAGTGAAAAATCGTGAGAGGTCTTTGCTTGTTCCAGAACAAGTATCTTCTTGAAAGTTGATCTTATATCCAGTGTTACACAGCTGACTAATACTCAGAAGGTTATAGTTCAACCCTTCAACTAGAGAAACATTGTTGATTGTGAGGTTTCCTATCTTCACAGTTCCTCGACCAACAATTTTTCCTTTGTTATTGCCACCAAAGGAAACATTTCCTCCCTTTACTTGAGAGAGTTTTGTGAAGCAAGTTGATTCTCCCGTCATGTCTCTTGAACAGCCACTATCCAAATACCACTTGATTTTCTTCTTGATAGTGACCTGCATTTAAATGAAAAACTCAAGTTTTCTTTGGTACCCAAACTTTCTTGGGTCCATCATTATTAGTACCATAAACAGTCTTTGCCAAACTTTTCTTAACAGGTTTCCAAACTTTGGAACAATCTTTCTCAAAATGTTCTAAGCTTTTACACTTTGAGCATCTAAGAGCATTTCTTCCAATAGGCTTTACAAAAACCTTTTGAAAATGATTCTTGTAAAAAGATTTTGTAGGCCTATTCTTGATTCTTTCTTTTACCTTCGGAAAATCAATTAAGGGAATGGTTTCATATGTCATTCCTAGATCAGATTTATTGAAATAGGGTCTTTGAATTGAAAGAATTTTGTCCAATTTTTTAGATCCCATTGAAAATTTCTTTGTGACTTTCAAAAGATCTTCTTTCAAGCAGGCATTTTCTTTTGAAATGACAATTTCATTTTCTTTTGAAACAGCAAGACATTTATTTAGATTCTCAACTTTTTCAACCAAAGTTTTTTTCTTGTTGTTTCAATTTGGAATTCTTCCTTTTTAGTTCAAAAATCCTTTTAAGAGAGCCTTTAAGACTGAGACAAAGTTCATCAATGTAGTTCAACACTTTGGTAGGAATTTTTAAATTTCTAACCTTGACATCGCTATTTGAGTCTGAGTTTGGGTCTGAGTCTGCCATAAGACAAATGTTGGCATACTCTTCATCACTCTCTTCACATTCTGTGTCACTCCATGTTTCAGCTTTGAGTGCCTTCTTGAACTTTTCTGGTTTTCCTTTCTTTTTCTTTAATAAGGGACGGTTGGGTTACGATGTGTCCCTTTTTCTTGCATTCAAAGCAAACAACATCCTTGTTGGTATCATCTTCTTCATTTGATTTCTTTTGAAATCTTTGATTAGTTTGTCTCTTTCCATTGAACCTTTTTCCTTTTCTATTTAACTTTCTGAACTTTCTAATCAGAAGTGCCAACTCTTCGTCATCCAAATCTTCTTCTGAATCTGTAACATCAAAATCATCATTAGATTTTAAAGCAATTGATTTCTTACGTTTGGTGTCAAAGTCCTCATTGAGTTGCTCGACTTCATATGATTGAAGTGTGCCAACCAACTCATTTACAGAAAGTGGCATGATCCTCTGTGTTTTTCTTATGGAAGTCTTTACGTAATTCCAATCTTTGGAGAGTCCTCTCAACAACTTATTGACATTCATTGGTCCTGAGATTGGCTGTCCTTGGTATGCTGAGCCATTTATAATTTCTGTAAATCGACTAAACATATCCATGATGGATTTTCCTGGCTTCATTTTGAAGGCTTCATATTGTCCAAGAAGGACATTGATCTTGGTTTCTTTGACTCGATCTGTTCATTCATAAGTGATGTGCAATCTATCCCAAACTTTTTTTTAGCTATTTCACAAGATGAAATTCTATTATACTCAGTAGGAGATAAGGCACAATATAGAGAATAGATAGCTTTTGCATCAAGGGCTTGTCTCTTTTTCGGCTTGTGATAGTCCCACTCCATCAGCTATTTCTTTCCCTGTAGTTGATGCAACTTTAGGAACAATTCCTTTCTCTACTACATCCTATTCCTGAGGATCTTTGGATCTTAGGAATGTCTTCATCTTGTTTTTCCATACATTGTATTCCTTTCCATCGAAGTAAGGAGGTTTGGTGTTGCTTCGGCCTTCAATCAAACCTGGAGCCAAAATACTAGCCATAGATCTTTAGCTTTAGAAAGTATAAACACTTCCAATAAATAAGCAACCTGCTCTGATACCAATTGATAAAGGCTAGTAAATACACCTAGAGAGGGGTGAATAGGTGTTCATGAAATTCTTTTCAAATCTTTAACCAAAATCCTTTGGCATGAAAATAAAGTCAGAGATAAATGAAGCACGCAGCTATAAAAATAAATAGAGTAGGGTGAGAGAATTTTGACACAAAGATTATAGTGGTTTGGCTTATTGTAAGCCTACGTCCACTCTCCACGCTGGCGGCCAACTGGCTGTAATCACTATGTAGCAAATGAGAGCTTTACAGTCTACGATCTAGACTTCTTTTGTAGAAAGTCTATTCTACAGCTTATCACAATTTCACACTGTAAGTATCTCTCCTTAGTACACAATTTGAGCTCAAGAGATTTTGAGAACAAGAAGTTTCAGAGGTTCGAACTTTGAAATTTTTCTATCGGCTCGCTCACATTTTTGAACAACTTCGACACACCTTAAATATCCCTTCGTGCCTCCATAGCCGTTAGCTCTTTCCAAGAATTCATCCAATCTACCCGTTGGAATGAATCAATTTAGGTGATCTTCACGTTGTCAAATATATAAGTAAAAAATAGCTCGTCAATCCTGCTCACCCATACAATCAGGATCTTGAGTTTCCAAAAGTAAATCTTTCCAAAACTTGCTTGATCTTCAACGGATAAAATCCAAAAAATCTTTCGAGCTTAGAATCGCAGCCAGAAATCTTTCACGGATAAATTAAGGAAATAATATCCAATTCTTGATTTCCTTAACCGTAAGAGTAAACTGCTGACAGCTTGGCAAAATCTCAAAATTGAGTCTGACTGTCTTCAGACTTTGATAGGGTTTGGAGATCATTAGACCGTAACTTCTGGGTCTAGTAACCTTCAGACGGAAATGCTTGGGTCTTGAACTCTTTAGACTTAAGCGACTGAGTCTTGGATTCTTCAAACTTAATTGACGATGATGTTTTGTTAACTTCAAAACTTATAAGGGATTTTTCTTCAACACATGTGACATGAAATCCACCAATAGGGAGTTTGCTTAATCAAGAAATAAATATCCCAAGCCCTTGCATTGATCTAAGGGCCAAAATTCAAAGTTAGGGGACGTAAATGTCAAATTTTCCCTCCAAAAGTTAGGGAGTTTAGGCACATAATTCAGAAAATTCTCCCTCTCTCTCTCGGCAAAAACACTTTGCCACTACCTTCGGCTGAATTCTGACAAGCCACCACAATACCAACGTCCTCCAAGTTGTCCTCGAGTTGATTGCGAATCAATGTTGCACCACAATATCATTAAAAGACTGCCGTTCATGTCAAGTTCCTTCTTGGTCTACAACTCAAGCTCCACACTGGTGCATTGCATAAAGGGTTGAAGCCATTGTTCCAACTGCCAATGACCTCCATTGGTAATCCCGAGTTTGTGACAACACTTCTCAGCATGCCCACAAAGTTTACGGGGCTAGAATTTGACGAAACAACCACTGGATTTCCTTAAACCTTTTGATTTAGATTGATTGTTCATTGGAGCTTATTAAGTTGATTTCTCACTCCAATCTTTGTTCAATGAAACCTGATTATGCCGAGCATCCTTGGTTGTTCCATGGTGTCATCAAGGTGAATACAGAGGCCGAATTGCTCGATTGAGCTTTGTGAAGTCCAATATTATGTTGGTGCATCTTCAACCTAGCTTAGGATAATGGAGGACAAATGATGGGGTTTATATTTATGTATGTTTAGCAAATCATGTGTATATGATAGGAAGTTTATTGGTGATTGATTTATTGCACAATGAGTCCATTATGGAGATTTGGAGTTTGATGCGTCAATAAGCTTAATTGATTTAATTAAGTAAATGTTGAAATTAGGAAAAATGTTCAACTAATGAAAAAACTTTAACTTCTTAAGCTTAAATAGGTTGCATGTCAAAATTAGAGTTCATTTTTTTTTTTATGTGAAATTGGTTTAGAATTGTACGATCCAAATTTGGAAATTTTGATTTATTTTCTGCAATTTCAATTTCTAGCATGACCTTACTTGATTCTTCAATTAGAGTATACATTTATATAGATATATGTTTAGCAAATCATGTATAGATATTGATAGGAAGTTAATTGGGGTTGATTGTTGCATGATGAGTCTATCACGGAAATTGGGAGTCTGATGAGTCAATAAGCTTAATTATCTAAATTAGTTAAGTAAATGTCAAAATTAGGAAAAATGTTCAATTAATGAAATAATTTTAACTTCTTAAGCTTCAAATTGATAGGTCGCGTGTCAAAATTAGAGTTCATTTTTTTATGTGAAAACAAATAAAATCTCATCTTTTCTTTGATACCCACATAAGCTTAGGTCCCTTGTGGTTAGATCTTAATTCGGGGTTAAGAGACTAGCAAGTCGTCCTTAATCTCTTCTGCTGTTTTGGACAATCTATTTTGAAATGACCATATTCTTCACAGTTTGAACATTCAGGAAATTTCTTGCTAGTGGCTAAAGTGAATTGTTTATCAAAGTGAGACTTGTAATAGTGTATAGGAGATCCATCCTAGACCACTCTTGTTGTAGTGGGGAATTTGAATTGAGAGAATGTGTTGTAACATTTTTGAACCAAGAGAAAATTTAGTGTTGATTTTTGAAATCTCGTTCTTGACATTCTGATTTTCAACCTACAAAAGCTTTACCTCATTTATTCAAAGGTCAAGCTCTTTCTTTAGCTTGTTGATGAGAGTTTCTCCAATGAGGTTTTCGGTAGTAAGATCATGAACCTCATTTATTAAAGGATAAATTCTCTTTGAAGCCTTTTGGTGTCCAAAACAGCATAGATGTTGTTTTTCATAACAAAACTTATATGAATTTCTTTCCAATGAATCACACCATAGATGTTGCATTGTCCTTTGGTCCAAATATCTGCAAACATTATAATAAATAGTATAATAAGATAGTTCGGACATTATCAAAATCATTAGAAGATGTTTTCTCGAATAGGTCAAGATAGTTTGGTGACTCTATTGGGTTGGTTATGAACTTGTTGGCTGTTTCCTAACGTAGTCTGCTTTTTGTAGATCATCTGCATGTGGAAAAAGAGGTTAACCCACTAGCACATGCACCAAGGGCTATTATTCAATACTCGTTTCTTATCCCTCTGCAATGTAAACGTGAACATGAAGAAACCTAGTTCTATTGTATCGCATGCTACCTTCTTGGTTTTCCAAGCCTTTCTCATGGTGGAAAGGAATGCCAGTTGGTTCAAAATAGGCCTAGAGAAAAGTTTACCCAGCAATGTTAGGTTACGCACTCCCATTTTCTCCCCAGGAATTTTCTCAAACGCACTAGCTACAACATCTTCCGACCACATCTTTTCCATCCTTTTGCACAGCACTGCCAGTCTATGGTCTTTATCTATTTCCCCTTCCATGCTAATCCCTCTTCTGTACTTACGGGGCTTGGGGACTGAGGACATCAAAATTATTTAGGACTGATAATTTTATTTATTTAATTATTGGATGGGCCTAAGTTGGCCCGTCCGCCCATGATGGGCCGAAAAAGCCCGGCCCACAAATTACGGCCCATGGATGAGGAGTTGAATTGAAGGGGTGTGATTTATTATTTTTGGGAGAGGTATATAAGGAGGGGAAGGGAGAGAAAAAGTACCTTTTGGCAGAAAACAACGTACGTCTTTTTCTTCTCTCTCTCCCTCCAAAACTCTCAAAAAAAAAAAGGAACAAGAACAGTAGGCATCAAAAGGCGACACCCCTCTTCCTCCAAGGCGATTTGCTGTCGTTGAATCAAACAGGACCGTTATTTCTCTTCCTCTTGGCGTCCTTGGTGTTTAATCCGTGGAAAATAAGGTATGTCCCAATCTGTGGTATCCCTTTTGATCGGTGAAGCATATAGAATTCCCGGGCTCGTCTTCCGCGTAGTTTTAGGGGTTTGATTTTGGGTTGAATTCGTTTTTGGATCCGACAAATCCCTACAAGGACTTTTTAAACAATTATCCCCACTGGTTTTTAACTCATTCCTAGAACCATAATCTTGCACTAGCACTATGAATGAATATCAAAAAGCGATTGCTACGTACGCAATTAAACTTTTGTATAGTGGGGCCTCTACCATGTATTCTTGTGCATGACATGTAATTCGAATGAAAAGGAATTTCACTTGTCGGCTTAGTTGGAATCTGAAACATGAAGTCGATTGTTGTATGCGTGATAACAAGAAATTGTCGAAATGAAAAGGATAGTCGTCAGCTTGGTTTAAGTTCGAAAAATGAAGTCAGTTGTCCTCGAAATTGAACGTGACGTAGGTCTTACGTGGAGGAGAGACGACCCCGATAATGGAGGCCAGGTCGGCTCTCCATTACAGTCAAATCCCGGGAGGCGTACTTCATGTGGATGCGAGGATATAATTGTTGTGGGATTTAAGGATGACAAAAAATGGGGCGAGTACACAATGATTTTGTTTTCTGGGAGAGATTCCAAGTGGCTAGTGCGTGCATGCGGTTCCGTTCCGTGTATAAGCATATGACTTTGTGGGGCTACGATGCAGGAGAGTGTTGGTGGCGCCTCCACATGACATCTCCCGCTACACCATGGTACTCTCTCTCTCTCTCTCTCTCTCTCTCTCTCTCTCTCTCTCTCTCTCTCAAGTTCCTACGTACTCGTTCCCTATCCGAAAGACTAATGTTAATAAACGAGCCGTAGGCTGATATATTTTCAACACTCCCAAGTTTCCTTGCATTATAGGAGTGAGCGCATGTCAATTTGATTTCTTTTCCGTTTTCATTTGCTTTTAGTTGATTTTCCTCAAGAAAATTATTCAAAAAGTCATAAATCTATTGTGAGGCAATCAATTCAATTCTAAACCTTTTGATAATTCACCAATTTAGTCCTTCTGACAAATTTTGACCTATAATTGCAAACACATATATCGGCCGTCCTAAGTGACATGGTCAGCGCTAACATAGACATTTTTTATAATTTTATAATTTTTCTGAAATTTTCCTTTTTCCTTATTTTTTTTTTCTTTTTCCTTTTTGCTAGTGGCTAGTTTTAGCAATGGCCAACAACCAACCACAAGTGATGGTTGGTGAGGACCGCGACACCCTCACTAGATCTAGGCAAAGGCGTTGCAGCCCTCACTAGCCACACCTTGCCCAAGCAATTGTCCCTTGCCTATGGCCGATTGTTGACTATTGTCAAGTGTTGGCTATAGGCTAAAGGAAAATAAAAGGGAAAAAAAATGAAAAAAAACATTCATAATTTTTTTTAAAAAAATTTCAAAAATATCCATGTTAACGCTACCCATACAATGTAAAACAGTCAATATACATGTTAGCAATTTCTGATCAAAATTGACCGTAAAGACTACATTGATAAATTGTCAAAAAGTTTATTATTAAATTAGCATAATTGAAAAGTTTATAAGCGAATTGGCTAACTATAATAGGTTTTTGATTTTTCGAACAATTATCTCAATTTTCTCTCAAGTACTCAATTAGTTGAATTGATTTTTGTGTTATTGTAGCCAATGAGTCCGTATTTTTCAATGAAAAACTTCTTTTGGGCCCTGCCCGGTTTCTTTTTTGGGGGGGGCGGGGTGGTCGCAATGGGAAATTTTTAATGCAAGACAATATGGCAATATAGTTGAATAACATTCTTAGGTTGTGTTAACTGCACACCATATCAAATTTCTGTCAAATAGCTTTTAATAATGAAAAGGTGGTTAACAAGAGCGCAACTTAGACGGAAACAGGCCATAGCAACTAGTGATGGTCATTGTAATGACGGTCCCTAATTGCCGTCACTGCCCATAATGGCGATGGACAAAAGTGTTGGTGCTAGCTAGCTATGGTGGCTAACACAGTGGTGGCTACATTGGCATCTACGGTAGGCCAGTGGTGACGATGGTCAACCGTGGCAATGGCCGACGGTGGTGAAATCATCGATGGTGCTCAGGAAGCTGCTTTTCTTATTATTTTGGCAGAGGAGAGGATAGGGTAGGTGGTTTGGCGTCTTGACTTTCCGCTCTGAAACAGAGAGCGTCATTTTCTAGAAAGATATCTAATTAAACAATTTACCTTTACTACATATTAAAATAAAATAAAAGGTACCTTCTAACAACCAATTTTCCGCGAGATAAAGTAGCCCACTTTTAGCGTGAATCCTTATGGGGTTCAAAACCTCTCAATGCCTATAGCGCATCATGGGAAAGGACAAGAAAAATGTGTATTTTAACCACAAAAAGTGGGGCAAAAAAAGTTGGGTGAGGCTGTTACATCGTTCTGAAACGATAGTGATAGTGTCGATTGTGGAGGTTTGTGCCGACCTTCATCAAACAAAACTAAGGCTCGATAGGACGTAAAATAAGGCATGCAAAGGAATGTGGATCTCCCACTTACTAAATATCAGGCGTTGGATGGGGGCGTCTATTGCTTTCGTGTGGGTTTTTTTAACATCCTATAGTGGGGTCAGGGCACTCATTTTTAGTGGCGAGGTTTCCATGCGGAGAGACTTTTTGAGCCACTAGCTAGGTTTCATACGAACGAGCAGGCGTTGTGCTTGATGAGTGACTAGGCCACTCGTCTGTAGTGAAGAGGAACTGAGCCAAACATCGGATCAGCATTGTTGTGGAATTAGTCTATTTGTGTGATTCCGGCCATCTATGGAAAGATATCATTGATGATGATTGGTCTACTCGTTTATCAACAATTCAGCGAACATATACTGATTAAGATCCTCTACATTTAGATCTCTATGCATTTAGTTGTACTTAACCCCCTTTGAGATCTCAGCACATCCACAATAAATGAATTTGACGGTTAGGATCGATTATGATTATCCCTTTTTCTTTAATTCCTTTTCTTCCCCCTCTTTCTTGTTTCTCATTTTGCCCATGCCCTTCTCACCCACTCACTAAGCAAAGTCAAGATGCTCGAGTACGCCAACCCCAATAGCCACGGCCGAGACTCTAGCCGCACCGCTGCCACCATCGCTGTCTCCATCACTCATTCCGAAGCACTCAGTGCGCCATAATTACCTCCGCATTGTGCTGCACACTGGGGGTCAAGTATGGGTTTGCGACGCCGAATCCAATGTCGTGGAGCCCAAGCTCAGGCCTGGGCAAATTGTGAGGGGTTGGCGACCTCAGTGGTCACTTTGTCAGACCACGAGCTTTCCTCTATCCTCGACAAGGACAGTGGAGAAGGCAGAAACCCCTCACCGCCAACGTCGAGGTAGAAGCAACCTCGGTCATTGCGAGGTGGCAACCATCAAGCCAGGGACGGGAGGCAAGGGACAGAGTACGAAGAAGTAGGGGCTGCGACCACGGGCTAGATGGCAGCAAAGTGGTGGGGGAATCATGACCTTCCCAAAGAGGAACCACCTGAATAAAAACTAATGGATTGTTAAATCTGAAAATATATCAATCAATTTATTTAGGAGTTGCCACCAATCAGTTATTGATAAGTCGGTCAGGAAAATAAATAAAATATGGGAGTGCACTTTATTTTTGTAAACCTAATTATGCAGGGACTTGATTATAGTAGATAAATCTAACATCCTTTTGATACATTCTCTCTTTATCTTGAAAATATTTTATAGGCAATTTTGATTAATTTTAATCATAAACCAATAACATGTGATGAGTGTTCATCCGAGTGCTCGACCATTAAAGGTAATACCCAATAACCAAAGCATTGAATAATAAGTTGGTAGAAAAAAAAGAATTCAAACACCACGAATTAATTAATTCTCTAAGTATAAGTAAAACACTTAAATACTATGCCCCTAATCTACCCATAACTTTATTAACTAATTAACCAAACCTAATTAATTCTCTTTTTTTTTTCTTTTATATATGAAAACTATTCCTAACCTAGGTTTAGCATGCCTAATTTGTTACTCAAATGAGATGTGATGTGACCTAATTCTAATGATAGGCAAAAATTAATCGAAACTATTCTAATATGACATGCATTATAAAATAAATTACCATAAACATGCAACGTGACATCCTGGATTTTCCAATTCTGTTTTCAATTAAATTTATTGGGCATTTCATCAACGTGCCTATAATGTTATTCTCAGAACTGATCACTCTTGAGATAACTAGACTATCTGGGGAAGCCATTAAGGATTTTAAGGCAAATAAACTTGAAGATTCGACTAGGAATCGGCTTCTTGACCGTGTTAATCTCTAGATGTCACTATGGCACAGTTAAAAATTGATTCAAGATCAAAGATAGGTCGATACGACTGAGATGTGTGGCTAAACATGGGTGACTCCACTAAATTGGAATAGTCTCGTCAATCGGCACTAATTTGATTTTTCAGTTGTTTTGGTACCCTATGTCCGTATTTGAATCCTCAAGATTTTCACGACAACCGAGAGTTGCCAATGTGTTGAGTGGGTTCATTGTGCCTCGAAGAAAATTGACTACAGGTCATTTGCATTGAGAATTTTTAAAAGTTACCTAATAGCCTAGGTCACGTTAAAAACGCGTCGAATTGAAATTAACCGCGAATTTGAATCCAATTTCAGAAATTGAAGGTTTTGTCATGTCATGATAAATTCTAGGAACGTTGACTCAGTCTCAGAAGATTTTTTGCAACCCAAGACTTTTTGGGAAAAAGTCGTCCTAGGGCCGTTTTTGTCCAAAAAAAGCCAGGGATTGTTTTTGATCGCGCATTTGGGATGCAATATGGTTCAATTGGTGAGGAAAATACCAATTTAATTATTGACTCGATAACAAAATTTATTGAGGCCAAATAGGATTGAATTGAGCAAGAAACTAAGTCCAATTGAAGCCAAAGTCCATGAAATTCGTATGCTCCCCATTCCCTATGGTTTTGGACCATTTCAAGGTTGCAAGGTGGAGCATTGGTGGCTCATTGAGGGCCAAGGAAGCTATACATGACCATGGGTGAGTCAAGGGGACAAGGTTGTGGAAAATGAGGCAAGTGGGCCTTGGTTCTCTCTCCTCTCTTCCCCCCCTCCCGGGCCATGTGACCCTCTTCCTCCTTCCTTGGTGTGCCTTGGAGACTTCAAGCTACAGAGGACATAGCCAGGAAGCCGTCGGATTGCCCTCACGCCGTTACACGCAGCCACCGTCGTTGGAACGCCTTTCACGCGAGTGCCCGCGCACGTCCGCTAGCTTGTCGCCCTCCTTGCCATCCCAACCGCATCTCAGCCTTTGTTTGTGCATCCCGGGGCTAATCCGAGCAGCTTAGGCCGCCATGAGCCCCCTCCAACTGCCGTGAGCTATGTTGTTGGCTGCTTGGCCTTGCCATTACCTTCATTAGTCCTGCTTGCCTTGTTCAGCCTTTGTTTTCTTCGTTTGTAGCCAAGAACGGAGGAGACGTTGGTGGGTTTCTAGCCACCTTCAAGGCCCATTTTGATGTGGTTCCGGGCCTCGAAACCTAGGCCCGCTTTGGAGAAAGTCGGTCTCCGTTGCATCCCCGTCAAATTGAATCGAGTGGTTCATTAAACGGGTGAATTTAACTCACTAAACATTGCTTAGTAAGTTAATGACGTTTAGTGAGTAATTAGATTAGACTAAGATAAATTAGTTGGTTAGTTAGACTTAATTAGTGAAATTAGATTAGTTATCAATGCATGTTAGGTGGTTAGTTAATGTAGTTAGTGAGTAAATAGGCTCTAGTATTTATCTAACGAACCTTGGAATTTTTTCAAGTCCATCTCCACGTCCAATTCAACTATAACGGGCCTAAGTTGGATTTATTGCATTTATTTGCATTTATTTAATATTTTATGTAATTATTTTTTAATTATTTATTTCCGGAAATTAAATTGAGATAATCGGTGACCAGAATTTTGTGTTGATTGTAGTGGTGCTCTCTGTTTATTTAATTGAGTACCTGATTGTGCAAATTGAGTGTAAATAGTGTTCGCAGATATTTATTTCAAAAATTGAATAAGTAAGGCCAGCCGTGTAACCACACACATGTATTTTTATTGGTTGGATAAAAATGACGAATTGATTGTATGGTTCAGAATGGTATACTATAGCAGCCTACAGGCGATATGTCAGCTTAGAGTGAGAGCTATATAGCGGTATACTATATCTACCCACGAGCTCTGATATGGCAGCTTAGTGAGAGCAGTATACCCTATCAGCTTAAAAAGAGCATTAATAGTATACTATATCATCCTACGGGCTCTGATATGTTAGCTTAGATTGCGAGTAGTATACTTGATCAGCTTAGAGGGAGCATTATTAGTGTACTATATTAACCTATGGGCGATATGTCAGCTTAAGGAGAGCAATACACTATTTATTAGCTTAGTGAGAGATATACTATCTATTTATCAGCTTAGAGTGAGGAGTCTTAATATAGGTGGACTTATAGATAGTATTGAATGGGCCAATTAAGAGATGGTCGTGATGACATATAATCGACTGGGTTGATTGATCGATGATGCGATCTGATTTGATTGGGTGTTATGTCTATCAGTGTTTATAAATTGAACCGACTTGTAAGGAGAGACTGAGGCCAACATAAGTCTTTTAACTTGTGTTGTGCTTAGGTAGCCTTCAGGGCATATTGGCTTCCTAATCGAGTCTGAAGGGGGAAGAACTTGCTGAGACGTAGTCTCACCCCATTGTGGGACAACATTTCAGGTCCGTAGATGGCAACACCTCCTACTCCTCACGAGCATTTTGGTATATCAGAGGATATTTCAGACATAGCGTATCACATCCCGATAGATCACCACCTTGAAGGATTGAAGTATATGTTAGTGAAATTCACCGTCTAGGTTGACATGGATGGACCTGCACATGTGGCTCATGAGTACCGGTCATGGTATCGTCACTATCATGATGGGCAAAGGGAGGGTCCTATACTGGAAACTGATGTACCTTTGTACATTTTGAAAAAGGCTTTTGGTAAGGGTACAACAGACCCTAAAGGTGGAGCGGTCGAGGATGCAAAAGATCCCAAGCTCAAGAGTGAGCCCGATTCTCTGGTGTACTCTGCTGAGGGTGCCAATTGGAGCGAAGAAGGAGGGGAGGTCGTCAAGGACGAGGAGATGGAGCTGGAGGAGATTGAGAGTGATGAGGAGTTATGGTTGTTTAGTCTTCACCCCTGTTTGTTAAAACCTTGTGAGTTTCATTAAAAACAAAGTTTGGGTTAGCTTGTGTTATATATAACTGGTGGTGTTGTATATATATGTGTGGTTTGAAATTTTATAGCCTTGCTTTCCTATTCCACTGTTGTATTTTATGGGGATTCTTAACTGCTATATTAAACAAATGGGTCGGTGATGCATCCTAGGACATCGCTATTTTATTGATCAAGTAGGGATGGGTATGTGCTCGCTGGGTCAGGACGTGACATCCCAATTTAGTGGTATCAGAGCTAGGTTCCTAGAAATTGGAGTGATAAAGTGCGATGGATATGGAATAGTAAGTAGGAAAGCCTTTAATTACATGACTAGTGCATGTCGATGGTAGTTGATTGGTAAAATTGTTTATCGTGTGTGAATCGTTCATCTTCTAATCCAGTGTGGATTTGGAAGACAAGTTTCAGTAGAGACTGAGCCATGAGTGAGCCGAAGTGGAGAACTCCGAGTAAGTGAGTTGTTAGGCCTACAGCTCGGGTTAGAACGCCAACCAGGGTCGGGACCCGAGGTAGAGGTAAGGCACAGGCATAGGCCAATGCCAGTCGAGTAGCACCGCCTCTTGTTGGTGCTAAGGTAGTAGCCCATGGTGATCCTAGGATAGAAGGGATCATGGGGGTACTAGAGATTATGGGTAACCAAATGGATCAGCAGGCGCAGAATCAAGCCGCTGCTGTTGAAGCCGCCGCTCAAGCCACCGCTACTGCTGCTTGTGAGGTTACCCCTACTGCCGCACATGCTGTTGCACTTGTCGTCGCTCCTGTTGAAGTTCCACTAGGGAACTTGGCCGCTAGGAGGCCGATTCACAACTTAGTTGAACAGTTTCTGAAGTTGAACCCTCCTAGGTTCAAGGGTGAAGGAGACTTTGAAGTCGCATCGCTTTGGATTCAGGATCTCGAGAAAGTGTTCACAAACCTGATGTGCAACGAAGAGGAAAATGTGGTACTGGCTGTGTACTAACTACAGAGTAATGCGAACATTTGTGGAGAGCCGCCAAGGATACTTTGTTCCCAGAGGGTGTGGCCCAAGTGTGGGACACCTTCCTCAGAGCCTTTAATGATTAGTACTTCTTGCCTACTGGCTAGGAACAGAAAATGGAAGAGTTCCAATATCTCCGCCAAGGGAGCATGACAGTTGACCAATATGGGGTCAAGTTCACAAAACTGTCACAGTATGCTTCGAGGTTGATAGAAGACCTTGAAGAAAAAGCTTGAAGATTCAAACCGAAATCGATCTCAAAGATAGATGTCTCGCATTCGGAAGCCAAATTGATGTATGCCATCAGCGCTGGTATCAGATGTACTTTGCCTCACACAATCCTGTTCTACATGTATAGGACTATGGTAAAAGATAAGAGATAACTCCCTTACTCTACTCTTGTTACTCGCCTATTTAGGCACTTTAAAATTCACATCCCTGCACCCCTGTGCTTAATAAATTCTACTCCTATGGTGATTGGCTACAAGATGATCACGAAGATGCGTTTAAAGGAGTTTAACAAGGTGCTACAAAGAATGAAGGAGAAATCTCCTGCCAAGGCTACACAAGACTCTGCGACTGCAAAGAGAAAAGGGAGGGAGCCCATGGTTTCTCCCGTGTAGAAGAAAAGAAAACTCATATTGCAAGATGAAAATGATGAAGATGAGATAACTTTTGCAGCTTTGAGAAATTTGAAGAGTTTTGTCAACTTTTAAGAGAGGCAAGAAGAGCAAGAGAGGAGAGAAGAGACTGAGAAAAGAGATGAAGGAAGAAGGAATGAGAAGGAGATGAGAACAAAGGAAGAAGAAGAGCAAGAAGAAGAAGAGGAAGGAGAAGAGGAAGATGTAAGAAAAGAAGAAGGAGAGAAGGAGAAAGAAGGAGAGGCACAAGAGGAACAAGAGGATTTCCTTGAGCCAACTTTTGCTGTTCACTTGTCAAGTGAATCGGCAAGACGGAAGTGGTGATGATGGAGCAACCGGAAAACATCACTGGGTACGATGATGAAGATGAACAGGGCGAAGAGTATACTACTCCACCTAAGGGCACAGAAACAGGGGGAGTTTCTGAAAAAAGAGGTACATCTTCACCCTTATTCACAAGTGATGTTAGCAAATCTACAGCAGATCCAGAGGATGTATATGCCTCTCACTTTCCTAAAACTGAATTTGAGGCATCCTCTCCAAGTCATGGTGGACATACTGCTTCAAGATCCATCAAGTCTCAAAACTCGAGGTGCAGAATCAGCTGGTTCTAGTGCTGCACATACTCAATCAGCAGACTTTTCGAGACTGCTGGATATCTTATTGGATCTAAAGAAGCAGCTTTATGGAATGGAGTATGAGATGAAAGATCTCAAGAAGGCTCTCTTGGCTACCTCAGTGTCTTTGCAGGACTAGATCAACACCCTGAAGAATCAAGTTCAGACCAATGTAAAGGGTGCAGATTTACAACCACTGAAGGAGTCCATTGCAAGCTTTGAGAAGACTGTGAATTCTTTGGGAGATTTCCAGCTTGTCCGCATTCCTAAACAGCCATGATTTCAACTCCCCATTTTCTTCGGCTCAACCTTTTATACTCCACCTTTTGCTGTGACAAAAAGGGGGAGAAGTGCATATTTGTTTTTTAAATCTTTTTTGTTTGGATGGATTTGGACTTGAACTTTGTCTTTTGTTTGGCTTGTCTTTTTGTTTGGTTGTGACTTTGAAACTGCTATTTGACTGCTTTGAAACTGTTGTTTGACTACTTTAACTTGATTTGATCTTTCGCTACTTGTAGCTTAGGTCATGATACTAAGGATAATTATTTTTCAAGACTAACATGTTTCTCTGTGGTTGCAGAATTGACTATTCTTGTCCTAATTTATTTATTCCTCATAATATATTATGCATGAGTATTTTTGCAAGTTAAAAAATTTTCAAATCTGCAGAGAAGTTTTGTCACCATCAAAAGGGGAAGATTGTTGAAGAAAACTCATTTATTGTTTTGAAGTTGACAAAACATCTATGTCAGTCTAGTTTGAAGACCTCCAGACTCTGTCATCAAAGTCTAAAGACAGCTAGACTCAAGATTCAAAATCTACCCAAGTTGACAGTCACCAGACTGAAGGAAGAAGACTTATACAAATGGAAATTTATCTTTGAAGATTCTTTTCGTATGGTTTTTGGAAGATCTTATAGCTAGATATAACTTCAAGATATTCGGTTATTCTTATTGGAATCTACTCCGATTTAAATATCTTTTTGAAAGTCGAGTAAACTTGGAAGATTCTACTTATGGAAACTTAAGATCCTGATTGTATGGGCGAACAGGATTGACGGGCTATCATCTACATTTAATCAACAACTCAAGATCACCTTAATTAACTCTTTCTAACGAGTAGATTGGAAGAACTCCTTTGGAATGTGCCAACGACTATGAAGGCATAAAGGAGTATTTAAGGCGGGATTTTTCGTTGTTTTGTGTGTGGCTGAAAGCAAAATTTCAAAGTCTAAATCTCTGTACTTCCTTGCTTTCTCATTCTTCGAGCTATAATTGTGTACAGAAGAGAGAAGCATACAGTGAGAATTTGTGAAGAGAATAGTTAGAACTCTCCACTAAGGAAATCAAGACTACAAGCTATACAAATCTCTTTGATTCATAGTGAAATCCAGCTAGTGGGCTGTCAGCACAAGAGAATGGACGTAGGCTTGGATTAAGCCAAACCACTATAAACCTTTGTATTCAATTTCTTTTACCCTAATCTCCTTATCTTAATTGTTGCTTTATTTAATTGCTTCATAGATTTATTTTAAAGTCTTTTACATCCTGAGTTATAATTCAAAGGCGATTAAATTTCTTAAAGTCTTTCAAAGAAATTTTATATACACCTACTCACCCCCCTAGGTGTGTTTACTAGCACTTTTCAATTGATATTAGAGCCTGTGTGCTTACTTGTTGAAGTGTTTATACTTCTTAAGCTAAAGATCTATGGCTAGTATTTTGGCTTCAGGTTTGGTTGAAGGCGAAAGCAACACCAGACCACCCTACTTTGATGGAAATGAATATAACGTTTGGAAAAACAAGATAAAGGCATTTCTAAGATCGAAAGATCCTCTGGAATGGGATGTAGTAGAAAAAGGAATCATTCCTAAAGCTGCATCAATCGCAGGGAAAGAAATTGTAGATACTAGAGAATTATCACAAGCAGAAATAACCAAGAGACTAGCTCTTGATGTTAAAGTCATTTATTCATTATATTGTGATTTATCTCTTATTGAGTATAACAAAATTTCATCTTGTGAAATAACCAAAGAAGTCGAGGACAGGTTGCATGTCACTTATGAAGGAACTGATTAAGTCAAAGAAACAAAAATCATTATCTTACTTGGACAGTATGAAACCTTCAAGATAAAGCTAGGAGAATCCATTACTAACATGTTTAGTCATTTTACAGAAATTGTAAACAGCTTAGCATATCAGGGATAGCCAATCTCAGGACCAATGAAGGTCAATAAGTTGCTAAGAGGACTCTCCAAAGACTAGAACCACGTAAAGACTTCTATATTGGAAACACAAGGGATCATGCCCCTTTCTGTAGATGAATTGGTTGGCACGCTTCAATCATATGAAGTCAAGTAAATTAATGAGGAAATAGATCCTAAAGGCAAGAGGTCAATTGCCTTAAAATCTAACGATGATTCTAATGATATTGACTCTGAAGATGACATGGATGATGAAGAGCTAGCACTCTCGATAAGGAAGTTCATAAAGTTGAACAAGAAAGGAAAAAGGTTTAATTGGAAGAAACAGGGCAATCAAAGATTTCAAAAGAAATCAATTGAAGAAAATGAAACCAACAAAGATGTGGTCTGTTTTGAATGCAAGAAAAAGGGACATATCAGGCCCAATTGTCCTTTGCTAAAGAAAAAGAAAGGAAAAACAGAAAAATTCAAGAAAGCTCTTAAAGCTGAGATATGGAGTAACACAGAATGCAAAGAAAGTGATGAAGATTATGCAAATATCTATCTAATGGCAAAATTAGACTCAGACTCAAACTCAGATCTAAACTCAAACAATGAAGTCAAAGTTAGTAATTTAAAGATTCCTATTAAAGTCTCAAAGTATATAGATGAACTTTGTCTTAGTCTCAAAGCTTCTCTTAAGAGGATTTCTGAGTTAAAAAAGGAGAATTCCAAACTGAGGCAACATGAAATTTCTTGGATAGAAAATGTTGAAAATCTAAACAAAAGTCTTGCTAATTCAAAAGAAAGTGCAGATTCTCTTTTAAAAGAAAATACCTTTTTGAAGGAAGACATTTTGAATATCACTAAAATGTTTTCAATGGGATTTGAAAAGTTGGAAAAGATTCTTTCAATTCAAAGACCTTATTACAATAAATCTGGTTTGGGAATGACATCAAAAACTATTCATTTAATCGATTTTTCGAAGGTAAAGGAAAGAATCAAACATAGACCCACGAAAACATTTTACAAGAATCATTTTCAAAAGGCTTTTGTAAAACCTGTTGGGCGAAGTGCTCTCAGGTGTTCAAAGTGTAATAGATTAAAACATTTTGAGAAAGAATGTCCCAAGGCTTGGGAACCTGTTAAGAGAGAATGGGCAAAGACTGTATTTAGTACAAACACCAATGGACCTAAGAAGGTGTGTGTACCAAAGAAAGCTTGATTTCTTTATATAATTGTAGGTCACTATCAAGAAGAAGATAAAATAGTACTTGGATAGTGGCTACTCAAGACATATGACAGGAGACTTAACTTGTTTTATAAATCTCTTACAAGTAAAAGGAGAAAAAAGTTTCTTTTGGTGAAAACAGCAAAGGAAAAATTATTAGATGTGGAACTGTGAAGATAGGAAGTCTCACAATCAACAATGTTTCCTTGGTCGAAGGTTTAAATTACAAACTTCTGAGCATCAGCCGATCGTGTGACACTGGATTCAAAATCATTTTCCAAGAAGACATATGTTCTAGAACTAGCAAGGATTACTCACAATCTTTTACTAGACGAAGACATGCGATTATCTGTCTCTTGGATATAAAATCTGAAAGTTCTCAAAGTTTGATTTCCATTCAAGATGAAGCAAATCTCTAGCACAAAAAACTCGGTCATATCAACATGAAGCAAATTGCAAAGATCTCCTCCAAGAAGCCTGTTTGAGGACTACCCAACCTGAAGTATAAAAAATCTGATCTATGCACTTGTGTGCTGGGAAAATAGGTTAGAAGTTCTTTTAAACTAATAAATCAGGTTTCTACTAATTGTGTCTTGCAGCTTTTGCATATGGATCTTTTTGGACAAACTAGAACTCAAAGCATTAGTGAAAAGAAGTACTGCCTGGTAATAATAGATTACTACTCTCGTTTTTCTTGGGTATTCTTCTTTTCAAGTAAGTCTGAAGCATTCTCTTACTTCTCTAAATTTGCCAAGAAAATTCAAAATGAAAAAGGTTATACTATTTCAAGTATTCATACAGACCATGGAGGTGAGTTTGAAAACCAAGACTTTGCTAAATTTTGTGATGACTCGGGTTTTAAGCATGACTTTCCTTCTCCATATACTCCACAGCAAAATGGGGTTGTGGAAGGAAAGAATAGATCTTTGCAGGAAATGGCAAGAACTCTTTTAATTGAAAGTAATATTTCTTCTCATTTTTTGGCTAAAGCAATATCAACTACTTGTTATATTATTAACAGAGTATTTTTAAGGCCTATTCTGGAGAAAACTCCTTATGAGTTGTTCAAAGAAAAGAAGCCAATTGTTTATTACTTTCATGTATTTGGTTGTAAGTGTTTTATTTTGAAGAATGCAAACGATCGAACTAGTAAATTTGAAGAGAAGTCAGATGAAGAAATTTTCCTTGGTTATTCAAATTAAAGCAAAGCTTATAGAGTATTCAACAAGAAGACTCAATCAGTGGAAGAATCCATGAATGTAAAGTTTCGAGACTCTATGTAGAATCAAAGTGATCAGACTCATCTTGAAGAATCTGAACTTGCTCAAGATGTTGCAAAATCTATATCCCCCGAAGAGGTTCAAACTTCAGAAGTTCAACAGCAAACTGAACCAGAAACTTCAACTGAAACAGAGGATCAGCAAGCTTTCATACCTACTAGCAACTAGAAGCATAAATCTAGTCATCCCATGGACCTTATCATTAGCAACATTGATGAAGGGATTTGCACAAGATCCAAAAGGTATGAAGAGTCTAGTGCTTTGGCACTTGTTTTAGAAATTGAACCTAAGACAATAGATGAAGCCTTGATTGATGAAAGCTAGATTGAAGCTATGCAAGAAGAGCTCAGACAGTTCAGCATTAGTGATGTTTGGGAACTTATTCCTAATCCTAGAGGTAAATCAATTATTGGAACTAAATGGGTTTTTAGGAACAAGCTGGATGAACAAGGAAAAGTGGTCAGAAACAAAGCAAGACTCGTGACCAAAGGTTACACACAAGAAGAAGGGATTGACTATGATGAGACCTATACACTAGTAGTAAGGTTAGAAGCAATTAGATTATTACTTACTTTTGCTTGCTTCAAAAATTTCAGGTTATTTCAAATAGACGTGAAGAATGCCTTTCTAAATGGATTTATCCAAGAAGAAGTCTATGTAGAATAACTACCTGAATTTAAAGATCCAAGGAAATCAAATTTTGTCTACAAGCTAAAAAAGGCCTTATACGGATTAAAGCAAGCACCTCAAGCATGATATGAAATGTTAAGTAACTTTCTAATTCAAAATGGTTTTGCTAAAGGTAAAGTAGATACTACTTTGTTTATCAAAAAGGAAGGAAAAGATTTTCTACTTGTTTAAATTTATGTTGATGATATCATATTTGGTTCTTCTAATGAAAATCTTTGCAAGAAATTCTCAAGATGCATGGAGGATGAATTTAAGATGAGCATGATGGGTGAGTTAAACTTCCTTCTGGGATTACATATCAAACAATCCAAAGGAGGAATTTTCATTCACCAAGAAAAGTATGCAAGGGATCTTATCAAGAAGTTTGGATTGGAAAATTTGAAAAAGACAAAGACACCCATATCGAGTTCTTCGAAGCTGGACAAAAGCTATACAAGAGTATAATTGGTTCACTTCTTTACCTTACTGCATCTAGACCTGATATTTTGTTTAGTGTTTGTATTTGTGCTAGATTCCAATCAAATCCTGAAGAAACTCACTTAACTGCTGCAAAGCGCATTATCAAATATGTTGCAACAATTTCAAAGTTAGGTCTATGGTATTCCAAAGAATGAGACTTCACACTCCTTGGATATTCAGACGTAGACTTAGCAGGTTGTAAAGTGGACAAGAAGAGTACTTCAGGTACATGTCGGCTGCTTGGAAACAGGTTGGTATCTTGGTTTTCGAGAAAATAGAGTATCGTAGCTCTTTCAACTGCAGAAGCAGAATATGTAGCACTTGGAAGTTGCTATTCTCAAATCTTGTGGATGTGACAACAACTAAGAGACTTTGGAGTTGACTATTCTTGCACAGAGATTAAATGTGACAACACCATCGCCATTAATCTTATAAAGAATCCCATTCTTCACTCAAGAGCAAAGCATATTGAAATTGAACATCATTTTATTAGAGACCACGTTTAAAATGGAGAGGTGGTAATTCAGTTCATTAACTCAAAAAATCAACAGGCGGATATATTTACAAAGCCACTGGAGAATAGTCATTTTGAGTCTATTCGTACCAGACTAAACATCATATCTTCTTTCAAGTAAAGTCTGAAATTGTTCAGACTCAAAGGAAAAGTTTGAAGGAGTTTAGACTCAAACTTAAAGTCTGAAGATGTTTCGACCCAGTTTGACTGAAAGTTACGACTGTAAGTTTTTAAATATATAAGATTTTACTTTTGGATATTATTTCATTTTGGTATACCCTTATTTTGAATTGTCACTTGCCTTTTTATTTATTAAAGTATTCTCTTCTGATATTTGAATTTATCGTAGTTTTTCAAAAAGGCAGCTTCTTATTTTTCCTTTCCGACGTTTCGTTTACCTCTTTTCACTTACTATTTATACCATTGTTTTTCATCGTCTTCGTTTTCACGCTCAGATGCTGGTCAAACCCTAGAATTGAAAAATCCCACTTGCCTTCACCTTCACTCTTGCTTATTCCAAAAATTCCTCTTTTTGCGAACAAATTGTGACTTTTTCCCTAAAGCAACTATGTCTTCAAGGAAGTCATTGAGGATTGCGAGCAGGGGACCACAGAAGAAGTATGAGGGTCCTACCCATTTTGATCTTACCGAGGAAGACGACATTCCTTTGCAGAATGAACCAAGTCAGCAACAACATTCCGAATAGCATCAGTCTCCTCCACCGCCTCAAGAAGAAGATGTAGTGGAAGATATTGAACCTATAAGAACATTGAGACTGAATCTGGCTTACTCTCTTTAATTAAGGCTGAAAAAGGGAGGATCTCCAATGACATTGATAGATGAGTTTTTGAGAGAAAGAGGATTTAAAAATGAAACTCTATTTCTGCGTGAGATGAAGAAGCTAGGAGTGGCATATGAAGGTTCGGCTAAGGAAGCCTTTGAAAATTTTCCAAGTGATCCGCAATTCAGCACCACAAATCAACCTCAGGGATAGGATGATGATGAAAGGTTATTTTCATATTTTCAGCCAAGTATGGGAGTGGCTATGAATGCTGTTGCGAAGAAGGGAACATCTTTCACTCCTAGGAGCACAAAAGAGTTTACTCAAAATTGCTGAAAAGAGGGGTTATAAACCCAAGGAGCGTTGATTTTGACTTTCTTGACTTTGTGAGAGTAAATCTTCGATAGAAACTAGCATGTCTTCAGTTTGAGGAATTCTATTCTGATTCTATGATTGCTTATCCTGAACTTATTACCTATTTCTATTCAAATCTATCCTTTCTAGATGCGAATAGGTTTTCATTCACTTTCAGGTATGAGGAATATATGGTGGATGTGGACACTTTGGCAGATCTAATTGGGGTGGAAAGATCGTATTTCCAACCAATTAAAATGTCTATTGCTCACACTACTTTGGAGTTGGTTCGAGATAGAAGTGTAGAGGGCAAAATTTCCTACACTAGGAGAAGCGCCTCTAATGTCTTGCTCCATAAAGTAGTAATCAATTGCATCAGACTAAAATCGGCCTCAAAGACAGATGTCTCACATTCAGAAGCCAAATTGATGTATGCCATCAACGTCGGTATCAGATTTTCTCTGCCTCACATAACCCTGTTCCACATTTACAGGACTGTGGTAAAAGATAGGGGACAACTCCCATACTCTGTTCTTGTTACTCGCCTGTTTAGGCACTTCAAAATTCACATCCCTACACTCATGTGCTAAATAAATTCTGCTCCTATGGTGATTGGCTACAAGATGGTCATGGAGATGTGTTTAAAGGAGCTTAACAAGGTGTTGGAAAGGATGAAGGAGAAATCTCCTACCAAGGCTACACAAGACTCTACGACTGCAAAGAGAAAAGGGAATGAGCCCATGGTTGCTCTTGTACAGAAGAAAAAACAAAAACTCATCTTGCAAGATGAAGATGATGAAGATGAGATAACTTTTGTAGCTTTGAGAAATTTGAAGAGTTTTATCAGCTTTCGAGAGAGGCGAGAAGAGCAAGAGAGGAGAGAAGAGACTGAGAAAAGAGATTAAGGAAGAAGGAATGAGAAGGAGATGAGAACAGAGGAAGAAGAAGAGCAAGAAGAAGAAGAGGAAGGAGAAGAGGAAGATGTAAGAAAAGAAGAAGGAGAGAAGGAGAAAGAAGGAGAGGCACAAGAGGAACAAGAGGATTCCCTTGAGCCAACTTTTGTTGTTCACTTGTCAAGTGAATCTGGCAAGACTGGAAGTGGTGATGATGGAGCAATTGGAAAACATCACTCTGGTACTGATGATGAAGATGAACAGGGCGAAGAGTATACTACTCCACCTAAGGGCACAGAAACAGGGGGAGTTTCTGAAAAAAGAGATACGTCTTTACCCTTATTCACAAGTGATGTTAGCAAATCTACAGCAGATCCAGAGGATGTATGTGACATCCCGAAAATCCGATTAATCATTTTTAGTATAATTAGATTTTTAGAAATCTAATTTATTTAGAATGGGCCGAAAAGTGGACCCATTGGACTTTATGAATTTAGTGGACCGTAGATTTAGTTCAGAACCTGGTTTATGGAATGGGCCAAGAAAGCTGGGCTTGAATTTGGCTGGAATGGGCCAAGGCTCGGGATTTAGAATTTAGAATTGTTAATGGGCCTTTATAATTTAGGATTGAGCCCGTTGGGCCGGGATTAGATAATTGAGCCCAATTACTTATAATTTTTAGTTAAGATTTATTAATCTTAGTTTAAAGTGATAATCAGTGAATTATTTATAACTCGATAATTTTGTTTATGACGATTGTACTTTAGACTAACTTATTATCGGTGAGGTGTTAGGATTATGTACAATTGAGATTAAATGGAAACAACACTTCATTAGATGATTATATTTGAAACTAATGAGCTACTTAGTGATCTTGATTAATTGTTAATGAACAATGATCGACTAATGGCGAGTACACGAGGACACGACACCTAGTATTTTTACTAAATCTAATACACACGCACGTATACAAGCATGTACACGGTTTTGCACACTAAAACCGACCCATCTATGTAATGATTATAGAGCTAATTAATTAAATTGAAAACTAAAACTAAATTACCACTATAAAAGGCTAGTTTCTTCTCTCTCCTCCCTCATTCTTACCGAAAATTCCCACCCAAGAAACCCATTTCCTCCCAAAGTTTCTCTCGGCCGAACCACCTAGGAAGAACACCGAAGATTTCTTCATCTTGCATGCGCCATTTTTGAGTTGATTTAGGAAGATCCAAGCTCAAGTAACTTAGGCGAAGCAAGGTAAGGAACAATTCAACTCTAGATTGAATGAAATCCATTGATTTATCAATGTTATATGTTATTCTAGCTATACAAGGATGGATTTAGATAATTGATGGATAGATTGAGTTAGTTTGATGTTATTCTATGTGTAGATATTATTGCATGTGAAATTTGTTGCTGAATTTTGTGAGAAAGTGTTCTTGAGGTGTTGATGAGTTGAGCAAAGTAAGTATTTGATGGCCGGTTGTGCCGATGAGTGTGAAATAGAGTTATTTAGTGCTCGGATGCGTTGTTGCGCGAAGGCGAGCCGTGAATTGTATCTAAAAGTGAAGAAATGAGTTGTTTTGATATCAATAGGTTGCTGTGAGTAGATGCCGAAGGTGTTAGATGTGTTGTTTAGTTGATGGAAGTGTTCTAAATGGAAGAAAAGAACGGCGAACCTATAGTACTATTTGATTTTAGTGAATTTGTGCAAGAAAAGAGATGTTTATGTGTTAGATCATCCATTTATATTGAAAGAACTAGAAGTGAAGTGTAAATACATGATAAAATGATCTTAGAATGGTGTTGAACAAAGATTTGTAGACAAATGAATCCTATACAAGATAAAAGAAGTAAAACTAGTTGAGGTAGTAAGCTGTTTTTGATGAAAACTAATGTGACCTTTACTGTTTGTGTAGGAATTATAAAATTATCTGTTGAGAATTGAACTTAGAGTTCTTAATGAAAGTTGTAAAGCGTATCTCAAGGAATAATTTGTTAAAATTTGAGAATTTATGGATGAGAAATGGCTAGGGAAAGAATTTTTCAATGTTAGTAGAAAATCTGGATTCGTAGCTGGAATACAGCAAGGAAAAAGTAGATTGTTACTAATTATACACTGAGAACTAGACCTAGGTTTCTTCATGAAAGTTGTTAAGCTATGTCTTGTGTATAACATACTAAAATTTCGTAACATTTCGACAAGAATTGATATTTATTTGGTATATAAAACAGAAACTGTGCAATAGGCTAAAATTCTGGATAAGGCCGAAATTGAGAATTGAGTACTAACACTTGTAAAATAGACTTGTTTGCTGTACATTGAGTCTAATGAACCTCATGTTAGGTGATAGACAAGATTGGTTAAGTTCTATACATCTATGAGAGATATGAATGCATTAGATTCATGTGAATGCAAGGATTGTGTTGCATAGTGCTTGATTATGGAATAAATATTTGTCCGGCATGGTATGGGACATGTTCGTGATGGATTTTATTTTATAATTTGGACACGCACGTGTGCTAGGATCATATGTCTAGATAGATATTTAGGTATCTTTCTTTTGGCATACGATGTGCATATATTAAATAAGGTGTGGTGTGAGACGTATGTTTAATGAGGTGAAAGGTTCCATCGGTACTTGTGTTATCGGTGATGCCCCGGTAGTTGGGATGCCCTTGTGTGTGATCAAGGTTGCCTCGACAGAGTTGTCGGAGATGCCTCGGAGTGAGATGCCCTTGTGTGTAATCAAGGATGCCTCGACTGTGTGATGTCGGAGATGCCTCGGAGTGAGATGCCCCTTTGTGTGATCGGGGAGGTCCTCGGTTTGGTTGATACTGAGATGCCTCGGAGTGAGATGCCCACGATATGAGGTATTGTGGAAGTCCGGATAACGTACTTTTGGAAGTGACTCGATCAGGCCGGTAGCTTCCCGGTTGTACTGATTCGAGGGTGGATCTTTATATTCACAAAAAGTTAAATTATAGTTGGCGAGTGAGTACATATTTCATTTATGCATTATAGTTCCTGTTGTTTCATAAAAGGTTAGGAATGGAAACATTGCAGGTGAACTTGTTGCTATGCATTATAGTTGAGCTTGTTAGAGATAAGTGTAAGTGTGAAAATATGACAGGTGAAGTATACTGAGAACTATACTTTTGTTTAGTGTCTTAAACTGTTAGTTGGATGATATATATGAGTTGATATCTATGGATTGATTTTCTGTAGAGTTGTATTATTCTTTACTGGGCAAAAGTTTGTTTGCTCATTCCTTACAATTTTCAGACTGACCATGGACGTGCCACCGCTTGCTCGTTACGGTGCCATAGCAGGCATCGATATCACATACACCGATACTTACGAACCCGATGTGAATCGACATTCACCATGTATGAAGCTGTTTTGTGGATCGATGATGGGAGATCTACCCCTATGGCGATGAGATTTGTTGCCTGGTTCGTGAAGCATGAAGGTGACCTGTTTGGACCCCCCGCCGTTCGAGTTAGGAGGACCCGGAGGTGGAGATGATGATGCTTAGCTACATATGACGTGAAAGGCTTAGTTAGACTTTTGTTGTTTCTTTTTGTTAAGGGCTAGTATAGGTTGAACCCTGGAGTAGTCACCTATACCATATTCCCGATGATGATGTTGATGCTTTGTTTCTTTTTGGAGATGTATATGTTGTAAATATTCAAGCGATGAACTTGATATATGATGATCGGGTGTATGACTTTTGAGCCCGATGAAGATAATAAAACGTAGCCTTTCATGATCGAAACATAACTTGTATATGTATGTTTATAACAGGTTGAATTTTATATGGTACATATGACGGGGATATCCAATATACCATGTTATACATGCTAACCTTCTACGGCTAAAATATAAGACTGATTAGTAAGTGGATACTAATTATAAATAAATGAATAATATTCCGCATGCGCTTAGTTGGTGACGCATACGGGACGTCACGGCGCCCCCTTTTGGTATCGAGCATAGGATTACCCGGAGTGATAAGGTGCGGTAGTGACTATGCGTTAGGATAATTTCTTTGCTAACATTGTTTCGTGAGGAACAAGTAACTTATGTTACTCATAGGGTATCAGTAACAATTGATGCAGTTGTTACTTATTAGTTTTGTAAGGAGAATTGGTAGGCTAATGAGTAATGATCGATGTGTGCAGAAATCGAACTGTCAAGATGAGTAGAAATGGACGAGGGACTGCTATGGATCCTCGTGTGGAAGGAATTTTGGAAGCACTTACTAATGTAGGAGTTTTGTTGGACAGGCAAGCCCAACAGCAGGTAGGAGGTGACCGTAGATTATCTAGTTTAGTAGAACAATTCCTAAGAATGAGACCCTCTAGATTTGCTGGATTAGGAGACCCTATAGAAGCAGAATTATGGATAAATGAGATGGAAAAGATGTTTGCATTGCTGAATTGTACTGATGCTGAAAAGATATCGTTAGTAGAGTATCAACTTCAAGGAAATGCTAATTATTGGTGGAAAGCTACGAAAAGGACAGTATTTCCTGATGGTGTAGATGTGACTTGGATGCGATTTGTAGAAGTTTTCCATAGTAAGTATTTCTCAGACTGCGCAAGGGATAAAAAAAAGTGATGGAATTTATGCAGCTGACCCAAAATAGTTTGACTGTGGATCAATATGAGGCGAGATTTGCTGAACTTTCTAGATTTGCCCCTAGAATGATAGAATATCCTGAGGATAAGGCTAAGAGATTTTTAAATGGTTTAAGGCCTGATATAAGAGGTAGATTGGTGCCTTTGAATTTAAAGGATTATGGTGAGTTATATGAAAGGGCACGGCTAGTGGAAAGAGATTTGATGTTAGGAGGTCGACATCGGCATGTCGTAAGACCACAATCTCAAGGAAACTCATCGAATTTTCGTTATAATAAGAGATCTCATCAGGTTGGAAAGCGATCTTTTGTACAAGGTAAGAAGAATAAGAGTGAGAATTCTAGGAAAGTGTGGAACAATCAACCAGTGAGGCAACCGCAGCAAGGTAACAATGAGTGCCGTAGGTGTGGTAAATCACATGGGTTTGGACCATGTTATGGAACGAATGCTTGTTTTAGTTGTGGACAAATAGGGCATTATAGTAGAGATTGTCCTCAGAAAGGTATGCAGCAGCCACAGCCACGCAGAATTCGGGTAGACCCCTCGCCACCCGAAATAACCAACGACCGCCAGCTCAAGGAAGAGTTTATGCAATTACTCGGGATGAGGCTGAAGGATCCCAAACGGTCATTACAGGTATCATTACCCTATTTAGTCAGAATGCTTATGCTTTATTTGATACGGGAGCGACTCATTCCTTTGAATCTGCTCAATATTTAAGGTTGAATAAGATAGAACCTAAATTGTTAGAAGTGCCTCTTAGTGTCTCTACTCCATTGAAGGATGTTATTCTGTCTAATTCAGTGTGTAGGGATTCCAGTATTCTTATAGGTGGACAGATTCGGTTAGCTGATCTGATGGTGTTAGTTATGTATGACTTTGATGTAATTCTGGGAATGGATTGGTTGCATAAACATAGAGCCAATGTGGATTGTTATAGAAAGGTGATTCGATTTAACCCACCTGATAGGCCAAGTTTTGAATTTTATGATGAAAAGATGATTCCTTCTATACCTATTATTACTGCATTGGAAGCTCATAGACTTCTTAGAGATGGTTGTCAAGGATATTTAGCATATGCAAGTGAACAACCTAAGAAAGAGATACAACTTGAAGATATTCCTGTAGTGCAAGAATTTTCCGATGTATTTCGGAGGAATTGATAGGATTACCCCCGGAGCGAGAAATAGAGTTCACTATTGAATTAGCACTGCACAGAACCCATATCAAAGACTCCTTATAGGATGGCACTAACAGAATTAAAGGAATTGAAGGTACAATTGCAAGAATTACTTGACAAAGGATTTATTAGACCGAGTGTTTCACCTTGGGGTGCACCAGTATTGTTTGTTAGAAAGAAGGATGGATCGTTATGCCTTTGTGTTGATTATAGACAATTGAACCAAGCGACAATCAAAATAAGTATCCATTGCCAAGGATTGATGACCTATTTGATCAATTGCAAGGAGCGTCAATTTTCTCAAAGATTGACCTAAGATCAGGATACCATCAATTGAGGATTAGAAAAGAGGACATACCTAAAACAGCTTTTCGAACTAGGTATGGACACTATGAATTTTTAGTTATGCCATTTGGACTCACAAATGCCCCAGCAGCTTTTATGGATCTTATGAACAGAGTATTTAAGTCTTTTCTGGATCAATTTGTGATAGTCTTTATAGACGATATCTTGGTATATTCAAAGGGACAAGAGGAACATGAAGAGCATTTAAGGACGGTACTGCAAACTCTTAGGAAGCACAAGTTGTATGCTAAATTCAGTAAATGTGAATTTTGGTTGGACCGAGTGACATTTTTAGGACATGTGGTGACTGGTGAAGGAATATCAGTAGACCCAGTTAAAATTGAGGCTGTATTTGATTGGCCTAGACGTCGACAAAGGGTGACGAAGTACGAAGTTTTCTAGGTTTATTTGGATATTACAGAAGATTTGTAGAAGGATTTTCTCGACTTGCAGGACCATTAACACAATTGACTCGGAAGAATTCAAAATTTGATTGGTCAGAGGGATGTGAACAAAGTTTTCAAGAACTCAAAAGAAGATTGACGATGGCACCAGTGTTGGCAATACCTGTAGGATCTGGAGGTTTTGTGGTGTACAGTGATGCTTCTCATAAAGGTTTAGGATGTGTTCTTATGCAACATGGAAAAGTTATAGCTTATGCATCAAGGCAATTAAAGCCACATGAATTGAATTATCCTACTCATGACTTAGAGCTAGCTGCCATTGTTTTTGCTTTAAAGATATGGAGACATTATCTTTATGGAGAAAGATTTGAAATCTATACGGATCACAAGAGTCTCAAGTACATATTCTCTCAAAAGGAATTGAATATGAGGCAAAGGAGATGGATAGAATTACTTAAGGACTATGACTGTGAAATTCTATATCATCCAGGAAAAGCTAACAAAGTGGCAGATGCACTTAGTAGGAATTCAGCTATGAGAGTGGCCAATATGATGGTAAAGGAGTGGAATTTATTGGAAGCAGTTTCCAATTCTGAATTCAAGATGGAGATAAGTGAGTCTATAGGAATAATAGCCGCATTGAGAGTTGAACCTGAGATTATACAACGTATTAAGACTTTACAGCAGTTGGATCCCTGAAATGCTGAAGATTCGAGATAAAGCTTTGAAAGGAAAGAAGATGGATTTTCAAATTTCAAGTGATGGGATAGTTAAATTTCATGGACGTTTTTGTGTGCACGACAATGATGAATTGAAAAAGGAAATTCTAACCGAAGCTCATCGAAGTAGCTATAGTATACACCAGGATGCACAAAGATGTATAGGAACCTTCGTCAATATTTTTGGTGGAATGGAATGAAGACCGATATTGCTAAGTATGTTGCAAGATGTCTTACATGTCAACGGTGAAAGCTGAACATCGTAAGCCAGCAGGATTGTTAAAGCCATTAGAAATTCCAGTGGAAGTGGGAACATATAACCATGGATTTTGTGCAAGGATTACCAAGGACTTCAAGTGGACATGATTCAATTTGGGTAATAGTGGACAGATTGACAAAGTCAGCACATTTCTTAGCTGTAAGAGTAGACTATTCCCTAGAGAAGTATGCCACCTTGTATGTTAGACAGATAGTAAGATTGCATGGTGTTCTGTTACCATAACATCAGATAGAGATCCGCGATTCACGTCTAATTTTTGGAAAAGTCTTCAACTTGCCTTAGGAACTAAACTCCAATACAGTACTGCTTTTCATCCACAGACAGATGGACAATCATAAAGGACTATACAAACATTAGAAGATATGTTGAGGGCATGTGTTATTGATTTTAAAGGAAATTGGGATGAGAAATTACATTTAGTAGAGTTCGCTTACAACAATAGTTTTCAGCAGAGCATTGGTATGGCTCCATTTGAAGCTCTCTATGGTAGAAATTGTAGAACTCCTATTTGTTGGAATGAAGTTGGAGAACAGAAGTTGACAGGACCAGGAACAGAGGTGGAGATGATGATGCTTAGCTACATATGACGTGAAAGGCTTAGTTAGACTTTTGTTGTTTCTTTTTGTTAAGGGCTAGTATAGGTTGAACCTGGAGTAGTCACCTATACCATATTCCCGATGATGATGTTGATGCGCCTGTTTCTTTTTGGAGATGTATATGTTGTAAATATTCAGGCAATGAACTTGATATATGATGATCAGGTGTATGACTTTTGAGCCCGATGAAGATAATAAAACGTAGCCTTTCATGATCTGAAACATAACTTGTATATGTATGTTTATAACAGGTTGAATTTTATATGGTACATATGACAGGGGATATCCAATATACCATGTTATACATGCTAACCTTCTACAGCTAAAATATAAGACTGATTAGTAAGTGGATACTAATTATAAATAAATGAATAATATTCCGCATGCGCTTAGTTGGTGACGCCCTGGACGTCACAATGTATATGCCTCTCACTTTCCTAAAACTGAATTTGAGGCATCCTCTCCAAGTCATGGTGGACATACTGCTAAAGATCCATCAAGTCTCAAAACTCGAGGTGCAGAATCAACTAGTCCTAGTGCTGCACATTCTCAATCAACAGACTTTTCGAGGCTATTGGATATCTTATTGGATCTAAGGAAGCAGTTTTAGGGAATGGAGTAGGAGATGAAAGATTTCAAGAAGGCTCTCTTGGCTACCTTAGTGTCTTTGCAGGACCAGATCAACACCCTGAAGAATCAAGTTCAAACCAATGTGAAGGGTGCAGATTTACAACCACTGAAGGAGTCCATTGCAAGTATGGAGAAGACTGTGAACTCTTTTGGAGATTTCCAGCTTGTCCGCATTCCTAAACAGCCATGATTTCGACCCCTCATTTTCTTCGACTCAACCTTTTATTCTCCACTTTTTGCTATGACAAAAAGGGGAGAAGTGCATATTTGTTTTTTGAATTTTTTATGTTTGGATGGATTTGGACTTGGACTTTGTCTTTTGTTTTGGCTTGTCTTTTCGTTTGGTTGTGACTTTGAAACTGTCGTTTGATTGCTTTGAAACTATCGTTTGACTGCTTTAACTTGATTTGATCTTTTGCTACTTGCAGCTTAGGTCATGATATTGAGGATAATTATTTTTCAAGACTAACATGTTTCTCTGTGGTTGCAGAATTGACTATTCTTGTCCTAATTTATTTATTCCTCATAATATATTATGCATGAATATGTTTGGAAGTTGAAAAGTTTTCAAATCTACAGGGAAGTTTTGTCACTATCAAAAAGGGAGAGATTGTTGGAGAAAACTCCTTTATTGTTTTGAAGTTGACAAAACATCTCCATCAATCTAGTCTGAAGACCTCCAGACTCTATCGTCAAAGTCTGAAAACAGCTAGACTCAAGATTCAAAGTCTGCCCAAGTTGACAGTCACCAGATCGAAGGAAGAAAACTTATACAAATGGAAATTTATCTTTGAAGATTCTTTCCGTATGGTTTTTGGAAGATCTTATGGCTAGATATAGTTTCAAGATATTCGGTTATTCTTATTGGAATCTACTCTGATTTGAATATCTTTTTGAAATGTGAGCAAACTTGGAAGGTTCTACTTATGGAAACTTAAGATCCTGATTGTATGGGTGAACAGGATTGATGGGTTGTCATCTACATTTAATCAACAACTCAATATCACCTTAATTGACTCTTTCTAACGGGTAGATTGGAAGAATTCCTTTGGAATGTGCCAATAGCTATGAAGGCATAAAGGAGTATTTAAGGTTGGATTTTTCGTTGTTTGGTGTGTGGCTGAAAGCAAAATTTCAAAGTCTGAATCTCTTTAGTTCCTTGTTTTCTCATTCTTCGAGCTATAATTGTGTATAAAAGAGAGAAGCATACAGTGAGAATTTGTGAAGAGAATAGCTAAGACTCTTCACTAAGGAAGTGAAGACTACAAGTTGTACAAATCTCTTTGATTCATAGTGAAATCTAACCAGTGGGCTATTAGTGCGGGAGAGTGGACGTAGGGTTGGATTAAGTGGAACCACTATAAACCTTTGTGTTCAATTTCTCTTACCCTAACTCCTTATCTTAATTGTTGCTATATTTAATTGCTTCATAGATTTATTTAAAAGTCTTTTACATCCTAAATTATAATTCAAAGGCAATTAAATTTCTTATAGTCTTTCAAAGAAATTTTATGTACACCTATTCACCCCCCCCTCTAGGTGTGTTTACTAGCCCTTTTCAAAATGGACTGTTATCACAAGTCGATTCAGTTTTACCCATCAAAGGGTGAGAGCTTCGAGTTTGTTAGGAACTAAGGAGGACCCTCGATTGCCCTAATCTCGTCGCAAGAGGCAACCCATTTGTTAGACAGGGGTTGTCAAGGTTACTTGGCAACTGTCATGGATACGATAGTTGAGGAATTAAAAATTGAGGATATTTCAGTGTGCAAGAATTTCCCAATGTATTCCCGAGGGAATTGCCAAGATTTCCACCAAAGAGAGAAATTGAATTTGTGATTGAGTTAGCACCCAGGACAAAGCCAATCTCTAAGGCTCCTTATCGGATGGCGCTATCAAAGTTGAAAGTACTTAAGGTGCAGATGCAAGAGTTATTGGATGAGGGATTCATACGTTCCAGTGCATCACCTTGGGGAGCACCAGTTCTCTTTGTTAAGAAGAAAGATGGTTTGTTGTACTTATGCATCGACTGTCGCCAACTTAATCAGGTAACGATCAAGAATAAGTATCCATTGCCGAGGATCGATGACTTATTTGATCAGTTACAAGGAGCATTGATATTTTCAAAAATCGACTTGAGGACGGGATACTATCAACTGAGGATTAGGAAGGAGGACATTCCTAAGTCAGCATTTCGTACTCGGTATGGGCATTATGAGTTTACTGTAATGGCATCGGGTTGACGAATGCTCCAGTTACTTTCATGGATTTGATGATCCGAGTATTCAAGGAGTGTTGAGGAGCATGAAGATCATTTGAGATTAGTGCTCCAAACCTTAAGGATTCATTAGTTGTATGCTAAGTTCAACAAATGCGAGTTTTGGTTGATTCGTGTTGCGTTTTTAGGTCATGTGATTTCCGGAGAAGGAATCTCCGTGGACCCGAGCAAGATAGAAGCAGTGATCAACTAGCCGAGACCGACAATAGTGACAGAAATTCGAAGTTTTCTGGGTTTGGCAAGTTACTATAGACAATTTATGGAAAGATTTTCAACTTTAGCGTCGCCTTTGACAAGACTCCTAAAGAAATATGAGAAATTTGTTTAGTTAAACAAGTGCGAAAGTAGTTTTCAAGAGCTTAAGGAAAAGCTAGCTACAGCACCTGTACTGACGATTCCATCTGGTCCTAGAGGATTCAAGGTTTACAGTGATGCGTCGTTCAGAGCATTGGGTTGCGTGCTGATGCAATATGGTAAGGTTGTTGCATACGCCTCCCGCTAGTTAAGACCTCATTAACTGAATTACTTGACACATGACTTGGAACTCGCAGCTATCATATTTGCGTTGAAGATTTGGAGACATTACTTATGTGAAGAAAAATTTTAGATCTTCACGGACCATCAAAGTCTCAAGTACCTATTATCCCAAAATGAGTTGAATATGAGACAGCGCCAATGGATGGAATTATTGAAAGATTATAATTATGATATTTTATATCACCCATGAAAAGCGAATAAGTTCGCCGACGCCTTGAGCTGAAAGTTGTCAATTGCCCACTCAATGGTTAAAGAGTGGAATCTTATCGAGCGAGCTTGAGATTCGGTATTCAAGTTTGAGGTAAGCCACCTTTCAAGTATTATGGCCACCCTCAGAATTGAGCCAGATGTGCATATCAAAATCAAGCTACTTCAACTGACAGACCCAGATATCTAGAAAATTTTACAAGAAGAGATCGAAGAAAGGAAAGTTGACTTTCAGGTTTTTGATGATGAAACCTTGAGGTTCCGAGGATGATTGGTTGTACCTAACGATGCAAAGCTTAGCGAAGATATTTTATCAAAAGGTCATCGTAGTAGTTATAGCATTCATCCTAGAAGTACCAAGATGTATCAAAACCTGCGTCAACACTATTAGTGGTCTAGTATGAAGGCGAACATCGCCAAACATGTCGCCAGATGTTTGATGTGTCAACAGGTTAAAGCTCAGCATTGCAAGCCAAGATGACTATTACAACCTTTTGAAATCCAAGAATGGAAATGGGAGCATATCATAATGGACTTCATGATCAGGTTACCAAGGATTCAAAGAGGCAATGATTCGATGTGGGTAATAGTTGACAGGTTGACAAAGTCGACTCACTTTATTGTAGTGTGAAAGGATCTTGACCTGGATAGGCATGCTAAGTTATACATACACCAGATAGTTCAACTACATGGAGTGTCAATTACGATAACGTCAAATTGAGACTGAGATTTACCGCCGCATTTTGGAAGAGCTTGCAAGGTGCTTTACGTACAAAGCTTCAATATAGTACGACATATCATCCTCAGACAAATGGTCAGTCTGAGAGGACAATTCAAACTCTTGAGGATATGCTGAAAGCTTGTGTACTGGACTTTAAAGGAAGTTAGGAGGAACAACTTCATCACATGGAATTTGCCTACAACAACAGTTATCAACAAAGCATCTAGATGGCTTCATTTGAAGTGATGTATGGCTGATCGTGCAGAACACTGGTGTGTTAGGATGAAGTTATGGAAAGAAAGATTATATGCCCAAAATTGGTTCAGCAATCAATAGATGCCATGGCAGTGATTAGAAACAGATTAAAGATCGCTTAGAGTCGTCAAAAAAGCTACAAAAATAAGCGTTGAAGGCTTTTGGAATTCCAAGTTGGTGATCACGTTTTTCTGAAGGTGTCACCAATGAGGGGAACCTAGCGTTTTAGCAAGAAACGAAAACTGAGTCTGAGGTACGTAAGCCGTTTGAGATTCTTGAGAGAATTGGGACTTTAGCGTATCATCTTGCGTTGCCGCTATGATTGGTGCAAGTGCATGATGTCTTTCATGTGTTAATGTTAAGAAAGTATGAGCCTGACCTGATCCACGTGCTCAATTTCGAGGAATTGGACGTGGATGACCGTGTGTCATACGTTGAGAACCCAATTTAGATCATCGACAGGAAAAACAAGTACTGCGTACAAAGACCATCCTAATGGTCAAAGTGGTCTGGCAACACCACGGTACTAAAGGAGCAACCTGGGAGACTGAAGAGTCGATAAGACGTTTGTACCCCCACCTTTTTGCTTAAAGTGTGTAAGGTTTAAATTTCGAGGGCAAAATTTTTATAAAAGGGGAAGAGTTGTGACATCCTAGATTTTTTCACTTCTGCTTTCAATTAAATTAATTGGGCATTTCATCAATGCGCCTAGAGTGCTATTCTCAGAGCTGATCACTCTTGAGATAACTAGACTATCTGGGGAAGCCATTAAGGATTTTAAGGCAAATAGACTTGAGGATTCGATCAGGAATCGGCTTCTCGACCGTGCTCATCTCTAGATGCCACTACAACATAGTTAAAAATCGATTTGAGATCAGAGATAGGTCGGTGGGACTAACATGTGTGACTGATCGTGGGTGACTCTACTAAATTGAAAAATTCTCGTCGACCGGCACTAGATTCATTTTTCTATTATTTTAGTACCCTATGTCTGTATTTGAATCCTCGAGATTTTCACAACTACCATGAGTCGTCAATGTGTCGAGTGGGTTTATCGTGGCTCGAAGAAATCAACCACTGGTTATTTGCGCTGAAAAATTCTAAAAGTTACCTGGTAACATAGGTCACGCTAAAAACACACCGAATTGAAATTAACCACGAATTTGAATCCGATTTCAGAAATTGAAGGTTCTGTCATATCACAATAAATTCTAGGAACGTCGACTTAGTCTCAAAAGATTTTTCTGCAACCCAAGACTTTTTGGGAAAAAGTCGTCCTATGGCCGTTTTTTGTCCAGAAAAAGCCAGGGACCATTTTTGATCGTGCATTTGGGATGCAAGATGGTTCAATTGGTGAGGAAAAATATCAATTTGATTATTGACTTGATAACAGAATTTATTGAGGCCAAATAAGATTGAATTGAGCAAGAAACTATGTCCAATTGAAGCCAAAGCCCATGAAATTCATATGCCCCCCATTCCCTATGGTTTTGGACCATTTCAAGGTTGCAAGGTGGAGCATTAGTGGCTCATTAAGGGCCAAGGAAGCCATACGTGGCCATAGGTGAGTCAATGGGACAAGGTTGTGGAAAATAAGGCAAGTGGGCCTTGGTTCTCTCTCCTCTCTTCCCCCCCCCCCCTTGCCGTGCGACCCTCTTCCTCCTTCCTTGGTGTGCCTTGGAGACTTCAAGTTGCAGAGGACATAACCAGCAAGCCAACGGACCGCCCTCACACCGTCGCACGTAGCCACTATCGCCGAAACGCCACCCGCACGAGTGTTTGCGCACGTCCACCAGTCTGTCGCACCTCTCGCCATCCCAGCCGCATCTCAGCCTTTGTCCATGCATCCCAGGGTTGTTCCGAGCAGCTCAGGCCACCGTGAGCCCCCTCTGACCGTCGTGAGCCATGTTGTTGGCCGCTCGACCTTGCCGTTACCTTCACCGGTCTTACTTACCTTGTTCAGCCTTTGTTTTCTTCGTTTGCAGCCAAGAACAGAGGAGAAGTTTGTGGGTTTCCAACCACCTTCAAGGCCCATTTTGAGGTGGTTCTAGGCCTTAAAACCTAGGCCCACTTTGGAGAAAGTTAGTCCCCATTGCGTCCCTGTCGAATTGAACCGAGCGGTTTGTTAAACGGGTGAGTTTAACTCACTAAACCTCACTTAGTAAGTTAATGATATTTAGTGAGTAATTAGATTAGATTAAGATAAATTAGGTGGTTGACTTAATTAGTGAAATTAGATTAGTTATCAATGCATGTTAGGTGGTTAGTTAATATAGTTAGCGAGTAAATAGATTCTAGTATTTATCTAACGAACCTTAGAATTTTCTGGGTCCGTTTCGTTGTCCAATTTGGCTATAACGGGCCTAAGTTAGATTTATTGCATCTATTTGCATTTATTTAATATTTTCTGTAATTATTTATTTTTGAAAAATTAAACCGGGATGGTTAGTGACCGGAATTTCGTGTTGATTGCAGTGGTGCTCTTTGTTTATTTAATTGAGTACCTGATTGTGCAAATTGAGTGTAAATAGTGTTTGTGGGTATTTATTTCAAAAATTAAATAATTTTGGTAATTGAGTGGAAAATTACCGGGCATCAGTCTACAGCACCAAAAATCTAGTTTGGGACTGCTAAAAGTAGTGGGAGGTTCAAAAGTGAAAACCTTATATTTTAGCTAAGGCCGGCTGTGTACCCACCCACGTGTATTTTTATCGGGTTGGATAAATATGACAAATTGATTGTATGGTTTGAAATTGTATACTATATCAGCCTACAAGCGATATGTCAGCTTAGAGTGACAGCAGTATATTGGTATACTATATTAACCCACGAGCTTTGATATGACAACTTAGTAAGAGCAGTATACCCTATTAGCTTAGAGAAAGCATTAATAGTATACTATATTATCCTACGGGCTTTGGTTTGTTAGCTTAGATTGCAAGCTGTATACTTGATCAGCTTAGAGGGAGCATTATTAGTGTACTATATCAATCTATGGGCGATATGTCAGCTTAGGGAGAGCAGTACACTATTTATCGGCTTAGTGAGAGCTATACTATCTATTTATCAGTTTAGAGTGAGCAGTCCTAATATGGTTAGACTTATAGATAGTATTGAATGGGCTGACCAAGAGATGGTCGTGATGACATGTCATCGACTAGGTCGATTGATCGATGATGCGATCTGATTTGATTGGGTGTTATGCCTGTTAGTATTTATAAATTGAACTGACTTGTAGAGAGAGACTGAGGCTAAGGTAAGTCCTTTGACTCATGTTGTGCTTAGGTAGCTTTTATGGCGTATTGGCTTCCTAATCGGGTCTTACGGGGTAGAACTTGCTAAGACGTAATCTCATCCTATTATGGGACAATATTTTAGATCGGTAGATGGTAGCACCTCCTGCTCCTCTTGAGCATTTTGGTATACCAGAGGATATTTCAGAGATAGCGTATCACATCCTGATAGATCACCACCCTGAAGGATTGGATTATTTGTTGGTGAAATCCACTCTTTGGGTTGACGTGGATGGACCCGCACATGTGCCTCATGAGTACTAGTCATGGTATCATCACTACCATGATGGGCGAAGGGAGGGTTGTATGCCAGAAACTGATGTACCTTTGTACATTTTGGAAAAGGCTTTCGATAAGGGTATAGCAGACCCTGAAGGTGCAGTAATGGAGGATATGAAAGATCCCAAGCTTGAGAGTGAGCCCGATTCTCCAATGTACTCAGCTGAGGGTGCCAATTGGAGCGTAGAAGAATGGGAGGTTGGCAAGGACGAGGAGATGGAACTGGAGGAGATTGAGAGTGATGAGGAGCCATAGTTGTTTGGTCCTCACCCCTATTTGTTAAAACCTTGTGTGTTTCATTGCAAACAAAATTTGGGTCTGCTTGTATTATATATAACCGGTGGTGTTGTATATATATAAGTGTGATCTGAAATTTTATAGCCCTACTTTCCTATTCCACTGTTTTATTGTCTGTGGATTCTTAACTGCTTCTGCATGCATATATTTAAATGAATGGGTCGGCGATGCGTCCTGGGACATTGCTATTTTATCGACCAAGCAGGGATGGATACGTGCTCACTAGGTCGAGACGTGACATGCAATCGCTAAATGACATGGAATTGATGATATGGCATTGATGGCAACATGGCAATAACATGGCAAACATGATGACATGGCACGATAACATAGATGACGTGGCATATAACAGGCATGTAACATGGCATGACATGGCAAGATAACAAGGCAAGTAGTGATGCATGGGCATTCCAATTAATTCTACATGATATGCACTTGTTATTTTCTATTATTTTATATTAAATTTAGGAATAAATAAATAATGGGGATAAATCATCTAAAGTGAAGGGTCATCCAACTTGAATTAGAAAATAAGTTAAATCCTATTATAATTTGGAGACTTATTTTAAATTACTAGATAGTATTAACATGCAATCTTATCTTGAAAAGCAATCTCATCTATGAAGGATTGCAATCTTTTTGTATTTTTCAAACATGGAAGTCAAGCATTAAGATAAGCTCAAAACTCATGAAAGATATCCATTCAACTCGAAGTTGGGAAACAAATAAATCAACAACCCAATCTAAATAGCTAAATAGGGATAATAAAACAAGAAGTGTCATAACTTTTGTACAATGCTTACTTAAGTGTCATATTAGAGTAAATTTGTTCGCTTAAGTGCCTATTTCGACAATTCATCCTATGTATATTTTTTACTTACATATTCATTCTATGGCTTTTTAAAATGAAATTGAAATCCAACATGAAAAAACTTCATCCAACATGATAGGAACATCGACAAAGAAATAGAGATAATTTAAAAGAATAATATCTAGCTAATATTAGCAATCCGAAGGACGCCTGGAGTTGTAGCCTTTGCTTCTCGGTTGAGTCCTTGGAAACAGCGAAATAGGAAGCTAAATAAGCTTTCCACCATTGTGCTGCCACCAAATGGATGCCAGCAACGATGGTGGTGGAAACTCGGCCGTAGCTTCCTCCACTGCCACCACCAGGCTCAAGACCAGGAAATGCCAGAACGACCAACTGAAGCCTCTCATATCTCTCCTCAATGCCACCACCTCGGTTGTCCACTCGTTCCTCCACCACCACAACCTACACCTCCTCCCTTGCCAGACTCCTTGAATACCACCTCCACTTCGCCTCCTCCTCGCTTGACTTTCTCATCTCTCTCCTCTCACTCCCACCACCACCAAAACTCCTCCCTCCTCCGCCACATGGTGGTTGGTTGATACAATCATGAGCCACTTCTCTACCTTCTACTCCTTGTTGCAAATTTGATAATTTGATTTTCCCCAATTTGAAGAATTGGGATTCCATTAGGGTTCTTGAAGAAGGAAGTTAAATTTTACCCAAATTCCTTTAAAATTAGTTAGAGTTGTTCAATTAGATGTATAAACGACATCATTTGCCTTCTCAATTACCAGCATCAACTTACTAGTGAGCCATGTCGGATAATATGTTCTTAACTGATGCCTCAACAGATTTTATAGTAAGGGAAATCGTCGATGGCACTGTTGGAGAAAGAATTGATTTGGCCTGAAGATTTGATTCAGCAGATCATAGATATGATTTAGCTTAGGAAAATTAATATTGTGTAAATATTTTCTGATTCATTTATTGTACTACAAATATAGTCATATACTTGTACATTGTAACCAAAAAAAGTCAGAATACAAAACTTTTCTCCAATCTTTACGTTTACTGTCATGGTATTAGAGCATCATTTCTAACCTACCTTCCGCATCGAATCTTCGAATTGCCTCTGTTTGTTTTCTGCTTCTTTTGTTGCTGCAAATCACAACCTGCAAAACAAAATCAGCACATTGAAAAGAGGAATTCAGCATTTCATTCAAAATGCAGAACCCAAGCAATCCATAAATTCAAGATCTAGCCCTATCCACAACAGGAGAATCATCCGACCAAATCTCGGAACAAATTGAGCAAGTTGCTCAACATCCATCTGCCTCTTTTTTGGCCACAAGACAATTTCCTCCTCCAGCTTCATGGCCGTATGCACCATGGGTACCGGTGCAAGTGCCATGGGCTACCAAGCAAAATCAACAATGGGTCAACCCAGATCCAACTTCAGATCATAGACCTGAATTGAACCAAGGTGGGTCGGGAATGAGTCCTTACCCGAGTTTCCTACCAGGGTATGCGCCGCTGACTTTTCCGTCCATCGCCAGCCGTCCAGAACCTAGCGAAGCACTATATATGTCACCAGCTGATAGCTCGAAGCTGCGACTGATCACCCTTCAACTCGCCGGACCAGATCATTATTCGACATGGGCGAGGGACTTCCGGTGAGCCCTTGTTACCAAAGATAAGGACGGATTCCTTGACGGATCCGTCCCTTTCCCGACCGATGAAGGCCTGCAATGCCATTGGCGCAAATGCAATTAATTAGTACGTACATGGATTGGAAATTGTGTGGCGCTAGAGGTGGGGGCTGGACTTCCTCTAACTGAAGATGCACAACTAATGTGGAACAATATCAAGGAAATGTACGAGAAACTCGATAGGGTCAAAGTATTTTCGCTCACACAAGCCCTCGCCGAGTTGAAATAGGGGAACCTCTCGGTTACCACCTGTTTCAATCGGCTCTTGGCACTCTGGAAAGAGCTCGAGGCAGCCGAGGAGCAACTTGAAGGACCGGAGTCAACGCTCAAACAATACAGAGAAATCAAAGAACGCGAGAAGGTGACTCATTTCCTATTAGCCCTAAATGAAAATTACGCACCTTTCCGCTCACAGATCCTCGCCATGGAGTCGGTGCCGTCGCGTGGCCGCATATTTCAGCTTGCTATCCAAGAAGAAAATCAACATCTCGTGACCACCGGACAAGAGAAGGGGGGAGAAAGCGTCATGCTTGCAGCACTGGCGAGGAACTCAGGTTGCCCTCATGGCGGATTTCGCGCGTCACAGCAAGCAGGGGGCTCTGGGTCGCATTCAAGAGGAGCCTGAATGACAGAGGAAGAAGAAGACCACCTGAATGAAAACCCTATGCTTTACCAATCCAACGGTCAAGATCAAAGACAAGGATCGGACGGTACTCATGCATTTCGAATGGACGGTGGAGATTACAGGCGTGGAAGAGGATCTGAGGGACCTTATGCTGTGCGATCCGACTGCCTAGATCAGCACCCTCTACACAGATCCGATGCCCTTATGCTGTGTGATCCGACGGTCCAAATCAACACCGTCTACATGGATCCGACGGCTCCTATTTGTTGTCCTATGGTGCTGAATCGAACGGTCCTTATGGCGCCACGTCATCATATAAAGGGGGAGGACAAAATTTTAAATCTAAAAGTAAGTATTGTGAATATTGTCGTCACCTGCATCACACTATTGAAACATGCTGGAAATTAGATGGTAAGCCCACTAACAAAGAAAAGAAAGGGAAAGAATTTTCTGTTTATCAGGTATCTGCACATGGAAATAATCCAGCTCATCAACCACTTACCCAGGATCAGTATGAGGAAATTATGAAGGCACTAAATCAGTTGCGGACAGTCGACAAGAGTGCCAATTTCTCAGGTACTTCATTATGCGAAACCAATAATATTTCAGTTGATGCATGGATTATTGATACAGGTGCCAGTGACCACATAGTTTGCAATGAATGTTTATTTCATGATGTCCATACAAAGCCTAAATCCTCCATATCTGTTCGACTTCCAAATGGAAATGTGACTAATGTCAGAAAAATTAGGACTGTATACCTAAGCAAAAAAATTATCCTAAGAAATGTACTATACATTCTTGAATTCGAATTTAATCTGATATCTGTTTCCAAAGTTTGTGAGGACAATCATTGTCAAGCCAACTTCAATTCTGAAAATTGTCTTTTCCAGGACCTTTTGACTGAAAAATTGATAGGCTTGGGTAGAATGGAACAAGGGCTCTATTTTTGGTTCCACTCTCCTAAAAATTCTGATTTGTCATTATCTTGTAATGCTGTTGCTAGAAATAAAATTTCTCTTTCTCATAAACGTCTGGGTCATAGTGCTCGTTTTCCCTGTCCTAATTGTAAAATATGCCCTTTAGCAAAACAAACACGAGCACCATTTCCAAACAGTATATCTCGTGCCACAACTGCTTTCTTATTAGTCCATGTGGACATTTGGGGTCCTTACCATACACCACACCGTGATGGATCCTAATTTTTCCTCACCATAGTTGATGAATATTCTCGTGCTTCTTGGATATTTCTCATGCAATCCAAGAGTCAGACCTTTTCACATTTGTTGAAATTCATGTCCATGATTAAAAGTCAATTCCATAAATGTGTTCAAAGGATTCGAGTAGATAATGGCAATGAATTTTTTTCCCATGAGTGTCAATCTTTCCTATCCTCCCAAGGAATACTCCATGAGAGTTCTTGTGCATATACTCCTCAACAGAATGATGTTGTCGAACGTAAACATTGACATATTTTAGAAGTTGCCTGAGCGTTAAAATATCAAGCTTCTATTCCTAAATGCTTTTGGGGAGATTGTGTGGTCAAGACAGCTAGAATATTAGAAGGACGCACTCCTTTTGAAATGCTTTTTGGCAAAGAACCGACGATCGGTCATCTTCAGGTGTTTGGCTATCTTTGCTATGTGACAAATATAAGACGTCACCATAAAATGGATCCACGTGCTCTTCCATGTATTTTTATGGGATATCCAGTTTTGTAGAAGGGTTATCGAGTTATGAAGATGTCTACAGGTCGCTTCTTTATTAGCCGAGACGTTGTTTTCCATGAGGATGTATTCCCTTTCCAAGAGATGACATCTACAAATGAGCCACCGACATCAACATTGAATCATTGACAATTTTTATTGGTGGATGATATATCTATGAAACCACAATATCTTTGGGTTGCACCGGATCAGTCGTGCAGTGGACCATGTCCTGCAGTAGCACCCGTTGAATCTCCCGATTTCTCTACTGGATCTCCAAATTATTCCCCTGAGATGAATAGATCAACCATTTCATCACCTCAGCAAAATGATAATGCGCCCCCCTCATCACCAATTGTTGAACAAACACCTGCTCCAATGCCCAGGCATTCGAGACGAGAAGTGCGACCTCCAACATGGACAAAAGACTATATTTGTCCAACCTTGGAAATACCAGGTACACAATATCCAGTGTCCTCTTATGTTTCCTTCAGTAAATTATCGCCAGAACACATGTGCTGCATCAGTAGAATATCTGAAGAACAGGAACCATCTTCCTATGAGGAAGCGGCGCGTGATATTCGATGGCAAAAAACTATGAAGGAAGAATTAGCTGCCCTTACAGCAAATGACACTTGGGATGTTGTTCCCTTGCCTTCTCACAGGAAACCCATTGGGTGTAAATGGGTCTACAAAATAAAATATAAGGCAGATGGTTCAATTGAGCAGTACAAAGCTCGACTCGTCGCTAAGGAATTTATGCAACGTGAAGGTTTTGATTATCATGAGACTTTCTCTCCTGTTGCAAAAGAAGTAACTGTTCGTTCTTTTCTATCTATTGCTGCAATGTGTAATTGGAACTTACACCAAATGGATGTGAATAATGCCTTTCTTCATGGAGATCTAGATGAAGAAATTTACATAGACCTTCCATCGGGATTGCGTAGACAGGGGGAGTTCCGAGTATGTCATCTCCGCAAATCCCTCTATGGACTCAAACAGGCCTCTCGACAATGGTATGCAAAGTTCACTGCAGCTCTCACAAATGCAGGTTTTGTACATTCCAAATATGATTATGCATTATTCACATGGACCAAAGGTACTTCATCGATCTACTTATTGATTTATGTCGATGATATACTTATTATGAGAAATGATGATGCCGCAATTCGGAAGCTCAAGGAATATTTGCATATGACATTTCATATTAAGGATTTGGGACCTCCCAAATACTTTCTTGGTATTGAGATAGCTCGATCCAATGAGGGAATTTGTCTCAGTCAGTAAAAGTTTGTCTTGGAAATCATATCGGATGCAAGATTATCGGGATGCAGGCCAGCCGCTATACCTATTGAACAGAATGTCAAATTGACAACATATGAATATGATGCCAACTCTTCTCCTCCAAATAACAATCCCTTACTCAAGGATCCAACAAGTTATCAGCGACTCATTGGAAAATTGATTTATCTCACCATGACTAGGCCTGATATATGTTATGCAGTACAGATACTCAGTCAGTTTATGCACAACCCAAAGCGATCACATATGGAGGCGGCACTGAAGGTTGTGAAGTACTTAAAAGGATGTCCGAGACTTGGAATTCTATTATCTCGAGATTGCAACATGAAAATGACGGCCTATTGTGATACAGATTATGCCACTTGTCCAATGACAAGAAGATCCATCACTGGTTTTTGTATTAAGCTAGGAAAGTCTTTGATTTCATGGAAGACAAAGAAGCAATCGACAGTTTCACTGTCATCAGCGGAATCAGAATATCGAGCCATGGCAAAAACTGTGCGTGAAATAGTTTGGATTCGGGGATTACTTTCAGATCTGGATGTGCAAGTTGATGGTGTGACTGAATTGTTTTGTGACAATGATGCAGCTCTTAAATTGGCTGCAAATCTGGTTTTCATGAAAGAACAAAGCACATCGAGGTTGATTGTCATTTTACTAGAGAGAAAATTCAAGATGGGATTGTTGCCACTCGAGGAATTGCAACTGTGTAACAACCTGCAGATATTTTCACTAAGCCCTTATACCAGAGACAGGACATATATCTATTAAGTAAGCTTGGCGCCTTCGACATTTACAAGCCGCCAGCTTGAGGGGGAGTGTTGGAGAAAGAATTGATTTGGCCTGAAGATTTGATTCAGCAGATCATAGATATGATTTAACTTAGGAAAATTAATATTGTGTAAATATTTTCTGATTCATTTATTGTACTACAAATATATTCATATACTTGTACATTGTAACCAGAAAAAGTCAAAATACAAAACTTTTCTCCAATCTTTACGTTTACTGTCAGGCACTCAAGTGATTAATTTTTAAAATTTCTAGGATTCAAGTAAAGAAAAAAAAAAGGTTATGCTTTCTTTCAAATGAACAACATACGAAAATTATAATATTTTTAATATTATTATTCCAGTAAATACAGCGTGTGTCTTGGGGGACAAAAGTGAGAAATCAAATCCACTCAGTGGAGGAGCATTCAAACAAAGAATGAAGGACGCCCAAATAAATGACCCTCCAGCTTGGGGATAAAAGTTTAAAATATTGTGCTAATCGTAATTGAACATCCCTACAAAGAACAACTTTTTGAGGACCAGAATGCATACGCTTCCTAGGAGAGAATAACATTGTAACACGCGATTCATTATCTTGAGCAAGTCGACCGTAAAGAGGAAGTGCGAGTTTGAAATGCAATTTTGTAGTAATCCCTACACTTCACTCTATACCCTTCAGACTCTCGACTGCGCTTCGAGGTTTCAGTGCGAGGATGCCACTTTAATATGTGACTGTCAATCATGATTGCTTCAACATTACAATATGCCTGACTTATATTTATATTGGATAGGCACTTATGTTGCCTATATGGAAATTGGAAACACTTGCAACGATATAAAATACGTGGTAGATTTATGGTCTATAAAAACTGCTTTGTCAAAAGATAGAGCGCGTATGTTTAGTTCATCGTACAAGCTCCCAAAGTGAGGGTGTAGCGCTTGTCACCCGACCCATTTGCTTATATGACTGATTTTCATGATAATATTATGTTGAAAATCACAGTAATAATCGGAAACAATGCTTAGCCTGTCACGGTCGAGTGATAGATATTGGGATTTGACTACAATTGATTGTCCATTGTGGGTCGGCTGATTTGATCAAAGTTGTCCTAGCGTATCTAAGAATTAAGGGAAAAAAATATCAATTCAATCCTAAACATATTGTAGAAATATCATTTCAATCTTATACTTTTTTTGAATTTTGTTAATGTAGCTCTAAACCTTTGCATGAACTTCCTATGTAGTCATTTCAATTAATTGCCATTGAAAATTACTAATGTGATAATTCACATGGGACACCATTTTGAGTAAAGTTGTCCATGTAGGACTATCGGCAATAACTAGACATCATGTCAACAATTTCCGACAGTAATGGGCAGGAAGGACTACATAAAATTTGCGCAAAATGTTGGGAGAATGGTAACAACTTGAACAATATTGGATTAGCATAGTGAAATAAAACAAGCTGTTCGGATATCAGTTGCTATGCTTGCCTTTATACTTACCTTACCACTACACATTTGCACACACAACCCACGATCTAAAACCCCGATTGCACCAAGAAGCTCATAGGAGGTGCCAAAAGATGGAACCCATGCGGGGAATGATCCATGGTTATCCACTTTCGGTCCTGCTCATTTGGATTAATGATAAAGAGAACTATCCGATATAAGTGCGGAGTGAGGAAAACTCTTTTGAGCTAATTGAAATGGGAACCTTTAGCCTTTAGAATTATACCTCTTTGTGAACCTCACATGCGATGTGTCTTTGTGGTTGCCACATTTTTTTTCTCTATTGAAGGTACTGGCGTTTTATTCCCCGATGTAAATAATGCTTTTTGTTCATGTAATGTATTGTCATTAAGTTTACCTTATTTTGTGACAAATGGTAATTGTTCAAAAGGCCTCTTAAGGTTTAGATACCATGGGTTTCCCCGAGCTTCGTATCATCCCAATCCCGAAGAGGGCGTTGTTAGACATGTTGGACACACTTGATGCAAGCTAAAAGACTTTTGTAGACAAGAAACTCGGCTACCTTATTTTTCTCTTATATTGAGAGTCCCACGTGCCATTAGTGAAGGCCATGGCCCATTTTGGAACCCTAAGACTTCAACATTCGTGTTTGGTCATCACAAATTGACCCTGACTTTAGAGGAACTAGAAATCGTTGTTGGTAATGTCCCTTCATTCAGTCTTGTTGACCCACCATTAAGAGTAGTTTTTATCCCACAATTGAGTCAATTCCTAGAAGTTCCTCCTCTCAAGATTAAAGAACTTCTTAATAGAAATTCAAAAGGCCTTCCTTTGTCTTTCATCGAACAAAGATTCCGTAGTTTTCTCCCAAGTCCAGATCCTCAAAATGCCAAAATTTTCCTTCTATCGTTCTTCGGATTCGTTCTTTCCCCATTCTCCCAAAAGACAATGGATCCTAGCCTTGTTCATGTTGTCTATAGAGTCCTTCACCTTTCAAATTTTCATACATGCTTCTTGCCGAAATGTTCTTCTCTCTCAACCATTTCAAAGAGGACAAGGGTTCAATCCTTAGAGCTCCCATAGGCATCCTTCAAGTTTGGATTCTCTCTCACTTAAAAGGATTTGGAGGGAATTTAGCTCTTACCAACATCGATAAAGAAACAAACCCTCTTACCAAACTTAAGGATATAGGAAAATTCCTCCATGCTTGGACATTCCGTGGTTGGGTAGAACTTTTCGAAAATATCACCCCAAACCAAATCTTGCGGCAAGCCCCTTGGTTTCACTTCCCTAAAGAATGACTTATGAGCGGTCTCAGTGACCTGATTCCACTGTTAGGTTTGACAGGATTTACGTCTTATTACCCTTTAAGAGAATTTCGTCAATATTGAGTACTTCAAGAAATCCCTCCTCCTTTAAAGTCAAGGTTGTTTCGTTTTGACTTTCGCGATAAGTTTGTCAAGGGGAACCAAATCGAAGACATGAAAAAAGAAGTGGAAAACATCATCAATGTCCTGCACCATTGCCCACCACGGGATATTGAGTGGATTACCGGGTTGGAAGGAAAAATGAGGAAGCACCACGGATCTAGGGGATATATTGATCATCGTATTGAATCCAAAGTTGCCGTCGTCATTCCAAAGTTCCCTACGAAACCAACTCCGAAGGAAATCCAAATGGGGCAGATTACAAGGGAAAGGGATGAAGCTTTGGCTAAGGTGGAGCGTTTGACCAAAATAGACAAATGCATCCGCAAGTTGCTTTGAGGGGAAAACTGAAAGATTAGTCATATTCCATTAGAGTTGTGTTTTTAGAAAAGTTGTATAAGGTTTTCTTTATATGAAATTTTAGTAGCAATATTTAGGAGTTTCTTTACTTTAATGGATGTATGAAGATTTTCCTTCACAATTTGTGATGTAATTAGTGACGCTTTTCCTTCCTTATAATTACTTTGGTTCTAATGGAAATGAGATGGGCATTTTGATCAATCATCATGTGTTACCCCTTTGATTGTATAATTTCCAATGGCAAAATGTTGGTAAGAAATTGCTTATGTGAGATTTGGCTTATGCAAGGGTTTCTTATTTCTATTTTGTTATAAGAAAATATAAAACTGAAGGGTTTTAAGCTTTTTTATTTATTAATTTCTTTCTCATTTCTATATGCTAATTTGTTTGTTCTTTTGTTTTATTTATACTGAACCAGGTACTAACAGCACAGCTTTAAGATGATCGCCTATCAGGACCCATTCCGTAGCTACAAGGATGAATATACAAGAACAAAACACCTGATTTAACGCCTTGGATAAGAGTCACCAACTTGGCCACCCAATTTGCTCAATTCGCGAACGAGATTCGAGCTAGTCTAGTGGCTGCAACCCCAAATAGAGACATGCTCGTGGCTACTCCTAAGGCTACCAATGCCAACGTTAGGGAGAAAGTCGCTGAAGAGATTCATCATCAAACACCCGCAGTGGTGGAACTGGACCCCATCTCGGAAGCCATCTCGGCCCAAATGGAGGAGGAAAACAACAAAAGATTTGCCAAGCTTGAGGAGAAGCTTAAAGCCATAAAGGGATATGAAACTAAACATGATCGAGGGTCTGTCTCAATACGCCAAAATGAACTTTCTCGAGAAGTTTAAGGTCCCCAATTTCACTAAGTATGATGGTACCGGCGATCCAAAAGTCCATCTGAAGTACCATTTGAACAGGATGGGGCTATGTATAGAACACCCCATTACTGATTCAAACATTTTAGGAGAGTCTATCCGGCCTGGCCTTGCAATGGTACATCCTATGGAACCAGAAAAGATGAAAAAATTGAAAGGAATTGGCGGAGACATTTGCGCTACAATATAAATATATACCGAGATTGCCCCGACGCACAAAGTGCTAACGCCCATGAAGAAAATGAGAAATAAGTCCTTCAGATCGTTCACACAAAGGTGGCACGCCTTGGCTGCTCAAGTTCGACCACCGCTGGACGACACTGAAGTGGTGGAGTTGTTCCTTAATACCCTTCCTCCAAACTTTTACAACAAAATGATTGGCTCTGACTGCAGAAACTTTACTCGTTTGGTCGCTATCGGGGAGAGAATTGAAGAAGCCATGCATGAAGGTCGGATAACCGAAAGGTATGAACATGAAATTTACTAATAAAAAGGAGAAAGAAGTAGAAGTAGCTTACGTGCAGGCCCTTGCCAAGCCAAAACCATTTTGGAATCCTTAAAATCCTTCTGCATCATGAGGAAGGTATCGGAATTATAAGCCCGGGAAGGGGACGCCAAGGCAATTTACACCTTTGCCTAGGCCCTCGTCCAAACTGTTGCCTATGTTACTGCAGAAAGGGTTGGTGGCTAAGGAGATTCCTCGTGACAATCCTCCTAAATTACTCAGGTTCGACCTGATAAAGTCTTGTGAGAACCATATGGGTGAGAAAGGCCAAGATGTGGATAATTGCCAAGCAATTCAGAACAAGGTCCAAAGCCTACTAGACAAAAATGTCTTGTCATTTAAGGAGGCACAAGCCCAACGTCGAGCAAAACCCATTACCCGTTCATGTCGAGGATGTCAATATGATTGCTAAAGAAGAGGGTAGGAACGCGCAAATGGTAAAAGTTGACGTCCACAAACTATACGAAGACTTGATTTTAACTAGCTATTACGAAAGAGGCGATGAAAATGTCCCAACTGGGAAGAGATTAGAGCGTGTCACCAAAATGATCAACATTGGCATAATCCGAAATGGAGGAAGAGGCCGAGCAAATGAGAAGATGACAGCTGTAATTGATTTATCTTCTGAGAATTCCTCTTGTAAATTTGGGGTGGGTGTGGAGATGTCAGTCGAGGAAGTAAGCACTGTCGAAATACCGAATGATGTCAACGCAGCCAACAAAACCAAACCGTTAATCATAAATGAGGGTGAAGAAGAAGCCTTAGATGCCGAATCCGAGCTCAAAGCTAAAAGAGCTTGCGGAGTTTGTGAATTTATGAAGATGGCACTAGAAAAGGGTGAAGTGGTAGATACACTGGGCCAAGCAAGTGGGAAGAATGACTACCTCGTCAAATACTCACCTTCTCCTAGATTTTTCATGGATCCTAAAGATACCGTTCCTGATGGGCGGGGGGCGGGGAGGCATGGATGACTTAATCGAGCTCAAGAAAGAAATTGTCGCCATGATGACACTAGTAATCATCGAGTTATTTGTTGAAGAAGGCCAACGGGACTCTAATGAATACGTGCTTGAACACGTGGTTATTGATTTGGCAGCCGAGGAGTTCATAAACTCAGAGCTGGGAGAGGATGAACCTGAATGGTGGTAATTCAGTTGCCGCCCTACAATCAAGACGAGATCTCACAAAAAAACCAGTTGCCAGTTTCGATCTTAAGGCAGTCCCTTGGGATTATGGGACAAATGAAGTCAATGCTATTACCCGATTAGGTCACTGTTATGCACTCGTAGAAGCTATGGAAAAGAAAGCAGTCATTAACGAGGAAGTGAAGCAGTTTTTGGTGATGATCAAATCTAGTGAGTTTGACGTGGTAGAGCAGCTAAGGAAGATGCTTGCCCAGATTTTGCTGTTGGAGTTGTTCAAGACATACGCGAAGCACAAAAATGCACCATTGAAGGTTCTGAATGAGATACACGTACTGGAGACCATTGGGGACAAGCAGTTTGAGGAGTTCATTGGGTCCATTCTCTTGAAGGGCCAAATCTCATTCTCAAACGAAGATCTTCTAAAGGAGGGATGCGATCATAACAAGGCCTTACTTATATCAGCCAAGTGTTGTGATATGATGGTGGCCCGAGGTCTTAATTGATAACGGTTTGTCCATTGGCCACCCTTCATCATCTTGGGGTTGTAAAGAGCAAATTAAGCCATCCAAGTATACCATCTGAGCCTTCAATAGTATAAAGAGACAATCGGGGAAGTTGAGCTTAACCTTTTGATCTGCCCTTGACTTATTCTCAACAAAATTCCAAGTGTTGGATATCCCTAGCGCTTCTAATTTCCTGTTGGGTCGACCCTAGATCCATGCCATCAAAGTTATACCTTCTTCTCTGCATCATATGATTAGGTTCGTCTCAGAGGGGAAACTCATAACCATTTGTACAGAAACTGATCTTTATCAATGCAATTGGTGTTTCAAAAAGTTCAAAAGAGCAAAAGTCAAATGAAAATTTGGGGCATGAAAAAGTAACGTACTTGGTACAAGTAAGGTCAATGACCAAGATAAATAAATATATAAAAGGAAAAAAAAATTGCATCAAGAGGAATATCTATGTGAAAGCCAAAAAAAAACAAAAAACAAAAAACAAAACAAAACAAAACAAAACGCTTACATTGAAAGGAAAATCATTGCAAATGCAAAAGCCATTAGAAAAAAGAGCAAAGCTCTTATGTTAAGACAATTTAAATTACAAAAGTCAAGTGCTTTCAAAAAAAAATTAGATGATATGATAATAATGCCATGACAATCACCAACTCTCAAATCCTCCTATAACAGAAGGTTCTAAGCCTTTTGAACCTTTCTTCAAACCAGCATTACAATACCTTTTCAAAGTCTCTTCAAATTGGGATGATTCAAAGTGGAAAAGGACTTCCCAAAGAGGATGCTACTTAAAGAAATGAAAGCAAGGTAAGGTTGCCTTCTCTCATCTTAAAATTTCTTGGCTTGTACACCTAGCGAAGATGTCGATTGGTTATTAATTCATTTTATAGCCACTGATACTTATCCATTGCTAAAACCATGAGCAAACCTGCACTATGGTCCTTCTAAAAGATCTTTTAGATTGGTCAATGTGTACTTATTGCAAATGAAACTCAAAGCCATGCACACTAAAGGCGCACATGAAAAACATTCTATTCTAGAAATAGTTTTGGAACAGAAATAGATTTTTCTATCTAGAAAATCTATTTCTAGAAGAGTTTCTAAGCAAAAATAATCGTTTGATAACAATACAAAATTTCTACTCTAAAAATAGAAATTCATTTGATAACAACACAAAATTTCTTCCTTTTGGACGGCGGCAGACCAGTGGATAATGGTAACGGACGATGGCGGTGGCGACAGCAACGGCGGCGGTCAGTGACCGACGGTGGCGGTCAGCTGCGACCGGCAATGATCAACGATCGGTGGCCAACGACCAACGGCAACCGGCGGTGGTGGCCGACGACACCACCGCCGGTCGCTGTCAGTTGCGATCGGCGACCGAATGCCAGTCGTTGGCTAGCAGCGGTCGATAGCAATCGGCGGCCGGCGACCGATGACAATCGGCGGCCGCGACCGACGACGCCGCCGTCGGTTGCCGTCGATCGCAGTCGGCAGCCGACTGCCGGCAACAGGTGGCAACGGCAACGAATGATGAGAAAAATTTTTTATTTCTCATTTTTGTTCAAGAAATAGAAAAGTTGAAAATTTTTACTTCTAATTTCTACTCCAAACCTATTTCTCGAACAATAATCTATTTCAGAAATAGAAAAGTGAAATAATTTTACCAAACGGATTTCTATTTCAGAATTGTTTCGGAATAGAAAATGTTTTTTCTAGAACAAAATTTTTTTTTATCATGCACCCCCTAAAAGAGTGAGATATATTGAGTGATTAGTTTGTTTCCCACATGAATAGATGGGATCAAACAGCCCTTTTCTTGAGGATATGCAAGAAGCCCTTTCTAACTAGGTGCCTTTGCTTCTGTTGACACGTGATTTTTAGTCGACGTATTATTAAAAGTAAAAATCGATATTTAGGTTTCGATCACTATAGAACCCCATCTCTTGGCCAAAAAGTGTTATTTTTCATTTCTTTCTTTTGCATTGTTGTTTTAAGTAATTTGTAGCTCATTTTCAAAAAATAAAAAATAAAAATAAAAATTTAAACAGTTGACTTTTTAGTCAACCCATTGACTAAAAGTTAACCCCAAATCAAAAATTGACTTTTTACTCAAAAAGATTCCATTTAACTTTAATTTCACTTATGTTAAATCAATTTATTGAAAACTCAAAGATTTGACCAAAAAAACTACATTTTATGAAAAATCAACTAAATGGTTGACTTTACCTTATCAAAAAAAAAAAAAAAAAACTAAATGGTTGACTTTTCTTTACCAAAAAAAACTAATCGGTTGACTTTTGACTAAACCTTTAAGTAAAAAAGTGAAAAAATATATATAAAAAAATGCAAAAATACATTTCTTTTAATGCCAATTTGACTTTGTGTCAAAAATTTCACAAAATTCGATGAAGAATCTTAATTTCTGAATTTTTCAGTTTTAGGTCCTAGATCGACCAAAAATAAAATTAATTTTATTCTAGTCATAATTAGGTATAGATCTTTCGTTGACATTTGGTTTAAAGACTATTTGAAATTTACCTGTGCATTTAATTTTGTGATTTACTGAGTCAAAATGCGAATTGCCTTTTTAAGCCCTAATTGTGGGACCAAATCGATCATTCATAACTTGTAAACAGACGATTGTTTCTCATTTATTTTCTTAAGATAAATCCAAATCTAAAATTAATTTTGGGAAATTCACACCAAAACTCATCAATTTGAAGAATTTTATCTTCCTAAGCACAAGAAAATCAAACAATTAAGCTTCCATCGTCAAAATTCGAATGGACCGATTCATGGTTATGGTTTAATTTCATAAATCTAAGTCCAATTTTAATATTAAGCTTAGATTTATTTTTTACCTAAGCTGAAGCACTTCAATTCAAGGTCAATTTGAATATGGTAAATGATCTCACATATGGGTAGGTCGTTAGATAGGGCGATTGTGACACTAATTGAGTTCAATTTTTGTTAATTTACAATTTTGTCCATTGAATTGCAAATTTTACCAAGTTAACCCTTTAGGCCCAATTCAAAGCACCCATAGTTTCAACTCGTTGTTTTTCAATATAATGATTTAATTAGGTCAATAAAAGATCCCTAAATCACGTTCATAAGGTTTGATTAGCTTAACTGTATCTTAATCGCCAATTTCTTCATAAAAATGATAAAATTCCTTTTTAATTTTGTCCTTTAATAACCAAATTGCATTAATTTTAGAGCCACAGGGGTCCCAAGTGGACAAAACAGCTGAAACTGGACCAAACCAGTCAAGAACCGAACTGAACTAGTCTAACCGATCTAACCGGCCGCCGGCAGGATTGGTCGATTCAGGCCCTTTCCGACCTATTCCTGACCTCTAAAGACTGGTTTTGGAATCTTCTTAGGGTGCGTTTGATAACATTTCTATTCAAAAATTGTTTCTGGGAACAGAAATACAAAAAAATATTTTTGCTCTAGGGAACAATTTTTGAACAAAAAAACGCGTTTGGTAAATCTATTCTAGCAATATAAAAGGAACAAAAATATGTTTAGTAAATTTGTATAATTTTTTAATTTCTTTTAATTTTTAAATATTTTTTTATTTTTCTATTTTCTTTCTTATTTTTCTTATTTTCTTATTTATTTTTCCTTTTTTTTTTTTTTCTTTTTCATTTTTTCTTTTTTCTTCTTTTGGCCGGTCGTTGGCCACGACCATGGCCGACAACCGGCCCTTGTGGGCCGGTTGCCTCGCCCAGCCACGGCAAGGCTCATCGTCCCCGGCGAGGCCGAGCCTCACCGTCACCGGGCAAGGCTAGGCCTCGCCTTGGTTGGGCGAGCTCGGCCTTGCCGAATCGGGGCAAGATCGAGCTCGCCCGGCCGGTGCGAGATTGGCCTCGCCGGGGGCCGGCGACACTCCGGTGAGGTCGCCGGGCCTCGATGGCCGGTCACCGGCCATGGCTGAGGCCGGCCACCAGCCAAAGAAAAAAGAAGAAGAAAAGAAGAAGAAAAAAGAGAGAATAAAATAGAGGAGAGGGAAAATTTGTTCTTAAATTTTGTTCCGAAACAAGAAACAAAATTTTTTTGTTTCTTGTCTCTGTTTCAAATGTGTTTCGGAAAAAAATAGATTTGGAACAAAAACGCAAACAAACGCGTTTTTGTTCCTTTTTTGTTCCCTGGAAAAAAAAAAACAAAAAATCTGTTTAAAAACAAAATTAAGAAACAAAAACAAACACCCCCTTAATGCCAATTTCACTTATGCACCTTCAATTTCCCAAAATTTTATAGATTGATCCTCAAATTTCAACAAATTGTAAATCAACACATAATCAGACATTTCAACACAATTCTCAATTTTGGCTCGAGTTTTTATAAATCAAACCCACTAGATCAATTACCCAACACCTCGAGATCATCATAGAGCATTCAAAATCAATTTTTGACTATTGGATCGAAATTTCGACCGTCAGATCGAACCGATAGCCGAAATTGCTTAATTTCGGGAGTATATGAATGAAATTTTCCCTCCATTTTGAGGGGGGCTCATTTCTGCATGAAAATTCTCTCTCCTCAGTATCTCTCTCTTTTCTCTCTCAATTCTCCTGCCAAAACAAGGTTTTCTCCCTCTCTTTAGTTCAGTCCGACTGAATCTCTCTCCGGAGAACTTTTGCCGCTAGTTTTAGCCCCCGCCAGCAGTCTTCAGCCTTGCACCATCATCCAGTAAGAGCCAAATCTGTTCGTGCGAGTCTGATCTCCTCTGACAGCATCCAAATCAGTCCAATTTTGGACCGGTTCTATTTTCCCTCGTTACAAGCTGTTCAGCCACCTCTCGAAGCTATCCCTTGTTGTCCAGATCTAGTCCTTGGCGATTTGTGGAGGTTTGATGGAAGTTTCGGCAAAAACTTCGATTGATTTCAATCAAAATCGACAAAAATCGCAACGAAGGTAATTTCTCAATCCTGAACCCCATGAAGTAAGGCCAAATTAGCCGGTCGGGGCTAGGGTTCAATATTAGTGACATATGCTCATCAATGATTTTGCTGAAGTTTGAATGTGATTGATTAAATGAGTGTGAATGATTGTGCTTGATTAGTCTTAAATCTGCAATTTCGTCGCCTTAGGACTGACTTACTGTTTTAAGCAAAATGGTGTCTGAAACGACCTTGTTTCAACTCAAGTCCTCTTAGGATTAGATAATAGACATCCCAAGCTTCGAAACGATATGTTGCACACCCTAATCAAGCATCATTTGACCCATGAAAAACAACTCTGAAGATGAGTGATTCTGCTGTAGTTCTGTTGGATTTTCAATTTTGTTTTTGCTTCAAAATGAGAATTTACTATTTTTGTGTAGCCTTATGTGATAATTTTTGGACAATTTTTCCTTCATGATTTTTGGATGTGGTTAACTAAGTCAGATCTACTTAGATCGAAGCCTAGGTCACTATGTTTCATATTGATATCTGATTTTGTTATTTTTATGCTGATTTTTGTGTCAAGTTTTGGAAGAACTTTCCTGCATGAAAGTTGCTCATAATTGTGTGAAAAATATCCTATAACTCTTAATTGTGTGAAAAATATCCTATAACTCTTTTCATGATCTTTGGATGTCCTTAACTAGATCAGATCTACTCATATTTGAGCCTAGGTCTGTTTGTTCCTTATTGAGATTTGATTTTGTTATTTTTGTGCTGATTTTCGTGTTGAGTTCTGGAAGAATTTTCTTAATAAAAGTTGCTTATAATTGTGTGGAGAATATCCTACAATTTTTTTTTTTTTTTTTTTTTTTGGTGATTTTTGGATGAGTTTATTTAGGTCAAAATCGCTTAGATTTGAACATGGGATAGTTTGTTATGCATTGGTCCGAATTTTGTTTTAATTAGATTGAGTCCACAAATGCACCTATTTGGTCTCAAATCTGTTATGAGAGTTGAAATACATGATAAATATGTTCAATTGATACATGCTTTGCAAAGTCTTAACGTTGGCAAGTGAGTCAATTGCATGAGTTAAGGTTAAAACGTTCTGCATCGGTACATAGTGTAAATGTACATCTCTATTCTGTCATTTTGTTGTAATTCGTGCGATCACATTTAAGTTTTGAATCCTTAACGAGAAACGTTTATCATTGCATGTTCTGTATGTAGAATTTTTCAAAATTTTTACACTTCTTGACATAGCTGAAACCGTGAATGTTCTATGAAATCAATTCTGAAATGAAATCTTACCAGTGTTTGTTCGAGACATTTAAAGACTAAATTTTGAGATGGTGTCCTTTTGACACTTAAACCTCATGTTACAAGATTTGAGTACATGTTTGCATCATTGCACTTGAGTGTCATTCTGCATGTTAAATTTGTGCAGCAAGAGTGTATGTTTATCAAGAAACTCTCAAGCATTTTATCATGAATCTTAAGTCATCTTGTATTGTCATCGAATTGTATGACATATTTTTATGCTGATTTAGGGTTAGATGATTACCTAAACTGTTTGTCACATCTAATTCTAAATCACATGAGATATTTTCATGTTATTTGTGCATTACTTGAATGATTTTGAGATTTATTAATGCATGTTTGTGTTCTAATTTTTAGTTACCAACATGCACACCTTTTGAAATCTTGATCTTAGAGCACCTAACGGACCTAGTTTGGACTCGACCCTTCTAGGAAGTCAAGAAGCATGCTTAGAAGTTTCCAATGCCACTTATTTCATATCAATCACTCATTGTTTGGGCCATTTTCCATTTTTTTTTTTCAAAACTAGATCAAAATTTGGACGTAAGATCAAATTCAAACTCCTATTCTAACCCTTGTTTGGACAAACCTTTAATATTTTTGTTCCATTTTTTCTATTAGGATTATGCACTTGGCTTCTTAACAATATGCATCCCTTTTTGTGACCGAAATGATCATAAGCCACGAATCTTTGGAAAGCTTGTTCATATACACTAACTTTTTGTCTTTGATTCTTGAAAGCTTGTTCGTAAGCAAGGCAAGGCATGAAAGTTGCTATTAATTTGCCAATGACAAGTGGGCGATGACCTTGTATTTGACAATCGACGGCGAGATGTCCTCCTATAGGAGAATTAGGGATTTCTACTTATTGAGTCATCGACTCACTCTTGTTGTTTTCACAATTTCAGGTGTGTGATGGGTAAACCAATCCTGCTGCCTATCTATCCCAACCTCCCTATTGATATGACTATCACCATAACAGACATAGTAGACTTAGAAGGAGACATCACTTATCAGAAGAAAACTACCACCTTATGGGTTCAAGAAGGGAATGAACCTAGCATGGGGTTCACTTTTGGGAGCAACTTTGTAGAGGAGCTAGGCTACCCCAGCCTTTTGATTGACTATATATGGTAACGAAAATAAGTAGCCCAGGACTAGGATGAGCATGTAATCAAAACAGCTCTTGATATGTGAATATATGTATGAATATATGTTACTTTTATTTGCTTGGCTTGCATATGTCTTGCCCGGCTTTCATGTTTTTTTTTTTTTTTGTATAGGGATTGTTTATGATCACTTCTGCATGTGTTTAACTGAAGATAAAAGACTTTCGGAACGTTCGACATTGCTTGGGGCGTTGATGCTAATCTGTCGAATCATGATCTTGTGCCAAAGGTGGAGTCAGGGTGTGATAAATTTGGCTAAGTTTCCTTCATGAAAAATGTTTTTTGAGGCATTCCCTAAAACATAATAAAATTTTATAATTTTATGAGCCCATATGATAAGGTAACGATGCCGATTTCGGGAATTTCTTGAAACTGTTTTTTACCCAGGATAAGAGGATCACATGCCCAACTTGAAAGGAAAAGGGGCTACATGCCTAACTTAAAGAGCAAGCTAATCTAGAGTCTTCTTGACTTGAAAATAAGAATGCATTAAATGCTTTTGGATCTTAGTATGTTAAAGAGAAGAAACTTGGAGAGCAAGTTGAGTAATGTGAACATATCTAAGCCTAATAATTGTACGAAATCTAGGCAATTAATGAAAGAGGTGAGTTATCTAGCTTAAGTGTCCCCTAAAAGAATAGGCTGTAGTCACACCTAACCTAAAAATTGGATAGCAAGTATTCATTTCGTTATTACAAGACTTGGATAGCCCAATAAGAGAAAGAAGAAGTGTTGCCCTAGGAAATAGGCTTGTCATATCTTCCTCCTTAGCCTTGCCACCTTATGCACTTAGGCTTGCCACCTAAAGAAATCATATTGGTCCATTTGAAAGGGTAATGATGAGAGGTTTGCCCATAAGCAGAGATATTCCTCCCCATTACCACACATAGCACCCCACTTCTCCCTCACTGACACCTTCTTTTCTCTCACGCCCTCTCACTGTCACCCTCTTTCCCTCTCTTAGCCTTGCTCGCCCATCATCTCATTAGACGGCCTTCTCTTGATAAAACCACCTACAGTTCATCGAGATTCATCGAGGTTCATCGAAGGTAAGTAGAATTCATAATCATTAGCTAGGGCGATATGCTATGTCGTGGAGTTTTAGCTATGTACTTTCTCATAAGTAGCCGTTTTTATGTTGCGGGTCTATTTTGTATGGTTTGCTCATGTTTGGGCTAAAATGGAAGATAATAAACTGGCTTATGCACCACATCATATATGATCATTCAATGAAAGAATAAGACCGTCGTCACATAGTGTTGGCGGCGATGCCTCGTTCATGAGAATGGGATGCTCTGGTTAAGCTAGGATGTCTAAGTTGAGTTCGGATGCCTTGGGTGAGCTAGCCCCCAAGATGCCTAGGTTAAGCCTAGATGCCCTAGTTAAGCTAGGATGCCTAGCTTGAAGTTGGATGCCTCGGTTGAACCCGGATGCCATGATTGAGCTAGGATGTATGTTAATGAACTTTTTATGCATGTCGGTATGTTTATTACTATTTGACTTGATGTGTTTATGGTTGACTTGAAGGTAAGCATGCATGGAAGTTAAACCGAAGGGAGACACATGAGTGGTTGAGGTGAAGTGGTAATATTGTTATCGATCTGCCATCGACATTGTAATACTAGTACTCTCCATGCTAGATTTGATGACGAATAGTCATCCTAATAAAGGCTTAGGGGTTTTTACTTACAAAGTTGTGAACTCACTTCTTATTTTTCAGACTTGTAGGCAAGAAAGCATCATGTCGGTTTTGGAAGCCGCAGTCACATTAGAGAAGATAGGAGTTTCCCCTGAGCTATGTGGAAACTTGTAGTATGGGTTAAAAAGGAGAAATGACTTGTAGAAATAAGGCTTGTAAATGAACCACCGCCCGCAGCGGCGCAGTTGGCTTGGGCTCTCTCCCCCTCACGAAGGGGAGAAGTTCAAATCCCAGAGACGTCGTTAGGGATTCTTACCTTGAGTACTGTGGTGGTGGGTCCTGCAGTCACTCCCCTAGGGTTTGCTCGCCGGCTGTCGGCTTACGGGGTTCCCTAGGTCACTAAAAAAAATAAATAAATAAATAAAAAATAAGGCTTGTAAATGAACTATTGTAATATAAAGTAACATATTATGTGTTACGTGTGATGTATGTCCTAATCTTGTAGCCGTTATTTGTCTGAGGAGTTATATATTCACGCTTCCACTTGTGCATGATAACAACAAAAGAATTGGGACGACGACGAGCCTGAAACGTCGTGAAAATAACCTTTGTTGCTCGTGATCCCAGAGATAGAGTTGGGGTTGTGACACCCAAAACCTTAAAGTAATATCCATTTTGGATTTTTATTTGAAAAAAATATAAAAATTTCAAATAAAAGCCTGAAGTATATATTATTTCAAATAATGGTTTCAAGTGGCCAAATTGTTTTAAATAAGATCCTAAAATGACCAAATTATCTCAAATAAAGACTTTTGGTCAATCGATGATTATTTCAACTATCAAAGATGGCTATTTTAGTAAAAAAATTATAAATATTTTTTGTTGATTTTTTTTTTCTCTTCCTCCTCGACTATTGCCGACATCACCTAGGCATTATTAGGTGACCCCACGTAGGTTGTGCAGGCGAGGGTGACCCTCCCTTATTGCCAATGAAGGCGGCCATCGCTTGAGTCTAGCGACATCCACCATGGCTAGCAAAGGGAAGAGGGAAAAAGAAAAATGAAAAATGAAAAATGAAAAGAAAAAAAAGAAAAAAATTAAAAAGGGAAAATTAAAAAAAGGGTTAATACCCTAAAAAACCCCAAACTGGTACACCTATGACAAATTTACCCAAACTATTTTTTTGACCACCAAAAACCCCAACCGGTACATATGTGACAGATCTACCCTCCGTTAGCTTCCGTTCGATTTTGCCATTAATTTTGCGACGTGGTTGCGACGTGGCAAGTCATGTGGAAATTCACAAGTTTAATACCGTTAAAAATCCCAAACTGGTATATTTATGACAAATTTACCCCAAACTAGTATGTTTATGACAAATTTACCCCAAGCAAGTATATTTACGACAAATTTACTCTAAATTAATTTTTTCGATCATAAAAAACCTAAATTGGTACATGTGCAGCACACTTACCCTCTTTCAATTTTCTCAAATTTGACCGAGTTGTTATGTCCAATCAATTTTATTTTTCGGATTACTCTAATATTGCCTCTATATCATTAATACTTGATTTTTTTTTTCTTTTTATTAGAATCATTATTAGAAAACTATGCAAAGACTACCAAATGTGCACTTCATTCTTGTGCCGAGAGGATGCCCATTAACTAAAAGATGGACAGATTGCTTGCGCACATATACAAAAGAATCACACTCAAAGTATACCTGAAATCAATGACAAATATAAGTGATTTTGATTCCAGCATTTCAACGAGCATGTGATATACAAGTCAATCATACCATTCACATGCAACTTCCATGTTAAAATGTTGACACACTTAAGATTCAAGATAAGAAAGACTATGTAACGCTAATAAGGACATGGACTAACACGAATGACCAGCAAAGCAAGAGTAATATGTAAACATTGTGGACAAGTAGTAAACCATGTGGGGCTGAGACATACAAACATAAAGCCAAGTTTATCACAAACCAAAAACGAGTGAAGCAACCACGATATGTGTACTTCTTTTGTATATGTGCAGAAGCGATCTATCCATCTTTTAGTTAATGGGCATCCTCTCAGCATAAGAATGAAGTGCACATTTGGTAGTCTTTGAATAGTTTTCTAATAATGATTCCAATAAAAAAAAAAAGTATTAATGATATGGAGAAAATGTTAGAGTAATCCAGAAAATAAAATTGGTTGGTAATCACAACTCGATCAAATTTGGGAAAATTGAAAAAGGGTAAATGTGCTGCACGTATACCAATTTAGGTTTTTTATAATCGAAAAAATTAATTTAGAGTACTTTACCAAAAAAAATTAATTTAGAGTAAATTTTTCGTAAATATACTTGCTTGGGGTAAATTTTTCATAAATATACCAGTTTGGGGTAAATTTGTCATAAATATACCAGTTTGGGGTTTTTAACGGTATTAAACTTGTGAATTTCCACATGGCTTGCCACGTCAAAGAACCACGTCAAAGAAATTAACGGAAAAATCTAACGGAAGCTAACGGAGGGTAGAACTATCACATATGTACCAATTTGGGATTTTTGATGGTCAAAAAAATAGTTTAAGGTAAATTTGTCACATGTGTACCAGTTTGGGGTTTTTTAGGGTATTAACCCTTAAAAAAATTGAAAGACAAATATGCCCTTAGACTGGCAAGATCATAGCCTTTTTATAGACTGAACGACTACTTAAAGCCTTTATTTAAGAAAATAATGAAACTCCATTTTAAGTTGTTTAAAAAAATGAGAGTATTTTATAACCTCATTAGAAATTTTCTCGAGAAAACGACCCAACGTGAAGTGATTGTTTGAATTTTTCCCTTTTTCCCATAATGCAAGCTAAAAATTTCTTGAGATAACCCTAAATGATCGTAGGAGCGTGGCCGTTTGGGAAGAACAAGCCCCTTTGCTTTTGTCCCCCCCCCCACGTTTCCTCACTCTCCAGGGAGCAGAAATCACAACCGACTAACCCAAATCGCGATTTCGACTTCTCTTCTTCGCTCTTAGTGTACTTTAAGAGCACCATTGCAGGCGACATGCTACTGAGGAAACGAGGTGAACCTCGATCACCCACCCATCATGATCTCGTCACGTCGAATCAGTACTATATTATTTGACATATCATTCGATTGTACTTATTTTTCCTTCCGCTTCGTTCTCCTTTACGAATAGCATCACAAGCTGTGAGACTGAGAATCTTCTGATGCTGCAGGAACAGTTACGTGCTTGAGCTCTCAATGCGGTAAAGTCTATAATGCTTCCAAGAAGTTCTTGTCGTTGAATCAGCCTCCTCCATGGCACAGTGCAAATGCCGGTGTTTCCTCTTTCAGTGAAGCTACGCGTGAAGATTCAAGAAAACTTAACGATGTGGCAAAATCAGTCGACGGCATCTGCAGTATCTTGAAAAGGGGTCCTTGGGGACCTTCCGTAGAGAGTGCCCTTTCGATGCTCGACGAAATGCTGAAGCCAGAATTGGTTATCGGGGTCTTGAGGAGAATGGAGGACTTCGATCTAGCTCTACATTTTTTTCGCTGGGTGGAGATGAAAACCAACCAAGCTCATTGCCCAGAGGCGTACAACATGCTCCTCATGGTAATTGCGAGGACAAGAAAGTTTGATAGAATGGAAGAGATATTAGAAGAAATGAGTCTTGCTGGATTCGGTCCATCTAACAGTGCGTGTGTTGAGTTAATCTCGATTTGTGTGAAGTCGCGGAAGCCCAGAGAAGCTTTTCAGCTGATTCAGATGATGAGGAAGTTCAACTTTCGGCCTGCATTTTCAGCGTATACCACCTTGATTGGTGCTCTTTCTGCAGTTCAGGAGTCTGATCTCATGCTCACTCTCCTTCACGAAATGCAAGAGCTGGGTTATGAAGTGAGCTTACATTTGTTTACAACCATTATCCGTGCATTTGCAAGGGAGGGCCGAGTTGATGCTGCCCTTTCTCTGTTGGATGAAATGAAGAGCAACTCTTTTCAAGCTGACATAGTTCTGTACAATGTCTGCATTGACTGCTTTGGTAAGGTTGGTAAGGTGGATATGGCATGGAAATTCTTTCATGAAATGAAAGTTCATGGTATAATGCCTGATGACGTGACATATACCAGTATGATAGCGGTCCTCTGCAAAGTGAATAGATTGGATGAAGCTGTGGAGTTATTTGAAAAGATGGATCGCATTCGGGATGTCCCCTGTGTTTATGCCTATAATACATTGATCATGGGTTATGGATCAGCTGGGAAGTTTGAGGAAGCATACAGTTTACTCGAGAGACAGAAGGCAAAAGGGTGCATTCCAGGTGTGATAGCATATAATGGCATTCTTACTTGCCTAGGGAGGAAGGGAAGAGTGGAAGAGGCATTGAGGATTTTTCATGAGATGAAAAAAGATGCAGCTCCTAATCTTATAACATATAACGTCCTGATAGACATGCTTTGCAAGGCAGGGAAACTTGAAGCTGCATCTGAAGTTAGGGATGCCATGAAGGAAGCTGGGTTGTTTCCTAATGTAATAACAGTTAACATAATGGTTGATCGCCTCTGTAAGGCTGAAAAGCTTGATGAGGCTTGTTCTATATTTGATGAAATGGATCGTATGGTCTGTACCCCTAATGCATTTACATTTTGTTCGCTAATTGATGGCTTAGGAAGACATGGCAGAGTTGATGATGCCTATAGGCTTTACGAGAAGATGCTCGATTCAGGTCATGTTCCAGATGCAGTCGTTTTTACCTCCCTCATTAAGAACTTCTTCAAGTCTGGCAGGAAGGAGGATGGACACAAGATATACAAGGAAATGGTCCAGAGGGGCTGTTCTCCTGATCTGACACTTCTTAATACCTACATGGATTGTGTGTTTAAAGCTGGTGAGACAGAGAAAGGAAGGTCTTTATTTGAGGAAATAAAAGCTCAGGGATTTACTCCAGATGCAACGAGTTATTCTGTTTTGATACATGGCCTTGTGAAAGCGGGTTTTGCCAATGAAACCTATCAATTGTTCTATGCAATGAAGGAGCAAGGTTGTGTTCTTGATACCCGTGCTTACAACACTGTGATTGATGGATTCTGCAAGTCAGGTAAGGTTAACAAAGCTTATCAGCTACTGGAGGAAATGAAGTCCAAGGGTCACCAGCCCACGGTTGTTACCTATGGCTCTGTCATTGATGGGCTTGCCAAGATTGATAGGCTTGATGAGGCATACATGCTTTTTGAAGAGGCTAAAGCGCAAGGAGTGGAGTTAAATGTTGTAATTTATAGCAGTCTTATTGACGGCTTTGGTAAAGTGGGTAGAATCGATGAAGCATACTTAATCATGGAAGAGCTTTTGCAAAATGGTTTGACTCCCAATGTTTACACTTGGAATTGTTTACTCGATGCATTGGTGAAAGCAGAGGAAATAGATGAAGCCCTAGTTTGCTTTCAATCCATGAAAGACCAAAACTGCGATCTCAACCATTTCACTTACAGCATTATCATAAATGGTCTCTGCAAAGTTAGAAAATTCAACAAAGCCTTTGTGCTTTGGCAGGAGATGCAGAAGAAAGGTCTGAAGCCAAATACGTTGACCTACACGACGATGATATCAGGACTTGCAAAAGCTGGGAACGTTGTGGATGCTAATGGGCTATTTGAGAGATTTAAGGCTAGTGGCGGCATACCTGATTCTGCCACTTGTAATGCCATAATAGAAGGGTTAAGCAGTGCAAATAGGGCAATGGATGCATACTCACTATTTGAGGAAACTAGGTTAAAAGGTCATAAGATTCATACAAAAACATGTGTGGTTCTTTTAGATGCATTACATAAGGCTGAATGTCTTGAGCAGGCAGCAATCGTCGGTGCTGTTTTGAGAGAAATAGCAAAGTCTCAACATGCTTCTAAACACTGGTAACATGTTATAAGTTCATCCCATTGCAGAGGGAGGAGGTTCTGTGGTTTGCTAGAAATAGCTTCTTGAGCCTCAAGGTGACATCTCATCGTGTTGGAGTGATCATTAGGCTATTCACTTACAGAGTCTCTTTGGCCTCCATTGAGGGAATTCTATCCCTCTCGATTCTTCATTTCAGCATCATTGGTTTATAGGTGCACCCTTGAAGAATCATATCAGTGACACACTTGTTATTGATACAATAGGGTGAATCAAAATAGGCATGCACAATGAGTTGGAAGTACAATATATTTTTCTAATAAATTGCCCAATCCAGTAGGCCAAATTTTAATTGGAGCATTTAGGTGGTGACATTTCTCTAGTCTCCTCTTATGTGTCAAATCGTAATCTCTCTCAGACCTAATATGAGACTTACAACCACATAGACTTCCTCTCTTATAGCATTAACTTTCTTGTAATGTTGGCCTATCTGGTCATGATCATATTTGGTGGGTAAGACTCCAAGGATGGCCTAACAGGTTTGACAGTCATTCATTTTATGCATCACCTCGTCTTAAATGAGTTCGATAGGTGGCTCTCATGTGTAGCTTTTTGTCGTGGGTGATAGTTCCTAGTCTTCCAGTTGGTGTGTTACATTTATGCCGTTTGTAATGATTGGACTTGACCCATACCAGCCAAGTGCACAAAAGGAGTATTCAGGTAGTGATATTTTTGGGGGCGTGAATCTCTACTTATGTATCAAGTCACAAGCTACTCTCTGGCCAGATATGGAGCATGGGATGCTACAATTTTTCTTGGTATAGTCGCATCAAGATTATTGGGAGGAGGCAACTTTTTGTTGTACTGCAGTTTACCTAGTTTTCTTCTTTTCCAAATCTGAACAAAATACTGTGCACTGCAAGAGAAGGTGAAGTTTTCCTTTGTAAAATGAATAATTAGGGCTGCAAGCCTGCAATAAGAATATTTGTGATGATGATCTCTAGCTGTAATATAATCTGTGACTTGCATTTGATCAGTAGTTTATTCGGGTGGATTGTTGTCTGTATTTTCAGGCTCTCAATGAAAGGGTATGCATATATTCCTGCAGATGGTCAATTTGTGGGACTGTGGTGCAATTTTGGTTAAAAGAAGAGTTCATGTGCATTTTCATCATAATGATGATGCTGCAGTAGTTTTGCTGAAGGTGTAATATCCTCCATTAATTCAGGCACTTGGATTTTCTGCTCAGATACCATTATACCTTTGAAAGACTGACAAACCTCATCCAGATTAAAATCTGCCTGAAAGTTACATTTTGTGACTTGGTAATTTGAGTACGTGTTTAAGCCAAATAGTTCAGAATTGTTTTATTTGTAAATCACAGCAACAAAAATTGAGAAGAGGAAAGATAGGTGAGAGAATATATCCATTGTAGTGTTGTAATTCAGTTTTGCCACATTCTATATCTTTTATCCTTGCTTCTCGCATTTAGTGAGAGATAAATTTATGATGTTTTAATCAGCAACCCCGCCTCTTCTCCAATTTGATTAATGGAAGACATCCATATAACATTACTTGCATGCTTGGTCATGGGCCAAATGCAAATACTCCAATTTTTTACCCTCTCATTCTCATATGTCCCTTCTATGTCAGCTACTTTTAAGGATAGCATTGTTAAAGAGTAGGGTCATTGAATGTGAATTTTTTCAAGCTCCCTTGTCAAAGACATCAGTGAGAGCAAACTTCTGCCATAGAGATCTCATTATATTGCAGTCTTTGAGTACATGAGGCACAGAGGTCTTTGGCTACGTCAAATTGAGTGTGGGTTCATGCTACAAGATTTGTAATGTAGAGAGGACCAATTAAGGCATGTTTCTGCTATGATGAGCTCTTATTGCTATAAAATCACATGACTGGGGAAAATCTGGCATGCCTACTCTTTCATTGGGAGGCAGTGTTGTGGGAAGACGGCAGATTTAAAGTTGTGCTACAGAGAACTGCGGAATTGGTGGGGAGGATTGTGATACATTCGTCGATATAGTTGAAGGTGGTTTTCTTTTATATAGCAACTTGTCTTTTAAAGCTCTCATCAACATGAGAAAACAGCTTGAAAAACTGGATTTCGGTGCAAAGCTGTGAATCGTACATCTTTGGTTGCAGGTTCCTTGCTCAGATCTTGTATTCTTCATATGTTGCTGAATTATATGATTCAAATTTGATAATAAATTTTTAGGTTTCATTTCAAGTTTTAGTAACTTCAGTAAGCCATGTTTGTTGGTTACTTGGCTTCACCCCGCAACATAATTTCTAGAAGTTCTTTGGTTTGATTGACTGGTGATCAATGCCAAGAGTGAACACAACCTTTTCAAGTCCCCAATAGCACACATGTTTTTAAGAAGGAATTATGGCACATCTTTGTAAGGTCATATAACCCGTAAACTCCAACATTCTTCTTAACTTTTGCTTGGAGACTGCCAGGGTAAAGAAGGGTGGGGCTTACTCGTGGTGGGCGAGTGGTGAGTGATGAGGAAACTTCAACTAAAGCCTAATGCCCAGGAGAGTGGCTAGAGGCCCAAACCTTAATCACACCAAAATTTTTTGAAATGTACCGAAGCTTTCATTAGATTTTTTAGCTTGATAACTTTCACACCAATCAATTCCTAGATGAACATGCAAATATTGTGTCTTGCATTTCTGCCGTTAAGGAAAACATCATGCTTAATTGAAATTCAATCTTTCGATTAGTTACTTGTGAAGATGTTAGGGCAAGTCAAAGTGTGAGTGCAATGCTGAATACTAGAATAAAGCTTAGTGGGAGCAGCTTTTATTATCCTATGTTAATGAGTCCTTTTGTTGATGGCTTCTATGGTTTTTTGAGATGACTGATTAGATGGCTATCATCTAGATGCTTCTAAGCCAATGGGAACAAGAAATCAGTGCTGATACTTGCAATAACTGCTGTCCTTTGAATATTTCATGTGCTGTCTTTAGCCATTCAAGTTTTCTCATGGGGCATCTCTAACTGTTTACTACATCCAAGAGCAAGACCAGAACAATTCAAACAAGATAGGAAGTGTATGTATTTCTGAACCTTGCTCAAGGTGATGGAAATGGTTAATTTAGGCCAGTACGAATACATGTCAGGGGAGCTGTTGATGGGTTGGCTGGCATTGGACGTGTAAATACATTTGTGTCAGCAGCTGCATGGCCATCAACATGCTTTGTCTTTTCTCATGTGCCTTTTGAAGTCAGCAGCAGAATCTCCTGCAAGCTCTTGCCAATGATGATTCTTCAGAAGCCAGAGGTGGCCAGGGTGGTGATTTGTCGGGAGTTGTGTTGACAGCTCAGTTGGGCTAAGCCAGGGAGGAAGTAACGCAGCTACTATCCACAGAGATCTAATTTTGAGAGGTTATGAGACCATCAGAGCAGATAGTCTGGAACTTCTATTGTTGGACCAAGTGGAAATGCCCTCCCATGCAGATGCTTGATCATACCGGTGATGACGTTGAAATAGAATGGGATAGTGTCAGTGGTTCCTCCATCTCTTTGGATATGAAGAACCCTCCTAGTCATTTTCCTCCTTTCCATTTTGTGCAAGCTATTACATCTTTATTGAACTAACTGTTTGAAAGACAAATGGAGAGAATGCTGAGGACTTCTTTCTTATGGTTTCAGAATTGCTTTGACAAGGCTATTTAGCTAAACTTGTTGAGAAATATTGTGAGTAATAAGGGTAAAATCGTAATTTAGTTATAAGTAGGGTTAAGCGTGTATATATATATACTTGTAACCCTTTTTCATTTTGATTATCAGAAAATAATTATCCTTCACATGGTATCAGAGCTACACTTTAAAAAAGATAAAAATAAAAACCCTAGCTGCCAGATTACCGGAGACCACTGTTCCGTCACCGGAAAAGGCCACGCCTCCGGCCGGCAACCTATGATCTGTCATCGTTCGAGTCCCGCCTTGGGAACGCATTGATCAGCCTTGTGATTGCTACTCGTTTCCCCATCATCGCAAATTCTTCTATCAAACTTTGCTTATCAGTTCCGTATGAGAGTCCTCCGACGAAAATCTTAGAAGACGACATGCACTCGCGTGGCTCGTGTGAAGAGAATCGAGGCCCTATCCGTGCGCGTGAAGATCTATGGAGTATTGATCAAAGTGGGCTGAGTTTCGAAAGAAGCTGGGCGCTTGATATATCGTCCCCGATTGTTGTCGCGGAGATCGAAGTCAACCTCGACGCTTCGACTTGAGGATTCGTGCGGAGGGCATCGATTCCAGGCGCTGCCCACTTCAATTTCCTCCACAAGGAGTGTGTGACTAGAGGAATTGAGTTCGTCTCGGTGCTGCTGCTTTGGACATATATATATATATATATATATATATATATATATTTTAAATTCATGTTTGTGATGTGAGGAGTTATAAGGTGGGTCTAGTGTCATGGGCGTTGCACCCAAAACTTGCAAGCATCCAATTGGTCTTCTGAGAATAGGCCCCCACATTCTCAATCCGCCATTCTCGGTATAGGTCAGTTGCATACTCATCAAGTTGCTGAAGAGCTATCTGTCTGATTTGTTACAATCCTCGAAAGCTATAATTGGTTTTGCAGCGTAAATTTCTCCTTTGCTTTATTGAGGTTTAGATGCGCAGGGACTCGAGTCTATTGGGTGAAAGCTAGATGTCCTAATTGCTGGACATGATGGGATATTTTCTGATGGTGGACGATAACTCACTTTATTATGTGTACTGCACAAAACTTTAGAAGTAGCCTGGATGATAGATTTGCTAGTGATTATAGAGGATAGTTGATGTTCCGCACCTGGAAGTTATTTGCATTGATAAGTATACTGTTGCTTTGGTGATTCTTGGGCTCAATCATTCTTTATTCACTAATGGCGACCCATGGATTGACTTCTGGATCTCCTTTTGGTCATTTTCAATTAACATCTGTCAAGTTAGATGGAACTAATTATCCATCTTGATCTAAAGCGGTCGAGGTCTATCTTACCGTCACCAGACAACTGGACTATCTCACGTCTACGATACCATCTGACATTAGTAAAGCTGCCGATTGGATTGCAGTAGATGCGATGATTCGGACCCTATTATGGAGTAGCATGGACCCTAAGGTCAGTCCTCACTTTATTCAATGTGACTCTGCTAAAGCAGTTTGGGATAAGTGTGCATTACTCTATTCGGGGCAAAATAATATGATGCGAGTATGTGACACATGAGAAAAGTTATTTGATATTCAACGTGGAGATCAATCATTGTCTGATCATTATGCTCGATTCACCACTCTCTGTCAACGATTGGATACTTATCTTCCTGCCTCGAACGATCCCAATGTTTTGGCTAAAGGCCAAGAGGATTTGAGGGTAATATTATATCTCAAGTCATTGGGGCCTGAGTATTCATCTCTTCGTCAGCATATTACATCTCAGAGTTCTCTTCCCACAGTAGATGAAGTCTTCTCCCAGGCTCTCCGTTCTACAATTCCTAAGAAGAGTTCTTCCACACCGGCAATGGAGATTAGTGCTATGCTTTCTCGTGGTTCTAGTGGACGTGGAGCTCGAGGTCGTGGTTATCGCGGTCGTGGACGCGGTGTTGTTCATGGTGGAAATCGTGGAGGCCGTGAAGGGGGAGTTGGGACTCGTGGTACCATCAGTTCTGGGAATAGTCGTGGTTCCCACTATTGCCATCATTGTCAAAGAGTTGGACATACGGAAGCTTATTGCTATACGCTTCACCCAAAGCTCAAACCACCTATTGCTGCATATGCAGAAGTTGAGGATTCTCTTGGTCCTCCCTCAATAGCTCCACCTAGTTCAACTCAAGTTCTGAAGACAGGCGATTCAGTTACATTAACACGTGCTGAGTATGATATATTGGTTCGCTCCCAACAAGTGACAGGATCTTCAGCTCCTACTGCTACTCTGGCACAAACCTCTAAAGGTAGTTCATCATGTTTGTTGTCTGCATCGTCTGATTCTTGGGTTATAGACTCTGAAGCTACCAGTCGCATGACTGGTAACTCTAACTTACTGTCTTCTTTTCACTCTACATCTCATTCATTGTCAAATTTAGTTACATTGGCAAATGGTTCACAGTCTCAAGTTACTGGTTTGGGAGTTGCTCATTTGAGTCCCTCTCTTTCTTTATCATCTGTCCTTCACCTATCAAAATCTCCTTATAATTTGATTTCTGTTAGCTCGTTGACCAAAGAACTAAATTGTTATGTGACCTTTTACTCTTCCTGTTGTGCTTTTCAGGATCTGAGGACTGGACAAATGATTGGTGGGGGACATGAATCCAATGGCTTGTACTACCTTGATAAGAAGGTGTTAGCTGCTGCAGCGGTAAAACAGACATCCACTGATGTATATCGGATGCATTGTCGTGCTGGTCATCCACCACCAAACCTACTTCGACGCTTATTTCCTGAGTCTAAGTTTGTGAGTTCCTTTCAGTGTGAAGCTTGTCAGTTTGGTAAACATCATAGAGCTTCTTTTCCTTCCCGTATTCAGAGTCGTGTGTCTAGTCCATTTGAGTTGGTTCACTCAGATGTATGGGGTCCATGTCGTGTGTCCGATGTCTCTGGATTCAGATATATTGTTACATTCGTGGATGATTTTTCCCGAATGACTTGGTTATTCTTAATAAAAGATCATACAGAGATTTTTCATTGTTTTCAATTATTCTATTTTGAAGTGTTGAATCAATATAATATCTCTGTCAAACATTTACAGGTCAGATAATGCTAGAGAATATCTTGCTACAACTTCTGGTTTCCAGCCCTTTTTGCAATCTCATGGTATTATTCATCAGACTTCCTGCTCATACACTCCACAACAAAATGGCGTAGCTGAACGTAAAAATCGCCATCTTCTTGATGTCACCCGCTGCCTCATGTTTCATATGCATCTGCCTAAACATTTTTGGGGCCATGCTGTTCTTACGGCATGTTATTTAATTAATAGGCTTCCAACTTCTGTTCTTCAAGGGGAGACACCATTCTCAATTTTACATCCAAATCGTCCTCCCTTTTCCTTACTTCTTCGGGTCTTTGGGTGTGTTTGTTTTGTACAGTCTTACTCTAGGTCTTAATAAACTGGATCCTCGTGCTGAAAAATGTGTCTTTGTGGGATACTCTCGAACTCAGAAGGGATACAAATGTTACAGTCCTACTCGTCGTCGTATGTTTGTGTCTACCGATGTGACGTTCTTTGAAGATCAATCATATTTTTCCTCTCAGAATGTTCCACAAACACCTGGTGATAGTGATGATTGTGTACTACCAATGCTTCCACTGCCTTCCATCTCTCCAGCTACTTCTAGAAAATTTCAGTTTGCTGACCGTACCTATCATCGACGACGTACAGTTCCAACTATGACAATATAGCCTTCATCAGCACCTGATTCATCTCTTCCCCCATCAGTTGCAGTGCCAGCCTCTGATCCTGATCCGCCCATTGCTTCTCGAAAAGGTACACGTTCTTGTGTTGGTCGTCCTATTGACCGTTATTCTGGTCTTTCTGATTGTGTTAGTACACATCATCCCATTTCAAATTTTTTGTCCTATGATCGTTTATCTCCTACCTTCTCTACCTTTGTCTCGTCGTTGTCTTCTATTTCTGTGCCTAGCAGTGTTGCTGAAGCTCTTGCTCATCCAGGTTGGCGTCGTGCCATGGAAGATGAAATGCAGGCACTAATTCAGAACAAAACTTGGCAGCTTACTTCCTTACCTACTGATAACCAACCTGTTGGTTGCCATTGGGTTTTCACTATTAAAGTTCACCCGGATGGTACTCTTGATCGATTGAAGGCACGATTAGTTGCGAAGGGGTATACTCAAACTTATGGTGTTGACTATAGTGACACCTTCTCTCCCGTGGCCAAAATTCCCTCTGTTCGTGTCTTCATTTCACTGGCTGTGCGATTTGGCTGGATCCTTCATCAATTGGATGTCAAAAATGCTTTTTTACATGGTGATCTAGCTGAGGAGGTCTACATGGAGCAACCACCTGGGTTTATTGCTCAGGGGGAGAATGTGGTATGTCGTTTACACAAAGCTTTGTATGTACTTAAACAATCTCCTCGTGCTTGGTTTGGTAGATTTAGTGATGCAGTTATCAAATTTGGATTAAAGCGGTGTCAGGTAGATCATTCAGTTTTCAGCTCTGTGTCTTCGACTGGTTGTATCCTTCTAGTTGTATATGTGGATGATATCATCATTACTGACAGTGATTCAGATGGTATTCAAAAACTTAAGCAATTTCTACATAAAGAATTCAGTACTAAAGATTTGGGACGTTTTCGATACTTTCTTGGTATTGAAGTATCCTATTCACATGCCAATATCAATTTATCACAACGAAAGTATATATTGGACATCCTTGGCGAGGTTGGATTTCTTGGAGTAAAGCCAGTCGATACCCCTATGGATCCCAATATGAAGCTTGATGCAGAACATGGAGAATTACTACATGATCCAGCAAAGTATAGAAGATTAGTTGGTAAGTTAAACTATCTTACTATTACAAGGCCTGATATATCCTTCGTGGTTAGTGTAGTAAGTCAATTCATGAGTTCTCCTCGTACCACTCATTGGGATGCTGTACTTCGGATCATCAAATATTTGAAGGGAGCACCAGGTAAAGGACTACAGTTCAAGAATTATGGCCATCTAAACACTGCAGGTTTTTCCGATGCCGACTGGGCTGGATGTCCTGTGGATAGGAGATCTATTTCAGGATATTGTGTGTTTCTTGGGGGTAATTTAGTTGCATGGAAAAGCAAGAAACAGCATGTAGTTTCCCAATCAAGCGTTGAAGCTGAATATCGTGCTATGGCACATGTGACAAGTGAATTACTATGGTTGAGAATGTTACTATCAGAGATTAGAATGTCACCGTCAAATCCACCAGTGTTGTATTGTGATAATCAATCCGCTATTCATATTGCATCTAATCCAGTCTTCCACGAGCGAACTAAGTACATTGAAGTTGATTGTCATTTTGTGTGAGAAAAAGTTCAGAAAGGCGACGTTATTCTTCAACACACAAAGTCGGAGGATCAGCTCGTAGATATTTTTACGAAATCTCTACGGGGGAATAGAGTGAGCTTCTTATGTAACAAGTTAGGATTATTTGATATCTATATCCCAACTTGAGGGGGAGTGTTGAGAAATATTGTGAGTAATAAAGGTAAAATCGTAATTTAGTTATAAGTAGGGTTAAGCGTATATATATATATATATATATTTGTAACCCTTTTTCATTTTGATTATCAGAAAATAATTATCCTTCACAAAACTATTACTTAAATCCATTTACTAAATCTCCATGTCCAATTTTACATGAATAAGAGTTGCATTTCCTTTAGTCTGATGTTTCATCTTTTCTGGTTCTGTGACAGAAGCTTGTCAAAGTTCTCCTTCTTTTCTGCAGTTTATATGGGGGCAGGGTTAGCAGTAAGTTGCAGAGGAATTCATGTAACATCTACTTATTTCAGATGGTCATTCATGGAAGTTGGTTTTTGCAAGACTATCGTCTGGCTTAGTCTTCACTGCTGTAAAATTTTCTGGAGTATCTGTGTTTTGATTCCTAAAAACAGTAGACTGAAGTTCTACCTCATCCATGTGTTTGGTCTGATTTTGTTTTGTAGGGTTGAATTCAGGATTTGCACGGGCTCAATGATGGCCAAGTCAAGTAGTCGGCGGAAATATTTGATGCAGGTTCTTTTTGGTAGGTTATCAATAGTCATCCATCCTGAGTTTATATATGCTGTTTTTTTCTTTATAGTATTCTGATGCAAAATGGTATCTGACTCTTGAGTATATAGGTGAGAGTCCTAGCTTTTAATGACAAGAAACAAAACTGTTGTTATTTATTTTCTTTGTCAAGCTTTACTTATAAGATCAAAATTTAAAGAATTAGGCGTAAAACCCGAAGACACAATTTGCTGAATTTCTTGGTTCTCTTCATCGGGAAAGGGCTGATGTCCCTGATTCCATTAGAAAGATCATTATCTATTTTATTTCTGTTGCTTGGTTTGAGCACGAGAGCAATTCACTTATGTTTCAATGTGGACGTTCTGTTCTTTTCATTAGCTTGATGTAGGCTTCATATGCAAGATACTGAAGGGATATTACAGAGAAGCCACCTACCGTATCGCTATTTTCTCAATTCAAACTCGTTTTGCCTTAGCATCTTCTCTCTAGCAAGTTGATATGTATGGATACGAAGTGACATGGTTCCAGGGTAGAATGAAGAACCTAAAAACTAGACCCATGGGAATCGGGCTAGTTCTAAGTTATAGAGTATGCAGAGGAGGTTCTAAATTCTAAAAATTGATAAACTTGTTCCAAATGATAAGTTCCAAGTTTCAAAGACTTAGAGCCTAGAACCTAAAGCAAGTATTTGCGTTTTTCTTGTTTCATGTCTTTACTTAATCATACGCATTTCATGGCATCCAATGATAAGTGTGTAATTTGAAACTACCTATATGAGCTTCCATTTGCAGTGATATCCAATGACGGGGACTTTTACTTTATTAATATTTCATATTTTTTTATATGTCTAAATATGAGTTGTAATTAATGAATTATAACAAATGGTGGTAATTAGAAGTAACGATTCACTATAATTGTTCAATTAAAAGTACTGTAAAACCTGGATAAATCTTGAAATCAAATTGTAACAGGATGGGTTCCAAAATAGAATAGATTCTAAAAGTTAGAGAACCTATTCTGATGGGTAGGTTTTAAGTGGAACTTTGGACTACTCATCCTTATGTATGGGGACACTCTTGAGAAGATTACTGCTTGCTATAAGGTAGTATTCCAATTCAAAAATGGCTCTTGAAGAGGTTGGATATCATTTGAATAGATTACGTGGTCGACAAATTGATTATTGATTCCTATGTTCCTATGCCCTTGTAATTAAGCTGATTTGTCAATCGAGAAGAGAAATCGCGGTCATTGGAGGTTTTCAAATCAGAGGGGCACTCTTGCAAAAAGCTCCAATAGGATGGGATGGGCGAACAGCTCTTACTTGATGAGCTTCCTGATCTTCTTCGAGTTGGTGCCTTGCGGGTCACTGCTGTCGTGCGGTTCTTGTCATATGACACGAGGTAGTTCACTTCCATCCTTTGTAGATAGTGATGATTACAACATTCACGACTTGTATAGTGAAGAATGCAGAAATTTATCCAGGTCATAGTGGTAATTTTTGGCCTTGTATTATATGAAAAAGGTCCTGTGATCTTTTGGGTTGAGTAGTATAATTCAGGGAATGTGCAACTTGTAACCAAATGGAACTTAGCTTTATTCTATTGACTACTGGAGTGGATCTAATGTCAATGGGAGCTCAACCTATTTCTAAGGATCCATTCGTTTCCATACCTTCTGGCGGTGTAAATATGCCGGTCGGTCACGGCTATTGTTATAAAACTGCTCCGGCTGAACGTTCAGACCTAGAATCTCAAGCCCGGTTAGCTGGCTCAACTGGATCGAACAGAATGGGCCCTATGCGTCTTTTTCTGGGTTGGTTCCGCCCGGCCCAAAACAGCACGATATAAAAATTCATGAAAGAAATCCCAAGACTTGTCTTCTCTTTTTCTTTATCAAAGTAAACCTCTAATCCAAGCGACAACCTCACATCCAACGCTCGCTAATGAAATCAACAATTCCAAAAGGACACAATCTTTTAGTTCAACAATTTTTAATAACGTGCATGCACGCTTCCAAGCAACAATCTCAAATTCAAATTTAACCCGACAAAGCAATCCTCCTTCAATTTAACACATATTAGTCAAATCGCTAGCTTGAGAACACCATTATTCGTCCAAGAAACAATCCTGAACCTGACAAGTTCAGAACATGACAACAATCATCAAAGTTTCCACCCCCATTGTAAGTTGACGAACAAGAACAAAAGAGCCACATTGGTCCAATGTCTTCCTCAACGATCCATAAACACTTCATCTCTCATTCGACCTAAAACTAATTAAATCAAAGCATTAGAATTTGTTTAAAGTCTTCGAATCATGGAATTTTATGAAATAGCACACCTCTAACCAATCAATCGTCCAATATGAGTGTAGGTTCGACCATCTTCACTGCTATCTCTACAATTAATAAAAGGACTAGAGTTAGTCATAAATTAAAAGGAAATGATATATCATTTCCATCATTATTAATACAAACCGAAGTATTAGCCAATTCAAAATATCCAAGATCTTCTAAATTTTCCTCGACGGAAATGGGAGTTCGTGAAGACCGCAACCAAATCCGGAGCACAGACGAGAGTCTCTACTATCTTTGGAGGCAAAGAACTTGAGCACCCCTCCCCACGGGGCCCCGGTGCAAGAGGCCGACTTGGATGTCCTGATGGAAAAAGGTTTGGACAAAACATCCCGAGCCATACGAGAGAGAGATCTATTATCTCAAAGGATTCTCCTCCACCAATCCAACGTGATCGAAATCGTCATTGACGGCTTCACGTTCTTCCGCCGAATATCTTAGCATGCTCGGTCTTTTCATGCACGCTTTCTCATGACTTTTGCGCCTTCATGTTCAGTCACGGGCCAGAGATTTGATTATAGTCCGGGGTACATCTAATTGGGCGGCACCAGGCCCTTTCTGGAATATAGTTGTTTCGTCCCGGAGCGTAAATCTTGGGACGTGTCTGTCCTTCTTGGGATTATGAAAGTCTGCTGAGCCAGCACATGCATTTCCAGATGAAGCACCGACTGAACCGCATAGACCGCATACAGCTCACTTCCCTGTACTTTTATTCCTTAGATAAGATCTAGTACAAGCAAATGTATCAAGATTCAGGAGTCAAGACGGCAGCGACTAGCGAAAAGCATAGACTAAAGGCCCGAGGTTTCGTTCGTAGGGTCCTAAGCCACGAGCTGTATGGTCCCAGTTCTCGGGGTCAGGGTCCCGCATCTAAAGTGTGCCAGGGTCTCAAGCTTGCCAGCAAATGTCCTTGTTCGGCTCTAAGGTCTTGGGTCACGATGGCTCGAGTCCCCGAGGCCAGACAACGTGGGAAAGGCCATCTTGCTTTTTTGAAGAGTGAATTCTAATGTTTTTTGGTTGGGTCCTATCCTATCTATTATACAAGTCTCTACGTGTGCCACGTGATGTGCATAGGTTGCGAAACTTGCTCTCTCGCTCACGCATCCCACCCCAACCTCCAAGAAAGTGGACAATTAAACTCCCCACCTCCCATTTCCAAGTGGAAAAAGTGGCTATTGGAGCAATTCCAATGTTTTAGAAACATAAAATTGTTCTTTGGGGTTTCAGCGCAAATCTTTTTGTTCATTATCATAATTTTATTAACCGTACAAACATAAGTTTATGAGAACTAGACTTTTGTGATCTTAAAATTGGATAAATGTAATTGTGAGGTCTCATCACACTAAGCCTATCAAACGGGTAGGTCAAGTCGTGTTTGGATTATATCAAATATGATTTGACCTAAATTAACCTATTTTGACCCATTTTCATGTATTACAAATCTAGTAACTTATATTTGACCAGACTCCTATTTAATTTATATCTGATCAGACCCATATTATTAAAAGACTTCTATGTTTAACCAAATATAGGAACTCATACCCAAATTAATGTGAAAGCATGGAGTGAGAGAGCCCGAGATCAAATGAGGACATGAAGACGAGAGAGAGTGAAGCAAGAATCATAGAGTGGGTTGGATCTAACCCATTTAACACTCATATTAAATTCATTTATCACTCATAGAATTGGGTTTAAACTTATTTATAACCCGTTCACTATATATAATTTACTTATATAACGACCCAACCAATCATATATGAGTTAAAAAAAATGGATTCTAGTCCATTGACAGGTCCTCATCACATGAATGACCATGAATTAGATACCCTTTTTCCAGTCAACGTTAAGTCTACTTCACATGGGCCCATATATTAGTCGAAAAGCGGTTCCGTGTGCCGGCATCGGTGGTGCACATTCTTTTCGCGTGAATCTTGCCGCTGCCGACGGCCTATAATGACAAAAAGGAATGCGAAACCGGAATATAAGGTCAATTGTTTGAAAAGTTTAATTCGACCGTCCATGCGCGAGGGCTACGCGGCTTCTACGCGGTCCCATGAGACTACTAATAATTTCCCTGATGTCGGTTCCCCCTTTTGACTTTTCATACGAATAACTCCCGAAAATAAATAGATTTTTAAGTTTATGTTCCTTTTAGATGCTAAATTTGTAAGAAGGAAGTTTCTAAAAATAGGGACTAGTTTAACTGTTTTCTCTAATAGAGAAGCTTTCAACAGTGAACCTTATAAATTTTGGAAAATTATCATCGCTGTTCATAATTAAAACATAGTGGAGGTAATAGTCATCATTAACATATGAATAGCATAGAGAACAAACATATATAGGTTAAATGGTTGAATCTCATTAAGTGATAAAAAAAAACTTGTGAAATTGTAATATAATCCCAAAACTTTCAAAAAGCATAGTTAAAGTCTAAAACTTATCCAATTAATGCAGTCAAGTATTTCCATTAATTCTATTCAATTTGAGCAATGAAAAAATGTTTTTTTTTAAAGCAATAAAATGTTAAAGAAATCCTAAAGTTGCAATTTTTGTATATCTGTAATGATAAGTGGCTCCGATGTAGTGCCAGGTGGTGCCAGGAAAGAAAAATAGCAAAGAATTAAAAAAAGAAAAACCTTAATAATAGCCGAAAACAGAGACAAAAACTGAAGTTAAACGCATCCTCAGGGGGTGGGGGATCGGGTCTGGCAGCAGCACGTCGTGCGGGGCGCCGCTGCTACCTTGTCAAGACAAGCTCCCTCTCAGCAATCGATCTCTCTCTCTCGAAAGTTCTGTCTTTTTCTTTTCTTTAATTTTTTAAATATCATTTTTCTTTTAATTTTGGGAAAATGTTAGTTGTCTACTTTTGCCATTATACAGAATTTGATCTAGATGGATGATAATTATTCAAAAAGTCACAAGCCTATTATATGATCATAATTCAATCATAATTCAATTTAATCAATTTAATTTTAAATCTTTGAATGATTTTTCAATTTAGTTCTTTTCAATCAATTTGATAAAAAATCGTTGACATAGCATGTCAACCTATGTAGCACGACTTAACAATAGCTAGCATTGTCATGGATAATTTCGACACTTTTACTAAAAAAAAAAAAAAAAAAAAGAACTTTATGAATCTTTATAATATTTTTATTCTTTTTTTTACTTATCTTTTCTTCCTTTTCTTTCTATTCTACTATTCATCTTATCGGAATAGTTAGCGGGGGTTGTTGGGGCCTCTATGAGGGCTAGCAACTCTCGCTAGCCATAAGTGAGGGTTGCAAAGCCCTCACCATTGTGGGCAAAGGTCATGACCCTCACCTATCACCTATATCTAGGTCCTCGACCCTCATGCATGAGCCTAAGACACAAGCGAACATTGTTAGTCGTAAAAACGCAATCCCACGATCTCCATAGTTAAAAATAAGAACACATACAATTGAGTATAAAGATTAATGAGCCTATTTTGGAATCCATTGTTCTTAATACGAAAAAGTGATGATCTAAAGCACAAGTGCTTCTCCTTTATTGTCCTCTATATTGCTAACTCAATGAGACAGCCTCTGATCCTTAATGCCTGGTAAATGCTTCTTATAGGAGGATATGTCAAGTTCCGATCCTTGAGCGTGCGAACATCTCACAATGGTCTATTAATTATTACATTTTAGGACGCGTCGCCGACCCATTCTTTTTACCTTTCAATTAAATGCACATGGAAACAATTTTAAATAAACACCTAGTTAACTAACAAATAACATTGATAGTAAACACCGCAAACATTTCCAAAAGGCACAACTTTTATATATTAACTTATTAACCCTAGAAAGTTTAATAATTACAAGCCCATTCCAAAGGGCAACTTCTTACCGACCAACTCAAAAACCTAGTGGGGTCAATGTTAACCTAACTTCTCTAATGCGATGCCAACCAAAAGCAACGCTAGGCACGCTTGTGTCTTGGCCCAAACTGTGCATGATGACATTCCATGCTATGGGCTTGAAAATAATGAACAACAATGGAGTGAAATAAAATTTCAGTGAGTTAATATCCTAAGCCTCGATTAGGATGTGAATTCATCTTGGAGGTAGCCTGAACACGCACTATATATGTACTTACTCACCTTAGCACATCCCTACACATTAGTACATCAAATATGGAAATTTTAATGCAACAAGTATAAATAATAATTAGAACACAATCCATAATAACTAGGTACACTATCAAACATATGTGTTCCAATTATTACGACCCCTCAAGTCATGGCCAACACAAGAGTCGTTAGTCTTTCGGTACAACGTTGTCTAGAACCCCAGCCTAGACAGAAAGTTGAGCTCGAGATACATAGGTCCCTTCCAGATCTTGTAGAAGATAAGGACTTTAGCATATCATCTCGCATTACTGCCAAGGCTGGCGTAAGTGCATAACGTCTTTCACGTATCGATGTTGAAAAAGTAGGAGCTTGACCCGACCCACGTGCTAAATTTTGAAGAATTAGACGTGGACGACAGGATATCGTATGTGGAGAGACCAGTTCAGATTGTAGATCAGAATGAGCAGATTCTGCGCACCAAGATGATCCTATTAGTCAAAGTGGTCTGGCAACACCATGGCACAGAAGGAGCAACCTGAAAATGTGAATACTTGATGAGACGACAATACCCCCACCTTTTTGTTTAAAGAGTTGTAATAATTTAAATTTCGAGGATGAAATTTTTATAAGATGGGAAAGTTATGACATCCTGATTTTCTAATTTTGTTATCAATTGAATGAGTTGGGCTTTTCATCAATGTGCTTATAGTTCTTTTCCCTAAGCTGATCACTTATGGGATAACTAGTCTATCAGGTAAAGCCGTTAAGAAATTTAAACGCAATAGACTTGAGAATTCGACCAGAAATCGACTGCTCAACCGTACTAATTTACAAGGGTCAATATGGCACCGTCAAAATCGATCAAAGGTCAGAGATAGGTCGATTCAACAGAGGTATGTAATTAAAGTGTGGTTGATTCCACTTGATTGCAAAATTTTTATTGAACGACATCAAACCGATTTTTCTATCTTTTTTATACCTTGTGCTCGTATTTGAAACATCGAGATTTTCACGACAACCAAGAGTTACCAATGCGTCGAAAATGTACAATGTGGCTCGAAAATAATTGACCGCGGGTCAAATGCGCTAAAAATTCCTAAAAGCTACATGGTAGGTTAGGTTACACTAAAATCGCGTCCAGTTGAAATTAATCACGAAATTGAATCCGATTTCAGAAATTGAAAGTCCTGTCATGTCACGATTTATTTTAGGAACGTCGACTCATCTTCCGAAGAATTTTCGGCAAATCAGGATTTTCTGCGAAAAATCAAAGTTGGGCTATTTTGAACTGGAAAATTCGATGGGTTATTTTTTAGGATACTTTTGGCCATCAAGTTGGTTCACTTGGCGAGGGAAAATGTGGAATTGAATGCGGACATCCTCCTTGACATTTTGGCCATTTAATTGAGTCTAATTGGAGAGGATTTGAGTTGGAATTGGATTGAATTTGGAGGGAAAAAGTACAAAATTCGTAGACCAAGTGGGTGTGCAACATCTCAACACCTTGGGAGGCTTGTTGGAAAAGCTTTAATGCAAAAAATTGGCTGAGGATGAAGCTTGGGTTGGTGGGGCCTTGAACTCAAGTGTTTTGATATTTTTGGAAGACTTTTGAGGCCATTTGGGTCCCCCTTTCAGCTGAGCCTTTCTTCTTCTTCATCTTCCTCAGCCATTCTACCTCCATTGTTGTTGTTTGAGCTCAAGAAAACCAGAGAAAGCCAGCCAAGAACTAGCCAGCAGCCGTCAACCCCCCTAGTCGCTCGTTGAATGCCGTCGTTGCCACTCGCGCGTCCCCTGCATCCGCTCACTGTCTTGCTCGTTTGACATCCCTCGCGAGCCAGTCCGCCATCTCGAGCCACCTTTACCGTCCAAACCGTCATTCAGTCGCTATTCGTCGCCCCCAAGCCACCGGACTCTCACCACTTCCCACTTGGCCCTACTGTAGCCGTCGCCATCCCACCTTACCGTTTCTAGCCACTCAGTCTAGCTCGGTTCTTCCAGAATAGAACCGAGCCCAGCAACTTTGTTATGGGCTTCTTGAGGCTTTTCTAGGCCTGTCCGGAGCTCCCTTGGTGTCACCATAGACCCGAGTGTCACTTGCCGTCGCGTTGCCGTCACTGTGGACTCACCGATTCGCTAATCCGATGAGTTTATCTGCTAAACCTTGCTTAGAAGATTAATTATGCTTAAGGATTGATTAGATTAGCTTAAGTATGGCTTAGGTGGTTAGTTAGTTGTAATTAGTGATTTAGTTACTTAATTAAGCTAATTATAAGGTTAGATTTGATTAGTTAAAGGTTAATTAGGTTGATTGATTTTTGTAGATAGGTGCATTATTTTTCGAGGCCCGTTTAGATGGTTAAATTAGTATTTTAGGCCTAAGTATGTATTTATTTAATTAATTTTTTTAATTATTTAATATTTTCCAGAAATTATACCAAGATAGCTGGTGGTCGGAATTTTGTGCTGATTGTCGTGGTGTGATCAATTTATGCAATTGAGTGGTGATTGTGATTTTTGATTAATTATTTCAAAATTGTGAAATTTTGGTATTTAATTAGGGTGTCGGGTTTTAACACAAAAATGTTTTTAGATACTATATAAAATAGTGATATTTTAAAAAGGGAGGATATCATTTTTTTTGGTTCGATCTAACCATGTACCCATACACGATTATTTTACCGAGTGTTTTTAATATGAAAAAAAATTGGCCAAGTTCATTATTTTAATTAAGACATTTGAGTGCAATGCACGGTGTCCTTAGCCGGAATTGAATGATCATGTGATGGCTATGAGAATCCGTCACAAGCTGTTAAGCGAGACGATGCCCTTATATGGGATGCCCCAAGTCAATTGATGCCAATTGCAGTGGAGACTGGATCGATGCTCCTTAATGGAATGCCGTCTAGATGTAGACATTACTATGCTCGATGGTGCAAGACGACACCCGGCTATGTCGGAAAACCATTAATTATTGAGTTGGCCATGGCCATTGGATCGTAATCAATTGGGACACAAAATTGATTGAAATTGACGCGCCTCATTATGAAACAAAATTGTGTGGTATAAAATAAGACATCTCATAGCGATTTGGCTTTATAATCGAGAACCCTGTAATTGTTTATGAGATAAATTGAGACGTCCTAATTGATGAGTGTTTTTGATGCAATTATATGTGATATGAACTGTATTTATGTGCAGGAAGGTACTAAGGCGAGGTAAGTCTTGTGTGATGTGTGGTTAAACTACCTCTAGGTGTATTTCCTTCCTAATTGAGGTTTAGGGCGTGAACTTGCTAAGATATTGTCTCACCCTGTTATGGGCTTAACTTTTTAGGTTCGTAGATGACAGTTCCTTCAGTACGTTTTGGGCTGCTGAGGGGGTTTACTAAGCAGAGTACTGACGTCCCTGTTCTCGGGAGTCCTTGGCTCCATGAGCTCATTGTGACCACTATCTTGGTCGATGAGGGCTAATCTCAATTGGTACCTCATCGATTTAGGGCGTGGTTTCGCTATGAGATCAATGGGATCCGAGAAGGTCCCTTGCAGGATTTCAATATCCCTGTCGCTGCAGTTAACGCTGCTACGGGTGAGGGGGTAGCTGACCCCCCTTGTTGGTGTCGTAGAAGACCTAGAACCCCCAGAGGACTCAGAGGTTTCGATTGAGGAGTCATGTGCCTAGATGGCTTGCTGATTTTTCTTTTTGGGGCTTTTGGTTATAGACTGGTACTATATATAAACCTGGTTTGTTTATAAACGTGTCTTGTGAAAAATTGTATCCTGCTCATGTCCTGGGACGTCGCAAATTTTATCGACTACCAAGGGATGTGCGCACGCTCGAGATTCGGGGCGTGACATTGATAGTAGGGCTCGATTGCTGGTGTCTACAACAAGGCAACTGATGTCGGAACTTGGGACCTAGGTTATACTCGAGATGCTTTTCTCGAATGTGTGTTTTATAAATTCATAACAAAGTGTCATATAATTACTTCCACATTATTTGCAAAATCATAGCCAAGTAAAGGATCATTTTCCTTGAATTGAGTTTCTTTGAAAATGCTTTGAAGCAAATCTCATTTTCTGTTTAAACGGAACCTAAAATGATTTGGGTAGTGCTATACTCAAGATTTTTGCGAGACTTAGGCTTATTGACAATTCGTATTTTCTCTTTCAGAATATGTATCATTTGATTAAATGGGAATTGGTAATGATCATAATTGAATGGGATAAGTGCATTGGAAGTCCTAAAATTTGTTATGAAAATGTAATTAAGTCCTAAAACTTTCAAAAGTGCAATCAAGTCCTAAAACTTATCAAAATGGTTCAATCTAAGTCCTTCCATTGATTGCACTTTTAGAAAGTTTTAAGACTTGGTTGCACTTTTGAGATAAATTTTAGAACTTTATTGAACCTTTTGAAAGTTTTATGACTTTATTGAATCTTTTGAAAGTTTTAGGACTTTATTGAAGTTTCGTAATAAATTTTAGAACTTAATTGCATTTTTTGAAAGTTTTAAGATTTAATTATATTTTTATGATAAGTTTTAGGATTTCTAATACACTTATCCCTAATTGAATCGTCTTTTCTCACTTTACGACAAAAGCAGGTCGAGGTGGGGAGTTTGCTGGGACGTTATGCAGGGAAGCGATCCCGAAGACAGAAAAAGTAACCGAAAACTGACAAGGGGCGGCTGAGGAGGGCGGTCGTGGTAGTACTACATCGAGGTCCACATGTGAAGATCTCATTGGGGAGCGCACTGAATCACGCCTCGACCTCCCTCTTGTTCAGCTTTGACATTCGAAGTTCGAAGTTTTTTTTTTTTTTTTCGGTCTTACAAGTTCGAAGTTCGAACCGACTTTTTAAGTGTGGAGGCCACAATAGATAATAATATCATCGCCAAAATAGAAAATGTTAGAGGTGTCCAAGGAGACATCTGTATCCTGTGGACCTTTTTAATGAACCTGGACAGGTATAATGCGTCAAAACGGGTGTTAGTCCGATTATTAATATAAATCAGTTAAATTTCAGACGTCATGTCTATGCATGGGTATTTATCTACTGCAGTTTGCATAAAATTGGCCTGATTTGAATAAAAAAATCTCTAATTCTTAACTAGGAAACTTCTTGATGCTCCACCGAACATGCATGGGTCCACGTTGACTCTCTCCTTTATAGACACCTCCACGGCAACCTCAAATTCTCGCAACAAGGAGAACGATTTCGTTCCTGTGCGATATTAAGTAGCAATGATGAGGTTTTCTTCTTTAGGCAAAAAGGTTGCGTTCCTTTGTAGCGCTTCATGGATCAAACTAGCCTGCTTATGCAGGTACCTTTGCTTCCTCCTTTCTTGCTGTTTCCGCCTCCTGCTCCTCCGAGTCAATTCCTTCTGCATCCAAGTTTTTTACTTCGTCTTCCTCTCGTTCCTCGGCTTCTGGGTCCTCAAGGCCCAAGGGCCGCGGACCGATTCCTTTAGGCCTAGGGACTTGGATCTGTTCTTCACTTCTGTCTCTGCGACGACGGTCTCGAGCATGTCCACGGTCGAGATGGAAGTCTTCTCCAACTCACAGCTTGTCGTGATGACCGTCCTGATGTTCATCGGAGGAGAGGTCTTCATTTCCCTCGTTGGGCTTCATCTTAGGAAGTCCAAGCTCCGTTGGCGCATTAGAACCGAAGACAAAGTCGCCTCTGCCGATAGCAATCTCTGCCCTTCCGCCCCAACAAATGACATTGTTGACCACATAGAGTTAGGTGTAGTGGCGAAAACAGATTGCCTGAACTCGCAGGTAGAGCCTCAATTTTACAGACCGCAAGACAAGTCCCCAGATCTTGACTATTTGAAATATTGTTCGGTTAGGTTCTTGTGTTATGTGGTGTTAGGTTACCTTCTGGTAGTCCAAGTTCTAGGAGTTGCCGCAGTTTCGCTCTATATCACACTAGTTCCTAGCGTGAGAGATGTGCTAAAGAAGAAAGGTCTCAAAATGGTGACCTTTTCCGTCTTCACCACCGTGTCGACCTTCGCCAGTTGCGGGTTTGTCCCGACCAATGAAAACATGATCATCTTCAGCAAAAACTCTGGCCTCCTCCTGATTCTCATCCCTCAGGTCCTTCTTGGGAACGTGCTGTTCCCGTCGAGCCTACGTTTGACGCTTTGGCTCATCGGGAGATTCAGCGAGAAAGATGAAATCGGGTACTTGTTGAGCAGGACAAGTGAAATTGGTTACAAGCACTTGCTTCCGAGCCTCCACTCGTCGCTACTGGGGGTCACGGTGTTGGGGTTCGTCGGTATTCAGTTTATAATGTTTTGCTCGATGCAGTGGGATTCGGAATCGTTCAATGGACTAAGCTCCTGCGAGAAAATCGTGGACGCGCTGTTTCAGTGCGTGAACAGCAGACATACCGGCGAGACGGTCGTCGATCTGTCCACAGTTGCTCCCGGCATCTTGGTGCTATTCGTGGTCATGATGTTAGTCTCTCTCTCTCTCTCTCTCTCTCTCTCTCTCTCTCTCTCTATTGTTCATTGATATTCTGACATCCATGATAATTTTGCAAATTAATGTTATTCAAAATTATTCTTACTAAACCTACCCCGCTTGTGAGCGCGCTGCCTTGGGCCTTTCCCCCTCTAATTGCAGAAGGGGGGAGGTTCGAGTCCCGGCATGCGCATTGCGCGCCTTACTTGCAATGTCGTGGGAAGTGGGTCTCTGCGATAGTGTCCCGAGTTTATGTCACCGGCTACCGACTGTATGACGGTTCCCGGGTCACAAAAAAATATACATATATATATATATATATATATATATATATTCTTACTAAAGACTCGTGTGTTTTGATATACTGAAAAAAAAAAAAAAATAGTTGCTTTTGCGCAAAAGTCTTTTTTTTTTTTTTTTTTGATAAGAAAACAAATTTGAAGATTACTACTTTCCCCGTTAAATTGTTGACATTAGTATTTTCTTTTCTTTTCTTTTTCAAAAAAAGGATAATTGAGTAAAATAAAATTCATGTCTTAAATGCTGTAAGAGAAAGAAAATGGTAAAAGCAAAAAGAAATTTAAAAAACAGTTTAGTTTGTTTACATTTAATTGAATATTAAACCACGCATTCATCTAATAACTCGAGTTTTAGAGTAATTAATAGTGATTTCATAAAATCTCACACATCATAGCTAAATAATTAATTTTATGCCATCTTTTACATTCCAAATCCCATACTCGAATAGTGAGATAAACAAATCACGTTTCTTTAGTCGGCAAATCAAAGTAATGTCATATAATGTTGTTTAACATGTCCAAGGATTTTCATAAGATATATCACTAGAGTAATTATATTTTTTTAAGAATTTATTACCAAATAAAAGTCGTATGCGTCTGTCCAAATAAAAGTCGTATGCAAAATAGTTTCTCGCGGTGATATTCACCGAAAGGTCAGTCTCTAACCCCGCTGTCCGAATATTCTGAGATCACATGGGCGTCTTCAGATGTGTGGACCATCTTTGGCTGACAAAATGAAAATGTGGGTCATAAAGGACCGCGAATGATTGATGATCAGCAAGGCCAGATGTTCATTAAGGGCAAGTAATCTTGTTGGCGTTTTGCTTTTCTGGTCAACGTTTTATGAAGGATTAGAATACTTTCAAGTGCTCGATTCAATGTAGTTTCTTGAAAACTTAATTAACATTATTTTGCAGCATTATTGAGGTGTCTTCTGTGTATTTAAAATGGAAAATGACACAAATACAACATGAACTTGACCTAATATATAATGTCATCCTTAAAATTTTAATTTGTGTGGTTTTTTAATCTTGATTTAATGCGCAATGTGGTCCCTCGATTTTCAATCTATTTAATGTAGTCCATTAATGCTGGTCCAATATTCAAAATAAATCTTAAACTTTTAAAATGTTTCTTATAGTTTGGGAACTACATCAAACATTTACCAATAGTTTATGAACCATATTAAACATGTTAAAAGTATAGGGGCATTATTGCATATTGGACAAAGTTCAAGAACCATATTGTACATATTAAAAGTTCAAGAAAGATATTACATATTGCACTAAAATTTAGGATTCATTTATGCTTTTATCCCCATTCATACCATTATTTGCAATTTTCATTCTCTTTGCCAAAATAGATCAAGTCATCTCCGTCACGTAGTCACTATTTGTATCTAATTGAACAAGTGACGCCAAAGGTTGGGCTGAATTTGGCGTGATAGGGAAGCGCAGATTGGTCGTGTATCACACGTTAAGAAAGTCTTTAAAGGTTGAGTATTCCAAACGACAAGAAGCTCCATGTCACGCGTTCCTCTGCCCATACTAGTGTTCCCTGTGGATCTGTCTGGTAGTTCTTCTCCATGTCTTTCCTATGGACCCTATTGCTCTGTTTTCCTAACGGAAGTCCTTTCTAGACAATTTGAGAAAGTTTTGAGCTATGATATCTCCTAAGCAGAGATGCCCCAATATGGGTCCTCTTACAAGTATCTTTACGACACTTGTCAATGCGAAAATATTTTAGTACGTTGAAAACGGTGGAGTTTTCTCCATTGATTACCTAAAATAATCTTCCTCATGTCTTGATGAGGGCTGCGTTTTCCTCCTTTTCTATTTGAATATGATTAGTGAGTTACAAATACTTAAAAGGAATTCGATTAGGACTTTCTAACTAGTTTCCTTTTATTTAGGGATGAAGGAAATCAAAGTTCTGCACTTAGAGGCTCATTGAATATCAATTACCTGTGTCCTGGGTTAGAAGTACGAGAAAATAGGCAACAGCATTCAATTGAGTTCCACATCTAAAAATTACGCTATTCCAATGAGCATTTATAGGAATAGCAACAATAACCCACATTCACCTAGTAAAATGCATACTCCTTTATCAAACCTACCACAACCACTGATAATAATCATCTTCCACCATCTTTCCACTAACAAGTTTAATTCTCTAGTACGTTGGATGTGTGTAAGTGACAGACTATTGCCCGATCTCCATCCAATAATTATACTTTCATGTCCATGATCTTCATCAGGTACCTTCCGCCTTACACGTCATTTCTTCCGGTGAAAGGCGCTGAGAGGCTCCCGGGAAACAGCGAAAGAAGAAAGCCGAAACAGAGTTATAGACTGCTCTTGGAGAATCTCAAATTTTCACAGCTTTCTTACCTAGCCATCTTTGTCATCATGATTTGCATCACCGAGAGGAAAAAGATGAAGGAAGATCCCCTCAATTTCAACGTATTGAACGTCGTGGTCGAAGTGGTAAGGTAAGCATCTTTCTTTCCCCTGTCCTTTCCTTTTCATCCCGTCCTTCACTTTGAATCGGGATGACCATATGGAAAAATAATGCACGGTGTGAAATGATTCATAAGTTTTATGAATGCAAGATTCTATGAATTTCTAGACTTTTCAGGTGTCTAATCCAATGAAAATAGATAGATAAATAAATAAACGATAATAAATAAATAAATAACCCATGTTCCGTGTCCATGTCCTCCAAGACATCGCGCCTTCTTTCCCATGTGCTCATTCATTTGCTTGAGTCAAACATTTGGAAACACGTCTCCAATAGAATGAAAAATAATGTTGACATTTGGTAGTTCTTTGATCCGTGAGCAGGCAGGCTTACAAAATAAATTATTTAATTTTTATAGGGCAAGACCAATATTGGCAACATTTTTTAGATTTAAATTATTGGTTACCTATATAGCCTAGGGCTGTGAATGGAACAAAGAACTAAACTTGTTTTCTTTTGATCTGGTCATTTTGGCACACCCTTAACATGTGAGCTATTAAATCGTATCGACATATCAATGTAGTTTGAACTTCATTCATAGGTAAATGCATTCAGTTGTAAGAGTGATGGGCACGTACGCATAATTGAGTAAACCTGTGTAATGAAGTTGTGGCTTTCATAATTGCAGCGCATATGGAAATGTGGGGTTTACGACAGGATACAGTTGCGAACGCCAACTAAGGCCTGTCGAAAGCTGCGAGGACAAGTGGTATGGATTCTCCGGGAAATGGAGCGATGAAAGCAAAATCATCCTCATCGTAATCATGTTTTTCGGAAGATTAAAGAAGTTCAACATGAAGGGTGGCCGAGCTTGGATACTCTTGTAGAGAAGATAGAAGACCACTTGATGCCTGTTGAGTAGGTCACTCCCAATTGGAGATGCCAACGCAATTATGTATATTTGTTGTAGAATATATATGGTAGTGAGTGTGTAAAAATAATATATATATATATATATATATATATATATATCAAAAGAGATCGGGAGATAAATCAACGTGATTTTCCACATCTAAAAAATCAAGGGAGATTGGGAAAGAAATCAAAGTGATCTTCTCATATATACAAAATCACAAGAGATTAAGAGATAAATCTACGTGATTTTGTATCATATGATTCCAATTGGGATTGCATTTGCTCCTATATATAGGAGTACTCTTCAACAGAGAAGTTCATAGAAAAGCAAGAATATCAGAGCAACGTAGCGGAAGAAACAGTTTTCTTCTTCCAAGAAAGAGAATTATCTTTGAGTGAGTTATCCAATTTGCAAGGGTTCAGATCCACAAATTGAATGCCGGGAGTAAACCACTGGGGGCGACACGTGCTAGCCACCACACACGTGCCACCAGGTAAGTCACCCTGCGACGCGCTGGGGTTTCGAACCCCTCCCCTTCGTGAGGGGGAGGAGGCCCAAAGCCAACTGCGCCACCCAGGTGGGTGGTGTGTTATTTTCTCTTCATCTTTACTACTTTCATTTAATATTTTATCCTATTTAATTTTCATAGAAATAGTAGCGGGAAAAATTATATGAGTCTTCTCCACGAATATTCTTTTCTTTTTCCCAACAAGTGGCATCAGAGCAAGGTTGCTCTATATATTATTTCTCTGTGCAGAATTAAATGGAGGAAAATTTTGGCAACATGATAAAATTGACTACATTCAATTATGCAATTTGGAAACCAAATATGGAGGATCTGCTATAGATTAAAGATCTTTGGAGGCCAATTGTGATACCGATGGAGGTACCAGTACCAGCGTCCGAGGAGTCCGATCCTGCAGCGGAAGCCAAATTGGCATCGTCTTCTGGTGGCAAACCAACGACAATGTTCGAAAGCGAATGGATGGTGCTCAATCGGAAATGTGCCACTCAAATCCGACAATAGATTGATAAGAGCATTTTTCAAAATTTTGCTAATGAACATGATGCTAGTGTTCATTGGCAAAAATTAGAGAAAATGTACGCGAGAACAACGGCGCAAAATAAAGCAAATCAGATGCGGCAGCTCATGAATCTAAAATACAAAGACGGGAGCAGTGTCTCAAAACACATGAGCGAGTTTCAAGGTATAGTAGACCAACTCAATTCTATGAAGATGACATTAGATGATGAATTGCAGGCATTACTGCTGCTTAGCTCTTTGCCAAATAGCTAGGACACACTTGTTATGTCAGTCAGCAACTCGACTCCTGACGGCAAGCTTATCATGGACATGGTAAAAGATAGAATGTTGAATGAATAATCCCACCGAAAAGAAAGTGGAGTCAACCCTGAGTCCAAGGCTCTTGGCATTAATCGACAAGAAAATCAAGAACGGAGAGGGAGAAGCAAAAGTCGAAACTTCCGGAATCAGCAACGAGGAAGGTCCCAATCCAACTTCAGATGAGACAAGAAATGCCATCATTGTGGTAAATTGGGACACTTCATCCGAGAATGTAGAAAGCTAAAGGCGGAAAAATAAAAAAGTCATAACGTCAACAAAGCTAACGAGAACCAAACAAATGACACTGCAAATATTGCAAATGAGGTGATCATTATTCAAAGTGATGATTCCATTAATCTTGCTTCCCAAGATTCGACATGGGTAGTTGATTCTAGCGCATCCTACCATGTCACGGCTCGTCAAGATCTTTTCACATCTTACACCATTGGCAATTTTGGACTCGTAAAGACGGGAAACAAAGGTACATCCAAAATTATTGGCATGGGTAATATTTATTTAGAGACTAATGTTGGATGTAGGCTACTACTCAATGTGAGACATGTTTTAGACATATGCCACGATCTTATATCCGCCGGCAAGCTTGACAACGAAGGCTACATCAATTTCTTTAGTGATGGAAAATGGAAGCTCACTAATGGTAATTCAGTGGTAGCCAAAGGAGAAAAGATTAACTCGAGATTGGGACACCTGGAGTGCCATAACTTGGCACGGGGGGACACTTAAGTGCCATAACTTTTTTTCGGTACACTTAAGTGCCACTTTTTTTTCAAATGGGACACTTAGTGCCATCTCCGGCGACCTTGCCGGAAATCCTACGTGGCATGTGTTTATTATTTTTTAATGCTTGCGTGGCTCGCCGGGAGAGCTGAGTTAGCGCCGACTCAGCAAAAACGACACTGTTTGCATAATAAAAAAATAATTAAATTAAATTAAAAATTAATTTTAAATAAAAATACTCTAAAATTATTTAAAAAAAAAAAAAAAAAAAAAAAAAAAAGGGACGAAGGGGCGGGCGGGCGAGGGCGAGCCCTCGCCGCCGCCGCCTCCCGCCATCGCCGGGAAGGGCCGGCGACGGAGGGGGTAAGGTCGGCCAGGGTCGCCGGGCCCCGGCCGGCCGGCGGCGAGGGCCACGAGCCCTCGCCGCGATCCGGCGAGGGCTCGCGGCCCTCGCCGCCCGGCCGGCCGGGGGATGCCTACCCCGGCCGACCCCCCCTCCGTCGCCGGCCCTTCCCGGCGACGGCGGGAGGGCTCGCGGCCCTCGCCGGGCCGGTCGGCCGGGGCCGACGACCCCGGCCGACCCTACCCCCGTCGCCGGCCCTTCCCGGCGACGGCGGGGAGGCGGCGGCAGCGAGGGCTCAACCCTCAGCCGCCCGCCCCTTCGTCCCCCTTTTTTAAATTTTATAGTATTTTTAATTTAATTTAATTATTTTATTATTATTTTTACACGTCGGACGCGAAACGGCGTCGTTTTTGCATTTTTTTGCCACGTCGGCATGCAAAAACGACGCCGTTTTGGACCTCCATCGCCGGAAAATTGCCACTTCAGCCGTTTGGCCGGATTTTCGCCGGAGTGGCACTTAAGTGTTCCATTTTACTCCGATATTGGCACTTAAGTGTTCCATTTAAAAAAAAAAAGTGGCACTTAAGTGTACCGAAAAAAAGTTATGGCACTTAAGTGTCCCCCCCGTGCCAAGTTATGGCACTTGGGGTGTTCTTTACTCGATTAACTCTCTCTATATCACACAATTCAAGTCGTGTAGAGAAGAGGTGAATGTAACTGGAAAAGGAGTCACCACCGAGTTATGACATAAGCGACTTGGACACATGAGTGAGAAAGGACTTAAGATTCTCACTAGAAAGTAACTTCTACCGGGAATAAAGGGTACACCGTTGAATACTTGTGTCAACTGCATTATGGGAAAACAACATGGAGTAGCATTACATAATTCCCCACCATCTAGAAAAGCTGAAATTTTAGATTTGATACATGCTGATGTATGCACAGTGCAAACTAGGACACTTGGAGTTAAGCTTTATTTCGTAACATTTATTGATGACCACTCTAGAAAGGTGTGGGCATTTGCCTTGAAAATTAAAGATCAAGTGCAGTAAATCTTCAAGCAATTTCATATGAAGGTTGAAAGAGAAAGAGGCAAGCGATTGAAGTGTTTATGCTTAGACAACGGTGGTGAACACCGAGGACCTTTTGAAGATTATTGCAAAAATCTTGGGATCAAACTAGAAAGATCCGTATCAAAAACACCTCAACACAACGGTGTCGCAGAGCGGATAAGCATAACCATATGTGAAAAAATTAGATGCATGCTCTCCAATGCAAAGTTGCCAAACCATTTTTGGGGTGAGGCAATGAGGACGGTAGTTGATTTAATCAACCTATCACATTCAGCTCCACTTAACAGTGATGTACCACAAAGTGTCTAGACTGGTAAAAATGTTTCTTATGGCCACTTGAAGGTGTTTGGCTGTAAAGCATTTGTTCACATTCCAAGGGATGAGAGATCAAAGCTTGATGGGAAATCAAAGCAATGTATTTTTTTGGGGTATGCACATGAAGAATTTGGCTACATACTCTGGGATCCTGTTAACTGGAAAATAGTTAGAAGTAGGGATGTGGTATTTCTTGAAGATCAGACAATCAAGGACTTCAAGAAGCACGAGAAATCTCCATCAACAGACGAATACCCAGTTGATCTTAGCCCAATTGTTCCTCCTATCAACAAGCAAGCTGAATCTAGGATTGAAGGTGAGACTACTTCAACTGAACTTGAACCAATTGTTGAACAGGTCCCATCAGAATCTCAATTGAGGAGATCAACTCGTGAACGACAATCTAGTCGTAGATATTCTCCCAATGAGTACGTGATGCTCACTGACGGGGGAGAACCAAAGAACTACCAAGAAGCTGTATTACACGAGCATAAAGAGGAGTGGTTAAAAGCTATGTAGGAGGAGATGAAATCCTTAGACGAAAATCATACTTATGATTTAGTCAAGTTGCCACAAGGAAGAAAAGCTCTCAAAAACAAGTAGGTGTTTAGATTAAAGACTGAAGAAGGTAACTCACAGCCACGATACAAAGCAAGGTTGGTTGTGAAGGGATTCACTCAGAAGAAAGATATCAACTTCCATGAGGTATTTTCTCCTATAGTTAAAATGTCCTCTATTCGAGTTGTCCGTGGCTTGGTAGCAAGCTTGAACTTGGAGGTCGAGCAACTTGACATGAAGACCGTGTTTTTACATGGAGATCTAAATGAGGAGATCTACATGGATCGGCCGGAAGGTTTCAAAATCAAAGGCAAAGAAAATCTTGTGTGTAGATTAGGAAGAGTCTTTATGGGCTCAAGCAGGCACCAAGACAGTGGTATAGAAAATTCGATTCCTTCATGGAAGAAAATGGGTTCAACAAAACCACCGCTGATCATTGTGTTTTCGTCAAGAAATTTGCTGATGGTAATTTCCTCATTCTTTTGCTTTACGTTGTTGACATGCTAATTGTTGGCTAGGATAAAAGCAAGATCAACAACTTAAAGAAGGAATTAAGCAAGTGCTTTGTGATGAAGAATTTGGGACCTGCAAAACAAATTCTTGGGATGGAAATCTTACGAGACAGGCAGAATCTTAAACTCTAGTTATCTCAAGAACGGTATGTTAATAAAGTTCTTGAAAGATTTAATATGAATAAATCCAAAGCAGTTTGTTCTCCACTTGCATATCATTTCAAACTCAGCTTAGAGCAGTGCCCAAAAAGTGAGATAGAAAAAAAGGAAATGGAAAAGGTTCCTCATGCATCGGCGGTTGGCAGTCTAATGTACGCGATGGTATGTACGAGGCCTAATATCGCCTATATAGTTGGTGTGGTAAGCAGATTTCTATCCAATCTTGGTAAGGAACATTGGGTAGTAGTCAAATGGATATATGCTTTGGTGATGGTAAAACTATGTTAGATGGTTTTTCGGATTCAGACATGGCAGGGGACGTGGACTCAATAAAGTCTACATCGAGACACCTAATGACTTTTGCAGGGGGAGCAGTTTCATGGCAATCTCGACTACAAAAATGTGTTGCTCTATCTAGTGCTGAAGCAGAGTATATTGCGATAACGGAACCATGTAAAGAACTCTTGTGGATGAAGAAGTTTCTACAAAAAGTGGGCCACAACTAAGAGGAGTATATCTTGTATTCAGATAGTCAAAGCGCAATACACCTCAGCAAAAATGGAACTTTCCACTCCTAATCCAAACACATTGACATTAGATATCATTGGATACGTGATATGTTGGAAGAAAAAGCCCTACAGGTAAAGAAGATACACACTGACAACAACGGCTTAGATATGATGACAAAGTCTCTATCTACAGTGAAGATGCAAGCCTGTCAAACTTTTGCAGGTTTGACACCTTCTCCAAATTGCTCGTGAGGGGGAGATTTGTTGAGTAGGCCACTCCCAATTGGAGAGGCCAACGCAATTATGTATATTTGTAGCAGAATATATATGGTAGTGAGTGTGTAAAAGTAAAAAAAAAAAAAATCAAAAGAGATCAGGAGATAAATCAACGTGATCTTCCACATCCAGAAAATCAAGGGAGATTGTGAAAGAAATCAAAGTGATCTTCTCATATATACAAAATCACGAGAGATTAGGAGATAAATCTATGTAATTTTGTATCATATAATTTCAATTGGGATTGCATTTGCTCCTATAAATAGGAGTCCTCCTCAACGGAGGAGTCCATAAAAAAGCAAGAATATCAGAGCAACATAGCGGAAGAAACGGTTTTCTTCTTCCAAGAAAGAGAGTTATCTTTGAGTGACCTATCCAGTTTATGAAAGGTTCAAATCCATAAATCGAAGACAACGAGAGATCCATCTTTGGGTGAAATTGTATCACATTATTTATCATAGTAGAAGTTTGAAGTGGACTACAGTCCCGTGGTTTTTCCCTTAACCTTGGAGGGTTTTCCACGTTAAAATTCTGGTGTTATTTTCTCTTCATCTTTACTACTTTCATTTAATATTTTTTCCTATTTAATTTTCACAAAAATAGTAGAGGGAAAAATTATCTGGGTCTTCTCCACGAATATTCTTTTCTTTTTCCCAACAATGCCCTATGAGCAAGTAAATGGAGCATCACCAGATAAGAGACCAGGGCAAAATCATCCTCATTCTCGTCATGATTTTATTCCTCCAACTTTTACTTTTTGTAAATTTAGTGTCCATTTCTTCTTTTTTGTTTTGTCTAGTCAAGTGCAGTAGTTGTTCTAATTGTGAAAATTAACATGCCATCGTAGTTCTTTTTTGGTTAAACATAATATGTAGTCTTAGAGTTGAATCCTAGCCCCGATCGGCTAATCCAATCTCGCTTCATTGAATTCGTGATCAAGAGTTTATTTTTCGTAGTTTTGGTTGAACTCAAGTGCAGTCGGACGAAACTCCAATCACCAGAACACAATCCAAGCTTCGAGGACTTCAAAGGAACTTGATGGATCATTAAATGGCTAGACCGGGAGCCGATCAAACTGAATTAACGCCAGTTCACACGAAGGATGAAAACCGGTCCGGTTTGGACCGGTTTGGAGTACCAATGGGAGATTAAGCCATCGAAAGGCTTCTGGTGACTTCTCAACAAAACCCCATCCGATGGATGGTCGGGGATACACTAGAGAAAGGATGAACTTCCATGAACCTCCTCAGGCTGCTGATCCAAGTTGGAGGATCGATCAAATCCAACACTAGCATGGATGCCGGTGTTTTGCTGCCGCGAGAAAGGACCACTAGATGAGAGGCTCTAGTAGTGGCTGCAGCAGCGATTGCTTCGACAGGGATGGGTAAACAATGGAGGTCATCGGTGAGGATGGAAGATCATCGCAAGGGCCTTGGCCCGCAACAATCAGTGCGATGAGAGGAGACGGACGAACCGCGTGCCGAGAGGAAGAATAGAGAGAGAGGGTGAAAAAGGACGGGGGGGAGAGAGAGAATTTTTTTGCAACTTTTAGATATGAAATTTTTACAAATGAAAAACCCCTAAGATTTTTGGAGGGAAAACCTTATATACCTTTGGCTTTTATTATATGTCAAATCTCAACTGTCAGTTCAATCCGACAGTCAAATTTTGATATAATTACCAAATTATTCTCATCAAGGGCTAATCCTACTTTAAATGAGTTATATGATCAATCGAATGTTCTTGATTTGCCAAAAACGAGAGTTAAAATGGAAATTCCAATTAGAACCTAATTAAGGGTGAAATTATAAATTTAGGAAATCCAGGGGTAGTTTTGCAAAACTTGAAAAATATAAGGACGTGAAGACGAAATACTCATGACAAGGATCTGACGGCCGGTCGTAGGCGATCAAGAACCGGCCAGAAAGAGGTCGAACTGGCCTATCTCGCTAGCGATCAGTCAAACCGGTTGAGCCAATTCATACTGGTATGACCAATTTTGGCCGAGCAGTCCTTGGGGCTGAAAAATTCATGCAATTTGGTCCCTCGAGCACCAAATTGAAAAGAAAATTTACCCAATTTGAGGAGAAATGGTCCAATTTTAATTGAATTAGGTCGATTAAACCACATAAATGATATCCATCGGTCTTTTATCGACCTAATTGCTTGATTATTGTGAAAAATGGTGGACCCAAAGCAAGGGTAAACATAATTGAGCATTATAGGCCAAAATGAACAATTGTGCAATTCCTCGCTCAAAATCGCAAATTAATTGAAATTGAATTCAATTAATATTACAACATACCTACTCATATAATTGCCCATACCACGGGTCATTTGCCCTAAAAGTTCTAAAAACTATCCTGTAGCCTAGGTTATGCTAAAAACGCGCCCAATAGAAATTAACCGTGAAATCGAGTCCGATTTCAGAAATTGAAGATTCTGTCATGTCACAATAAATTGTAGGAACGTCAACTCAGTCTCAAAATATTTTTCTATAACCCGAGATTTTTTAGGAAAAAGTCAGCATAGGGCCGTTTTTGTCCAGAAAGAGGCGAGGACCATTTTTTGTTGCAAAATTGGGAAGTAAGTGGATTGTATGGGTGATGAAAAATGCCGAGATGACCGATGTTGAGTTGATTGAATTTATTGAGGTTAATTAGGATTGAACCAAGTGAGAATAAGAGTCCAATTTAGAAAGAAAATGCTTGCAAATTCATGTGCCCCATTTCCTATGGTCTTTGGACCATTTCAAGAGTTGTGGAGAGTGCTTTGGTAGCTCAATGATAGCCAAGGAGGTGTGGATGGTGTAGGTTGGTCAAGGGGACCAAAGGTTGGAAGAAATTGGCCATATGGACCCCATGTCCCCTTTCTCTCTCTCCCATCCTCTCCTTCTTCCCCAACCATGCGAAAGCCTCTTTCCTACCCTCCATTACCGCCACTTGAAGACTAGGAAACCAGCAGAAGAAGCTGTAGCCCATTGCACACTGCAACGCCGTTACCGCTGCATGCCCTCGCCGCCGTAGTCGTCCACGCGTACCGCCAGCTGCGTCATCCATCCCTCTCACCCCCTCACGCAATCCAATAGCTATCTCAGGTTCGTTCAAGCTCATTCGGAGCTATCCTGATCCCATTCGACCCTCGTGAGTGTCCGTCAAGGCCCGGTATGGCCTATTCACCCTTTCCTGATCAATTCTTGTTTAAACTGAATTGTTTGGCTTCTGTTTCAGCAAGGATAGATCAGAATTTTTGTGGGTTTCCAGCAAGGTGTCGGGCCCGTTTTCAGGTGTTTCTAGGCCTCGGATCCTAGGCTCGCTTTGGAAAAAAGTGACCCTCGCTTTGCTCCCGACGTTTCGATCTAAACAGATTGTTAAACAAGTGAGTTCAACTCACTAAACCTTAATTAGTAGACTAATGATGCTTAGGGGCTGATTGGATTTAATTAAATGTGATTAGGTGGATAGATTAGTTTAGAGTAATTAAATTAGTGATTTACTGATGCATGTTTGGTGGTTAGTTGTAGCAATTAGGGAGTATATGTTGGAGAAAAATCCTTTATTATTTTCAAGCTGATAAAACGTTTCCATCAATCTAGTCTGAAGACTTCCAGACTCAAGTATTAAAGTCTAAAGTACTCAAGACTCTGTCGTCAAAGTCTGAAGACCACCAGACTCAAGACATAAAGTATGACCTCACTGACAGTTCCAGACGAAGAAAAAACATCTATCCAAATGACGGATTATCTTCAAGGATTCAATTCGTATGGTTTATGGAAGATCTTATGGCTGGATACAACATCAACATGATTGATTATTCCTATTGAATTTTACTCTGATTTGAATGATCTTTTGAAAGGCAAGTAACCTTGGAAGATTCTACTTATGGAAACTCAAGATCCTGATTGTATGGACGAACAGGATTGATGGACTTTCTTCACTATTCAATCAATAACTCAATATAACCTTGATTGGTTCTATCCAACGGGTAGATTGGAAGAATTCTTTTGGAAAGTGCCAACGGTTGTGAAGGCATGAAGGAGTATATAAAGAAAACTCTTTAGTTGTTCAGTAAGAGTGCTTGGAAGAAGAATTTCAAAGTCTAAATCTCTATAATTCATTGATCTTTCATTTTGTGAGCTTGAATTGTATACAAAAGAGAGAAGCAAATAGTGTGAAGAAACTAGCTGAGAGCCTCCACTGAGGAAGTCGAAGATCATGTGCTGTAGAATCTCTTTTGATTCATAGTGGAATTTAGCTAGTGGGCTATCAGCGTGGAAGAGTAGACGTAGGCTTGGACTAAGTCGAACCACTATAAACCTTGTATTATAATCCTCTTTCCCTAAACTCCTTATCTTATCTGTTGCCTTACTTAATTGCTTTATAGAATTGTTTAAAGTCATCTACGTCTTGAATTTATCTAAAGGCAATCTACATTATTAAGTCTTACGAGAAAATTTTTATACACCTATTCACTTGGTATCAGAGCCTATGTGCTTAAGTCATCTACCTCTAGGTGTTAATACTAGTTCTTTCAATTGGTATCAGAGCCTGTGTGCTTATTTATTGAAGTGTTTATACTTCTTAAGTTAAAGATTTATGACTAGTATTTTGACTCCAGGTTTGGTTGAAGGACAAAGCAACACCAGACCGCCCTACTTTGATGGGAAGGAACACGACGTATGGAAAAACAAGATGAAAACATTTTTAAGATCGAAAGATCCTCTAGAATGGGATGTGGTAGAAAAGAGAATCATTTCTAAAGCTACATCAACCTCAGGGAAAGAAGTTGTAGATACTGGAGAACTGTCACAAGCAGAAATAACCAAGAGATAAGCTCTTGATATTAAAGCCATTTATTCATTGTACTGTGCTTTATCTCCTACTGAGTATAGCAGAATTTCATCTTGTGAAACAGTCAAAGAAATTTGGGACAAGTTGCACTTCACTTATGAAGGAACTAATCGAGTTAAAGAAATAAAGATCAATATCCTACCAGGAGAATCCATTACTGACATATTTAGTCGTTTTACCAAAATTGTAAATGGTCTATCATATCAGGGACAGCCAATCTCTAGACCAATGAAAGTTAATAAGTTACTGAGAGGACTCTCCAAAGAGTGGAACCACGTGAAGATCTCTATAAGAGAAACCCAAAGGATCATGCCCCTTTCTATAGACGAATTGGTTGGCACGCTTCAATAATATAAAGTCGAGCAAATCAATGAGGAAATAGATCCCAAAGGTAAGAAGTCAGTTACCTTAAAATCTAATGATGATTATGATGATACAGACTCTGAAGACAACTTGGATGATGAAGAGCTAGCACTTATGATAAGAAAGTTCCAAAAGTTAAATAGGAAAGGAAAAAAGGTTTAACTGGAAGAAACAAGGCAATCAAAGATTTTAGAAGAAATCAAAAGAAGAAGACGAAACCAACAAAGATGTGGTCTGTTTTCGAATGTAAGAAAAATGGATATATTAGACCTAACTGTCCTTTGCTAAAGAAAAAGAGAGGAAAAATAAAAAAAAAAAAATTCAAGAAAGCTCTCAAAGTTGAGACATAGAGCAATATAGAATGCGAAGAAAATGATGAAAAATATGCCAATATTTGTTTGATAGCAAATTCAGAATCAGACTCAGGTTCTGAGACAGACACAGATTCAGACTCAGATAATGAAATCAAGGTTAGTAATTTAAAAATTCATATTAAAGTTTCAAAATATATAGATGAACTTTGTCTTAGCCTCAAAACATCTCTTAAGAGAATTTCTGAGCTAAAGAAGAAGAATTCCAAACTAAAGCAATAGGAAATCTCATGGAAAGAAAAGTAAGAAAATCTAGACAAAAGTTTTATTATTTTGAAAGAAAATACATATATTCTTTCAAAGGAAAATACATTTTAAAAGAAGATATTTCAAATATAACAAGAAGGTTTTCAATGGGGTTTGAGAAGTTGGAAAAGATTCTTTCAATTTAAAGACCATATTTTAACATATCGATTTGGGAATGATATCTCGAAACTGTTCCTCTAATTGATTTTCCAAAAGTAAAAGAAAGAATCAAATAGAGACCTACAAAAACTTTTTATAGAAAAAATTTTCAAAAGGCTTTTGTAAAACCTGTTGGCCGAAGTGCTCTCAAATGTTCAAAGTGCAATAGCCCATAACATTTCGAGAAGGAATGTCCTAAAGGCTGGAGACCTATTAAGAGAGAGTGTGCAAAGACTGTATTTCGTACTAACTCGTCTGGACCCAAGAAAGTGTGGATACCAAAGAAAGCTTGAGTTCATTTTATGATTGTAGGTCACTATCAAGAAGAAGAACAAATGGTATTTGGATAGTGGCTGCTCAAGACACATGACAGAAGATTCAACTTATTTCATAAAGTTTGTGCAAATAAAAGGAGGAAAAGTGTCTTTTGGAAGAAACAATAAAGGAAGAATTGTTGGATATGAACTGTGAAAATTGGAAGTCTCACAATCGACAATATCTCCTTAGTTGAAGGTTTGAATTACAATCTTCTAAGCATTAGTCAACTGTACGACACTGGATTCAAGATTAATTTTCAAGAAGACATATGTTCTGGAACCAACAAAGATCACTCACAATCCTTTACTGGACAAAGACATTGGAACATTTATCTTCTAGATATAAAATCTGAAAGCTCTCAATGTCTGATATCCATTCAAGATTAAGCAAATCTCTGGCATAGAAAACTTGGTCGTATTAACATGAAGCGGATTGCAAAGATCTCCTCCAAGAAGCTTGTTCGAGAACTACCCAACCTGAAGTATCAAAAATCATAACTATGCACACCTTGTGTGTTAGGAAAACATTTCAAAAGTTCTTTTAAACCAATAAATCAAGTTTCAATTGATCGTGTTTTGCAGCTCTTGCACATGGATCTCTTTGGACCAACTAGAACTCAAAGCATTGGTGGAAAGAGATACTGCTTAGTGATCGTGAATGACTATTCTCGATTCACATGGGTAAACTGCCTGGCAAGTAAGTCTGAAACATTTTCTTACTTTTCAAAATGTGCCAAAAGAGTACAAAACGAAAAAAGTTTACACTATTTCAAATATTCGTACAAACCATGGAGGTGAATTTGAAAATCAAGAATTTGCAAAATTCTGTGATGATTTTGGTTTTCAGCATGTTTTCTCTTCTCCATACACTCTAGAGCAAAATTGAGTTGTAGAAAGAAAGAATAGATCTTTGCAGGAAATGGCTAGAACACTCTTAATAGAAAGTAATATTACTTCTCATTGTTGAGCTGAAGTAGTTTCTACAGCTTGTTATATCATTAACAGAATATTTTTAAGGCCTATTCTAGAGAAAATTCCCTATGAGGTATTCAAAGGAAAGAAACCAATTGTCTCTATTTTCATGTGTTTGGTTGCAAGTGTTTTATTTTGAAAAATGCAAATAATCGCATTAGTAAGTTTGAAGAAAGATCAGATGAAGGAATTTTCCTTGGTTATTCAACCTCAAGCAAAGCCTACAAAGTATTCAATAAGAAGACTCAGTCTGTGGAAGAATCCATGAATATCAAGTTTCAAGACTCAATGCAAAATTAACTGGATCAAACTCATCTTGAAGAACCTGAATCTGCTTTAAATGATGCAAAAACTAATTCTCCTGAAGTGGTTCAGACTTCTAAAGTTCAACAACATGATGAACCAGAGGATTTAACTGAAACAAGAGATCAACAGACTGATAAACCAACTAGCAACTGGAAGCATAAATTAAGTCATCCCAAGGAACTCATCATTGGCAACATTGATGAAGGAATTCGCACAAGATCCAAAAGGCATGAAGAGTCTAGTGCTTTAGCATTTGTTTCCGAGATTGAACCCAAAATTATTGAAGAAGCCTTAGCTGATGAAAGCTGGATTGAAGCTATGCAAAAAAAGCTCAGACAATTCAACATCAATGATGTTTGGGAATTAATTCCTAAACCAAAAAGTAAATCTATTATTAGAACTAAATGGGTTTTCAGGAACAAGGTGGACGAGAAAGGAAAAGTTATGAGAAACAAAGCAAGACTCGTGGCCAAAGGATATACACAAGAAGAAGGGATAGACTATGATGAGACCTATGCATGAGTAGCGAGGTTAGAAGCAATTAGATTATTACTTGCTTTTACTTGCTATAAAAATTTCAGATTATCCCAAATGGATGTGAAGTGCATTTCTAAATGGATTTATCCAAGAAGAAGTCTATGTGAAATAACCACCTGGTTTTAAAGATCCAAGAAAGCCAAACTCAGTTTATAGACTAAAGAAGGTTTTATATGAACTAAAGCAGGCACCTCGAGCTTGGTATGAAAGGTTAAGTAAATTTTTAATTCAAAATTCTTTTGCTAAAGGAAAAGTAAATACTACTTTGTTTATCAAAAGAGAAGGTAAAGATTTTCTACTTATTCAAATTTATGTTGATGATATCATTTTTGGTTCACCTAATGAAAATCCGTGCAAGAAATTTTTTAGAAGCATGCAGGATGAATTTGCGATGAACATGATGGGTGAGTGAATATTCTTTCTGGGATCACAAGTTAAACAATCTAAAGAATGAATTTTCATTCACCAAGAAAAGTATGCAAGGGATCTCATCAAGAAGTTTGGATTGGAGAATTACAAAAAAATAGAGACACCTATGTCAAATTCTTCAAAGCTAGACAAAGATGATGAAGGGAAAAATGTGGATCAGAAGCTATACAGGAGTATAATTGGTTCACTTATTTATCTTACTGCTTTTAGACTTGACATTTTGTTTAATGTTTGTATATGTGCTAGATTCCAATCAAATTCCAAATAATCTCATCTAACTGTTGCAAAACACATCATCAAATACATTGCAATAACTCCAAAGCTAGGTTTGTGGTATCCCAAAGAAGCAAACTTTACACTCCTTTGATATTTAGATGTAGATTTAGCAGGATGTAAAGTGGATAGAAAAAGTACTTCTGGTACTTGTCAACTACTTGGCAACAAGCTAGTATCGTGGTTTTCAAGAAAACAGAGTACCATAGCTCTTTCAACAGCTGAAGCAAAATATGTAGCTCTTGGAAGTTGTTGCTCTCAAATCTTGTGGATACGGCAACAACTTAGAGACTTTGGAATTGAAGAATTATGCACCGAGATCAAATGTGATAACACCAATGCAATAAATCTCACGAAGAATCCAATTCTTCATTCAAGGGCAGAGCATATAGAGATTCAACACCACTTCATTAGAGATCATGTTCAGAATAGAGAGATTATGATTTAGTTTATCGACTCAAAAAATCAACTGGCAGACATATTTACAAAGCCATTGGAGAAAAGTCTATTTGAGTTTATACGCACTAGACTGAACATTATAAAGTCTGAAAGTATTCAGGCTCAGAAGTAAAGTCTAAAGGTATTCAGACTGAAAATGATACGACTATAAGTTGATTCTTTTAAAATACATGAGAATTTATTTTTAGATAATTTTCTTCGAATTGGAATGCTATTATTTCGAATCATCACTTGATACTTATTATTGGAAGTTATCTTTTTCGAATTTTGAATTTTTGGCAGTTTTATTTAAAATGGCAGCTTTTACTTTTTCCTTTATGACGCTTCGTATACACCGTTTTACTTGCTATAAATACTATGGATTGTCTTCTTCTTCGTTTTCACCGTCACCCTTTATTCAAATCCTAGAGTACAGAACTCCCACTTGCTTTCTTTTTACTCTTGTTTGATCGAAAAGATCTCACATTTTTCGAACAAGTTCGAGTTTTTCTCCCTAAGAAGCGACAATATCTTTAAGGAAGTCATCGAGATAGCAAGCAGGGGACCACAACGCATGGTTGAGGGTCCTACTCACTTCCACTTAACTGAGGAGGATGATTCTCCTCATCAGCAGCAGCCAAGTCAGTAGCAACATACTCAACAAGGTCAGTCTCCTTCACCGCCTCAACCACAACAAGAAGTAGTGGAAGAAATTGAACCAGTAAGAACACTAAAACCCACTGTTGCCTTCTCTCTTTACTCCAAGATGAAACAAGGAGGAACACCTATGTCTGTGATTGATGAATTTCTGAAAGAATGAGGTTTCAAGAATGAAATTTTATTTTTGCGGGATATGGAAAAGTTAGGCATTGCGCCTAAGGGATTAGCTGAAAAGGCCTTTGCTAACTTTCCCAGTGACCTAAGGTTTGGGACCGCCAATCAACCACAAAGTTAGGATAACGATGAACGAATGTTTCCTCATTTTCAGCCTAGGATAGGTATGGCTGCTTATGCTGTGTGTGATAGAGCAAACATTTTTCGCCCCAAAGAGCACAAGAAGATTTGCTCGAGATTGCTGAAAAGAGGGGTGATGAACCCTAGAAGTGTTGACTTCGATTTCCTCGACTCCGTGCAAGTGAATTTGAGGGAGAAATTTGCACGTCTTCAGTTGGAACGTTTTTAGTTTGAATCAACGATAAGCTATCCTGAACTTACTACTTATTTCTATTCGAATCTACCTTTTTAGATGTGAATAGATTCTCTTTCACTGTCAAGGATAAGGAGTATGCAGTGGATGTGGACACTCTTGATGATCTAATTGGTGTGGAAAGAATGAGTTTCCAACCAATTAATGTGTCTGTGGCTCATGCTACGTTGGAATTGGTACGAGACAGGCGTGTCGAGGACAAAATCTCCTACGCAAGGATGAATGCCTCTAACGTCTTGCTACACAAGATTGTGATAAATTGCATCCACTCGAAATCAACTTCAAGGACTAACATTTCCATTGAGAAGTGAAATTGATGTATGCAATCAATGCTGGCCTCAAGTTCTCTCTCCCTCACATAATCCTGTTTCATATGTACAGGATGGTTATGAAAGATAAGGGACAGCTCCCTTGTTTAGCTCTCATCACTCGCCTTTTTAGGCATTTTACAATTCATATTCCTGCACCTTTGTGCTTGACTAGTTCTGCTCCTATTGTGATTGGTTTCAAAATAGTGACAAAAATGCGATTAAAGGAGCTCAACAAGGTGCTAGAACGAATGAAGAAGAAGTCTCTGTCAAAGCTAAAACAAGCCTCTATTACTAAAAAGAGGAATGGAAATGAGCCCATGGTTGCTCCTGTGCCAAAGAAAAGAAAACTCATCTTACAGGATGAAGAAGATGAGGACGAGATGACTCTTTCAACTTTCACTTTAAAGAACTTGAAGAGTTCTTTTCAAATTCATGAGATGACACAAGAGATAGAGGAAAGAGAGACCACAGAAGAGGAAAGAGAGACTAGAGAGGAGGAAGAAACAAAGAAGGAAGAGAGAGGAAAACAAAGGAGGACAGAGGAAGAAGAGGAAGGAAGAGAAGAAGAGACTGAAGAAGCCTACCCTAGTTGTTCCCTTGTCAAGCAATTTAGAGAAGATAGGGAGTGGAGATGATGGAGCAATAGGGAAAGACAAACATCACTGTGCTGAAGAAGACATGAAGAAGATTTCACTATTCCACCTGAAGGCACACAAACAGGGGGGAATGCTAGAAAAAGAGGTACTTTTTCACTTGCTTTTACCAGTGATGTTAGTCGCTCTGCTGCAAATCTAGAAGATGTGTATGCCTCCCATTTTCCAGAAGCAGATTTTAAGGCATCATCTCCTAGTCAAGGTGGATGAACTGCTGAAGATCCATCAATTCTCAAGACTCCTAGAACAGGATTAGCTAGACCAAGTGCTACACTTGAACATACAGTAGACTTTTCAAGACTGCTGGATATCACGCTAGATTTTAGGAAATAGCTATATGGTATGGAGTATGAGATGAAGGATCTCAAGAAGGCTTTCATGGTAATTTCAGTTTCTTTACAAGATCAGCTTCTTGCCCTCAGGAATCAAGTGCAGAATACTGTAAAGGGTAAAAAAATTACAACAAATGAAGGAAACTCTTGCAAAACTTGATAAGACTGTCAATTCCATGGGAGAATTTTAGCTTGTTCACCTTCCCAAACAGCCTTGACCTGACCCTCCTTTATCAACCTTTTTTTCACTCTCCACTTTTTTGCTGTGACAAAAAGGGGGAGATAGGGTGCAGATTTGACTTTGTTTGATTTTGATGCTTTACTTTTGGACTTATCTTTTTGTTTGGCTTGGACTCTTTTGACTTTGGACTTTTGATTTGGACTTGCGACTTGCTTGATTTGATATTTTGATGCTTGCAGTAACTTAGGCCATGATATTTATTATGGATGGATAATTATCTTGTTGGACTAACATGTTTTTTGTGGTTGCAAAATTGATTTTATTTAAATCCTATTTAACTTATCCTTTACAAGATATCATGTTTTGCTTAAGTGTTGCTTTGTAGGACAAAAGTCTTCAAATCTGTAAAAAAGTTTTGTACACCATCAAAAAGGGAGATTGTTGGGGAAAACTCCTTTATTATTTTGAAGCTGACAAAACGTTTTCATCAGTCTAGTCTGAAGACTTCCAGACTCAAATATTAAAGTCTGAAGTAATGAAGACTCTGTCGTCAAAGTCTGAAGACCACCAGACTCAAGACATAAAGTCTGACCTCACTGACAGTTCCAAACGAAGAAAAAAGATTTATCCAAATGACAGATTATCTTCAAGGATTCGATTCGTATGGTTTATGGAAGATCTTATGGCTGGATACGACATCAACATGATTGATTATTCCTATTGAATTTTACTCTGATTTGAACGATCTTTTGAAAGGCAAGTAAACTTGGAAGATTCTACTTATGGAAACTCAAGATCCCGATTGTATGGGCAAACAGGATTGACGGGCTTTCTTCACTATTCAATCAACAACTCAAGATCACCTTGGTTGATTCTGTCCAATGGGTAGATTGGAAAAATTCCTTTGGAAAGTGCCAACAGTCGTGAAGGCATGAAGGAGTATATAAGGATGACTCTTTAGTTGTTCATTGAGAGTTCTTGAAAGAAGAATTTCAAAGTCTGAATTTCTATAATTCATTAATATTTCATTTTGTGAGCTTGAATTGTATACAAAAGAGAGAAGCAAATAGTGTGAAGAAACTAGCTGAGATTCTCCACTGAGGAAGCCAAAGATTAAGTGTTATAAAATATCTTTTGATTCATAGTGGAATATAGCCAGTGGGCTGTCAGCATGGAAGAGTGGATGTAGGCTTAGACTAAGCCGAATCATTATAAACCTTGTGTTTTAATCCTCTTTCCCTAAACTCCTTATCTTATATGTTGCCCTACTTAATTGCTTTATAGAATTGTTTAAAGTCATCTACGTCTTGGATTTATCTAAAGGCAATCTACATTATTAAGTCTTACGAGAAAATTTTTATACACCTATTCACCCCCCTCTAGATATTAATACTGGCCCTTTTAATAGATTGGTCCTAGTATTTATGAAACGAACCTTGGGATTTTTCTAGGTCCATTTTAGCGTCCAATTAAGAAATATGAGCCTAAATTGGATTTATTGCTATTTAATAATTAATTTTTGTAATTAATTAATTAATTATTTTCTGAAAATTAGGCTGGGATAGCAGACAACCGTTATGCTGGTTATTGTGGTGCAGTCCGTTTATTTATTTGAGCTTTAATTCGTGTTGAATTGATTTAAGTATGATTTTTAGGATTTATTCCTAAATAAATTGATTTTTGGGTAATTGATTGGTAATTACCGGGTGCCAATTCACAATGCCAAAAAATATGTTATGAGCTGTTGAAAATGATGGGAAAATTTTAAAGTAAAAATATGATATTTTGGCGAAGGCCAACCGTGTACCCACACACGGCTATTATATCGGGACTTATGTTTGGGAAGGTATACTATATCAGCCTGAGAGCGATATATCAGCTTAGCAAAGAGCAGTATACTGGTATACTATATCAGCCTTAGGGCGATATGGCAGCTAAGTACAGAGTAGTATACCTTATTAGCTTATATTGAGTATTGTCGGTATACTATATCAGCCTAAGGGCGATATGGCAGCTTAGGAGAGAGTAGTATACCCCATCATCTCAGAAGTGAGCTATACTATCTATTTATTAGCTTAGCAGTGAGCAGTCTTGATATGAGCGGACTTTATAAATAGTATGAGATGAGCCGACTAAGAAAGGGTCATGATGACATGTAATTGACTAGGTCAATTGATCAATACTTTGATCTGATGTCGTAAATTGATTGATTGATTGATTGATATGATATGAGGCATCTGTAAATAATCTTGACTTACAGGATGGAACTGAGGCCAAGGTAAGTCCTCTGACTCGTGTTGTGTATAGGCAGTCCTAAGGTGTATTAGCTTCCTAATCGAGTCTTAGGAGAGTAGAACTTGCTAAGACGTAGTCTCACCCCGTTATGGGAAACTATTTCAAGCCCATAAATGGCAACACCCGTACCTCCCCCTCCTCTAGAGCAGTTTGGTATACCACAGGATATTTCAGAGATAGCTTATTACATACCGGTAGATAACCACCCCAAGGGACTGGTGTATGTTTTGGTAAAGTCTACCGTTTGGGTCGATGTGGATAAAGATGATTTTGTGCCCCATGAGTATAGGTCGTGGTATTGTTACTACCAGGACGAACGAAGGGATGGTCCTATAACCAAGTCAAATGTACCCTTGGGCATTTTGGAGAAGGCTTTTGGTGAGGGTACAGTAGACCCTAAGGACAGAACGGTGGAAGATGCTAGGGATCCCAAGCTCGGGAGTGAGCCAAAATCTCCAGTATACTCAATTAATGACGCCAACTAGAGTGAAGAATAAGGGAGATTGTGGAGCAAGAGGAGGAGGAACCGGAGGAGGATCAGGAGATGGAAGACCCTAAAGAAGAGCCTGAAGAAGAATCGGAGGAGGATCCAGAGGATGATTTAGAGTATGACCCGGATGAGGATTGAGACCTCACCCTGTTTTGCAAATCCCGGGTTGTGAACTGATGTGTGACAGATCTAACTTGTGAATAGTATTATAATATATACTATGAGGTTTGCTTTGTATAAAAGTGTGATTGAAAATTTCAGCATGAAAAATATAGCCCTACTTTTCTATCCCATTGTTTTATTGTCTAGGGATTTATATTTGTTTCTGCATGTGCATATTAAAATGAATGGGTTAGCAATGCGTCTTGGGACATCGCTAGTAATTGACCAAGTGAAGGATGGACACGTGCTCGAGGATCGAGGCGTGACACTTTCCCTCTGGGTGTTGTATAATGTTGGTCGTATCAGTATTTTGAACAACTTGTTAGGGAATTTGGCTCTCTAATTCCCACTATTGTGGTAGAGTCACTTGACTCCAACTGATAGATTTAGGAGATATTGTATTTGCTCTATAGAAATATCAATTTGGAGGAGAAGTGTTTCACCTTTCGAACTACATTCGAAGGCATTCTCTCCAAAGGTAAAGGCCATAGCTTTGTAATGGATCCTATAAATAAGAGCTAAAGGGATTGATCCATTTGCCACCTTGTAATTATGAGTTTTTATTTGGAGAGTGAGTAATTTAAGAATATTCCTATCTTTAAGAGATATTGAGAAATTGGGATAACAATCAAAATGTATTGTACCTTTGCAAAGACTTGTCTCTATGGTCCTAAGTATGGATTTATCATAGCTTAAGAGATGTGATTCTTGTAAAACTAAGGACACCGGGATCCTTGGAGTGCCACAAGGTGGCACAAATGGACACTTAAGTGCCAAAAGTTACAAAAATGACACTCAAGTGCTAAGATCGAAGCAAAATTGATCACTTAAGTGCCAATATGGCCAAAATGCTGACGTGGCGATTTTCCGGCGAAGCAAGTGCAAAACGATGTTGTTTTGGTGTTGACGTGGTAAAAAAATAATATAAAAATTAATTTAATCTAATTTAAAATTAAATTTATTTAAAACATTTAAAAATAAAAAATTTTAATAACTCAGGGCTCAGCCCTCAATTGCCATTGCCGTAGGGAAGGGTCGGCGATGAAGGGGAAGGGTTGGTGGGGTCACCGGGCCCGGCTAGGGGTTGGCGACCCGGCCAATTGGCGGCAAGGGCTCTCGAGCCCTTGTTCGCCGGGCCAAGAGTCGCCGCCCACTAGGGGTTGCCTCGGCGGGCGGTGGCCCTTGGCTGGTTGGGCGAGGGCCACCGACCCTCATTGGATTTGGGTGAGGGATGGTGGCCCTTGGCTCGACCGAGGCAAGGGCCGCCGACCCTTGCCGGATCGGGCGAGGGCTTGCGAGCCCTCGTTGCCGGTTGACTAGGGTTGCCGGCCCTTGGCTAGGACCCGGCGACCCAGCCCGACCCTTCCCACTCTATCGCTAGCCCTTCCCGGTGGCGGCTAAGGGCTCCTCGGCCACCTACTTTTTTTAATTTAAATTTAAAATTTTTTAATTTTTATTTTTAAATATTTTAAGTAAATTTAGTTTTAAATTAAATTTTATTAATTTTTATATTAATTTATTATCACGTCGGCACCAAAACGACGTCGTTTTTACATTATTTGGCCACGTCGGCGTGCAAAACGGCATTGTTTTGCACTTACTTCGCTAGAAATTGCGCACGTCGATATTTTGGCTGGATTTTAGTCAGAGTGGCATTTAAGTGATCTATTTCTTTTTTAATGTGGCACTTAAATGTCACTTTTGTAAGTTTTGGCACTTAAGTGTCCGTTTGTACCAACTTATGGCACTTGAAGAGATCTTTTGCCTAAAACTAAGAGAATTGAGGTATTTAGCACTTCTTTTGTAAGAGGTTTGATTCCTACTTGGATGTGACCTAAATGAATGTAGTTATGTTTTTGTGTATGTTCTTTTTATCGACTCCTGATTTAAGAGATGGATTATTTCATAAGAATTTGAAAGAGGAACATATCTTTCTTGTGTGGTTATGACATAATCCGATTTTTTGAAAATTTTTAATTTTGATTGTTTATATATTTCTTTAAGTTGAACTTTAGAAATTGCTCAATTTTCTATCGATTTGTTAAAGTCTTCTATCCCTACTTCTTCTCTATCTATAGGACCTTGATTTGTGGATATTAGTGATAAAGAACTAGAGGTCGACATGGATCTTCTAAGCAAGCTCATCCTTATAGATCAATACTCACATGATCATGGGTTTCCTATAAGAGCTATACCAATGGTCTCACCACCTCTCTGGGACTTATGGCCTAGACCACTCTGGAGGTGGCATTCGCCCAAGAGTATGTTTCCACCAAACGAAATTGGATCTACAAAGATGAAGACTTAGGAAGATGATCAATATTTTCCCACTGGCTCTAATACCATAAAGGAGAATGATTTTGGTATATCTTGACGTCTATTCTTACTTTTTCGCCATATCATTAGACGTCTATGTATATTGGGCTTATGTATTACACTTATGATTACCAGTTCTAAAAACTATACAAATATTGGTTATTCTGAGTAGGCTGAACATGAAGGTTTTGTGACTATGTTTATGCAAGCACTTGCATCAAGGTTAATGTGTCATGGAGTGTTAAGGTGCGATTGGTGTGAGTTATAAGGCGTGATACGTTCATTGCCCCCCTAGCTTGATCTTTAGCTTGATTGGAACTGACTATAGCTTCCTTAGGTTTGATTTTTCAGTTTTGGCGCATGTGCACGATTTTGTTAGTTTTTTACGTGTATCTGCTTGCAATAGATCCTATCTAATCGCCAGCATTCTCCACGCTCCTCGGAGTTTCCTTGCCTATCAGGATTTCGTCGTGAATTTAGAAAAAATAGGGTTGATAGCCAATTCAAAATGAACTTTTCCCAGAACTAACAAGAGAGGAATTTACTTTACCACGAGCTGGTTGCCTGGCATTCTCCATGTTCCCTAGATTTTCCTTGCCTGCTAGGAGTTCTTGCGGAATTAAAAGAAAATGAGTCGATAACAAGTTCAAAATAATTATTTTCAAGATCTTACAAGAGAGGAATCTACTTACCGCGAGGACAAACGAGAATTGTAGGCATAAGAGAAATGAAATTGCGCCGGTGAAGTCCACTCTTTAGGCAAACTCCAATTCAAAGGCTGACGCAAAGTCACAAGGGTAAGGAAGGAATCCACTCCCAATCAATTCCAAGTCAGGCACAGCCTTATAGTTAATTGAAAGGAAACTCTTAAGTCAAAAGATCGCCAGGAGTCCACTTCTAAGTGATTTCCAAATGAAAAGCTGGAGGGAACTCTAAGTCAAAGGCAAACAAGCACTTATGCCGGGAAGGAATCCACTCCCAATCAATTTAAAAATTCAGGATTCATGCAATCATTTAGACATTCTAGAACTCACACATAGTCATCCTAACATACGTTCATGCATTTTTAATCATGCGGTTTAAAGCTAAAGTATAGTCACGTTGTGATACGGTCTTCCTGTCTGAAGCAAACACAGTCATGCAGTAGTTGATGCATGGTTATGCAAGAAGGCATTACATTCCAACAAATGTGATGCGAGTGCACCAATTTGGCTTAACTCTATTATGAATGTATCAATTTTGGATTTTTTGTGATATTAAACCTTATTTATATGTATATGTTATATGCACAAATATTTGATAATTGCATCTTTTTTATAATCATATATATATATATATATATATATATATATATAATGCAACTTTTTATAATTTTATCAACATTCCCATCCAACATGTAATTAATTTTGATTCTAGATGTAATTTGATGGATAAAATTTTATTAATAAGAGTACATGCGTAATACTTCTATTAGTTAAAAGTGTAATGAATTAGATCAGTTGAATATAAGTAAAAAGGAGGCCATTAGTAGTGTATTAGGAAAACTTAATTTAAAAATATAATTGAAATGAATTTACCTATTAACTACATTTTTGAACAATTCATTGTTATATAGTATTTTGATGTCTCGTCTTTTATTTTTTAACCTTTTTTATTTAATAAACTATATTCTTATCTTATAACAATAAATCATTAGCATCTATATCAGCTTAGTGTTTTACTAGTTATTAGGGGAATTTAATGAAGGCAAGGCCGTTGGCAGTGTTTTACCTAGATTTATTTTATTTTATTTTTTTTGGTAAAGACCTGGATTTAGTTTTGCTTCGTTGAAGGCAACATTTTAAATTAGATGTGACGAGGTTTTAATAAGAGAATAGATGCCCAAGGATACAATTGACAATGTCAAAGCTTTGTTTGTTTCATGAAAAATAGATTATATGAAAAATATTTTTTTTTAAAATATTGTTTATATCACTCACGAAAATGAACAAACAAAAAATATTTTCATTGCATAAGAAAATATATACACATAAATTATTGTCGATAATGACTATTTATTAATTGATTATTTTAAGTAATACAAGTGATTATATTTAGAAAAATATTTTTCAAATTTATTTTCGATGAAATAAACGGAGCATAAAAGCCTACTGACTCTTCGATATGAGGGTAGAATTTAAAGTTAGAAATGTTTATATTAGACGTCCTTAGGGTAAATTTGAACATTTAATTTTTGTATGTGGATTTAACCCTTTTTTATGAGAAAAGAGGTTTTAAAACATTTAGATCAAAGCAATTAGAAAATTTATTGAAGTGTCCTCGATTTTCCTATCATTTATTAATTTATTAAAATTTATTATTGCAACCACTCTTTCATCACCTGCCAAAAAGATCAAAGCAATTAGAAAATTGCATGTCACCTGTCCGTTTAATTCTAAATATGATAACCGTCCTAGGTTCCATTTATCAAGTAATTCATGCTACTTATCCAATATCTCATAAGATGATAAATATCCAAAATTCAGACAACCACATATTGTTGTTAACCTTTTACTAACACGATGAAAAATTTGTAGATTATTCAAATTTAAATTTATCGGTGTGAAAAATTTCCTTGATATACGTATTACTCGATTTATTATTTAATTTCTCATATTGGTACAGTATTTTAATATTAAATTAAATATTCATCTGATAAATTAAAATTTTAAAATAATCTATAATACTTCCATAAAATCTCATGTGATGGCAAAATAGGAGATGATAATTCATAAGTTAAAATTTTTTCAGGCTTACTCATCTTCTCAAATTATTCTGATAAAAAGAAGATATATTCACCAATTTTTTCCGTACGCCAAGAGTCTCAAAGTTAGTATTGCAGGAGTTTCGAATACTAGACCTCCTCGATAAAAATCTAGTGCCTACCCAGCTGAGCCACCACGGTTGGTAATATTTTTGTACTAGTGTTTGTTAAACAGAATAGCGCCAAAAGGAGAAAGAGATCGGCAGTGGGATCAGGTCAATTTGTCTGCCCCGCCTAATCAAACCGTCCCCTTTTAACGCCGTCGTCTCCGACCGACGCACGTCTCTCTCTCTCTCTCTCTCTCTCTCTCTCTCTCTCTCTTCTCTGTCTGTCTGTCTCTCTCCCCTCTGCGTGTCTTTTCAAATGATGATTGCCCACTCACCCACCACCGCCACCGGCTGAGCCATTGCTTCTGATCTCTTTTGCTGTTCTTACATCTCCCTCGTTCGCTGTGGAGTCTCTCTCTCTGTAGTTCGTTCGTTGCAGAGAGAGACTGTTTATGCAGGTCTCTGCTTCACCGAGGTTTTCACATTCATTATCCTGTTGCTGCAATTCCGGACATCGATCTGGAAGATGGGCGAGTCGTCTTGGCCTTCTGATGCGCAGGTAGTCCCTCTGCAGTTAGTGAGTGCCGATGAATCGACCGCATTGTCGAGAATTCTTCTTTTCTTGGATCGAATACGGTCCCCACTAATGCTGTAATGTCCTTTGAGCAACGCCCATTCAAAGCTTGAGATTCAAGGGGTTGTTATCTGGTGTCTTTTCTTGCTTTTTTTTGATGTAGAAGATGGTGCGTGCGTGTTAGGCGTCTTCACCTTGTTTTTCTCTCTGGTTCTCCTCTGCCGTTCGTGAACGCCGATGAATCGACCAGCATTGTCGGAAATTGTTCTTTGATTAGAATCCAGTCCACATTTTTGCTGTAATGTTGTTTAGGCAATGCCATTTAGAGCTTGAAAATCAAAGGATCATGTCTAGTCTCTTTTCTTCCTTTTCTTGAAGTAGAAGAAAGTCTGTGCGTTAATACCATCTAAAACTCCAAAACATCGTTACCAAAAAAAAAGAAAGTCTGTGCGTGTTAGGCGTCCTTATCTCGTCATTTTGGCTGATATGTGGTTACTCTTGAGATGATTGATCGTGATGTGGGATGTTCTAGCAGAGTAGTATCGGTGTTGCCTGCTCATTGCCTTGAAAGATCGATGAAAGAGTCATATTCTGGTGGGGTTTGCTTCGATTTCTTTACTGAGTTGGTGGGATATTTGTGGATTTTCCGTGTTCAGTTGAAAATCACTCTCTATTTGACCATTTTGAGAGGAGTGTAGTCATTTGCCAATGTCAAAACTCTTGGGGATTGTGCTCCTCGTAATCTTATCCCTTTGCAGTTGAACTATATCCGCAATGTTGTTTCTCGAATGGCTGGCCGAAGAACAGATGAAGTTCAGGTTGTAGTATCTCCTTATAGAATTTGCCCCCTGGGAGCTCATATAGATCACCAGGTCAGTTTTGTTTCGTTTCTACCATATTTTTGTCTAGATAGTCATTTCGCGAGTCCTTCCATTTGGGCATTGTTTTTTTGATTTGCATCAACAGACAACTTTGTCTTAATTTCCTGTCCTCTTTTTTATGTAGCATTTGTATTTTCTATTGCTTGTGAATATGAACAAGCCTGTTGCCTCTTATGTTCAATAAAATTTGCAGGGTGGAACGGTTTGTGCCATGACAATTGACAAAGGAATACTTCTTGGATTTGTTCCTTCTGGAGATAGTCAGGTAAAAATTGATTCACCTTAGGTTTTAATAGAATAGTGGAAGCCTGCGAAATTCGCCTTGACGGTGATCTATTTAGCTTTTGATACATCTATTTGCCATAATATCTCTAGAGTTGTTAAGGCACTTTTGGACATTTCTGTGGGTGTCAAGTTTTAAGTTTCATTTATGTATTATGTAAATCAGTTATGCACTTGGAACTTTAGAGCAACAAAACAATATATCTTGTATCCTCTTACAGAAGTGAAATGCTTTGGCTTTAGATATAAATTATGTAGTAATGTCACCAAGTGGATGTTTTACTAGGTTATTTGTTATCTCCATGTACTTATGGAATTAGAGCAGCTCTAAATCTTAAAGCATCCTAGACTTTCGGGATAAGGTTAGTCATGGTAGACTGAATGGAGTTGAGCATCCCATATGTTTTGCTAATCATGGCTACTAACACTCCATTAAGGAAAGGACAGAAAGAGGAGGTTAGGAAATTAGGTTGGGAAATAAATGAAATTTGAAATTTTGCGAGACAAAGATTGAGGGAAAATTGAAATTTTGTCCTTTTTATTTCTTTCCTTCCCCATTTCATGGCTTTCCAAATTGTATGATTTTGGCTTCAAGAACTTTTGGAAAATTCTCATGTTTGAGTTGAGAAAGAAGAGTCATGTGGCATATGAGAGGGAACAAAAAGTGACAAGTTGAGCTATCATAACCTGAGTAGTGCTAAGCTTTGGTTTGCGGGATATGAAACTTGAGGTCACACAGGACATCTCGTTTATTTTTCACTGCTATGAGTATTGGCCAGCATATAGTTGGACCTTGAGTTCCTTTATGTTGCACCATGATAACAGTCATCTTTTCAATGTTTGGAAATTGAGGGATTCACTAGATCTCTTTCACGTATGATGTGATGTATAGATTATAGGTCTCTCTGCTAAGCATGTAATTTGGGTGCTTTACTGATCTTGAAGTGAGGACCCAGGCTGAGAAGGTCATTCTTGCAACTAAACTCAATCATGGATGAAGTAATCTGCATTCTTCCATTCATATCATAGCGCTCCAGCTATCTTGAAGAACAATAGGGAATGAAAGATGGAAAAAGCATTATTGATCCTAGATGGAACCCATATTGGCTAAGTAGGTGGAAAGTAATCTGCAACCTGGGAACACTGGCCTGTCTGCTTACATTGCCTTTCCCTTGCCTTTAGTGTTATCATTCAATATTTTATGTTTAGACTGTTGTTCATATTAAAACAATCTCTTGGAGTCCTGACCTGGATGAGCCAACAAAGGTGCATTAACCTGGCATAGATGAATGCATAAGTTGTTAGAGGCTTTTAATGCCACTTTCTAGGTGCAAGGAAAATAGAAGTATGGGCATTATTAGTGGAGTTATGAATATGTGCAGACAATGTAATAAATTGAAGAGGGGAATGGACACATGCACCGAGCTCAAGATTGACTCAATTGAAGTTCCAACTTTTGACATTTCTTTCCTTTTGGATTTAGAACCTGTCACTTGTTAAGGAAATTCCTTAAGAGAAAAACAAAAGATCTAAAATTCAAGCTAACCAGAGGTAAAGAGGTACTTTAATCACATTAGAGAAATCTCTACACTAAGGATCTAGGCAACTTGCTAAAGCTTCTTAAGACGTATCGCTAGTTAGGTATTAGGCTTACATGGTCAGCAGGAAGGCTTCAAAATTGCCTATATTCACTTCAATTTATTTTAGCACATGGACGGCTAAGCCAAACAATGCTAACTTATGGCGCAAGGTTGTTTCTGGTATAAGCTCACATTTTGGATTGTATAAGCACTTTCCAGTTTAAACATTGAGAGGCATTTGGCTTAGCCCATTTTCCATGTGTACACAATTTCCTTTGCGATTTTGAGATTCCTATGGCTCTGAGATGTTTTTGAGGTTTTGTTTGATGTCCTGCTACTTGGACATTTCTTTTGGCCTTGGCTATGTTATGTGCAGTGTCTTCAATTTAGAATCTAAATTCTTGTTACAGAGGTTTCTCTTGCTTAAACGTTCTTGTTGTTATAATAGTTATTATTATTATGTCCTTTTTTACTTTTGTGCAGACAATGATGTCTCGAGTGTAATTGTATGGCTACTATTCTAAACATGACAGCATTGATCTACTTCAATTAACTGTATGTGTAAATGTTGTTCAGGTTTATCTACGTTCTGAGCAGTTCAAAGGAGAAGTTCGGTTTAGGTATGGACTTCTTTAGTTTCATTCCTTTCTATGCTTTATATCAAGCATCACATCGATGGTTAGTTCAATTTCATCTGACGTTGATCTCACATTGTTTCATTTCATTAATGGTAAAGTTGATAACTAGTACAATTTTAAGGGTTAAAGTGAGTACGAAGATGGAGAAAAAGCATATGGCATTCTTTGTCTTGGGTATTTGTAAATCAACATACCAATTGTAGGACGAGAGTGCCATAGTAATGAGTACATTTAGGTGCAATGATATTGAACTTAATATGCTATGAACAAGGTTAGGCTAAGTGCTCTTAAATTAGGCACACCTTTTCCTTAACTTGAATTATCAAGGTCCTGGTAATTAACAGGTCATTATCAATAGTATAAGTTCAGCATGGACTTCTTTTAGTTTCGTTTCCATTAGTGCTGTATCTCATATGCCGCATAGATGGTTTAGTTCAAACTCTTCTGATATTGATCTCGCATTGTTTCATTCGATTAATAAAGTTCATAAGTAGTACATGTATAAGGGTTAATATGAGCATGAAGACAGAGAAAAACCACCTCAGATTCTTTGTCTTAGGTACTTTTTAAATCTACATAGCATTTGTCAGACAAGGGTCCCAAACTAAGGAGCACATTTAAGTGCAGTGATATTGAACTTATATGCTATAAACAATGTTAGATTAAGTGCTCTTAAATTTGGCAAGCCTTTTCCTTAAGTTGGGATAGTAGAAGTAAAACTTGTTATCATATAGAGGTCCTGTTATCATAACAGGTCATTCTTGATAATTTGTAATCTTAATTTTCCTTGTTGTCAGTTTCTATATAATGTTGCCTTCGTTTATACTTAATTATGTAGATCTTCTGCAGAACATAATTACCATGAATTTTTTTTTGTTTTTTGGCCCCGGAGTTGGACAGACTAATGGTTTAAACTTCAAGGCTATATTTGTTCGCAACATCTTCTTTAACTATGTTGCTTCTTTCCAAAGTATACTGTACATTTGTACCGGTCAGCAAAGGAGATTAAAGGGCGAATTTATGAGCGTATGCCAGTTGAGATGGGCATCTAGTCTGTTTCTAACATTCTATGGGAACAAGGCCTCTCAAAAGTGATTTTCCTTCTGACAACTCTCTAAGGAGTACTGCTGCTACTATTTCTGTGGTCAACTTTGCCATTTCTTAGTGGAGCAAATATTTTATCTTTCTAGACTTGAGGGCGGTGATGCTGATTAATTAATAAATTATGTTATTTGTTACTTTCATCCATTGAAAACTATGCACTTTCATGTGTTATTGTTGAATGTCACAACACTTATGCTTTTTGTTCTCCTGAAAGAAGTGAGTTTCTGAGGTAACTTCTTGTCTGCTGGATTACTAGAAGTAATGTAATTACAAAATTATAGGAGCCCCATTGATTTGACATGTTTTTGCTCTAGTTTGATGGAAAAATATAAGTGCATGTGATCAATGCAAGTTTGCATTCCAGTGCAATTGATTGGATATGATCCACAGAGTTGATGAAAATCAGCACCCAAAACCTGTGAGTGGAACAAACCTGAAGGTACCTTCAAATGGTTCTTCCACACAACATGAAGACTGTGATTGGGGAAGTTATGCAAGAGGAGCTCAATATGCTCTACAAAGTAGAGGTCTCCGTCTTTCTCAGGTTAGAACTTTTTCTGCATAAATGTTTTTATCATTTATTGTGAAATGGAACATTTAGTGGATCATATGTGAAGGAGTCGTACAAATTTGACTGTAAACTGTAAAATTTTAGAAGAGTATCAAGTCAAGAGGGGCAAGACCCTTAGTATGACATTTAGAGTATGTGATAAATTCCCAGTGATGGGGAAAGATATCCTGGACGCACCAATAATAATTAGGGATGTTATTCATCCTTCATGAAAAACTTAAGTTGGCATGAGGAGAGGGAACTGCTAAAGTACTTTTGTGTCACTTGCATAGTTTTCTGACTCATTGTCTCTCATATAGCAATGTCATATTTAGGTAGTGAACTGGGTCATTTGCCGCTGAAACAATGGTTAAATTAGATTCAAGAAGGCTTAATGGTCTGTTTGGTTGTCATAGGAGTACATATGTATGTATGATATATATATTGTGAAGATCACACTGTTAGGCTGTGTATGGATAAACTCTGTTAGGGGGTTTGTAGTTGATCTTTTCTTCCATGTGTTTCTAGTAGAAGGACATGATTGTGATAATTTGGAGATCCTTACTTAGCAAGTGACCTAAGTTTAGTAATAACCATGTCAAAAGGGAAAGAGGAAGGGGGGATAGACTGATATATTGGATGTTCATGTTTAGATTACGTAACTTCACCCAAGCTGTTTGCTGCATTTTTTTCTTCTTGAAAAATTTACCAAGTTTATTTCATGTATGATGATTTGATGCATTTGATGTTCATAGTAAGATCACACGGTTTGACTTTTTTGCAGGGTATAATTGGATTAATCTGTGGTTCTAAGGGCCTTGACAGTTCAGGCCTTAGCTCTTCTGCTGCTGTGAGTAAATATCTCCTTTTGTGCTCTTTGATTGAGGAAGTTTTGGTACTTTTCTTTCCTATATGATGGTAAATTTTCTTGAACCACTGTGATTGCTTAATGACCTGTTATATGACCACCTACGAATGTCATGGAATGTGACTCTGTTTTTATGTTTGCGAGGCCATATTCCCTTGTTTCTTATCTACTGGTTCCTTCTTTTGTAAATGCCAATAGTATTAGCATGTATTTTTCTCATACCATTCATCCAATTGATGTTTTGTCTTTATTTACTAATGATAAAGTATACGAACCCTTCAGTTTCTTAATAATGGATTGTTCCAGTTATGGAAGCCATAACTAAAAGGAAATTTCAACTGTTTGACCCTGATAGTGTTCAAACTGTTTGCTGAACTTTGACAGTAAGAGGAATGCAACTTTCCTTTCAAGGAAATTATTTGGTCTTTCTTGTTTTTTTCCTGGTTGAACTTCTCCTTTGAAGAGCTCTTTACCTTATTTAGATCTGTAATGGCTGCGTGTTTGATAGGTGGGAATTGCCTACTTGTTGGCTTTTCAAAGGGCAAATAATTTATTCATGTCCCCTACAGAAAATATAGAGTATGACAGGTACCATTACAAACTTCTTAGACTCTACATATTGCGTACTTGAACGTATTTATTTTGTACCTTTGGCAGAGCTACATTTTCCTTGACTTGTTAATATTGCCATTTTATATTTCCTCAATTTAGTAACTTTTTCACTTCAAGTGTTCAACCATATGTTTCATCTCAGTGACCTCTGTTTTTGGGCTTCATTTCCTCTTCCATGTACGAACATCGTGTCAAAATGAGAACCCTAATTACAAGTGAGGACTTTTATCGCTTCGATACCAATTCAATGTAGGAGAAACACTAAGAGGGGCTGTGAAACCAATTTGATGTAGTCAGAGAAGCAAACGATAGCAAAAAGGAAAAAAAAAAAAAAATTATGGCTGATATGAAGATGGATTAGAGAAAGGGTATTCTAAGGTTTATAATGAGGAAAAAACTAATGACAAAGAGACTGAAAACCTATTAATACTAGGTTACAGATATAAGTACGATCTCAACCCTTTATCTAAAATAACAAACTAATCTCAATCATCCAACCTAATTAAAAAGTCACGTGACTATTACATGATTAGTTCCTTACCTAAAAATAGGAAAAGACTAAATAGAAGAAAAATAATAAAAACTATTAAAATAGGATTATGCTTCTGCATCACTCCCCAATAATGCATGTAGGCTCATATAGGATCTCCTCTGTCTTACGTAATTTGAGATGTAAAAAACCATTTTCACGAGCAAGTACATAATAAAGCCTGATATTCGGGCAACCACTAATGGCTCTCATTGAGCATTTTTGCAATGTGGAAAGTTGAATTCTGGAGCAATAAAGTGGAAAGCTAGGGTAAAGAATATTGTGGTAAGGAGTATGTATTTATAAAGAGAATGGTGGGTAATGGGAAGAGAGAATTGAGAAATCTATTACAGGGTTAACAAGGAAAAATTTTACTTGTCGTTGATACCTTACTCTTCTTTTTGCTATGAAATAGTGCACTTTTTGAAATCATCTAGCTCATGTATTTCAGTGATCAATGGAGTCCTTCATATGTTTCCTTTCCATGCAGGCTGATTGAAAATGAATATCTGGGCCTTAGGAATGGCATATTGGATCAATCAGCTATTTTACTATCAAGTCATGGCTGTCTCACTTTAATGAATTGCAAGGTAATGTGGGGATGTTTCAACGCACAAAGATTTGTAGAGTTATCTCCCAATTAAGGATCTATGGAGACAATTCCACCTAGTGGGAAATTGCTTTGATGTTGTTGTAGAAATGCATTGTTTTGGAGTGAGTTTTGGCAGTTGTCATGAGTTACCATTAGCCATGCAAAATTGTTTCTTTCTATCAATATAAAAGCCATCCATAGATGGCTAAGGTATGTAAGGATAGTAGTAATGAGGTATTTAAATCTTTTGTTGACACAGTTGCAGCTGAAATTATGTGTGTATTGCAAATTGTGAGTAATGAACCATTGCATTTTCACGCAATCATCAAAATAACACCATATACATTTCAGGTTTATGGCTAGCCAGATGTGAAACCCATCTTAATCTGCTGCATGTCATTTTAAACATTGGTCATAATAGTTGCAAGCTTGCCTTATTGACCTAGTCATTGTTGAAGAATAAATTTTGTTATAAATGAAAAGTTCATGATTTATCTGGTTAAAGAGTATTGCATGCTTGTGAGCTTCTTCCATGATCTTTTCGGTAATCTGTGAACCACTGAACGTGCATAATCTATTATCAAATCTTGGTAACTCTCCATTTTGCAATTTTAAAGTTGAAAGTATGCTGGTCAAACTTTTTTTTTAACTGTTTTGATCTCTAACAAGTTGCGTATAGCTAAAATGGAGACTTCCATCAGTTTTTATCTTATAATCCACATATAGGCTTCAGAATCACAGCCTTTTTAGCCCAGTGCGTCCACAACATTATCTTCTTCAACTGATGTTCGGCTCTTGTAGGAACCCAAATCTTTGGCTAGGCAATCTAAAATAGGTAGCAGAATAAGCAGGTATGGTTGGTTAATTCATGGGTGTCTGCGGATAATCTTTCATGCTAGGCCTTTATTGAAAGAGATTTTCTTGTATGAATTGAGGAATATAGTTAGTGTAAGCATATTTTGAGTGTACAGTAATGTACTTGTAAATTGTCGTTATTTGTTATTATAAACAGATAGACCATACAGTAAAACCCTACCATTCTGTATCAGTCTCTTTATTGTCTTTTACTTTTTTTACCACATGAATAATCTTTCATGCTAGGCATTTCTATTATTTTTTGGAACTTGTTACTCATTCGGCGACTTAGAATACCATGGATTTGGTGTCTGTTTGGCATGGCTGTAGTCGTGTTGCTGTCATACTGTCCATGAAGTGTTAGAAGTAGAGGTTTTTTATTTTTGGTAATATATGTTTGAATATGCAGTGCCTTAAAGCTGGTTGCAGTAGCTTTTTAATAGTTGTTGGAGGATGGTGCTGGTATGGAGGTGTTGCAGCCGTGAGGTGTTACTAAATGCATTGCAAAAGCTACAGCACCCCTTTAACTGCTAATTGAGAAGCTATAGCTATATTCTTAAGCATATTGTGTCTCTCTTACTACCGCCCACGTAGAATTTACTAGTCGCAATTCTCATTATTATGTTTCTCCATTTGCTTGTTTAGCATTAATTCTGTAAAACTCGGTGTATGTGACTTTTTCATCACAGAAACATGGTGACATGAACTTTCCTATTGTTTTCAATGGCAAATGAGCTATCATAAGGCTATTAACTTATCTCCTCTTGTATCAACAGAATTTCATTGTTTGACACTGCTACTTTATAGTTATTTCAGTTTACTGATATACATATTAGATGGCTTATACTGAGAAATATTGATGTTCTTTAAGTTTAATGTATTGTCCATTTGAAGTTTTCTCATGCTGCATATGTAGATGAATTAGGATGTAAAGATTTTCAATTATCTGTTCAGAAGAGAGGTTTTCTGATGAGAAGTATCGCTTGTGCAGACTAAAAAGCATGAGCTTATTCGTTTTTCAAAGTTGCAAAAGGACAATCCTGTAGTGCCAAAAGCTTTCAAAATCTTGTTGGCCTTTTCAGGCTTGAAGCAAGCTTTGACCAGTAATCCTGGGTATAACCGACGTGTTGAAGAGTGTCAAGAGGCTGCAAAGTTTCTCTTGGAGTAAGATTTCGCTATTTTGTCCAAATTGAAATCTCAATGATCAATATGGTGATGGTATTTTGCCGAGATATGCATGTTTTTTCTTCTTTTTTGATAAGTAAGAGAACTATTTGTAAAGAGGAAGATGATTGTCCAAGTGTACAGGAAGTATATAATTCAGAAACGCTTTGGAAAACCAGCAAAAAATGAAGCAAAACTATATAACGGACAAGGTTCTGTAGATCAAACCCTCTTAACTGTTTCTCTCAAGTCCTGATCGTACAAATCTCAGGATTTTCTTCTCGATTTTGAGCCCATTATGTACTTTCACCAGCAAATGTAGAGTGTCATACGACAAAGAAAGATACTTTTGATCAAAAATCATTTGAAGAGGTGAGTTTACAAGGGTTAATAGATAGAGTCATAGATTCCAAACTCTTCTTGCTCATGCAACACCACGAATCTACAATGATGAAGCTGTAACTTTCTAACCAGGTGATGAAAGCAACTTGGAGTTCGAGCTTCAGCCTTCCAAATTTTTTATTTGCATGATATGGCTAGGACTTCAAACCTCATAAGTCACAATAAAATTTAACCTTAAATTTCCTACTTTTTGAGATCTTCCATTGGAATGTGTCCTAAGTAATGCTGGGGATATTAGTAGCATATAATTTTCGAAGAAAGAGGAGATTGCATCCAGCTTCCAAACATGGGACAAAATCGATCTCTCTAAACTTTATCTAGTAAACGAAGCATGTACTAGAGAATGTAATTACTATTCACAAGGCAAAAATAAGATTTATGGATAAAAACTTGTCCTAGCAATGTTTGGGTCAATTTCGTGACAAGAGATACCTTTTTCGTTACTAACTGTTCTGGAAACAGGTAATTCACTTCTACTTTGGATAAGATATTCTTGTATCATATGATAGTCTGATCTTTCAATCAATGTCTAGTACTTATGTTTGCATATTATGTTGTATATCTATTTATATCATGTCGTATTGTATATGCCTACATGCAGTTGATGTTCTATGCAAAGATAGTAAATTATATAGGAAATTACAAAAATATCATCAATTTTCCCCATTTTGACACTTTCACCCCTTGGTTTCATAACTGTACACTTTGCATGTGATCTTTCAAGCAACCTATGTTTTGCATCTTGGAGTCCTAACACCAGTGTCAGGAAAAACTGTGTAACTTCCAGGAACTAGAGGTGCTATGTGTTGATTATTTTGGAACTTTATACTGCAAAATGAGGAGTCTTGAATCTAGGAGTTGTAAATTAATTCAAAAAACATATTAGATTTTGGGGGAGAAGCAACAAAAAGAATTTTATACTTATTCTTATGTCTTATGTGTAAACAAACAGACTCTTAGTATTTGAGGTCTGACTTACATATAAAGGGGGTTAAAAAAGTATGTAGTTTGCATATCTGTTTCACAACTTGAAGTTTTGGGAAAAATGGTTATCAGTATGATGCAAGGGCAAGAGGCTATTCGTTCAAGTGAATCTAGGTCTCTTACTTGTTTCCTCAGAATAATTAATTTCCATAATTCAGTTTTAGATCAAATACCTGTTAATGCATGAAGGAGAATGTTACAATATTTAAATGTTAAAACAGGTGTTTGTCTAATTATATAAATTTTTACATCAATTGGCAATAGTCCCACAAATTATACCATGTCATTTGTGCTTTTTTTATTGGTATTAATCGTTATACTACTATGTGCTGAGGCAGTACAGATTATGAGATCAATAAATTGGCCATTCACTCGTGTTGTGGATGTGTATTGAATTTTAATTGCATGGCTAATTATTTGGATCCTTGTTAGAGTGACAGCTCCATTTGAGCTAATCACACATTTGACATCGAATTCATAATTCATCACTCTCTGTTTGCTAGATACTTTTTCCAATATGTAATACTATTTTATACTTTTTATAATATGTAATACTACTTTTTCTTTATTAACAGGGCTTCTGGAAATGGCAAAACAAAGCCTGTCCTCTCTGATGGCAAGTATCTAATTACTCGTCAAAATTGATTGTTCTTTAATGAGTAGAAAACTGGGCTAATGAGTTTTTCCTCACCAAGCAGTGCATCCTGAAGTTTATGAAGCTTATAAGGTACTTTGGCTGCATCAATGTCTACTGTTTGTTCGGTAATGTAACCTGTCTCACGCTAGTGTTCACCTTCCTTCTTTCTACACAGCTTTTGTTTGCACATGGATGTGGTTGTCTTCTGGACCTAAGATGAAGATCTTATAGATACTTTAGTTCATTATAATTTGATTGAACAGTTGCTTTAACTGCATGCATATCCCAGGCATAGATTCTTCATTTAAAAAAACAAAAAAATTATTAAAGATGCGCTCATTTTATAGGGGACTATTATTTATTGAAATTCATTTAGCATTTACCAATTAACTTTACAAACGTCATTTTCTTCCTGCAGCATAAATTAGTAACAAACCTAGCTAAGAGAGCTGAGCATTATTTTTCAGAGAATATGCGTGTTCTAAAAGGTATCATCACTGTTCTGAACAATTTTCTGTTTCTTTTGGATTTATTTCCAGTGTCGTCTTGATACCTGTTCATATGCTGTATAAGCTTATAGGTGGACATCCCACATTTACTGCAGGAATTGAAACTTGGGCTTCAGGAGACATGAAAAAATTCGGAGAGCTCATCTCAGCGTCTGGTTTAAGTTCAATTCGGAACTATGAATGTGGTATGTAACTAATCTTCACCGCAGTATTAAGTTACCTGATACAGTTCTGAACTCATGATGTATGAGCCGATAGGAATTACATTGACAGCAAAGATCACTTTTTTCTTTTGGTGAAATTACATTGGTATCTGGGAAGATGCTTAAGTTGGTGTTGTAGTTTTTGCTACTGCTGTTGCTATTTTTGCATATTTCTTACTGGGAACGACGTTAGTTGTCTTTTCCAGTTTGGAGTTTAGAGTTCATTTGCAGTGCTTAATATAGCTAACATAGCTGGATATTGGGGGTTGTCATCTAAACTAGTCTAGTAGGGGATAGAGTAATAGGCAGCTGCAGGACATTAGAGAAGCTCAACTATTAACTTCCATTTTCTTGCCATCCTCCTCACTAGTTACTTTTGTTACCTAACAAGTTTCAAAGGCATTTCAATTATTTTTATGGGTCATTGATATGTGTCACCACAACTGGGCTCGAGCTTCCAATCCTAATGAGAGACATTGGGGAGCAAATGGGGGATGTTGATGTGAAACTTCTGGACATCCACCACCGGCGGCTTATTTTACGAAAATCTTTGATCCCTTGATGCTTTTTGTTCTTTGATTGTTTTCTCCTGCCTTGTTGAAATGGCTCATCAATTTTTCACGATGTCACTGAAATAGATGTAGTTGATCAAATATTATGAAGGAGCCCTTTTAATAGGTTCTGCTTCCTGTGTGCGTGTGGATCATGTTGGATCTTTTAATATGCTCTGAACCCTGATTTGTAAAAGCACTGACCCTAGTGTTGAAATTGCTCAGGTGCTGAACCGCTCATACAATTGTATGAAATTCTTCTCAGGGCTCCTGGTGTGTATGGGGCCCGATTCAGTGGTGCTGGATTTAGAGGATGCTGTCTTGCCTTTGTTGATGCCAGTAAAGCCACAGAAGCTGCGTCATTTGTCAGGTGGGAGTATTCCAAGTGCCAGCCTAAGTTTGCAAGCGAACTGAACCCAGAAACAGCAGTATTGATATGTGATGCAGGTGACTGTGCCCGAGTCATCTGATCAGCTTCTTTCAATTCATCATTCATTTCATACGTTTGTTTCTTCAATGATTCTGGGAAGCAGAAAACATAAAATTTTCGATACATTGATTGTATATTGTGGCTTATGCAAACTGACAAGTTGTCCTACCAACTGTGAAGGAAACGAGCTACAAACTATAATAAGGATTGCTGTTTGTACCTCCCTACAGGATGCCAGATTCTAAAACAGCCTCGTAATACCGCAAGGTTGGCGAATGTGAATAGAACACCCTTGCAAAATGTTCCAAAGATCATCAACAAATCAGAGTCAAAATGGAAACCATGACAACATGACATTGAACCCAAGGCTGGCGCCCCTGGAGGGAGAGTAAACATGAATAGACAACATCACGTTAGTATGCCTCACGCAGTGGCTTGTCATCTTCGATATTGAACCCTCGTGTTTTCAATGAGGTGCATAACTGGAACACTAGGATTATTAACAAATCTGTATCCAAATCAATACACTCAAAGATTAGATTAAATGATATTGAAGTCAACCATGAATTATCTCCAACCCACCATTATAGACACGTCAATCATGAATTATCTCCAAATCACCATTATTAGCCACCACAAAATAACCAAAAGTCATACATCATTTGCCCCCAGTTTTGGAAAGTAAACAAACAATTAAATTGGAAGCATACATTGACAGGCAAGAACCATCATCAGTGATCCGTATATACACCATTGCTCCTTGGAAGTTCCTCACCAGAAATCATCATCGACAGACATGGGGACACATCAAGACACCAAGCAAAAAGAACAACGAAAATATGATCATACTCGGTTTTAACAACAATGAAATGTAATTGAAACCAAGTCCTTGCATTAATGAGGTGATTAGTCACTAATGAGTCCTCATATTATACAAAATTGCGAATTACTCTGAAATGTCTAAGGGACATTTCAACAAACAACGCGTGTGCATTATAGTCATCTAATCTATTTTATGCAATCATAATGATTTTTAATCTTGATTCGGCAGTGAAACAGAGATATTATCACGGATTATCAAGAAACAACTCTGAGTCTGCGAGATTTACAGATGAATTACTTGAACACCACTCAGTCTTTATACGTTGCCAAAACAGCACAGAGAAGACTCTCGGTGACTAAGAAAAGTTTCGTGAAAATCACGCTCAATGACCACAAATTGGATTATAACATGGGAACTACATCGATTAATCTTGATATTCCACAGTAGAAAGTAATATTTCACAAATACATCTTATGAACGATTTCTCAAACAGGCGGTGTGTGCTTTGAATGCAAGTCTCAGGTTCAAAATTGATGCAGTGATTTTGATCTATTCTCAGAACGACAGTCCTATAATCAGAGGAAATCATTGAGTAGTTTCGATTTTAAGTGATTTGCACACAAGTAGGTTAACAACTTGATTTTGATCTGTTCGAGTAATCGAGGCCGATGCAAAAACAAAGCCAGAGAAGCAAAGCACGCAAAGAAAAACGTGTTTGTAATGCCCATCTCTTTTAGTGGTTTGTTTCTAATTTATGCTGCAGGAAGGAAATGATGTTTGTAAAGTTAATTGGTAAATGCTAAATGAATTTCAATACATGACAATCCCATGGCACGACACACCTTGAATATCGATGTGCAGTTATAGCAACTGTACAATCAAAATATAATGAACTAAAGTATCTAACATCTTCATGTCAGTTCCAAAAGATCGATGTGCAAACACGAGCTTTCTGTAGAAAGAAGGAAGGGGAACAAAAGCGTGAGACGAATTACATTACTGAACAAACAGTAGATATTGATGCAGTCAAATTACCTTATTAGCTTCATAAACTTCAGGACGAACTGCTTGGTTATTGATTATTTGCAAAACAAAATCAGTCAACGTAGAGACTAATTTTCTAATCTAGCTCTAATTTGCTTCGGTCTCTTCGAAGTCAAAGTTCACAGGCCTAATGATCTTCAAATTTTGTGAACCTTATATCAAATGAAAACTATGAACTTCAGTTACAATTCACTAGAAGAAAAGTTTTCCTGAATATAATTGGATTTTTCTGTAAAAATTCAAGAACACAACAAGCTCAGATCAAACTTGGGGATTCTAGATTCACTGTCCTAGATTTCGAAGTAGATTTGGACTAGTAAAAATCTTCAATTTGCTTATGACCTATCAAATCAAAGCGTAGGATCTCAGCTTTGACTTTCTAGTTTATTACTTTTCAAGATTTCAAGGTTTACCAAGTCGACTCAACCTAAAACTACTCTAGGTCACTGGACTCCAAGAGCAGTATTCATTCTAACATGCCTCCAATAAATAAACAACAACTTCTAATTTAAGAATTGAACTAATTGAACATCAATAGCATTCAAATCATACATAAACAAAGAAGAACATTAATGATCATTAACTCCTGACATGTTTTGACAATCAATTCCTCAACCTAAAATTTATACTAAAAGCAATTGGAACACAATTTCATCACATCCCCTCCTAAAATTCAATCATAAATTGAATAATTAAACTTCAAATTTATACTATGATTGAAGTAGAATTCCTTGGATGATCCTTTGAAATGATCATCACAAGTTTATTTAGATGGGAGCGAGGGGCGACCGGCTCAGCTTGGTTGAGGTTTGACCAAGGAACACCATCGCACAACAACCTCCGAAGGTTGACCGACCCTTTTAGACGTTATACCTTAAAATTGGCTTGAGATCCTGAATTATCATAGTCCTTGGATCAAACGTCCAAAAGAGGAATCATATTAAGGAATCTTGGGATTTTTGTTTAATCAAGGGTCAAAGTCTTCAATTTGACCAAAAAGTCAATCGTCAATTGTTTTTATAAAACTGAAAACTAAAAGCCTAGATAAAATTGAATTCTCATTATGATTTTCACAAATTTTATGAAGTGTTGATCAAAAGTCGACTTTTTAGGTTTGACCAAAAAGTTCAGCTTTAATTGAATTAGAAAACGATACCTAAATGTAAATGAAATGGGATAGTCTTAACCTCTCTATATAAATGGCTTAAATGACTCTTTTTGCCGGGAAATAGGCCTGGCCATGATAAAAAAAAAAAAAAAAAAAAAAAAAAAAAAAAAATCCCAAGTCTCGAGTTTTAATTTTATTGGACCTATCTCTGAAAATGCAGGTGTCAACAACAAGTCACTTCTCTAGGACAACTTTGTTTTGCTTTCGAATTTGGTACCAGTAATTCGGTCACACATAAAGGAAATCATTAAAGCTTTGTCTATGGATAACTCAATGTTAAGTGGATCCTGCACTTCTCCGATTTGGTCAGATAAGATCCTCCAACTTTCGGGTGGATTGAACCGAATATTGATGGGGCCTCTAAAGGATTCTAGTGCATGGGGTTTATTCAGGAATGAATGGGGTGACTAACTTGGTGGTTTTGCCGCATTCTTAAGTACATGTTTGTCAACACGAGCAAAATTTTGAGCTTTGTTGTTAACTTGTTAGGACTCAATTTCGCAAAGCAACTTGGTTTTCATAAGATCGTCACTGAGATTGACTCTAAAGTCATTACTGATTTTGTTAGTCTAAAGCTTATGATTGATAATGCTAGTCCTACTTTGCTTAAGGAAATCTGAAAATTATTGCCTTCTCACTTTGAGTTTGATTGAATAAAGTGGAAAAATAAATTTTTGTATATTTCAATGTGTGTAATACTGATGATGCAAGAGCCTATTTATAGGCTGTTCCAAACAGCTATCTAAAGTAATAAAATATTACAATATCAAAATGAAATCAATTATAATCAATTAGGAAGATAAATATCTCTAACATCCTCCTTCAAACTCAAGGTGACATAGAAGAGGTCAATTGGAGTTTGGAGAAAAGATCTTTAGAATGCCCGAGTGGATGTGCCTTTGTGAAAACATTAGCCGTTTGATCAATTGAGGAGGTGGAAACAAGACAAACATTGCCACGAAGCACATGAGAGCATATGAAATGACAGTCTATTTCAATATGCTTGGTACACTAATGAAAAACATCATTATGAGCTATTTGGATGGCACTTCGGTTATCACAATGAATAACTATTTCACCATTATGACGAACTCCCATGTTGGTTTAGATAAAGCGAGCTGGTCCCATATAGCATGTATCGAAGAAAGTCATTAATACCTGTCTCTTGACACATGCGATGTAAGTTCCCTAACAGTTGATATGATGAGCAATGTTTAATGTGGAATAACGACTAACAAGAAGATCCCAGGCTTCCTTTGCTGTATTTAGATGACCGAACTGAAGTTTGATAGATGGAATTGAAGTATTCCGAAACCACGTAAGTATCTAGTGATTTTTGCTCTCCCACTCCTCCAATCATTTAGCAAAGGTATCATCATCCTCTTCAACGGTTTGACTAGGCTCACGAAGACTTCTAGTGACATAACGCCGAAGCTTACGTCCCCTTAGAAAACTAGACATTTACAAGCCCATAAGATATAATTTGATCCATTTAGGATGGTCTAAATAGGCATTGCGACAATGGCAACCACTTCCTCAAATAAAACCCTACTCTAATACCATGATAGAATAAAGTGAAAAAATGAATTTATGTATATTTTAATGTGTGTAATACTGATGATACAAGAGCTTATTTATAGACTGTTCTAAACAATTATTTAAAGTAATAAAATATTACAACATCAAAATGAAATCAATTATAATCAATCAAGAAGATAAATATCTCTAATAGAGTTTAAAGTGCAACATAACTTTTGAGAATGGAATTATTCTATTGACTTTCTTACTAATATTGAAATTGATAAAAACTTGGATACTAGTTTATTTTCATTTCCTCCCGAAGAGTTATTTCAAATTTGATTAGGTAATAAAATAGCAATTATATACTTACGAACTAAACCTTTTTGTTTGACTTTAGCCCTTTTTCATAAAAAAAAAAAAAAAGAAAAAAAAAAAAAAAAGAATATCTTGTTCGGGATGCTTAACTAAAAGGCAGATAGTACATGCAAAGAAATCTGTAAAGCTCGAGCCATTTTTTTTTTTTTTTGGTCGAAAAAGCTCGAGCCATTTTAACCCTCCATGTTAGGCACCTCTCTCGCGATGGGACATCTACTTCGCTTTGGCATGATAAGTGACATCCAAGATTAGAATTGTACGTGACTTTGCATAAACCATTCATGGCAACGTCTCCAAGGTTGTCCGCGGGACTGCTTGGTTGGCTTCCAGGTGTAGATTAGAAGATCTGGTGGAGATTCAATTCAAGCCGAAATCTGTGGAGCTATCGAACCATGTCGTAATCTGCGTGATAGAGTTATCTTCACTACTTCTTCAACTGGCGTTTTGTATCATGATAATTCTCTGGATCTAATTCGTAATGGGAAAGCTAAAGTTTCCTCAATTCAAGTTAGACTTAATCATATAAGGTTGGATAAGAAAATAGGCCTCCTTCGCCAGGGTTGGCGGAAAATTTTAGGCCCAGTTGTTTTTAGGGCCGGGCCTAGGTAAGCGGGTTCCATGCTAGGACGTGGCCCAACCCTAGCTCGCCTTATGGTATATAGAATTGATATGTATTTACAATTATATATTGGAACGAAAGTGACAGTCATAGTTCAAGTGATGAGGTTAGTGACGATTTTGGTGGTGGTGCCATTGAGAGTGGTTTGTTCTCGGTGCTACGTTATCTTATCTCAAGTTTCAAGTATATTAAATCATTTCTACTTCTCTATTCTCATTTCTTTTCTTGGATGTTTGATGGAATGAGATTCTAGAGATATGTGAAGAACAAGATCTACCAAAAAACTCAAGATGGCATTGAGTTGCTTGTGTTTATTCAATGTGTTGTAATTCTGCGTTTTCAAGGACTTTGCCTTTTCTTTTCTATTTGTCAGATTGACTATTTTTCTATATATCGTGGATTGTTGAATGCTGATGTATTTTTATTACTTTATGCTGTGAACTTTGAAGTTGGTGTATTTTTATTACTTTATATGCTGTGATTGTGATATTGCAGACTTGAAAGTTGGCTGATGATGTGAACCCGGGAAGTGGGCTTACGTTGACCTTCAACTTGTCCAAAATGGAGTGCAGCTATAATTTGTGAATATTAGATTTATAATCGTTCTAAATCAGGTTAATTAAAAATATAAAATAGCTCAATTAGTTGGGCCCGGGCCGAAAGTACATGCCCCTAATTCCGCGCCTGGACAAGGGCTTTCAGCTGTTATTTCACTGAGGAGATCTGGGAATTATTGCTGCAAATGACTGAAATTCAAAGAGGGATTGGAGATTGTGATCGTGAATGTAGCTGGATTTTGAGGGTTTCGAAAGGAAAAGCTTTTTCCTAAAGTTCTGCTCAAGCTACTTTGGAATGGTGCTGTATACTTCCCCTCAAAGGAGAGGAATGCAACCGGTCACTGTTAGAGGTGGCCAAGTAGGTCTAGAACCCATATTTAATCTATATTTAAGGATGTGGGTCATAAATGGGTTAGTTAACAACTTAATGGGTCTTAAACAGATTTTAATTTAATAAGTTCAAGTGAGTAATATATAAACAACTCATTATTTTATTTTTAAAAATTTTTCTGATTCTTCATAATTTGTAAATTTTTCAAATTTTCTGATTTTTCATAATTTTTTAATTTTTAATTTTTTTCTTTTCCTTTTTTCCTGGGAAATCCGACAAGGGTTGCCTAGTGCCACTGATCATCACCAAATGCCGTTAACCATCATTGTTGGTTGTTGGTCATCGGTTGCTTTCGGTTGTAGGTCATTGCCATTGCTAATCATTGATTGTTGACAGTTGTTAGTCGTTGCCAATTGCCGATCAGTTGGTCATTAGTTGTTGATCATTGAACGCCGCCGGTCATTGTCAATTGTTGTCGACTGCTAGTTGCCAGATGCAGAAGGAGAAAAAAAAAAAAAGAGAAAAGAAGTAATTTAAAAAAAAAAAATGAAAAAGTCAATTTTTTTAAATTATAGAAATTGTCCACGGTGTTTTAGAAAATATATATTTAAAAATTAATAATATTTTTTAAAAAAAAATTGGATTTAATATTGAAATATTTTAGTAATATTAATCAAGTCAAGCGTGAGTCACTAAAATTATAGTGTATGAAAATAGATTAAAATGGATTATACCATTTTTGACTCATTCGTCCGTTTGACAAGTATAATCATGGTGGACATAAGCCCAATGGAAACAGAGTGATTCGACATGTACATGGCCCTTTTGAGAACAACTGTGAAAGAAAAGGTGATAATTGTCGAGAGAGGAAGCTCTATGTTCTTTGTGGGGCATTAGCTATGTCAAGCTTAGCTACTTTGGTGGATATTGTGAAATATACACCATCTGTTTTGGAAGTTGTATGATTTATTGGTAGCATTTGTCTTGGGCTTAATAAATATAGTTAAATTGAGATTTCGCCATAGTTCGGTAGTTAGGGGACACTTTGGGTGTGATCCCTTGAATTTTCCGATTTTGAAAATCATTAGGTGAATAAATGAAAAGCTCGAAAGGTTGTAGTGGGCCGAGTTGGGCCAAGGGTTGGGACCGAACTATAGAGTTGGGCCCTAAAATTTTCTGTGGGCCACTTGATGAATAAAATTAAGTTGGGCTCATGAGTTAGGTTTGGCCACGAGAACGAGCCAAATTAATATTGCGGGTTTGAATTAGGTTCATAGTACCTTAAGGCCTGATTTTATTAGCAAGGGTCAAGGTCGCTCAAATAGACATAGGCTTTAAATTTTTAGCGCCATTTAGGCTCGTGTGAAGTTGTAAGAGACTTAACCACTGGGATTTGTCCCAGTAGCTACCCTTCCAACATGGAAGGGGGAGGTGAGGGGTTTGAATCCCCACATTCTCAGGGGGGATGGGGTGGGGACGAATAAGTTTCAGGAGTGGATGTCAACTCCCACGCCTTGTAGGAGGTAGGACAAAAGTTTGAAAGTGAGTGTTAAAGTAGGAATAGAGCAGGACCGGCAAAAAAAAAAGAAGTTGTAAGAGACTTTACTTGCTTGTTTAGTTTAAAAGGAAATTTTAGTCTTCCGAATGCCATGAGATGCGAGATTTGAGACCACGAGAGGTCTTGTGTGTTGTGAAGATATTAAGGCGACTATTGCCGTTCGGGTGTCGTAACAATCGTGGACGCAAAAGTTGCGCAACTATTTTGAAGACTTTGGAACGTGCATGGGAAAAACATATGCACTTGGTCTTGTTCCTCTTTAAACTTGGTTTTATTGAACCTTTTTTAGATAATTTAATTGAGTCATTAAGTTAAGAGGAGGAGAAGCCACCCTTGTTTCCTCCACCCATTTTTCTCCACATACTCACAAAACCCACATTTTCATTTCCTCCCCTCCCTCACCATTTTTCCCTCTCTCCCGAACCACACTCTCCCTTCTTTATTTTCTCTCAGCAACAAGCACTTTCCTCTTTTTCCTTGCCTGTCGTTCGAGCAAAGCCGAGGGTTTGCGGCGAGGTAGATCCGAGGTGGAAGAACGTCCGAGGCTTCAAAAGTAGGGGAAATGATCATGTTTTAGGATGTTCGAAATCCTTTAAAGCTCAAGATGTCGAATCGGCTTGAATATAGCATTGGACGGGCTCGCAGTGTCGGATCGAGACTTGAAATACTCGTGCATGTGTCACTTAGAGGCTGAGCTAGGCTTGAGGGATGAGAGGAGTGGTTTTTGGGTTAACTTTTAGATGTTGATGTTTCTAGTTTGGGTCGGAATGGATTATTTGCATGTGATGATTGGGGTTTGGATAGGCGATGAATTGAGCGCAAAGAAGCTGTGTTTTCGAAATTTTGAAGTAGAGGACTGTTTAGGGGTAGACGTGTGCTGCATGCTAGTTGTGAGTGGGTGAGAGGCGAGTTCAGGTTCGGGTTGGACTGTAGATAAGTTGCATGAAGTCTACGAGTAGTAGAAATCGTTTTGGGTTCTGTGAGTGTGGTGTTGAGGTTCTAAAAGAAGTTGTAGACCAACCGAATTAGCTTGTGGTAACCGTATATGGAGGCAAGTGTTCGGGGATGTTCTATTTGGAAGAGACAGGCGTGGTAGTTGCTGGTTTACACATCACTTTTGGGTTCAAATGTGTTGTTGTTGGAAGGAACTAATTTTCTTAAGAGTGCACCAACGACTTTAAGCTATAAAGTTGATAGAGTTTTCTTGTGTGAATTAACTAGTGCGAATATCCTTTCCCTTAGAATAGCAAACTGACTTGTACGAACCAGCAAAACCTTAGGTTGATCTACGAATTTTCTGCACTTTTCTAGACTTTGTTGGACCTTACCCATTTCATGAAGTTGTAGAATAAATTTAACAACATATCAAAATTTGAGAACAAACGGTTGAGATTTGGGACCCATCCGTGGATAGCTGCGTTAGTTGAGAGTCTCTCCCGCATCGCTAAGGTCGAGAGTGCGAAACCCACAGTTGCAAGCAATTTAAGTGGAGGGCCCTAGCGGTGGGTTGCTGAGCTAGTCTCCCTTGAGGTATAGGGGCCCAGCCCTCAGGAGCCGCTTGGGCATGGGGGGCCAGTGGTGGAGTCCTTGGTTAAAGAAAAAAGAAAATACAATTGAGATTTGGGTAGTGAAATGATTTTTCTTCAATAGGAGCTTAATCTGGAAAGTTGCTGCAGAATTTTAGGGGTTAATACAACAAGTTATTGCTCTTTATACGGCGAGAAATAGACTTAGATTTCTTCACAGAAAATGTTAATCTACATCTCTTCTATAACATATTACAATTTTGTAATTTTTTGATAAGATTTGTTGCACTTTTTGCTTCTGTGTTTGAAACTACTTGAAATAGTCCATGTTCTCTCTTGATCCGAGATTGTACATTAGATGGTAACCCTTTTGGTGTATATGTTTGTGGCTTTTGGGGAGTCTAATGGTCTCTCAATCTTAGTTAATTGGTGCATAAACATGTCTCTTCCATCTTCAAAGTGTGAACGTTCGATGGTTGCAATTTGTGTCTCTTGAGTGCAATGAGCGTGGCATTTGTTGAGACGATGTGTGTGAACATCAAGAACTGCATTCATTTTGCTATTCTACTGCACGTGCTAGAGATTATTGTGATGTCAATTTACATAGGAAGATTTGAGGCACAATATGAGCATATAGTTTGGATTATGAGCTTTATGAGGTGTGAAATTCGAATTGTGATTTGCTATGTTCGTAGATGCTATGAATATTGACTCTACGTGTGATGGTAAGTTTTTATTGTGCTGGATATGTTGGTGTGGAATTCACGCTCATTGTGAAATGAAATAATTATGAAAGTTATCCATCGCCAGCGACTCGATGATGCCGTCGGGTAGCGGAGATGTCCCTATTGTGTGTCTAGGATGTCTTGATTTAAAGTCTTAGGATTAGCGACCCTTGGATCCGAGATGCCTTGGAATGAGATGTCCAAGGCCAGTGACCCATGAAAGACCGGCCAGCGACCTAGTGTCGCTTTGTGAGCTTATGAACGAAACTGAGAAACTGAAAATAGACAGATGTGATTGGGCCAAAAAGGGTGCCGGTGACTCAAAGATGCCCTTATACTTATGTCTTGAATGCTTAGGGTATATCTTAGTAGGTTGCTTTAACTATGTTGCATCATCTTGCTTTCATTTCTAAGGCTAGTTTAGCAAGTTCATATATGTTTCTCTTATATGATTGGATAGTCTTCCGAGCTATGAATGGATTTTGTATTCTATTATATGATTTATTTCCTCTACTGGGTACAGCTCATTCCTTGATCTTTTTCAGATAACTAGTTATGGACATACCCACAGTAGCCACTTATGGAGCCTTAGCGCACATGGAGACTTCCTCCCATGATGTTTATGACGTCAACCTATGCTGCACCTTCACCTGTTGTGAGGCTTCCTTTTGGTTTGATGATGGCCACCCTACTTGGTTTCTTAGGCGGTTCGTGTCTGGGTTCTTGAACAAGGATGGGATCTTGAGAGGCCCACTACGTATGGGGCTGGATGGACCTGAGATGTAGGTAGTTAGGCTTGTGAAGTGTGGCTTTTATATCACCATGGGACGACTTTGAGTAGGAGTTAGGACACTTTTTAAACCATCGCTCCCAAACACATTTCTCTGCATGTTCTTTTTGTATTTCAAGGAAATATAAATGATGTACATATATATATGCATGCAGGTGGAAACAAGCTTGTAAGTAACATGTGTCTATAACCGATATCTCATGGAAGGATATAAAAGCGCCCTTTTTTTCTGCCTTCTACTTTTCAATTATGTGATAATTGGTGAAATAGAGATCGTAATTCTACAGGCGTGCTTGGTTAGAGCTTTTGAAAAAACAAAATGGTTGTAGCGGATTCGGCAATGAACACCTATTTTGGCTGGGACCGTGTGTGGCTTATTTGCCATTTACTTTCGGGACCTATCATTTTGGTTAAATTTTGTTTTCATGTCTGCATTCAAACGTTGAAAGTGACATTATCGGGACATCACATTGGGGAGGTCAAATGAGCTTATAATGAAAGTAATTTATCTATTTTCGATCGGTTTTGAATGAAAAAGATGACTCATCTGTAAAGAAAAAGTCAATTGTATGAGCCATAAGATTTTGATTAATAAAAATAAATACTAGAAGCCAATCCTTGTTGATCCTCATAATAAACTAGGTTACAATATGTAAAGATCTAACAAATGAAAAAAAATATATGCATCAATTAAGGTGGCATTTCACTTTTAAAACTATGTAAAGAGCTTTGCCATTTGTTTCTCGCGCGGGTACTATTCACGCGGGTGCTCTCTACTGGGCGATTTTGGCATTGTTCACCATATGGTGTTTTGTTCATTCTCGAAGTTCCAGCCCTCCATTTGGGCTGAAATTTGGAGAATAGGTTCTTCTGACCTTCCTCTTCATCTTCTCCGAACGGTTTCCCTTGGTTTGGTCTGCAGGTCGAGATCTTCTCTGCCCTAGGCGTGCTCGCGATCTTGACCTATTGGACTAGTGTTTCGCTTGGTGAGGTGGTTCTAGCCGGTTGTTTGGGCCGTGCTCTGGAGGACAAGGTCACCTAGCCTACCTCCTCTGCCCCCACCAAGCCTCTTCTTCTAATTCTATTTCCAAGCTCAAATCTCACCTGCTCTCCAATTCGCAAACTATTCCTACAAGTCTGCTATTGCTCGACCCATCTGTTTAGTTGTCCGTTGGGGCCAAGATTGAGAGGATAGGTGCGCCTGAACTCCCTCTTAGCCCTCTCGAAGCTGTATCCTCTGTTTTGGCCTTCCCCTTCGCTAGCCTTCCTCGATGCGTTCGAGCTGGTGCTTTTCGGCCCTGATCAAGTTACTGCTGCATCTGCTATTGGTTGCTGGGCAATCTCTGAGCAGGTGTGACCTACCTACTCTCCTGCATTGTCCCACTGAAGCCTACCCTGGTAAGTCCCATTCCCTCCAGTGGTTCCCTTGTGGTAGATTGTGGGTTGTAAATAAGGTGTTTGTGTTATGGCCTCTTCCACCCTTGGTGTGGGTGGCCTTTCTGGCGAGGTCTAACAAGCTGCTGGCACCTCAATAGGGTGAACCCCATCCTCCTGTGTCTACGATGGCAAGCCCTCTATGCCCTCAGGTCAGACCGATTCCATCAGGTCGAGCCTTGCTAGTCCGAGTAACATTCAGCAAGCGCCACAGAAGGCCTGTGTCCGTTCGGGTCGTTCTCGTGGCCGGAGCCGTGCTCGGTCTTCCTCCAAGCGACTGCAAGTCCCTGCACAGCAACCAGGAGGCCCGAAGCCTACCCCTGACCGCTCCTAGGCAAACGTTGCGCGGCTTGTTGTGAAAGGATATGACCTATCCTATGCCCCTCCTTCCTTTGTGGATAACAAATCGGTTGTCCACCTCTCAGAGGAACTATTGAAGGTAATCTATCTCAAGTGGCACAAGTGCTTGTTGTGAAATGATCTTTTATAGGATTTGGCTTGGCTGGTGTCCGGTGATTTCAATGCCATCAGGGACCCTTCTAATCGGTTTGGGGGCTCTAACACCTGGATTCCTTACTTTGATTAATTCAATCAGTGTTTAATTCAGTTAGAGTTAGAGGACCTGAGTATATTGGCTTTCGCTATACTTGGTCTACTTCTTCAGGGGTTAATTGGAAGTCTAGGAAGGTAGATCGTGTGCTTGTGAATGCTAAATGGAGCCATAATTTCTCTTACTCTGAAGCATCTTTTTTGGTGCCTGGCATTTCTGACTATACACCTATGGTGGTTAAAGTGTTGCAACCAATTCTTCGAAGAAAGCCTTTCAAGTTCTTTGATTTCTAGACAGATCACTCGTCCTTCCATGACATTGTTTTGCAAGTATGAGAGAGCCTGAGTAAAGGGGTTCCTATGTATAGGTTGGTGAGTAAGCTGAAGGCCCTTATAGGCCGTCTAAAGTATCTCAACAAAGAGTCTTTTTCTAATATCTCCGAGAGGGTTGTTGAGGCGAGGAATGCCTTAAGGCTCGCCTAGCTTGGCCTTCAGCGGGACCTGACCAATGAACTTCTTGCAGAGTTGGAGAAGACTCATCGTAGGACTTTCGTGGAGTTAAGGAATTAGGAAGAGTCCTTCTTCAGACAGAAGTCCAGGATCAGGTGACTTGGGGAGGGTGACCAGAATACCAATTTTTTTCACCATTCCGTCTATAGGAGATAGCTGAGGAACATGATTCTTTCTGTTATGGATGCCTCTGGTAATAATGTTTCGAACCTGAGCTTAGTGCAGCAGACCTCCGTCTCTCATTTTTAGGAGCTCTTGACACTGTGTTCGTTGTCTGCCAGACCCTCTTTGCGAGATCTCTAGGAGGTCATTCAGTGCCCTCTTAAGGAAGATTAGGTCAACTTTCTCTCTCGTCCCTTCACTAATGAGGAAATTCACGATACCGTATTCTCCTTTGCTCGAGGGAAGGCTCCTGGGCCAGATGGGCTTTGTGTCAAGTTTTTTAAGCATAACTGGGAGATGGTAGGGTCATTGGTCACTAAAGTGGTGAAGGATTTCCTTGCCACGAGGAGGCTTCTTAGGGAGATCAATAACACCATTCGTGTTGATCCCGAAAGTTCCCAATGCGAAATCGGTCAATGATTATAGGCCTATTGTTTGTTGTAACACTATTTATAAATGTATTACCAAGGTAATAACTAACCGTGTGGCTGTAGTTTTTTGTGATATCATAAGCCATTCTCAAAATGCTTTTGTGAAAGGTCGACGAATCAAAGACAATATTCTTCTTGCACAGGAACTGTTTGCAGGATTCCATCTTGATCCATACATTCCTAAGTGTGCTGTCAATGTGGATTTTCAGAAAGCTTATGATACGGTGGATTGGGACTTTCTTGAGCTGGTTCTTCGGCGTTTGGTTTCCCGGACCACCTAATTCGCTTATCATGGTATGTGTTCGCACTCCAAAATTTTCTATTTCCTTAAATGGGGAACTTCATGGGTTTTTCCTTAGTGGCTGAGGCCTCCGTCAAGGGGATCCACGTCTTCCTATCTTTTCACTTTGATTATGGAGGTTTTCTCTGGGATCCTTAGTGCTTGTGCTAGGCAACGTGGGATTTAAGTTTTTCTGGAGATGCAAGGTTTTGAGTTTATCTCACCTGTTCTTTGCGGACGATGTTTTCCTGTTTTGCGAAGCTGATTTGGTATCGGTCTCTCTCTTGAAAGAAGGTTTGGATACCTTCTCTGCTTGGAGTGGTATGAAGCCAAACTCCAATAAAAGTGAGATCTTTCTTGTTGGAGGGTCAGCTGAGTTGCGGTTTGAGATTCTCCTTGCCCTTGGTTTCCTTGAAGGGAAATTGCCGGTCCGTTATTTGGGAGTTCCTATTATTTCCTCATGGCTCGGCAAGGCGGACTATGTTTCTCTAGTTGATCGGATTACAGCCAGGGTCCAATCGTGGACCCAGCGCTTTCTCTCCTTTGCTGGCCGTCTTCACCTAACAAGGTCAGTTCTTTATGCAATCCAAGCTTATTGAGCGGGTGTATTTACTATCCTTGTTGCAGTGTTGGGCCGTATTGAGCAGATTTTGAGACAGTTTATCTAGAAGGGCTCGCGCCTAGGTAGGGGTGGGGCCAAAGTTCCCTGGGAAGACGTCTGCCTTCCGAAGGAGGAAGGAGGTCTCAGCATTCGTAGGTTGAAGGATTGTAACAAGGCAGCGATGCTGAAGCACATCTGGATTCTATTTACGAACAATGAGTCCTTATGGTGCAAGTGGATCCATTCTACTTTCTTGAAAAGGAAGAGTTTCTGGGTGGTTAGGAAGCCTACCTTATGCTCTTGGGCTTGGAAGAGAATCCTCCATCTTAGGATTGAGTTTCGACTCTCTTTCCTTTGGAGAATAGGGGATGGCCTCTCTGTTTCCTTCTGATTTGACCATTGGGATTCGAGAGGCCCCCTTAATATGTTATTCTCAAACTCTCTATTTTATAGCTCTGGCTTACCTAGGCACGCTACAGTGGCTGATCTTTTTTCATCGTCTGGACAGTCCATGAGGACAGTGCTAGAGTCTTGGGAGCAGCCTGTTCCTATTCTCTCTCAAGTACCAGATCGTTTTACTTGGCTAGAAAGCTCTTCATGTTTATTCCTGATTGCCTCGGTGTGGCATTCCATTAGAAGGAAGAAGGCTCGAGTTGATTGGGCCTCCTTCATCTGGAGCAATGTCATGGCTTTGAGATATCAGTTCAATCTCTAGCTTATTACCAAGAGCCTTCTTCCCACCTAGGCCTTGCTCTTATCGTACGGCAGGATTGGGGAGGTGCTCTGTGCCTTTTGCAAACTGACACCGGATTCAATCAATCATTTGTTTTTTGATTGTTGCATCACAGCTAGACTTGCCTTCTTTTGGGTTGCTAGATGCAACCTTCCTTGGTGCAACAAGGCTTGGTCAGAGAATCTTTGCTGGGCTATGAAGTTTCTTTCTGGTAAGCATTTCTATCGTTCCATTGCCTGCTTCTCTTTTGGTGCTCTCTATCACCTCATTTGGAAGTACAGGAAGGAGATTCTATTTAGAGACCATACTTTGGCGATTCTGGCTATGAAAAACCATTTCATCAAAGTTGTTAAGGAAAGGTCTTATTGTTCAGAAATGTGGAGGATAACTTGAGGAACATGAGACTTCAATGTAGATGAGGGATTGATCTTTGCATTTTCTCTTCTATTCTTGCTGTTCCTGTTTATGGACGCGGTTTGCTGTTGAATGGCTCGATGCTGTTGAGTTTTTCGCTGCTAGGGTTGTGGCGTGAGTGGTCGACTTGCTTCTGGGTGGTTTGTTGCCTCGATTCGATTCACTTCGACCGCGGAAATCTTCGCTAGTTGTTATTTGTAGAGAGCGGCTATGCACTTTCTTGGGGGTCTTTTGGGTGTGGGTTGCCATTGTTTGGCTGGCTGGTGGCCTTCTTTTGTTAATTGGTCCTTGTTTTGGTTGTGGTCTTAGTTGTTTTGGCCTTGCCGTGTTGTTGTGCCTTTGTTGGCTTTTCTGTTTTCTTTCTTTTAGCACCCTTTCACTCATTATGCCTTTGTTTCATTTTGGGTATAAGTTTTGGTGTCGTTTACTTGTATATTTTGGTTAAAGCTCAATACAATTACTTTTCACAAAAAAAAAAAAAAAAAAAAACTATATTGTGGAAAATCAATTACAAGCTGATAAGCAATATGGGAGTTTTTGGATTCTAATTATGTTTCATCAAACTAAAGAATTTCTTTTGTAACATCCCGATCCAATGAGAACGGGCAATGTCTACTAGGGTTAGATGGCCCGACCAAGAATAGGCTTGGCGAATGTGGTAGGAATAAACCTAATTATACATCGAACAGAGGAAGAGAGGTGTTGGGATATGTGAAATTGAAATTAAATTATAAGAAGAATCTTCTTGAGGTAATAGAATAAATCTAATAACACATCGAACAGAGGAAGAGAGGTGTCAGAATATGTGAACTTGAAATTAAATTATAAGAAGAATCTTCTTGAGGTAACAATAATGTTGAGCATTGGAACTCCAATGTTAAGACTGTTCAAATGAAATCAGTAACAAGACAAATTATTTCTTGAGAAAATGGTTTGTCTATATGTCAAATGACAAAACATCATGAAATTCGATATTAGACAAGTCAAAGTCCACAAATCTCGAGTGATTTAATTTTCGTTCTAACTAAATTTAAAAAGAGTCGGGCAACTAAAAAAAATAAGAAACGACACGACTCCTGCTCGTCCTGAGGTTCCTTGCCTCCCTTTGCTAAGGCGCCGTAGTCTGAGAAGAAAAAACACTCATAAGAAAAGGCAACTCATTAAATGCGCAATTTTTGATTTTCGACAATGGAGACTATCTCTGGTAATTATTTATTTTCTCCTATCGAAAATGAACTCTAATTTGTTTTTTTTTTCCTTTTGTGGGGGTTTGTCAAGACGAATCAAATGAGTCTCGTGAAGCGGCTCCAATCACGAAGGGAGAGAGGGCAAAAAAAGGAGGAGGAGGAGGAGGAGGAGGAATGATGGGGAGGCGACGGGGGTATTGTTATCTGTTTAGCGTGTGATGCTGAAACACGATGAGCACGTTTTGATTTTTGAAGCCAATTTGACTTTTTTGAGGTCGTGGAATTTGGAGGTGTGGAAAGGGTACGGGGGAGAGAGAGAGAGAGAGAGAGAGAGAGACCGGAAGACCCAGCTCTTGCTCCTCCTCCTCCTCCTGCTCCTCCCCCCACGGGGCGAAAGAATATACTGAGTCCTTTTCTCCCACCGCACCGCCGTCCACCACGGTCGTCCCTCTCCAACGCCACCTCCTCTCTCTCTCTCTCTCTCTCTCTCTCTCTCTCTCTTCTCTCTGCCCCACCTTTTCTTCTCCTCTTTGCTAAATAAAGCGCACCCGAAGAAACCCATTTCCTCTTTCTCTCTCTATCTCTCTCCGTCTCTCTCTGTCTCGATCGAGTCTCTTCAAGAGCAACCGCGCTCCCTTCCCACCGCGAGCGTCTCTTGGCGTGGGCGGCGGCGGCGGCGGCGGCGGCGGCGGGCGGCGGTCAACGGTGCCGGGCGGTCGGTGATCGGTGGATCTCTCCGTGCTCAATCGCGGTTCTCGGTGTGGGGATCTTCTCCGTCTAATACGCCGGTCGGGGTCCGGGGAGTCTGTTTCGGGTTTGGACAGAGAGCTGTGTCCCCTGTGAGTTTGATCTGTTTGACGCCTACCTTCAGGATCTTGTGTTCTTCTCGTGTTTTCTGGGCCGACGTGTTTTTGCCTTCTTTTGTTGTTGCCGAGGATTATTGAATGTTGGGGTGACGGGTAATTTGCTGATTTGGTGATTCGTGGGGAGGGTTGAAATGGGTTTGGTTATTGAATTGGGGGTTTGGATATCATGATTCGTCCGGATAACTGGAAAAGTAAAATCAATGACTGGGAACCTTGTGGTTTCATTTAAGTTATTGATCTTTCATACTTGCGTAGGGAAACATGTGATGTTTGAATTTTGGGTCCTTACTGCGTATCTGATTCAGGCCTCTGATAAACATGGCGAATGGAGCCTGAGATGGAATTCCGACAGGTTTGATGAATTTATCAAGATTGAGTGTATTGTTGATTGTGTTGATTTTTCTGATCTGTGATGGGGTGGAGCAGGCAATAGTGAATTAAAAAACATTTTACTAGTCATAATAAGTAATTCTAGACTAAGGCTGACCTCGGCGTCCATGGGAAATCTTTTAGCTCGTGGGAACAAGGAATTCATACAGGAAAATGTTCCATGAAAGGAAATTTACATGGATCGGAGGGCAAGTGGAAATAAGATAGAAAGCTTAGCTCAAAGTTGTGTGCTACAGATGAATAAAGGAAGAGCCATGTAAGATTATAGCGGGAAGGATAATCACACTCATATTATTTATGTATGTTTTAATTGCACTTCTAACGTAGTTCTGTCAACTAATAGGTTCAAGTGAAGGTCTCTTCATCTGATCTTTCTTGGAAGATGTGGAAGAGACGTGTATTTAAATTACCATTGCATGAAATATAGACAGAATCTAAAATGATTTAGATTTATAAATGGAAAAGGATGAAAAGCTTACTTTAGCTATTTCTTTTTAATGCTTAAACAATCAGATATGTAATCAGCCCTTTTTCCCTTAAGGTTCACTCTTCTTTACGGCATTGTGTTTTTCTCACTTCCTTACCTCAATGCCTTAGGCCCGGAAAGAAGGATTGACTTCCTGGGTATTTCCCAATGGGGGCTTTAGACCCCCTTCTTTTCTGAGTCGATGATTGAAGAAATAGAAGAAGTCAAAAGGATTTTCATCTATCTTAAATGAATTGAGTGGACTTGAAATAGCGGCATAGTATTCTATGAGATCTGATACCGCATCTGTAGGTTGTAGAAAAGAAAAAGAATTAGTTTATGAGAAGATGATGGATTTATGATACAAAAATACAATTTTTATTTCTAATAAATATGGAAAAAAAATGTAGTATCTAGACCTTACCCCTGAGCAAGCAAAAGAGCTTAGAGTCTAGTAAGAAATTTTTTTGTGGTAACCCACCAAGAAGAATGATTTCCTGAAAATGAATTTTGCTACCCAAAAGGAACTAGAAGTAAGCCTTTCTCTGAGCTAAGCCCACCAACCGCTTAGAGAAATAAATCACTAGTTACAATTATTTACGATTATAAACAAGTTACTATGATGCCAAGTGAGTTGCAACCCATGAAGTTAGAGTACTATCTATGAGTGCAATCAATCTTACATCAGTTTTATGTCCTCCTTTATTCATTTATTTTTTATTTATTTATTTTATCTTAAGGAACTGATTGGCGAATGCCATTACTTTGTTCTCTATAATGAAGTGCTTCCAGTATTATTGCCAGTGTCTGGCTTTCTTATTGTCAATGATTGTACTGTACAATAGACACGTAATTTAGTGTAAAAGAAAATGTGGTGTTTTGGGGGGGGTGGTGTGTTTTGGATACATTTGGTATCCGAAGCTTGGTCATGGTTCTTGTTTGTGTAATTTGATGATTTCACAGGGGGAGGCAGGGCTTGTTTAGCTGGGATGATTGCAGTGTCCAATAGACACGTAAATCTGTGTTCAAAGTGTTAGTTGGCTTGGCTTATAGGCATCTTGTTCATTTTTTATTTAATTTTTTCATGCCTTAATCATTCGGCGATCACTTGAAGTTTTTATTTTTGACAACTTAGCGATTTTCTTTTTTATGGGGTTGCTTTTTTTTTTTTTTTTTTGGGGGGGGGGGGGGGGAGGATTGTGGCTCTATTAATCCAAGAATAGGTCAGATATGTCCTTTTGAATCTCATCTTCTTTGGCTTGGCTTATGACATCTTGTTCATTTTTAATATGTTTGTTTATAGGTTTGATGGGATTGAAGAAATCTAGTTCATGGTCTTTAATTCCTTGAGAGTTGTTTGGGTATAACCCTCTTGGTTATAAGAATTGCGTAAAGCTGAAGATCAAGGACGTGATGACATATGAAGTGTTTTAGCATTTATATTATATAAATTGTTAGAAAATGGATGAGGATGCTAATTCCTGGATAAGGAGAGCAAAATTCTCTCACACAGTTTGTCATAGGATAGATTATTCAAGATTAGCCTCGAGTCCCTTTACAATTGAAGCAGATCGGATTGCTGGACTGAAGTCATGGCCAACACGAGCGGTCTCGAGCAAGAAGCCTAGTTCTAGTGGTTCACAGATTCAAAGAAATCCACTTACCAATAAACAGAGATCGTTATCCCCACTTCCAGCGACGGTCCTATCTGATGTGTTTAAGGAAGCACGCTCAGATAAAAAGAGATTTTCAACTCCCTTCCCACAGAGGAAAGAAGCTGAGAAGGGTATGAGGGGAAAACAATTGCATAGGGAATCCCATGAATCCAAGGCCTGGAATTCCAATTCATCATCGAATAGTAGCCCGCTGAGGCATTTTGCTTCAACGAAACACAATGACAAAGTTAAAACCAGGAAGGACTCTGCCTGGACTAGATACTTTGATCATTCTGGGGGAAGGGTTATGGCTGTTGATGGAACAGATGAATGGGTTGTGGATATGTCTAAACTATTACTTGGTCTCAGATTTGCCCATGGCGCGCATAGTCGGCTTTATCATGGGATATACAAGGATGAACCTGTTGCCGTAAAGATTATTAGGGTTCCAGATGATGATGAAAATGAAGTCTTGGCTACAAGATTGGAAAAACAATTCACTAGGGAAGTAACTCTTTTGTCCCGTCTTCACCATCAGAATGTTATAAAGGTAACTTGAAAATCGTTAAGCTTGTAACAATTTTAGCATATTTTCTCGTTGTTTTCCTGTGTAGAGACATTTGGCTGGATTGATGATCAAGTTAATGTTGTTACATTGCTATAGGCTGGACTTGCACGAATTGTATGGATCGTTGCATTCATGTGTTAATAACTTTTCTGTTCTTATTTTCCATATGGTTCAGTTTGTTGCCGCATGCAAGAAGCCACCAGTTTATTGCATCATTACGGAATATTTATCAGAAGGTTCTTTGAGGGCATACTTGCATAAGCTTGAAGACAAATCGATCCCCTTGCAAAAGCTTATTACAACAGCCCTTGAGGTTGCTCGTGGAATGGAGTATGTTCATTCACAAGGGGTCATTCATCGCGACCTCAAACCAGAGAATATCCTAATCGATCAGGACTTCCACATGAAAATTGCTGATTTTGGCATTGCTTGTGATGAGGCTTACTGTGATACTTTAGCTGATGACCCAGGAACTTACCGGTGGATGGCCCCTGAAATGATCAAACGCAAATCTTATGGGCGAAAGGTTGATGTTTATAGTTTTGGTCTTATTTTATGGGAAATGGTGGCTGGCGTAATCCCTTATGAGGACATGACTCCCATACAAGCTGCTTTTGCAGTGGTTAATAAGGTTTGTGCTTTCTTTCTCATGTGTGCATGTTGGGTTCATTCCAAGTATGATCCTTATGATCTGCTTTTGCGGTGGTTAATATGTATCTGTCATCTCTGGGCACTAGTTAAGGTTATCAAATATAGCAAAAACTTGCATATAGATGCTTTGAAATTGAAACGGTACATTTTAAAGAACGTTACCTACATCAAATAGAATTGTTTACACTTTAGCACATGTGATAAGGCTTGAGTGTCCTGAGGGCTAGCACTTTACCATCTATTAGGGTCTAATAGATAATTATAACAATGGGTAGATATAGAATCATCTATCCCCTATTTACGAGTCTCTGGAAAACTAGTGGTGCAGACTGGTTATAAGACCAAACCCTTAATTAAGGTCTGATGTTGGTTACAGATCTCTGCATCCCAACTACGGAGGACTGTCTAGAAAATTCTTAACAATCAAAAACTATCTGAATTTCTAGCTACAAGGTTCCCATCATTTAGTCAGCTACAAGGTTCCCATCATTTAGTCATTATATGCACATTGTAGAGAAAATGTCACTAGTTCGGTCTATTAAACTTCTCTTTCAGTGACCATGTTGGTTGTATGGGTGTGAAGACTAGTATGCACACACAGAAGAATCATGTACTCCTGGATGCACTCTTGTGATGCACCAAGTAAATAATGCACTCTTCTGATGCGCCATTTCTAAAGTTTTCTTTGTCGATTATTTGACACATGTGGAGTCGATTTCACATTCTATGAGTTTTCATGTGACACCTGCATATATCGGAAGTGACTATATAAAAGCTTTTAGTTGAGCAGATTAGAAAATTTACTTTAGAAAAATACTAAAAGGTGGAAATAGTTAGTCATAGGAGTTGTTACTATATTCATGCGAAGTACAGTTTTAAGATTAAGTTGTATGTGTGCCTCGTCTGTGCTGTTGTTACTGAGCTTGGGAAGCATAGTAATCATTTTGTCAAGGGTCTATTTAGAAGCCAATTTTAATGTTTCATGTAAGTCTTGTTAATTGTTATGTGTTGCCCAATCATTTTGCTGTGTGTTTGCTGCAAATGGAATCGTCATTGTTATGATATACACTAACGAGGTTTGGGATATGATTCAGAATCTGAGACCAGTAATCCCGAAGGATTGCCCACCTGCGCTGCGTGATCTCATTGAGCATTGCTGGTCCTTGCAACCAGAGAAGAGGCCCGAGTTCTGGCAGATTGTCAGAGTATTGGAACAGTTTGAGGTTTCGCTTGCTCGTGATGGAACACTAAATCTGATGGAGAACCTAACTTGCCAAGACCACAAGAAAGGGTTGCGTCATTGGATCCAAAAGCTCGGTCCGCTGCACCATAATAATTCATCCGCTCCTAAACCAAAGTTCACGTAACTCTTCTGAGCTTGCCTAGGACTTGATGCGCATGAATTCGACTCTTAAGGCTTCAACAATTATACTGGTGTCAACTCCATCCGGGATGAAGTCTCTGCTTGAGCCTCTTTGATGGCGGTGCAGATTCACTTATAGATCGATGGGTAGACTTGTATGAGTGTATCAATTTGTAAAGCCCCTTCCCGTAGATTTTACAGATATGTATGATTGGATCATTGGTGTTGGAAAAATGCTGACATATAAATTTATCTCGGCAATTTTTAAAGCCCACTTCTGTTTCTTTGTTTGTGGTCAGGTTGGTTGTAGATGTTTATCGCATATCTTCTTTGCTAGCTCGATTATAGCTCGATATGCTTCTTGGGTGGCTTAGCTTAACGACTGAACCATGCCTATCGTTGCTCGAGAGATTATACTGCTTATGGCTTTCCCTTTCGCGTGAAGTGATGCGAACTTGCGACGAAGGCGACTCTAGAATGCATTTGTCCCTGCATCGGTCGGGGTGTGAGCGTGACATATGGCAAGGGCGGTTGAGTCTTATGAACTAGCCAAATTTAAGTGTTGCGTGATCAAGATGATGAGAGAAACTGGGAGGGGGGTTATCGAGTTTGATGGGCAATGTTGCGAGACAAGACACCTTAGTTTTTATTTTCGAAAGTCCGTTGATTTCACGAAAAATGAATGATTTAGAAAATATTTTTTTTAAAATGATTACTTGCATTGTCTACAAAAATAAATAAAGAAAAATATTTTTATTGAGAACATATTTAAATATAAATTATTATCAATAATAAGAATAATTTTCACTAATTAATTAATTCAAGCAATATGAAAATTTATTTAAGGAAAATATTTTATAAATTACTTTTCACGAAACATACCAAGTATAAATATTCTTCCAAATCAGCTTCATAGATTTTAAGGTCGTGTTATTGCCTATTGGTTGCCCATATGACACTGTTTTTCTTTTGCTGGTACAACGTCTCTGTCTTTCTTATGTCACCTCTATTGTCGTTTTCTGTATTGGTGAGTTTGCTACGTTGTCGTTTTGGTCTCGTCTCAAGAAGGCAACACTAGAAACTAAATTTCAATAATTTGCCTCCGAATATGCATTTTTTTCATGGAAATTTAGTTTTGTTCACACATGATTGATATTTGACCCCAGCGAGCGACTTATAACTGCCGTTGACCTTGTGGTTTCTCATGATTATAACTAATTAACAAAATTAAGCTACAAACTTACAATATAAGAAAAATTCGAAGTATAACGAAGATGTCATCTTCTAAAATGGATCGGATTTACTAAATTTTCTCATGCAATTTTGCTATATGTCCAAGTTTCAAATTGAATATATATGATGGAATTTTATAATAAAAATAGACTTTGATCAATGCATATACATAGATAAATATTTAAGAACTCGGGAATAGTCATGCAATCACTTTGCTATGAATGGGTGCCGGTAAGGAAATTTTAGTCCTATTAGAATTCTTTCTGAGGTTCAAGAACTTGTCAGTAAGAGTTGGTCATTAAATTACTAGGGTTTAGGAACGTGCGGTGTGCACCCAAGAAAACATGGAATAAGTACACATAAAAACCCAAATTGATTTCACTTAGACATATTTACCCCACGCTTACTACAATCGCCTCTAGAAATCCCCAAGCTAGCACCATTTCCCTATCCGTGCTACCGTCATAATTCATAAGAACAAAACACTAAACTGACCTAAACTACTTTAGAATTGACCAGATTCCGAGATATTTTGAGAGGGTCAAACAATTTCTGTTTGGGGCATGCCACCTATTGAATTGAAGCTCTCGAAGTTTATTTTCTAAGCTTTGAAGGACTCGAGATCAAACAAGCTCATCTAGAACCTCATTTCAGGCCAAACAGTAGGCATATCACAGAGTTATGAAAATTGTAGATAAACATTAATCTCATCCAAACAAAGTCAAGCTCATCTCCAATAAGCTTCAAACTTCAGTAAATCATCAAACAACTTCATCAATATCAGATGTAAGCATATCATTTGGATCTAATCTTAAATCCTAGTCCCGATCGGATATGCCGATCTCGATTCATAGGATTCGAGTTTGAGACGTCTACCTTTTTGCATTTATCTTCAATTTTGGATGCAATTGGATGAAGAGATCAATGCCGGAACACAATCAAGGTTCTAAGGATTGGATCAGACCACCATGGACCACCATAGGATCGACTGAACCATTGGTTTAGCTTTAAGACGAAACCAGTCCAACCTTACCAGTCTTCGAGCATTGGTGGAAGATAGGCCATTAATGCTAATCCAGTGGCTAACTTATTGGTTCCCGACCACCATACAGTCGAGAACCAAGTTGGAGAGAGATCGATTGGGGTTGCTTCGCTGATTTGAACCACCGGACTAGTGATCAAGCCGGTTAACACAAAAACAGGCTTAATTGCCGATCCCTTAAACAACAAGATGGAGCGCCGATTTAAGCTAATCGATTGGCCACTAGTAGATCAAGGAGAGGAAGAGGATCACTAGGGTGCTAGCGGCGACTGGTGGATTGTCGGCGCGAGGCCGGCAAGCAGCAGTTAATGCCAAACTAGTGAGAGGCAGTTCGGGAAAGAGAGAAAAGAGTGAGAAAGGAGAGAGAGGGAGAAAGTTCAATGTTTAGTGAGAGAAAATCTGCAGAAAAATGAGCCCCCCTTGAAAATTGGAGGGAAAATGACTTTTATCCTAAGTCCTAATCAGCAAATCTTGACTATTGGCTCAATCTAACAGTCAAAAACTTGATTTATTGGCCAGATTAAATTTTTAAAAGTCCAATCAAACTTAAGATGTGTCCTAGGACTGATCGGATGGGCCTGATTCACAAAAATTGAGATTTAAAACGAGAATAGCACTTAAGGACCTAATTACGGGCTAAATCGCAAATTTACGAGTTCAAAGGGGCATTTTGCTGAATATGAAAATGCAAGGGCATGAGGAATTCACATGGTGAAGATCTTGGAACCGATTGTGGGAGGTCTAGAATTGGCTGGCAAGGGGCTGAACTAGTTTGCCTTGCCAATGGCCATCTATATGGTCTTTGTGGGTCCAAAATATATGCAATTTCACATTTGAAGAGAAAATTTATCTAATTTGAAGAGGAAATGTCCAATTTAAATCAATTTAAGCTAATTTGACTTAATTGAGTGATCGTTGTGAAAAATAATGGTGCAAAACCATGTACAATCAAGCATTATAGGATAAAATAAGCAATTTTGCAATTCTTTGTCCAAAATTGCAAATTAATTGAAATTGAATTCAATCATATTGCAATAGACCTATTTGGCTAATTACCCACATTTAGGATAAGCTAATGTTTTTAAATTGATCTTGAATTAAAGCAACAAGACCTAGGTCAAAAATGAATCGAGGTCTATTATGAAAATTGGACCTTGATTCATGGAATAAAACCATAATCTTACATGGGTCAATCTAAATTTCTTCAATTTAAGCTAGATGGCCCGATTTTCTTACGTTGGAGAGAGTGAAATTCCTCAAATTGGGAAGTTCTCATGAGAATTTCCCCCAAAATGGACCTTGGATTTGGATTTATCTAAGGAAAATGAGTGAAAATAATCGTCCATTCGATTTTGACCCCCTAATTAGGGCTTAAAGTAACAATTCATCCTTTAAAATGATAATCTACAAAATTGAATGAATAGATGGACTAGAAATAGTCCCTAGACCAAATGTCGTAAAAAAAAAAATAACACCTAATTATGACTTAAATAAAAATAATTTTATTTTTGGTTGATTTAGAACTCAAAACTGAAAAATTTGAAAAACAAAGTTCTTAATTGAATTTTGTGAAATTTTCTACACAAAGGTCAAATTGACGCTAAAACAAAGTATTTTGTAGATTTTTGATATTTTTAATTTTTTTGATTAAAGGTTTGACCCAAAGTCAACGATTTAGTTGACTTTTCTTAAAATGTTGATTTTTGAGCCAAATTTTTAGATTTTTGAAAAATTGATTTGACAAAAGTGAAATTAAGGCTAATTGACACCTTTTTGGGCAAAAAGTCAATTTTTGACTCGGGGTTAACTTTTTGGTCAAGATTGATTTTTTGGTTAAAAGGTTGATCAAAAAGTCAATCCAAAAGTCAACCATTTAGCATTCTAGGTTTTTGTTGTTGAAAATGAATGGGAAAATGTTTAAAAGCGACAATGTAAAAGAAAGAAATGAAAGTTGACACTTTTTTTTATTAAGAAACGAGCTCTATCGCGATCAAAAGCCTTAATCCCGAGTTTTACCTTTTTATGACACATTGACTAAAAATCATGTGTTAACAGCTACCCCCCGTTCAGTAAAAGGTTCCACTCAAAGATAAATTGATACCTGTAATTTTTAGTCAACTCTATTTGGGAAAAGGAAATAACAAAAGAATATGACATTTGGCTAGGGACATACTTGGATACTTAGCTTCGCTCATTAAAAAGTGTTTGGACTCATGCTGCGGATCTATCTCGTCATCTCTCTCACGAAACAGAATGAAGGAGATAGAAAACATTGTGAAAGAGAATGATTTAATAATAACTACTAACCTAAAAGACAAGGTTGGCACATCCCTTGAGAAAGGTTGGGTAACCAATTGGTGTCCTTGACAAAGGATTAGACACTCCACAAATGGGTGTCCTAAGAAAGGTCGACACATCCCTCGAGAAAGGTCAGGTAACCATCTGGTGTCATTAATAGAGGATCAGGCACCCCACAAACAGATGCCCTGATAAAGCTCAGCGCATCCCCCGAGAAAGGTCAAGTAAACAACTTATTGCTTTAACAGACAATCGAAGAATAGTTCGAGTCCTGGAAAAGCAATTTCTCATCAAGGTAACCGAAGAAAGGTTCGGGTCATAGATAAACCACTTATTACTCTAACAGGCAACTAAATAATGGTTCGAATCTTGGAAAAACAATTCCCCGTCAAGGCGACAGAAGAAAGGTTCGGGTTCTAGACAAACAACTTTTGCTCTAACAAGTGACTAAAGAATGATTTGGGTCTTGATAAAAGCAATTTCCCATCAATGTGACCGAAGAAAGGTTCGAATCTTAAATAAATCACTTATCGCTCTAACAGACGATCAATGAATTGTTTGGGTCCTAGAAAAGCAATTTCTAGTTAAGGCGACCGAAGAAAAGTTCGGGTCATAGACAAACCACTTATTACTTTAACATGTGACCGAAGAATGGTTTGAGTTCTAGAAAAACAATTTCCCGTCAAGGTGACCGAAGAAAGGTTTGAGTTCTAGAGAATAACTTATTACTCTAATAGGCAACCGAAGAATGGTTTGAGTTGTGGAAAAGAAAAATCCAGTCAAAACGATCGAAGAGAGGTTCAGGTCCTAAACAAACAACTTATTACTTTAACAGGCGACCGAAGAATGATTCGGGTCGTGGAAAAGCAATTTCCCATCAATGCAACCGAAAAAAGGTTCGGGTCTTGGAAAAGCAACCTCCTCACGTCACTTGGTAAGATGATGCCCTAATACTTGGCAAACTCGGGATTCGCACCCTATCTCCCTCACTCCCGGTAAGTAACTACAAGTATCTTTTTATCTACCTTAGTATGTGTAATATTATATTGCTATTTTCCTGCATAGGGCAATAGGTCCCGAATAAGATATAATTTGCTACGTATACTTAGACAAAATTTAGGTATCGGTTTATCTTTAAATGCAACCTCTACGAGTTCACCTTCAAAGAAGGGCAGTCCGAAATTAGTTCACCTCTACGAGTTCAACCTCTACGATATTTTGATTAGGTTTTTTAATTAGGCCTTATTTTCTTTAGTTATGTATTTTTCCTTTTTTTTTTTTGGATAATAAATAATAAATAACAAAAACAACAATAAATAAATAAAAGCAAACAAACAAAAAAGCAAAAGCAGCAGTCGTTGGGGCTGGGCCTTCGCACCCAGCCCCCTTTCCTTCCCCTTCTCCTTCCCGCATGGGCCAAGGGCCCAATCCTCCTTTTCTTTGCCCCTAGCTTGACCCTCTCTCTCTTCTTCTTCTTCCTTCTTCCTTCTTCCCTCTTCTTCCCCTCCACCTTTGCAACTCGTGCGCACAAAAAGTGTTGATGCACAAAGGACAGCTTACAGCAGAGAGAGGAGTGTAGGTTGGTGGCTGAGAGGATGCGGCATTGATGGCGAGCAAGCCTTCGTGGAGGGGGAGGAACTGACACCGGTTCGGCCAGCGAAGGAAGGTCGGTTGGCGCACCAAAGACCACCAACCTAGCCTTCGTCGGCCGGCCCCCTCTCGCCTATAAATAGGGTGTCGAGGAAGGCAAAAAATACAAGCAAGCAAGCTCAAAGAGATCCCCAGAGAGACTTCAAGGGAACTCAAAGAGCAAGCAAGGCAAAGAGGGGTCGCGAGCTCAAATGACCTCCCTCGCAAGACGTCGAGGGAGGCCAGCAGCAAGCGAACCCAGAGAGAGGAGGGAGATCGAAGGGAGGCTCGAGCGATATTTGGGTGAGGAGCCGAGTTCCGAGGACCAAATCTGAAAATCCGAGGGCAAGGTTCGATAAAGGGGCCAAATTTGACCATGCTGGATTAGATTTGGGAATCATCGTCACCCGTCGCAGCACCAGGCTGGCCCCCACTGCCGTTCGGCCACTGATGATACCGACAAACCGCATCATCCCAGTTGCCGCCTATGCGCACATAGCTCCAAAGCCATCCCCGGCAAACTAGTTGTGACCCCTTGCAGTGTTGGACTATCATTGTTCCCCACATCGGGCCACCTTTCGCAGTCACCACCCCTCTCACGGATCTAAGCCAAATCGACGGCCGCAAGCTGAACGGCAAGTTGTTGATTGATCCTACTGCCGTTGCCCATTGCTCACGCGTCAGGCCCCGGTAAGAGAGCTCTGTTTCAACCCATCCTTGACGGTGTACCTCCGCTTTTTTTTCGAAACCTAGGTGCCATCGCTTGCCGCATCATCGCCAATTGGCTTTGCTCGCCTCCATCACTGTCGTTTTCCTCTAGAACCCTAACCGCCGTCCTTGTTGGACAGTTGGCTATCATCACCCACCGTGTCACCGCCGAGTCGTTGATGTCCCTACCATCCCCCCGGTGCCATGCAAAAGCCTCGGAGAAGAGGGTTGAGAAATTGGGTTGCGGCCGAGTCGGACAAAAACCTTGTCAGCTAGGGTTTTGACTGGAATCGGGTCGAGTGTGGGCTTTTCGGGCTCAGGCCGGCTAGACCCATTCACACATAGGCCCACCTCGCATGAGTTGGCTTGTTTTTGGTTATGGGCTTGGAGCATTTTTTAAAAGGGAAAGAAAGGAATGAGGCCTAGTCCGGGCTTGCACCCTAGGCGCAGCCAGGCCAGCCATAAGTGACCCGGGTCGAATCCAACCTGGGGATCTGGCCCGTATCGCCTTTTAATATATTATAATAATAAATAATATTTTAATAAAAAATAATATAACAATAATTTATTTTCCAAAAAATAAAAAAAATAAAAAATATTCCATATTTTCCCAAAAAGTGAGAAAAAACCAAAAAATGAATTATATTTTCAAAAAGACCAAAAAAATCCAAAAAAATGCTTTTTATGTTAAAAAAATAGAAAAAGAGACCAAAAATTGTTTTTCTTCACAAATGCATAGAAAACCCTCTAAAAAATCCAAAAAGCATTAGGGTTTAAATAAGATTAAGTACCCGAAGGGCATTAGTAATTAACTAGTATAATCAAGTTCCCGAACCTAGTTTCTCTGATTGCGCAGGAATAAGTATTTCTCCCGATACCTCGCTTGAGCTTCTAATCGACCCACCCCAAATTGATTAGTTGTGACTCCTTTTAAAATTAACTCATAAATTAAAATATCAAACTATCAAGTCGTGAATTGGTGGGCTTAGGAGAGTCCGGGCTAAGCCTAATAGACCTAGCCAAACCATTAGCCTTCATAGGTGCCCATCCCTAATTGGGCCAAGAAAAAAAAAGGTTATGATAGAAAAAGCTTAGGTAATCCCAAAGTTCTAAGCGAAAAACCTTAGGTACATCAAGTATTGAGTCAAAAACCTTGGGTACCCTAAGTGAAAAACTTTAGGTATCTCCAAATCCTAAGTAAAAGACCTTAGGTATTAGTAAGCCTCAAGTAAAAAAACTCAAGCAATCTAAATCGCCAAAGTCCTGAGTGTAAAACCTCAGGCATTTCCAAATCGTTAACTTGGTAAGCTTTTGTAGCCTAGAGTTTCTTTCTTTGCACAATAAGCTTATATAGTTCGGAGCATTCCATCAACTAGATAAGATTTTGTAGCCTAGAGTCTCCTTTATTATCATGCAAACAACATTAGGAAAATATTTTTACTTTCCTTAGTTTCAATTAAAAAAAAATCATTTCTCTCAAAAATGATAATGAGGTTCATGTGTCTATCCTTAAACTATACTTTTGCATTAAGTACACTAAAAAAATGAGAATAAGGTTAATGGGTCTATCCTTAAATTATGTTTTTGCATCAAGTACTAAGTAAAAAACCTTAGGTGTAGCCGAAACCCATTTTTACATGATAGACCTCATTTCTAGTTGAAATCCATTTTTACACGATGTGACCTCATTTCTAGTCAAAACCAGTTTTTACATGGTGAGATCTTTCATTCTAGTCAAGATCCATTTTTACATGGTACGACCCTTAAAAAACTATGAAAACTATAAATATATATAAATAATAATAAATAATTAAATAAATAAATTTGCATTTTCGTTGCCAGTCGGCGAAATTCAAGGTGTCACCTAGTCTTTGAAATAAACCTCGTTAAGCTCTTTCAAAGATAAGCAATTGTTGACACCTAAATTTTTGTCAATCATTCAAGTATCCTTTTTTGGCAAAAATATAAAAATACAAAAAGAGAGAGAGAGAGAGAGAGAGAGAGAGAGAGAGAGCAAAGTTTAATTAAATTAAAAATAAATCGAGTGGGCTGGTACCGTCCAGCCCACTTGGCAATTTCGGCCTTCTAAGCCCACCGGCCGCACCTAATCTTGTTCTTTATTTATGGGCCCATCTATTGTGTTCCTTTAGTCCATCTCTTCATTCCCTTTCTAGCCCATTTCTTTTATATTTTCAAAGCCCACTAGAGATTAAAAAGGAGAAAAAAAAAAAAAAAAAAAGCCCAGCCCCTGCTTTTCTTTCTTCCCCTCACGCACGCGACTTCTTCCTTGGTGAGCATGTTGACCGTGATAGAACAAGAATGACGGAGAAAAAAAGGAGGTGGCGCGACGAGTGCGTGAGCGACAAGGGGTGTCGCGCAAGGCGGAAAAGAAACGGAGAAGAGAGGAGGGAGGAACTTGACAGGAACAAAGAATCAGAGGCAGAGAGAGAGAGCGGTTAGCCCATTGTTGCTCACAAAAGGAGGAGGGATGTCGTCGTTTTTCGGAGGAGGCGGCCATTGAAGAGGCGAGCTGCATGGAGCTTGCCATGAGTATGAGGTGTGCTCGACTGAGAGGAAGAAGAGGAAGGTGTCGAACCGGCTTCACGCTTCGTTGAAGCGTAAAATGTTGAAATCCGTTGGCAAATTTTTTGATCAAAATGAGTGAAACCTCAGATGTTGTGACAGATAATGACAATCTAGAGCCGTGTAAGCGTATTCAAATTGAGAACCGACTAAAAATCTAGTTTGGGTTTTAATTCTCGAACTGCATAACATGTGTTAGACAAAATGCTTTAACGATATACCGAAGTCCATAGTGTTGAACTATGTCTCATATCATGCCTCCATCCGTGTTTTCGTTGTGTTTTCATGCGACTCGGTGAAAACCCCTGTTCGAGTTGTTTGGCCACTGACAGCTTCGGGAGGTTGAACATGAAGGGGAGAAAGAGACAAAATAGGGAATAACATAAAAGAGAAAATAAAAAGAATAAAAATTAGAGATGAGAAAAATTCTGATCGGGCGGATCCAAGTTTGGGTCTGGTCAACGAGCCAGGTGGTTAGCTTTATGACTAATGTAATCAAGTCCTTAATTCTAAAATCTCTAATTGTGTAAAATAGTAAGACATTCTCCCATAAAATGGGCTAGTGGTGATCCTTTATTAAAATTTGCAAAGGCTTAAATAATAAAAAATTTGAACGCTCGACATTGTGCAAGATATAAGCTTGGAAGAGCTTAAGTCAATGGAAAGCCATCGGCCTATAGTTGACAATATCCTTAAACCTAACAGCTCCCTCTCTTGTGAGAGGGTTAGGTTGTAATAGGTACTAAGGCTTGAAGTTTCATTCATAGGATTCCAAGCCATGAGTCCCAAGGTCTCAAGCTTGCCACCAAAGTCTGTGTTTGGCCGCAAGATCTTAAGCTGAGGTACTTAAATCCTGACGCTAGATGACGTCATTGGTATGGCATTGAGAGAGGTCATATTATATTTTTGAAAAATGAATTCTGGTTTTAACAAACATAAAATCGTTCTTTTGGAGTTTTAGTGTAAATCTTGCTCATTATGAAAATTATTTACATTAATCCGACTTCTCAAGCAATGTAAGTGCATCATTTCCCATAAAATCGTTCTTTTGGAGTTTTAGTGTAAATCTTGCTCATTATGAAAATTATTTACATTAATCCGACTTCTCAAGCAATGTAAGTGCATCATTTCCCATATCTAGGTTTTAGTTCAGTAACTCTTCTTAAAATTTGATTAGTGTAACCGTAAAATTCCTTCTCGAAACCTTTTTTAAGTCAGCGGACGCGTCTACTTCTGTTTTTTTTTGGCCGGTGGACCAGTCTACTTCACATGGACATTTATATTAGTCAAATAGAGGCTCCATGTGGCAGCATGGGTGGTGCATTCCTTTCCCTTGAATCACGCCGACTACCAATATGACCAAAAAGAAGCAAAACCGGAATTTAAGGACAATAATTTGAAAAGTTTATTCGACCGTCCATGGACGAGGCGAACGCGGCTTCTACGCGGCATAGGTTTTTGGGACATTTCACTCTCTACTTTGTGATGCTACTTCCTATATTACTCTAATATATAAGAAAAGGAAAATTGTCCGCTTTTTTTTTTGGTCTAACATCCGCCGTTGATCTGCTGAGAAATATTGCTACGAATATGATTATTTCACTTTGAATAAAAGTTGATAATTGTCCTACATTGATCAGACCGTTCAGATGGACAGAAAGAGCAAACAATTGATGTTCACACTCCCGTGAGTTGCGCATTTAGTTGGTGTTCGCACTCCCGTGACTTCTGTTAGATGAGAGATTACTAGTTATGTCACCGAGATGTTAATTCCCCTTTTTGACTTATATGAAAAACTGCTAAAAAATAAATATATATTTTAAAAAGTTTATATACCTTTTAGATGGTATACATGTAAGAAGGAAATTCTTGTTTTAAAGTAACTATTTTAATTTTTTTTTTCCAATGGAGTGGCTCTCATTAGGGAACCTTATTAATTTGGAAAATTATAAATTTTTTATTCATTAACGTTGAACATTCCCGGCAAGGGGGCGAGGAGGAGTAGTAATCATATTAACATATAAATAGTGAAAAGAGAACACATATATAGTTTAGATTGTTAAATTTCGTGTCAACAATCATCAAAAGAGGAAAAATGTTTTTGAGAAAGTATAATTAAATTGTAAAAGTCTCAAAAGTACAATCGAACTCTAAAATTTATTCACTTAAAGAAATTAAATACTTCCCGCTGGTTGGGCGAATGTTGTTTGTTATAGGCAGTTCCTTTTATGGCAAAAACGTTTTTTCTTATTTTAACTGCCAAATGTCCCGGAGAGCTAAAGTTAAATAAAGTCATTATTGTCTCCAAAAAAAATAACGTTATGATTTGGTCTGAGATAGCAAAATCTCTAGGGACCAATTCAATACGGAATTCGGCACGGTTTGGTCGACTTGGCGGATTCATGGCAATGACGCGGCTCACAAATTGCCCCTTTATTTTTTTCCGCGTGATTGAGGCTCGATTACCATGACACCAGCAATAATTGCATTTCATATGTCCAAGAAACCTCTGAAGGAAGGTCGACACATGAGAATTCAACGGAAAATGAATCACTTGCGATGAATCTGATGACAATATCTATCTTCTTTTATTTAATATCTAAGTTAGTGCAATAAATTGTTATCTACTGAATTATTTGGAATCATATAGTGCAATAAATTGTTATCTACTGAATTATTTGGAATCATACTTGACTGGAGGGTTGGAACCAAGACAATAATGTTATTATTTAATCTCCCATTTATATACTACGCTAGATCCTTAGGAATACGGTATATTTCTTGCGCATGTCACTATACTTATAAAATTAAAAAAAAAAAAAAAATTCTGGTGACCACAGTTTTCTGTTTTGTTGGTATAACCTCCGATAAAAATAGTACTTCGCGTGGAACCACGCGCAAGCCAAGTCGCAACCTCAAACCCTTGGGACATGAGTGGTGCGGTGTAATTTTGATTTAATTAATCCAGACTTTGCGTGACGAGTTAGGACCATTGTGATAATAGCTAGAGGAGGAGTTAGAATTGATCGTCCCTCCTTGCTCTTTTTGGCCAATCATATGTAAGCCCGATGCCCAAGTCATTTGGAATTTCAACCCCACACGATGCATGCGTGGCCAAGTGATTTTAAGATGTGGGACTTTTGCGCTTAAGTGTTTAGAAAATTGTATTTACGAGGATGGTTTCGATGGGTAAATATAAGAGAAGGATAGAATGGGGTGTATGGGGATGGATATCCAAGGATGAATTATAAAATAAATGATAGATTACGATCCCACCAAGGTCTAAGGGATGCGCCGCCAACCGAAGATGAAGATCCGGATAAACGAAATTCACCGTCAAGGCTTAAATGATGAATCACCCATCAAGAATAAAGGATTTCGGGATAGGAGAAGCTCACCATCAAGGTTTAAAAGAAAATCCACCGGTCAAGGATAAAAGGCTTCTTAGCTCACCACCAATGAGTAATCTACTCTCCAAGGATAAAGAGATCGAAATAGGAATTATCTACTCTTCAAAGATATTTGCTCACGTAGAGGAAATCTCAAGTATTTTCATTCAATAGAATCTAGTCTAGTTACAATTAAGAGGCTTCCTTTATTAAGATGAATACAACTTCAAAAAAGAAAAGTAATAAATAGACATGGAGAACTAGCCTAACATTAAAGATCTAGGAATTTGGAACTTTGACTCTTGAAACTTACATAACATTAAAGACTCCTAAGGAAAATAGAGATACATGTAATGACTTGGGAACTTGCATTCTTGATTCTCTAGCCTTGCAAAATTCGTGCTCCCATCTTGACCAGAAGATAAATACCCCAAGACTACATCAAATAGTAAAGGAAGTTGTTCAAAATGGCCTCCCATTGATATGTTGTTGATAAATTTCGATATCGGCAACTAATAAAGCGTATCAAGAAATCAATGACTAATATATCATACTGAGAATTCCGTAACTGACTAATCGTCGGTATCGATAGTGTCATTAACTCATTAATCGTTGGTATTGATAACTTCGATCAAAATGGTTCAATACCACTTTAGTTGGAAATTTCAATCTCAACCCATTGAAGCATATTATACCCTAATTCTATCTTGGCATAAATGAGCATTGACGGTGCTGAATGCGCCGATGGAGCTAAGTCAATTGCTCTCACATCATTCTCCCTGGGTTATTTGAGATTTGTCCTCAAATCTGAGAAATCTTCATTCTCCAAGTAAGGAGAAAGGTCTCCCACATGCTGAAACTCCAAATTCTTTAGGAAGATCAATCTTATATGCATTGTTACCAATTCGCCCAATAACTTTAAATGGGCTTTTAGCTCTAGGCATGAGCTTATTCTTTCGACAAGATGGAAATCTCTCCTGCCTCAAGTCTAAGAGTAGGATATAGTATTTAAGAAATAGTATTTATGAGGATGGTTTCGATGGGTAAACATAAGAACATGATAGAATATAGTGTATGGAGATGGATATGAAAGGATGAATTATGGAATAAATGATAGATTACTATCCCACCAAGGTCTTAAGGATGTGCCACCAACCGAAGATAAAGATTGGGATAAACGAAGTTTTACCAACAAGGCTTAAAGGACGAACCACCCGCCAAGGATGAAGGACCTCAAGATAGGAGAAGCTCACCACCAAGGCTTTGTCGGATCTGGCGAGGTTCGAGACTCGCCGGACCTGGCGAGGCTTGAGCTCATCGACGTTAGGCAGGGCCTCGGCCTCGCTAATTTGGCGAGATCAAGCCTTGCCCGACGATGGCGAGGCTCGGCCTCGCTCGACGCCGGCAAGGCTCGGCCTCGCCTGAAGACTGGCGAGGCTCGAGACTCGTTGGATCTGGCGAGTCTTGAGCTTGTCAGCGTTGGGTAGAGGCTTGGCCTTGTCGGATCGGCGAGATTGAGCCTCGCGATCCGGCGAGCTTGATCTCGCTTGTGGCCGATCGCCGGTCATCGTCGTGGGCGACGGCCGGCGAAGAAGAAGAAAAGAAAAGAAAAAAAAAAAAAAGAAGAATTATATTTAAAAAATAAAAATATATATTTTTAAAAATAAAAATAATTAAAAATTATATTTTTAAAAATATAATTAAAAAATTAAAAAAATATATTAAAAAATTAAAAAATCGATTTTTTAAAAATATTTTAAAAAGAATTATAAAAATTTTCCATTAAATTTATATTGCATAAATTTTTTTTTTTAAAAAATTGCATTACATAAAAATGTTTTAACAATAAATAGATTTTAGCAATGCGGGTTGGGTCGGGTATGGGTTATTAAATTTATACTACAGGAATATGGGTCAAAACGGGTTAAATAGATCGAATATGGGTCGACCCATTTTCGACCTGACCCATCCATTTGCCACCTCTAATAGACTAATCTGTCACACCAATAGCCCGGACTTAAAGACTAGGATCAGAGACATATTTTGACGTCCAACAATGCAGATTTTCTGATCAACTAGGAAATTATCTTGGCAATATGAAGGTCAAGAGCAAGAAATATGGCCCCTTTTTTTTTATAAAAGAACTGAGTGTTAGGACCAAAATCAATATAAGTTGAGGCGCAGAACTTTAAATGCTTAGTGACCAAGGACTAGATTGCAAAATCCCTTAAATCATAAGAATTTAGTGTGATTTTCGTTGCATTAAATTTATATTCCCTTCTACTGTCCCCGCTCGTAAAAAGCCGCAGGTGCTAGTGCCAGGTTCATGCCATGTTCTTCTGGTCCAAATAGTGGGAATTCCATCAATATAATTATATACCACGGATTTGTTCCAGGATTTTTTTAATTTAAGGTTTAGTGGGAGTTTCATCAATGTGTATAATTATATAGCACGGAGGAGTTCCAGGATTTATTTATTTTTAATTAAAGGGTGTAATTGTTTGAATAAAATAATTTTCCCTGAATTAAGTTTCCAGACAGTTATGCGTTTATCTAGCTAAAAATGATTACTTAATAGAAAATAATTTACAATTAAAGAAAATATTTATCCTTAAAATTAGGAGAATGGATTTTCTAATATAACAAGGGGAAATCATTTTTCACTTAAAGCAATTTTTTTATCAAGAAATTTTCTTCCATTTCTTTCGTAGAAAATTTTGACATTTATGAAAAATGTTTTTCAAAAAGCCATTTTCCAGAATAACAGCAATATTTCCTGGTATTTGACTGAAATCTAAATTTGAATTAAAATTAATTTTCCATTATTTGGAAAGGAAAATTTGCTTTTATTTTCCTAAAGAGATAGGCAATTTTAGTGTGATATAAGAGCTACATATGTTTGTGTATTAAATCAGGGTGTATTTATTTTACTGAAAATTTATAATTAATGGAAAATGTTTTCGTGAAATTCAATATGGGGGAAAGTAAATAATTTTCTGGTGTTTATGTGCCAAAAACAAGTTTTAAAAAAAAAATGGTTTCATGGTATTTGATAATAAAGAATCCATTGGAGGCAACTTCCATAATTAAAAATCACAGAAAAAATGACTTTATTAGGAAATCATTTTCCCCAATTTAAACTTATTATTTTCAGCCATAGAAAATGCTTTTCGTTAATTGAGTAATTTTTTGGCTGTCCAAATATTGAAAAACTGCAAAAGGAATTTCTCATTAATGGTTTTTCATCAAACGAACCAATCCTAAAAAGCAAAATTGTTCACCACAATGTGTGGTGCTGGAGACGACGGACTAAAAGGACCCAAGCATATAAATGTAGGCGCTCGAGAGTGAAGCATCTCTATAAAATTTGATTGATTTATAACGTATCCGTGCGATGGAGATGCCATAGGCGAAAATCCCTCTCTTTCTGATCCATGTGAGGAACAGCTCTTTAAAACAAGTATTGATGCAAAACTGGGGATGGAGGATTAAGGAACCAGAAAAAGAGCACGAATCTTAATGTCGTAACACAATAAGAAAAATTTAAAGATGATCCCAATTTCAAAATTTTCCCCAAATTCCAGAAATCCATTGTGAATTATAACTACGTAATATTAATTGAGTCACAAATCGTGCTTTACAAATAAAAAAAATAAGTCTCTAGATTCCTTCAAGATATGGGGGTGAGGTGGTGTGATCGTACATCATATAATTTGTTCCCTCTCACGATGTGGGCTCTCTTTGTTTTGGTATTTATTTATTTTTATAACCCAGGATTTCGATTGTAAGTGGTCGGCTACATGGAGGGGAACTAGTATAACAACTTACCTCAGTAGTCCCCTCATACCGTCTACAAAATACACTCAAACATCAGAATATTCCAGCAAACCTGACTTTCCGTGGGATTAATATTAGTAAAAATCCCAAATCAATACCCTCAACTCAAATCTACACTTCATCAATACTTCATCCCATATCTCGTTAAAATGCATGTGTAACTTGGAGAATAATAAATCTGACGTGAAAAATCCACATGTGTCGACACATATATAGTGCAATATAATATTAAATAGAATGCTAATGGAGGATAGATTTGAGTTAGAGGAACCGATTAATGATTTGTAGTGAGACGAAATTAATTTGTGAAAGATCTATTATGACGTATTATTAGTGAATCAAGTTGAAGTTTTTAATGGTTTATTTTTTTCTGTAAAATAAATAGAGCCTCAAAAGATTTGGGTAAAGCTATAAATGAGTACTTAAGAATTTTACAAGTTTAGGATATTATGATTTATCCTTTCTATTTGACGAATATTTATCGTTAGATCAAATGGGTACGTGAATGATCATCATTGAATAAATTATTTTACTTTAAGACAAGCGAGGTTTTTTTTTTTTGGTCAGTCCTACTCTATTCTTAGTTTAATACACACTCTCAGACTTTTATCCTGCCTCTTGCAGGGCGTGAGAGTCGAAACCCATTCCTGAAACTTACGCGTCCCCACTCCATCCCTCCTTAAGAATGTGGGAATTTGAACCCCTCACCTCTTCCTTCCATATTGGAAATGTGACCACTGGAGCAAATCCCAGTAGTTGACAAGCGAGGGTTGAGAAAGGAAATTTGCGTGGGATGTTATATAGAGGGGGCCGACCACAAACCCGGAAAAATAACCGAAAACTAACAAAGGGTGGCTAAGGGTAATAAATAATGCATTAGTGGCCGAATCCGTCTCTCTTCCAAGTTTGAGCCGACCTTCCTGACTTTCCTAACGGGGAAGCCACGGATAGCTTTCTCCCTTTGACGCCTTTGCGGGGTCTTTTCATCGCCAAAATAGAAAATGTTAAGAGTTGTCCATCTGGAGCAAGTGGACCTCTTTTGTTTAGTGTGCATCGACAACCTTCCATCCACGTCGATCGGACTCTTTCTTTCCCTACTTAATCTATAAGTATGTACGCAAATGTACGATTATTTGAAGGCTAACAAAACACCTTACACAATTTCTATAAATTAGTTAAGTTGAAGTGTTTGGTTCATGTAGATGACCCATACCCCCAGCAGTTTGCATCAAAATGATAGAATACGAATAAAAAACTTCTCGTTCTTGAATTGAAAATTTCTTAAAATACCTAATTATCAATGAATTCCGAATTGACTCCGTCCTTTATTCGTGAATCCTAGGCTAGACCTAGGTCCTTAGCAATCAGCATGGGAAGCTAGAGCCTATGTCTAGGACCACTATGAATGTGCTTTGATTCCTAGAAGTTAAGCTCGGCCACCCAACGATGGACCTAGGTCCCCTAAGACTGGTTCATGATCTCAAGGACCGAACTAGCATCTCGGATAATAGGGCTTGACCTCATGCACCAAAACCCAATGTTGGACACTCGAACTAGAGACATAAGGTTGTACTAGAGATGTTTTCTTCGATGTGTGTTTGATAATTTTTTTGTAATAGATATAAGAAAATTACTTTCATAGTATTCGCAATATACAACTACACATAGAAAAATTCCTTGAAAATTAATTAGTTTTAAAAATATATATTTTCCAGCAAATCACGTGAAACAAATTCAAAAAATATACTCAAGGTTTTTGTAAAAATTTGGTTTGTTGACTACCCATAATTTCCGTTCATACACTGGGTGACTGTCTCCTTTATATGCACCCCCACCATCCCCACAAATTCACGCAGCAAGAATAATTTCGTTCCCGTTCCACAATAAGTAAAAGCGATGAGCTGTCCTTGTTTAGGCAAAGAAGTTGTGTGTCTTTGTAGTGCTTCATGGCTCAAACTAGCCTGCCTCTACAGGTCCTTTCGCTTCTTCTTTTCTCGCATCTGCCGCTTCCTGCTCCTCCGAGTCAACAACTCTTTTTGCATCCAAGTTGTCTACTTCGTCTTCCTCTCGTTCCTTGGCTTCTGGGTCCTCAAGGACTTAAGGCCACGGACCAATTCCTTTAGGCCTAGGGATTTGGATCTGTTCTTCACCTCTGTCTCCGCAGCAACTGTCTCGAGCATGTCCACGGTGGAGATGGAGGTCTTCTCCAATTCCCAGCTTGTCGTGATCACCGTCCTGATGTTCGTCGGAGGGGAGGTCTTCACTTCCCTTGTCGGGCTTTACTTTAGGAAATTGAAACTCCGGTCTCTCATCAAAACCCAAGTCGCCTCTGTCAATGCCAACCCCTGCCCTTCGAACCCAACAAACGACATTGTTGACCACATAGAGTTAGGTGTAGCAGCGAATTCAGATTTTCTGAACTCCCAAGGAGAGGCTCAATTGTGCAGACCGCGAGATGAGTCCTTAGATCTTGGCCATTCGAAATATTGTTCGGTTAGATTCTTGTGTTTTTTAGTGTTAGGTTACCTCATTGGAGTCCATGTTCTCGGTGTTGCTGCGGTTGCGCTCTATATGACACATGTTTCTAGCGCGAGAGACGTGCTAAAGAAGAAGGGTCTCAAAACGGTGACCTTTTCCGTCTTCACCATCGTGTCGACCTTTGCTAGTTGCGGGTTTGTCCCAACGAACGAAAACATGATTGTCTTCAGTAAAAACTCCGGCCTCCTCCTCATTCTCATCCCTCAGGTCCTTCTCGGGAACACGCTGTTCCCGTCAACCTTACGGTTCACGCTTTGGCTCATGGAGAGATCCAGCAAGAAAGCAGAAATCAAGTACTTGTTGAGCAGGACAGGTGAAGTTGGTTACAAGCACTTGCTTCCGAGCCTCTACTCGTCGCTGCTGGTGGTCACGGTGTTGGGGTTCATTGGTGTTCAGTTTATAATGTTTTGCACGATGCAGTGGGATTCGGAATTGTTGAATGGACTGAGCTCGTACGAGAAAATTGTGGGCGTGCTCTTTCAGTGCGTGAACACCAGACATACGGGTGAGACTATCGTCGATCTGTCCAAAGTTGCTCCTGCCATCCTGGTGGTATCCGTCGTCATGATGTTAGTCTCTGTCTCTCTGTCTCTCTGTCTCCAGCCCCAACCCCACTCCCTCCCTTCCCCTCCGCCATTCACGAATAGGAAATTTGGCTGGCGATTGGGAATAACACAGCATTAAAACTAACCACTGTGTGTATATTAGTATTGTGAATTAATCTTATTATAACAATTAGGATGGGCATCTAGAGATGTGAAACACTGTCCAATTTAGCTCTCGGCACGTTGTCATGAAATATAAGTAAATGGTTTGGATGTAAATGAAAATGACTGCATCACGATCTCAACATAGAATTCGATTTGTTTGTACATTAACAAAATATTCTCTCGAGTTTGCTAAAGTAATAGCATTATTGAAGGATAAATTATTTAGAGCATTACTTTGCAGCATTATTGAGGTCCCTTATGTGTATTTGGAGCGTCGTTTGAGAATTCTATGCTCATTCCGTAGTAGGTCTAGTCTTTTCTGCCACCTAGTCACTATTCATATTTGAATTCAATAAGGATATGTCGAGGGTTGGCTAAATGGGTCATGATAAGAAAGTGCAGAATATTTATATATTACCCGTCGAAAACTGTCTTATGATTAAATATTCAGAACAACAAGAAGCTTCAAGTCACGACTTTTCTCAAAACCGTACTTTCTATTTTCATCCTCGACATCCTTTCTAGACAACTTATGAAATGTTAAATTATGAACTTTCCTAGACTGAGATGCCTCAGTATGTAAAATTATCGGGGTCAAGCACGCAATGCTCTTTCAAGGATTTTCCCAATATATGATTTTCAAGAGTTGATGAATAGGGACTTATTGAAATATATTAATCTAATAGAAATGCCGTTTTATTTAACATATGGGTCATCTGACCAGTGTTTTCAGAGCACTAGTCAAAATTTTTTAGTGATTTTACCTTCAAATATCAATTAAACATCACACAAATCCTTTAACTAGCCAATTGGCGACCTTCGTTTTTAGACACAGACAAAGGACTACAATCAGAGGCGAATTGAATGAGCATTTACTAAAGAAGAAGCGTAAATAACCCACATCCACCTCGTTGTAAACAACTCATAAACCACTGGGGGAGGTGGAGGTGAGGGGTTCAAATCCCCCACCTTTACAAGGGGGGTTGGAGTGGGAACGAGCAAGTTTTAAGAGTGAATTTCGACTCCTACGCTCTGCACAAGACGGAACAAAAGTCAGAGCGTAAATGTTAGAGTAGAAATAAAGTATGACTGATAAAAAAAAATTCATAATAATCACCTTCTACCATTCCTCCAACAATCCGGATGTGCGTACCTAACGATGATGGTGTGATGTCCATTCACTAAGTATATTTATATGTGTATGATTTTAAGGTACCTTCCACCGTATACGTCATTTCTGCCGGCGAAAAGTGGCGAGAGGCTTCAGGAAAACAGCAAAAGAATAGAGCCGAAAAAGAGTTACAAGCAACTATTGGAGAATTTCAAATTCTCACAGCTCTCCTACCTGGCCATCTTTGTCGTCATCGTATGCATCACGGAGAGGAAAAAGATGAAGGACGATCCCCTCAATTTCAACGTATTGAACATCGTGGTCGAAGTGACCAGGTGAGCATCCATGTTTCCCCTCCTCTCTTTTTCGTCGTGTCTATTAGTTTAAATAAGGATATTTTCACAAAAAAATAACACACGGTGTGAAATGACTTTTAAATTTCATCACCGTAATCTTTCATAAATCTCAAGACTTTTCGGATATCTAATAAAATGAAAATAGATAATTAATTGAAAAAAATAAAAAGGGAATTGGAGAAGTGAAATATATTAATAAGTTTTCTTTTCAATGGGATGGAATTGTGAGGCATTGCATTTTACTAGTTGAGTATTCTAGATGCTTACGAAGGACCCTCCCTGGTTAGCACCTCCTCAAATTCCTCACGAATATTCCACGAAAGTGAAAGTGGTTCATCGTACTCTTCCATGATAGTGGTCTATCGTGCCCTACCGTTGGAAGCCGCCCTAGGCACGTGAATGCACGTTTCCTCACACGCGCATGACCGTCTGCTTGAGTCAAACGCGTCATAAATACGTTTCCATGAGAAATAAGAAAAAATGTCGACATTTGGTTGTACGTTAGAGCCTTGCTAGGATGACCAAATCAAGATCTCCCCCAGCTCTCCGTGATTTTCTTAGGTGATAATCAAATATTTGATCACTTAGGCCTAGGAAAAAAAGTACTTGCGTGATTTTCATAGGTGATGACCGGATATTGTCAACAATTTCAAGATCTTCATTATTGGATAAACTATGTTGCAGGAATAACATCACCTATGTAGCCTAGGGCGGTCAATGAAACCAAAAGTAGAAGTTCTCTCTTTTTATTTGGTCAATAGGCACACCCCTGAGATGTGAGCTCTTGAAATCATACCGACATATTAATGTAATGTCAATCACAGGTACAGAATACATGTAAATTTGAGTCCTAAAACTGATGGGCACGTACACATAACATGAATAAACCTATGTAATGAAATCATGATTTTTGAAATTGCAGTGCATATGGAAATGTGGGGTTCACGACAGGTTATAGTTGCGAACGACAATTACGGCCCATCGACGGCTGCGAGGACAGGTGGTATGGATTCTCCGGGAAATGGAGCGATCAAGGCAAAATCATCCTAATAGTCGTTATGATTTTCGGAAGATTAAAGAAGTTCAACATGAAGGGTGGCCAAGCTTGGATCCTCTTGTGAGAGACACAAAAGACCTCTTCACGCCCTATTACGAGCAAGCAGATGGAACATCACTAGGTTTAGAGACAAAGGCAAAATCATCCTCATTGTCTTCATGATTTTGCTCCTCCAATTTTTTTCTGTTTTTTGTCTTGTCCAATACACAAGGTATTCAAACCGCGAAAATTAATATGCCACAGAGTTGGAGCATCCCTAGTTTAGAGACCGCAATGTAGATATCCCGTGCCAACATATTGCATTTAAGATTTGACCATAATGGAAAGTTTTCAAGATTTTTGCTAGAGGTGGCAAATGGGTGAGTCGGGTCGGGTATGGGTCGGGTCGAAAATGGGTCGACCCATATTCGACCCATTTAACCCGTTTTGACCCATATTCTTGTAGTGTAAATATAGTGACCCATACCCGACCCGACCCGTATCGGACCTATACCCGACCCGACCCATATTACTAAAATCTACTAATATTCTAAAAAAATATCTACACTCACTTTAAGCTATATGCTAATTAGATAAAAACCTCAAATTAAATTAAAAAATAGTAAATAAAATAAAAATTGTTAAAAAAACCTATAAAATTAAATTAAAAAAAGTAAATAAAATAAAATTTTTTAAAAAAAACCTATAAATTGAAATATTTATGAAGAATTAGATTATGCACATGCTTTTCTTATTTAAATTTTTAAAAAAACCTACATGTGATTTAAAGGCCTAATATGGGCCAAGACAATGACATGTTTAGGTTTGTGCACGAGATCATCAGGACAATGAAAGAGTAGAACAACAAAATCTAAAAGATCAAAATAACAAGGCATACTTGGATCCCGGCCGAGCTACATTTTGGAAAATTTTCTTTGCCGTTGCTCTCGCCTCACCTTCACTTTGTTTATATGATTCGAAGATTCATCTTCATGACTTGATAACTGCTCATCCAAAGTGTCTTGAGATTCCCATACCGTACCAAATTCATCAGCCTCTTCATATTCCAGGCGGATACATTCTTTGGGCTCAATTTATGCAAGTGATCGATTGTGATCCCCTCTTCCCCGCTGTCCTTTCCTCTAGGACTCTTCGCACTATCCCGCTCCCAATCACTCTCCCACTACCTTTTGCCGGCAATACGGCCGCATTGAGGTCGGGGAGGTATTACAGCCCCGCCTTTTCAGCTTCTCGACTTCCATTGCAATCTTCTCCTCCTCTTCCTCCGCTTTCCTCATCTCGATTAACGGTGGGCCGAAAGCGTCTCGATCACATACTAATTGAACAGTGACTCTTGGATCCTATCAAAGTAGGTGCTCACGTGGAAGTAAAATGCCGGGACCACGACTATAAGAGTCTTCACAAGCCAAAGTAGTGTGCCAACTAAGAGACACACCAGGATCTTGGTCACCACCTGAAGGGCCTCGCTATTTGTCTCTCTCTGAACCTTTTTATCAAACAAGAAGTGCCATGCCAACAAGACCAGCCCTAACCACAGACAATTCTGCACTGCTTTCCTCAACCCATAAACAAAATACGTAACCCTCTTCCTCGAACAAAGTTTCTCTCAATAAAGAACACAACAATCCTGATCCCCCAACTAGAGACCAACCTCCCACATATCAACACCAGCACCATTACCTCCCACTTCCACAGCATGAGATTCCAAAGGGTCTTCTTTCTCAGATAAGGAATAGTGAGGCTACATACTGGTGCACCTACGATCAAGATCAAACTTACCCACTCGAGCAAGACCACCAGCTCGAGTCCGCCCTTCTTTCTTGTACCGGTCCGGCAAGTCCTCCCCGCGAAAGGGTCCTCCTCCTCCTCATCCCCACCGCGTTTCGGTGTCCCTTTGGGCGTCCCCAATTTCGAGACCCGACCCGATCTCTTGTCCCCATGATCCGGCTGGTCCAAGAGCCTCGACTTGTTCTTCATTGCCCCGTCGAAGCCGCGACTTCCTCTTGAAAGAGTTGTTGCTATGAAACGACGAGTTCGACGTGCACCTCAAGACTCGCCCATCTTCGCTCTCCTCGTCCTGCTGCCGCTGCTGGCTCTCCAACGAAACCCTGGCGGTCCTGCCCTCGCTCGAGCCGGGCTCGCCGAAGGAAACTTTCCACCTCTGGGCTTTAGGTTTTAAAAATGGGTCGAAAATGGGTCAGCGAGTCTGACCCATTTTCGACCCATATAAAATTGAACAAACAAACGGGTCCAATGTGGGTTAATAGTCATGATGGGCTATTAACCCATATTCGACCCATATGGTAAAAATATGGGTGCAAAATGGGTCCATGACCCATTTTGCCACCTCTAATTTTTGCTAATATCTTTTTGATTCATTACACTGTGCACTGACGGTGGAATTTCCACCATTGGGGCACTATAAATGGAAATTCCCGGTGGTGTTGATATAAGTACACAAAAGTGAGATGCTGCCCATATATGTAAAGTCCAATAGCTTGATACTTGGTTACCAAAAATAATAGGATGGAAGAAAAAAATAGCATGGAATATATCACAGAGAAAGTGTCACTCATTTTTAGTTAGGTGTAACTTTAAGTGAAAATTAATGGTACTTAGAGATTGATCCTTTAAAGTAAACTCGATCTACTTGAAATATTAAGCATAACTTATTCCTTTTTCTAATCCATTTAAATAAACTCATAAAGAAATTAAATATAGTGAGAACGAAAAAAAATAACATAACTTATTCAATAACTGGAACACATCATTTCACTCATAACCAATCACATGGGTCCTAACCACTAGGATTCGCCCCAGTAGCCACTCTTCCAACATGGAAGGTGGAGGTGAGGGGTTCAAACTCCCACCTTCTCAGGGAGGGATGGGTGGGGACACGCAAGTTTCAGGAGTGGGTTTCGATTCCCACGCCCTGCAAGAGGTAGCGCAAAAGTCTGAGAGTAATGTAGAATAGGTATAGAGTAGGACTGACAAAAAAAAAAAAAAATCACATGGGTCCCAATTATAAGGTAAAACCATTATGACACGTCCTATATTATGACACATAATTTTGCCTCATAATTAAGTGCAGCTATCACAACCATTCAGGTGTGTCCCAGTTATTTGACCCATCAACCACGGCCAACTCAACAGTCGACGGTCATCTAGTATAACTGGACATCATCCCGCTCCGTCAGCCACGGCAACGTCTATGCCTAGACGGCATTCCATAAAGGAGCATCGGTCCAGCCTCCACTACGACCAGCATCCGCTGACATGGGGCATTCGAACTTAATCAGGCATCACCTCCCCAACTCCTGTTGGGTGACGAATTCCGATAATGACCACACGCGCACACATACTTGGCCAAGAATACCATGCTTTGCATCCAAATACCTTGTATTTAAATAATAAACTTGGCCACTTTTCTTCGTATTAAAAATCATCCCGGTAAAATAATCGTGCGTAGTCATGCATTTAAATCGAACCATTAAACATGGTATACTTCCATTTCATAATTCCATGATTTTATATAGTACATAAACATTTTTGGCGTCAAAAATTGACGCTCGATATTTTTCTAATTAAATAACCATAAGATCAAATTTTGTAATAATAGTCAATAATTACCACCAAGCACTCAATTGCACATCATAGCATAAATAAGCCCTCAAATTCACTTATAAATTCAACCATGAGAATTAGTGTAAAATTTCACTAATAAATGGCTAATCTGTCACAATTTACGCTAATTATGATTAATTAAATAAATTACAGTTAATTAAATTAATCTAATTAAATTAACTTAACCATGGTTAATTAAACGAATCATGGTTTTCTAATCATGGTTCATTCATCTAACCCAAGTTAACCAATTTAACCTAGGGTAGACTAACTAAACTAAACTAACCAACCTAACTAACTAGCTAAACTAACCAAACTAACCTAACTAACTAGTTCATCTAACTAAGTAATTAGCACTAATCTAGCCCTTTAGCGCAATTAACTACCTAATTAAGGATTAGGGAGTTCACTCACTAGATTAGGATGGTAGCGGGTTCACGGCGACGGCAGCGCGATGGTGGTGAAAACCCGAGGCAATCGGGTCTCCAATAGAGGCCTAACGGTGGCTGAAAACAACCGTACATGCTCATGGCTTGTGGCTGGTCATGGCTTTATGAAGCTAGTATCTACTGGACGGTGGCTAGAGTTGTAGCACTTGGACAGTTCAGCATGGACATGGCTAGGTGGGCTGGTGGCGGACGACCAGGCAGATGTAGTTGGGCTCGGGGTGGGCTGGAGGCGTGAGGCAGGCTAGCTGGTCTCGAACGGGGGACTGGGTGAATGGTGAGGCTGGCAGAAGGTGAGGCTGGCTGGGGGAGGAAGCTGCTGGTGTCTCGGCACTGGTTTTCTGCTATTGGCAAGCTGGCTAAGAAGAAGTATGGTTGGCAGTAGCAGTTAGAAGAAGTGAAGAAAAAGAAGAAATGAGGAAGAAGAAGTAAAGCAGCAAGGGGGTTTGGTTGGCTGAGGCTCACGCATGAAGGAGGAGGGAAAAATTGGAGAGGAAGAGAGGGAGAAAGGAAGTCAAATGCCTAGCCAATAGCAAGCCAAACAAAATATCCAAGTAATAATCAAATTGCCACAAAAGTCTTTAGCCCAAAAGTCTTGGACCCCTCCAATGGCAAATTAGACTCAATTTCTCACAAATTAATCCATTTTGGGGGCAAAAAATCCCCTTAGAGCAGTCCATATAAATTTCCCTTGCTTTTCCAATTTGTCCAAAATTGATTTTTTCGCAAAATTTCGGACTTAACAAAAATTCTTCTAAAGATAAGACGACGTCCTAAAAATGAATCATGACATGCTCAAACATCTGATTCCCAAAACCAAATTCAATTTCATGGTTAAAATCGACCGAATGCAATTTTAGTACAACCTAACCTATCAGGTAGTTTTTCGGGATTTTTAACACATTTGACCCGTGGTCAATAATTTTCGATCCACATTTGTGCATCTCCGACTTGTAGACAACGTAAATGTCATAAAAATCGCAAGATTTCAACTACGTATATCGAATATAAAATTGATAGAAAATTAGGTTAGTGTCCTTCGACGTGAATTTCGCAATCCTGCAAAATCACCCACAATTCAATTACGTTTTTCCGTCGAGTTGACTTATATCCGATCTCAATTCGATTATAGCGGTGTCGTATTGACCATTGCCGATTATTATGGTTGAGCAGTTGATTTCCGATCGAATTCTTGAGTCTGTCGCATTTATATCCCTTAGCGGCTTTACCTAATAGATTAGTCAACTTGTGAGGGGCCAGCTCAGAGTAAAGTGACAATAGGCGCGTCGACAAAACAACCATTTCCTATTATTGAGACGGGGTCAAATTTCAGGATGTCACAACTGACGTGGCAAGCATTCCAATAATAGCTCAACTAGTATGTGATGACGTGGAATTAATCACACAGCATGATCGTCACCACCGCAGCCTTCATCCTTGAGCCCTCCACGTCATCATGGCTATCGCACCCTTTGTCCATGGACAAGATTTGGAGCTCGCTGTCAAGGCTCGTGGCCATGAATTATCCACGATCACAAATCCGTGAATAAGGCACCTCGAATCTATGAGCCATCACTTGCAATCGGCCTGTGCTCTATCTTTTTATTTATTTTTTTCTCTTTATGTCCAAATTTGGCACCACGTCCTTCATCCATGGCTGTTGTCACCTTTGTTGGTGATGCTCTCCAAATCTCCAGATCTAGCCATCCACCGTGGAGTGTGTTTAAGCTTCGAGGAAGACGAACAGTGGAAGACAAAGTTGAAGACAAACAGACGCACAAAGGAAGGCAAACCCAAAGACAAACAAAGGAAGACGAAGCTAAAGACCATATCTAAGCCATGGTGACAACGGCAAGACAAAGTGACTAGATCTGGCCAATGGCCGAAGACAAATCCCAAGACGAACTAAGGAAGATGACAAAGAGAGTGACTCGGTTTGGATGTGCAATTGGCCTAGAATGGCGTCCATGTTGGTGACAGGGGGGAAGGCATGGAGGTTAAGCTCAAGAGGTGGTGTGGATGGAGGAGGAAGAGAGAGAAAGTGGTGGAATGAATAAATTTCTATTTTTTCATGTAATTCCACATCGACAAATATGGGTCAAGCTATAATTGGACTCACCACGTTAGCTAATGACATGATGAGAGCAAACTACCGAATATTTTCTCTTGTTTGGCACTAGATCAGTGTCACTTGTGCAAAAAATAAAAGGAATATAAATGTATGTTGTTGGAGAAAACTCCTTTGCTATTTTGAAGTTAACAAAACATCTCCGTCAGTTTGGTCTGAAGATTTCAAGACCCAAAAATTTAAGTCTGAAGATCTCCAAACTTTATCATCAAAGTCTTAAGACAACTAGACTTAAATTTCCAAGTCTACTCAAGTTGACAGTTTTTAGACCGAAGGATTATGACTCTTGCAGATGGGATTATATCTTCAATGATTTGTTCTATTTGGTTATGGAAGATCTCTAGCTGGATATAGCTTCAAATTATTCGGCTATTAGGATCCATTTTGATTTGAATATCCTTTTGAAGTACAAGCAAACTTAGAAAGTTCTACTTATGGAAACTCAAGATCCTGATTGTATGGATGAGCAGGATTGATGAGCTATCTTCTGCATTTAATCGATAGCTCAAGATCACCTTAATTGATTCATTCTAACGGATAGATTGGATGAACTCCTTTGGAAGGTGCTAATAGCTATGAAGGCACGAGGGAGTATTTAAAAGTGGATTCTTCGTTGTTCGGTGCGTAGGCTGATAGAAAAATTTCAAAGTTTGAATCTTTGAAGTTCCTTGTCTTGTTATAATTGTGTACAAAAGAGAGAAGTATACAGTGAGGATTTGTGTGAATTAGCTAAGACTCTCCACTGAGGAAGTCTAGATTACAAGCTGTACCAATCTCTTTTGATTCATAGTAAAATCCAACCGGTGGGTTGTCAGCGCGGGAGAGTGGACGTAGGCTTAGATTAAGCCGAGCCACTATAAACCTCTGTATTCTATTTCTCTTATCTTAATCTCCTTATTTTTATTGCTGCATGATTCAATTGTTTAATTGTTTTACTTCAAATCTTTTACACTTTGAATTATATTTCAAAGTCGATTGAATCTCTTCAAAGTCTTTTAAAGAAAATTTTTAGACACCTATTCACCCCCCTCTAGGTGTATTTACTAGCCTTTTTCATATGTGACATAGATTTTTTGTAAATGAAAAACTAATGAAGCTAACGGAAGGACTAATGCGGAGACTAATGATGAATTTTACTGCTTAGATGCATGAATTGGGAGTTTAGTTTAGGACTCAAGTGCCTGATTAACACGAGGTTTTAGGAATCTTGCTGCCATAGAAATACTGGACATATTGGACTGAGACGAAGGCAAATTTTCCCAGGTGGATTGGAAATCTATCAATCGAACTCAAAGAGCCTAAGGACTAAAGTTGGCATTTAGATCCGAGACACTCGGGGATTAGTCCGGACTCCTTGCGCCTGGATCCAAATACTTTCATCGTTGTCTTGCCTACAATGCAAAAACGTCTCAGGTTAGCGTGCCAGATTTTTGAATCCTGGGTCACGGATTGGAGTTCGAGCATTTGGGTGCCGAGTGTAGTCCCGTTGTCCTGGCTTCGAGCGCTGAGGCCCAAAGTTCCATCCCTGGGTTCCTGGCCACAAGCGCTATGGTTCCGTCTCTTGGGTCAGGGCCCATCGTGTGGTGGGTTCAAGGTCTTGAGCCTGCCACCAAAATCGTTAGCAACGCCAAGATCGTGGGTTGGGGCGCTAGACTCCCGAGGCCAGACGACATGGACGGTCATGGCGGTGGGAGAGGTCGGATTGGATTTTTGAAAAATGAGTTCTGATATTTAAGAAGCACAAAATTAGTTCGGATTTTGAGTGTAGATTTTGGTTCATTATTAAAATATGAGAAATGCTTACATAATTTTACACAGTACAACGGCAATACCTCAACCATACAATAAGTGTTATGAATAGCAAAGAAAATATATAAGACGTGAGAGAACTCATCTCTAATCTTGTGATTAGCATTTCACTGTGACATTGTTACACAGTCGTACTAGCAGTAGTTTTAAAATACGTTCCATTCATTCAATCTCAATAGCAATGTCCAATTGTACAACATAAGTAAAATGTTTTCATGGATTTTTTTTTTTTTTTTTGTGAAGCAATTCCAACCTAAAATTTAATAAATATAACCGTTAAATTCCATTTGTGAATATAAAAACCTTTTCGACTCTACTTTTCTTGTTTTTGTTTGAAAGATCAGTCTACTTCACATGGACGTTTATATCAGTCGAAATGTGGTGCCATGTGGCAGCCAGCATTGGACGTGCCCTCCTCTCAATTGAATAATGGAGACTACCTAAATGAAAAATATAAAATGCAAAACCGGAACTCGAAGTCAATTATTAAAAAGTTGATCCTCCTTATCCATGGACAAGAGGAACACGGATTCCACTCTGTAAGGATTTTTCGGACATTATACTCTCTACTCGTGATGGCAGTTCCTACAGTATTCTAACTAGGAACTATACATATACATATATATAGTTAGAATATTATAGGAACCATACATTCATATATGTATATATAAATACATACATATTATATATAGACATTATCTACTTGTGATGGCATTTCCTATAATATTCTGACTTACATATATTCAATCTATCAATTGAGAAAGATCATTAATAAGTCTCTGACTTTGAATAAAAATTGATAATTGATTTACGAGGGTACTTTGGACCATTTAAATTTTATGGTGTGTTTAAAGTTATTTGGTAGGTGAAAATAGCATAAGCCCTATTTCGATATTTTGATTTTTTTTTATTTCTATTGGAGAGGCTCTAATTAATGAAATTTATTGATTTTAAAAATTATATACATATCATGCACAACGAGTCAAAATCAATAGATATAAAACATAGAGCGCATGGATGATATAAAGAACACACATATGGATGAGATAGTAGAATCTCACTGAATGGCAACAATTATTACATGTTCTATTTTTTTTTCTTTTTCTTTTTTGTGGTATTGAATACATGATCTCAACCACTGGGATTCGCCCCAGTGACCACCCTTCCAACATGGAAAGGGGAGGTGAGGGGTTCAAACCTCGACCTTCTCAGAGAGGGATGGGGTGGGGACGCGCAAGTTTCAGGAGTGGGTTTCGACTCTCACGCCTTGCAAGAGGCAGGACAAAAGTCTGAGAGTGAGTGTAGAGTAGGTATAGAGTAGGACTGACCAAAAAAAAAAAAAATACATGATCTCATTTTATTATTGGGATAAGAATACCAAATAGGCTAAAAATTTGTTGTGAAAGTGTAATCAAGTCTTAAATTGTCAAAAATACAATCAAGTTTTAAAATTTATCCTAGTAGTGGAACAAAGCACAATTGTTAACTCCGTTTAATTTTGGTGATATGGCACTGATGTGGTACCAAATAAGAATTGTGTCAGAAAAAAACGCAAAAAAAAAAAAAAAATGAAAAGTTAATGATGGTGATTGCGTTGGATTCATAGACGCTGATTGTATTGGATTTAAGGATCGATTTAGATACGTTGAAGTTTATTATATAGTTGACCCTCCCCTAGAAAAACCGTAACTCTTATAGGACGGGATAATATTGTTTGCTCTAGGCTGTTCCTTTTATGACAAAACGTTCTTTCTTATTTTAAAGCAACAAACAAGTCTGAGAGAACTAAAGTTAAATAATGTTATTATTATTTGCCAAAAATATATTGTATATATACATAATATATTATATAGTGTCATTATCAAAATCTGAGATAGCAAATTGTCCTAACAAGTGCAATTGGGACTAATTCAACGCGCAACCTGTCACGATTTGGTTGACTCGGCATATTCAAGGTACTGACCAGCGACTTCAACCGCAAATTGTTCCTTTATTTTATTTATTTATTTTGTCCATCATTGAGATTGTGTTTATGGAGTCACATTTGTGAAAGTCCTCATGTCACGAACAATAATTGCATTTCATATATCCTTTACTGTTTAAGAAAGCTGCACACCTAAAAAGTTCAACGGAATGGAAATCACTTGTGAGTATCCGATTATGATATCTCTTCATTCTTATCAATTTGAGGGCAATAAATCGTTATTTTATGAATTATTGGGATCATACATGGCGGATAAGTTGGAGCCAAGACAATCATGTCTTTATATAATCTTCCAATTGCACACCACGCTAGATCCGTCACTATAAAGTACATTTCCCTCAGTAGGTTTTACCAGTTGATATAACTTCTTGCTAAAAAATTTCTGGTGACCTCACTTGTCTGTCTCATTTATATAACTTTCAGCAGAAACTTTACTTGGCGTGCAGTCCATATGCAGTCTAGACCACCATAACTCTGGATCATTGGATCGCCAGTGATATAGAGTAATTTTGGCTTAATTAGTCCAAACTTTCAATAGCGGGTCCAATGCCAATTAAATCTCACACTTTATAATTGAAATGTCCTATTGCATATGTGTATAAAGAGGACGAGTGAATGTGCATGTAGGCAATCTCAGTTTGCCCTGTTGCAAAATTAAGTAATACATAATTCAATTCATCGTTATTTCATTTTCTAACGATTTAAATTCCTAGAAAAAAAATGGTTTGTCTAACATGTAAGTGTCCATTTCAAATCCTAGCACTCACTGTCAATTTTATATTGCTCGTTTTCCCACATATTGCGTTTGCTTTCTGCTTGATCATGTCCACATCCTATCACACAATATAAAATGTGTCCTGCTAAATTCAGTTTGAATGGGACATATCTATCAAGCAATAACTCAAACTTAGGTGACGTGGAATAAGAGGAGACATATTTGATTTCCAGCATCCCCATCCTAGCTAGCTCTAGTACCACTTTAAACAACTGTATTGGTCCCTGACCAGTCCTCTCTGGACATGACTCGCTCATGTTGCACAACTTTAAAATCCACCGTTATAGTTTGCGATTGCACACGACTTAACTAATAGTGTAACGACTAATAGAAGTAATCAGAGACATATATGACATCCAACATCCAGCCCAAGCTTCGATACAACTAAAAGCAGCCTCATTTGGTTTTTTTCCAGCACGATATTGTCCACTTTAGTTGCGGCTCATCCAATGCTTACACATCCATGTAAACCATATTTTGCTAGTTTGAGGCTATGCTAGACTAATCGATCAGACCAATAGCCCAAACTTAGAACAAGTGGGATCAGAGACATATTTGACTTCTAACGATGCAGATTTTGTGACCAACTAGGAGCTCATCCACTAGAAGAACCGAAGATTTTACCTATTTCGGGCAGTTGCGGGAAGATGCATTAATACTTATTAATACTTTAACATATTAATACTTATGGCTGCAAATAACTCAAGAAAATATATGTAGTTTGAACTGTTAATTTGAGTTCTAACATCACTAAAGTTTTTAGATGACAAAATGGACCCTACCTAAAATGCAGCAATTTAAAGTACACAAACAAACACGCTCATTAAGGTCATATTCTATAACAAATCAAACCGTGCTTGATTCTATTATTTTATTTTCTGAAACAAAAACTGAACATAAATCCATTTAATAACTTTTTTGTTCTCTAAAACAAATTTGTTCAGAATCAAGAAGTAAAAAAAAAAAAAAAAATTACTTCTTTATTACTGGGAACAATTCCAAAATCAAGTAAATCGTGTTCTCTCTTTTCTCTTTTCTCCCTTTTCTTTTCTTTTCTCTTCTTCTTCCTCAAGTAGGTTGCAAAAATATAATAAAAATATTTAAAAAATTAAAAGAAATTTTAAAAATGTAGTAAAAGTATAACATAAAATTATATTAGAAATATAATAAAATTACATAATAAAATTATATTATGAAAATTTTAAAATATTAAAATAAATTTTAAAAATATAATAAAATTATAACATAACTTATATTGAAATATAAAATAAAATTACATAATATAATTTTATTCAAAATATGATAAAATAATCAAAAAAATAAATAAAATTATACAATAAATTCATTAAAAAAGTAAAAAGAAAAATATAATACAAGTATTAAAAAATTAAAAGAAATTCAGAGTCACAAAAAAAATTTAAGGGTTGTACCAAGCATATTTTTATTTCGGAAATAGAAATTTTGGGCAATTACCAAATGTCTTCAAATACTCAAAAACTCATTTAAGAATAGAATAAAAAAGAATCATTTCTAAGTAGAAATTATTCCCAAGAACAAAGTAATTACCAAGCGCACCTTAAATTCTTTGACCGAAACTAAAATTACTAAAAAAATTGAGACTTTTGTGTTAGAATAATTAAATATTAAATCATATTTGGTTACCAAAAAAAAATATTAAATCATATTTATAAAACAATTGGTAGTGATTCCATAAAATCTCATATGATATTAAAGTAGGAGATCTTGAATCATGTATTTCCACACTTAGGCCAAATGGAGTGTTAGAATAGTTAAATATTAAACAACACTTTCGTCTAACATTTTAACTTGTAAGAATAGTTGGCAGTGGTTCCATATAACCTTGCCTAGTCTATAATATGCAATCCTTGTGACAAAACTTTGGTGACATAATGATATTCTTCACCATTGTGAGTTGCTCACACTTTTTGTGACAATATCACATTTCGATAGGTACACTTTTCGTGACAAAATGGAGGAGAATTACCAAAAAAGTCCTAAACCTATTGCAATTATGCAAATTCAATCATAAACATTTTTTTTTTGGTCCAATTTAGTCTTAAATCTTTTACAATTGTATTAATTCAGTCCATCGACCAAAATTGGCCGGTCAAACGTTAATGTGGACACCAGCCGCCCGGTGAACGCCGATGTGGCAATTTTTAAATATATATTTTATTTATTTTGAATTTTTTGAATTTTTTTGAATTTTTTGAATTCTTTTTTTCTTTTTTTCCCCCCACCTTCTCCTTCCCCAAAGGCGAGGGTTGGTGAGGTCAGCCTCGCCAGCCACTAGAGAAGGCGAGCCTTGCCCAGCGATGGCGAGGCCGCCATCACCATATCTGGCAAGGCTTGGCCTCGCCCAACCATGGCGAGGGCGAGCCTTGCTGTCCTTGGGCAAGGAGCCTCACCAGTGGCCAATGAGGCTACCGTCACTAGATCTGGCGAGGTCAAGCCTCACCAACTACTGGTGAGGTAGACCCTCATCTTGGTTGGGCGAGGCCCCATCGGATCCGGCGAGGCTCGGCCCCGCCCAGCCATGGCAAGGATCGACCTCGCTAGTGTTGGCGAGCTCGGCCCTCACCAGATCCAGCGGGGCCTCGCCTAGTCAAGGTGAGTGTCAACCTCCCCAGATTTGACAATGGCAGCTTCGCCGACCACTGGCGAGGCTCCTCGCCCAAGGACGGTGAGGCTCGACCTCACCAGATGTGGCGATGGCGGCCTTGCTATCGCCGGGCGAGGCTCGCCTTCGCCGGTGGTCGGCAGGGGTGAGCCTCGCTAGCCAAAGAAATGAGAAGGTGGGGAAAAAAAAGAATTAAAAATTTTTTAAAAATATTTAAAAATTCGAAAAAAATTAAAATTAAAAAAATTGCCATGTCATCTTTCGCTAGACGGCTAGTGTCCACGTCAGTGTTCGGCCAGCTAATTTTGGTTGGATAGATTGAATTAACACGATTACAAAAGATTTAGGACTAAATTGGCCCAAAAAAATTAGGACTAAATTGGCACAATTGTAATAGGTTTATGACTTTTTTGTAATTCTCCTAACAAAATGGACTTTGTCTCAAAAGATAGATAATGTCTCATTTTTTTTCTTGTAGTGACTTTTCCTTTTCTCTGATTATAGTTAATAAATTTCATTGAATATTGCTATTCTCATGCAGTTTATGTAAGTGCAAGATTTGTGACCTAAAACTTTGTGTGATTATAGTTTGTAATACTGATTTTCATGTTATCTGAGCTAAAATCGTCGAATTATGTTCGAGGATATTGTTGGGCTCATTTGGAATGACTTATTTTATTTTTAAAAAATTATTATATATATACACTGCGAACTGAATGATACAGTTAACGAACGCGTGTAAATTGTCCTGTGCATGTAAGGTTCCATTTTATAGGCGTTAGAGTGCCAGACATTTTTTCATTTAACAATGAGTAGATCGTTCGCCCCAAAGTACGGAGACCCCAAACCGTGAGGATCCAAGAAAAATAATTCTTGCCGTCGAGAGTGAAGCATACGACGAACGCAAAGCAATAGAAAAGCATTATAAAGCAACAATTTTGCCAATGACACATATTAGAAATCCTCTTTCGAAGTTTGGTTGATCTATGACCTGTCTCCACGTTGGAGATGCCATAAGCAAACTCGGTTCTTTCAGTTTCATTTAAGGGATAACTCTTTGAAGCAAGTATTGATGCCAAACTGGGGTTGGAAGATTAAGGAAAAGAAATGAGCAGGAATCTTAATCTCTTTAACAAAATAAAAAAAATAAAAATAAAAAGATGATTTCAATCACAAATTTAAAAATAAAGTACTGAGTCTCTACAACTTTAAATCACGATTACTTCCAACTTTTTTTTTGCGCCCCGAGGGGGGGAAAAGGTGTGATTGTGGTGTCAACAGTATCTTATAATTTGGTCTCTCTCACGACGTGTGCTCTTTCTTCTTCTTTTTGGTAGTATCTTCTAATACTATAACCCTGGAGCTTGACCGTGATTGCCCAACTATGTAAGGGGAGCTAGCATAGCAACTTACCGTTATGACCTCCACATTTACATTCAAGTTCTCCATGGCAGGAACCAAACCCACAACCATTGACAACTTAAGCCAAAAGTATGGGGACGTCATTGCCACAAGGTCAATCCCAGGTTTAGTAAAAACTTAAGCTGAATGGAGGGAAGTGATTTACGTTCGACTTTAAGGGGTGTGTTTGTTTTGCAAAAAATATATTGTTGGATAAACATTTTCTCATTTTCCACCATTTGAAACGTTTCGGAAGTGAATCAATAAAAAATTTTATCATAGTGAAGGGATAACATATGCATAGATATAGCAAAATGACTTTCTCTATACATCATTTTTCAAAATACAACTAGTTTGAAGTGCTTAGACACGGACTCCAACACCCAAACCCAAGATCCCAATAGTCAAACCCGCACTATGGAGAAAAGGGCTAAGGCAAGGAAAGGAAAATTTCACTTTAGGAAGAGGTTACCAAAATCTTTATTGTCTTCCATTGTGGCATTTACAGGAAAATTGTTCAAAAGGTCATAAACTTATAGTGCGTTTTATAATGATTATGTTTCCAAGAATAATTGTTTATCGAAATGGTTTTTTTTTTTTTTTTTGTGGGAATAATTTTTTAGTATAAGAACACACTTCGTAATCGCACAAAATTTCTATTCCCGGGAAAGAAATACATTTGGTAGAATTGTATAATTTTTTTAAAATTTTTTAAAATTTTTTAATATTTTTCCCTTTTTTCCTTCTTTCTTTTTTTTTTTTTTTTTTTTTTTTCTTTTTTCTCCTTCTTCCTCCTTCGTGGCCTGTCACCGACGGCTGGTGACCAGCTCAGCGAGGTCCAACGAGCTCAGTGGAGCCTTGCTAGGCCAAGGCAAGAGCCTACAACCTCACTAAAGGCTTGCCTGGCCACTAAGTGTGCGCATGGTAACGTTTCTACTTCTCCCAATTTCTGTTTTTTTTTTTGTTCCCCGGAATAAAAAAGAGCAAAAATCCGTTTGGTAACGTCGAGTTGTTTTTTTATTCCGGGAACAAAAAGTTAGCCCGGGAATAGTTTTGGAACAAAAACCGTAAGTAAAAAAGTTGCTTCGGTTCCGGGAACAAGTTTAAGAAATAAGTGAAAATTTTTTTTTTTTTATTCTTCTCTTGCACACGGCTCATTGACCGCCGTTGACCGCCACTCGCCGCCGCACGCCGCCGCCGCCGCCGCCGCCGCCGACCGCCGACCGACCGCCGCTGGATGCCGCCGGCCGACCGCTTCGCCGCCGCCGCCGCCGCATGTTGCCGCCGGCCGCCGGAGGTCGATCGACCGCCGCGATCGCCACCGGACGCGCCCCGCCGCCGCCCGGCCGGCCGCCGCCGCCGCCGCCGCATGTCGCCGCCCGCCGATCGCCGACCGCCGACCGACCGACCGCCGCCGCCGTCGGCCGCATCGCCCATCGGCCGCCGTCAACCGTCGGCGACATGCGGCGGGCGGCAATCGGCCGGCGGCGGCGGCGGTGTCCGGCGGCGATCGGCCAACAAAAATAAAAAATAATAAATATAAAAAAGAAACTGTTTTTTACCAAACGCATTTCTATTCTTTTTCTATTTCTAAAGTAGAAATTTTGTGTAGTTACCAAACGAGTTTTTTTACCCAGAAATTGTCCTCGAATAGAAATAGAAAAGAAGCATTTCTAAAAAAAACTACTCCCCAGCCCAGAAGCGTTGCCATGCGCACCCTAAGGTGCTGCATGGTAACATTTCTGCTTCTCCCAATTTCTATTTTTTTGTTCCCCGGAATAAAAAAAGAGCAGAAATCCGTTTGATAACGTCGAGTTGTTTTTTTATTCCCGGGAACAAAAAGTTAGCCCGGGAATAGTTTTGGAACAAAAACTAGAAGTAAAAAAAAGTTGCTTCGGTTCCCAGGGAACAAGTTTAAGAAATAAGTGAAATTTTTTTTTTATTCTTCTCTTGGACCCGGCCCATTGACAGCCGTTGACCGCCACTCGCCGCCGCACGCCGCCGCCCCCGGCGGCTGACCGCCGCCGCCGCCGCCAAAAGGAATAAGAAGGAAAGGAAAGAGAAGAAGATAAAAGAGAAGAGAAAAGAAGAGAAAGGAAAAATTGTTCATGAGAATAAGAAGCTACTTTTTTCTACTTATTATTTCTGTTCCAAATCTATTTCCGGAAACAAAAATTTTACCAAACAAATTTCTATTTTTGTTTCTGCTCTCTGTAACAAAAGAACAGAAATAATTGTTTCGGGGAACAAAAACAATTTTTACCAAACAAGCTTTTATCATTCGGCGATCAACTCAGTTATAAACCTTCTAGTTGTACCAGTTTAGTAATAATCCTTTTGACAACTTATCAATTACTCATAAACTGTTAATTTAGTTAAAAACATTTTGATAATTTGCTAATTTAATCCTAAATCATTTGACGTCTTGCTAATTTTGTCTTTCTAGCTTATTTTGGCTAAGAATCGCTAACATAGATACTAGTTGGTTACCAGCCATCCTACATGACATGACCGACATTGATGTAAACAAATTTGGCATTTTTCTTCAAAAAGACCCTTTTTCTTTCCCGTTTCTTTCCCTTTGGTCTATGGCCCATCGTTAGCAATGACCATAGAAGAGTGCCAAGCCCTTCCTCAATCTGACAAGGGCACTCTTCGCCTAGGCTACAAGGTTCGAGCCCTCACCAAATTTGACAAGGATGGCCCTTGTCTATGGTTGCTCATCAACCATGGTAGATTACTAGCCATAGGCCAAAGGGAAAGAAAAGGAAAAAAAGAAGAAGAAAAAAATGCAAAAACTTATCACATTAGTGATTGGCTACGCCATATAGGACGGCCAACAACCAGTTAGTATCCACATCATCAATTTCTAGTTAAAATTATTCGGAGGATCTAAATTGGCAAGGCATCAAAAAATTTAAGACTAAATTAGTAAATCATCAAAATGTTTAAGACTAAATTAGCACAATTGAATGACTTATGACTAAATTGACAAGTTGTTAAAAGTTTTGGAGCTAAATTAATACAATTGAAAGGTTTAAAATTAAGTAGGTCATTGTAAAATAAATTAAAGACTTTTTGGACAATTATCCTTGATAGTTGCTCTATTACTTTTGGTTAGGGTGTTCTTTATTTTTCAAAAGCTACAAAATTAGGTTATCTTCCTTAAAAGGGAGAACATACTCTCTCTCTTTTTCGCCACAGATTGCGCAAAGGGATGAAACTTTATTACGTTTGTGGAGTTTATGGTGACAAAAATCCGTTGCATTAATTCAATTTTTAGACAAAAAGGGAACATAATTTTTCGGGCTTGGCTCGTCCAAGAATAATTTTATTTTCGTCGCCTTAGCAATGATTCGCTGCCTTTTAATTGTCCGCTTGCTGTTTACTCTAAGAAATATATATCGTTAGACAAAAATTGGATTTAAGTGAACCATAACTGAATCATTTTTTTACTAAAAAAGCCAGTGTAGGTTGACGAGGGAAATATGCGAGGGAGAGTTATGGAGGGAAGCAAACACGAACCCGGAAAAATAACTGAAAACTGACAAGGGCGGTTGAGGGTGGGTGGCGGCAATCGTGTCGGTCTTTGACCGTAGGTATTGTCCAGGTGTCAAAATCTGATTAGGGCTCACTGAATTATTCCTCGCCCTGCCTCTGATTTGAGGTTTGAACCGACTTTCCACATCAAGAACCCACTCGTAACTTTCTCCTTTTGACGTGGATTCTTGCATCGCCAAAATAGAAAATATTAGAGGTGTCCAAGTATACTGTATACATCTTCTCCCTCGTGGACCTCTTCTCCCTCGTGGGTGAGCGTGCTTTGACAATTTTATACGAACGCACTTGGCTGACTCTCTCTTTTTTTTTTTTTTTCGGTTTTATGGACGTTCAAATATTCGGATATTTAGAAACTCATGAAACATTTAACAATTCTTATAAAATAGTTAGATTTGGATGTTTAATCTATGCAAAATGTCCTTACCTATAACTTTTTAAATGAATTTGTTAGAATCTGAACAAAGAACTTTTGATTTTTAAGTTGGAAATTTCTTGACGTTCTGACCAACTGTGTAACCTCACACTTACTCTTTTCTTTATATACACCTCCACCACAACCCCAAATCCTTGCAACAAGAGGCAGAACAATTTCGTTCTTGTACGATAATAAGTAAAAATGACGAGCCTTTCTTGTTTAGGCAAAGAAATTGTGTTTCTTTGTAGTGCTTCATGGCTCAAACTAGCCTGCATCTGCAGGTCCTTTTGCTTCCTCTTTTCTTGCTATCTCCGCTTCCTGCTCCTCCGAGTCAACTCCTTCTGCATCCAAGTTTTTTATTTCGTCTTCCTCTCGTTCCTCGGCTTCTGGGTCCTCAAGGCCTTGAGGCCACGGACAGATTCCTATAGGCCTAGGGACTTGGATCTGTTCTTCACCTCCGTCTCTGCGACAACTGTCTCGAGCATGTCCACGGTGGAGATGGAGGTCTTCTCCAACTCCCAGCTTGTCGTGATGACCGTACTGATGTTCATCGGAGGTGAGGTCTTTGTCTCCCTAGTTGGGCTTCATCTTAGGAAATCAGAGCTCCGGTGGCACATCAAAACCGAAGAACAGGTCACCCGCGTCAGTAGCGATCTCTGCCATTCCAACCCTACAAACGACAATGTTGAACATATAGAGATAGGTGTAGTAGAGAAATTAGATTGCCTGAACTCACAAGGAGAGCCTCAATTGTACAGTCAGCAAGGCAAGTCCTTAGATCTTGACTATTTGCAATATTGTTCGGTTAGGTTTTTGTGTTTTGTAGTGTTAGGTTATCTTCTGGGAGTCCACGTTCTCGGCGTTGCCACGGTTTCACTCTATATGGCACTTATTTCTAGCGCCAGAGATGTGCTAAAGAAGAAGGGTCTCAAAATGGTGACCTTTTCCGTCTTCACCATTGTGTCAACCTTCGCTAGTTGTGGGTTTGTCCCGACGAACGAAAACATGATTGTCTTCAGCAAAAACTCCGGCCTCCTGCTACTTCTCATCCCTCAGGTTCTTCTCGGGAACACGCTGTTCCCATCGACCTTACGATTCATGCTTTGGCTCATGGGGAGATTCGGCAAGAAAGCGGAAATCAAATACTTGTTGAGTAGGACAAGTGAAGTTGGTTACAAGCACTTGCTTCCGAGCCTCTACTCATCACTATTGGTGGTCACGGTGTTGGGGTTCGTTGGTGTCCAGTTTATAATGTTTTGCTTGATGCAGTGGCATTCGGAATCGTTAAATGGATTGAGCTCGTACCAAAAGATCGTGGGCGTGATCTTTCTGTGCGTGAACACCAGACACACGGGCGAGACGATCGTCGATCTGTCCACAGTTGCTCCTGCCATCTTGGTGGTATTCGTCGTCATGATGTTAGTCTCTCTCTCTCTCTCTCTCAATTGTTAATTAATATTCTGCAATCATAGGACTTACTTTGCCATTGACGAATAGAAAATTTGGCTGACAATTTGGTAAAAGAATAATAATCGAACGTATATAATTTTAGTATATTAAGTTAGGGTCTATTAGAAAATAATTGTACGAATGACCGGTGAATATTTATCCGTATTGATAATAATAGCGGTCACTATAGCAATACTACTTTTCGGAAAAAGAAAAGGTATGTAGACACTAATTATATAAATTAATATTATCATGTAGAAAATGCTTGCTTTTGCGTTGAAGTTTTATTTTCTTGATAAGAAATCGATTCTTAAAATATTACAAAAATTTCCACTTTCCCTCTTAAATTGTTGATGTTAGTACTTTTATAAAATTATCATAATTGACGGAAAATGGAATTCATGTCTTAAATTATCATTACTTGAATAATCAACTTTACAACGTCTTTTATTTTTCTATATCTCATACTTGAATAATGCAATAATTATATTCGATTTCTTTAGTTCAAAAATCAAAGTCATGTTTCATGATATTGTCGAATATGTTAAGCTTCTTAGATAAGATGTATCACTAATGTAAATGTGTATATATATATATATATATATATATATATATATATATATATATTTGTAAAACAAGTTACTAAATGGGAAAAATACCAAAAAACTCCTAAATATTTTCATATTGGTAGCAATTTAGTCCATCGAACCAATTTAGATTGGAAATTATTGGCGTAGACATTTTTAAATAATTTTTATAATTGTTTTCCTTTTTCTTGTTTTCTTTCCTTTTTTTTTTTTTTTTTTTCCCTTTGGACTTTGGCTGGTACTAGACATGGTCGGCGAGTGGCTATAGGCGAGGGTGACCAAAGGCTTAACCCTCATTGCTTAGGTGAGGGCGGCCCTTGCTGGATTTGGCAAGGACCACCCTTGCTAGAAGTTATGAGAGTGTCCCTCACCCAGGTCGCAAGGGTCTCAAATAGGGTGTGGGGTTGTGCCCTCACCAAATTCAATGAGGGCCAAGATGCCCTCACTGGCCATGACCAATATTAGCTAGAGTCCAAAGCAAGAGAAAAGGGGGAAAAAAGAAAGAAAAACTAAAAAAGAAAGGAAAAGAAATCAAAAAAATGTTTATGTCAATAATTTCCAACCTAATTGGCTAGATGGATTGAATTAGTATCAATAAAAAGGTTTAGGGCTAAATTGGTCCAATGAACAGATGCAATAATATTAATGTAATAGATTTAGGACTTTTATGATACTTTTCTTATTACTATATGGAAACTCTCATTTACTTATGAATTAAATTCATTTACCAAGATAAAATAATATATACGTGTCCGTGTGTAAACTTTACTTGCGTGTGACTCTTTTATATACCACTCCCCAACTCCCCGTGTCTTCTGACGTCACATGGGTGTGTAGACATGTGAACCATCTCGTTGGCTTAAAAACAAGGAAATGTGGGTACATGAACGACCCCGTATGACATTGACCCCAAATGCAACCTCATTCAATGAACGAAACTATGTCCGAACCACTTATTTTCTTTACGAAGGATCAAAATCCTTTCAAGTGGCTTGATTCCACTTACTTCTCGACATGGGGCACCGCACCATGGCTTCGGTGTAGTTGAAAATGACCGGATCACGATCTCACAGAGGTCTTCCCTCCTTTGTGAGGATTTCCGTCTTGACCTTAACATAGATTTGATTTGTTCGTAAATTACTAAAATAATTACTAAAATAATTGCATTATTGAAGGATGAATAATTTAGGACATTATTCCGCGTGCATTATTGAGGGGTCTCTTGTGTGTATTTGACGCATTTTCTAAGGTTTTTATGCTCATTCCGTGATAGATCGAGTCATTTATGTCACCTAGTCAATATTTATATTCAAATTAAAATTTGGTGAGGTCGAAGGTTGGCTAGATGCGATGCGATAGAAAAGTGCGAATTGATCACATACTACCGGTTGAAAAACTCTCTTGAGGTTGAGTATCCGAAAAGGCAAGAAGCTCAAAGTCATGAGTTTTCTCGCCCAATTAGTGTTTCCCATAGATATGTCTGTTAGTTCGTCTGTCTGAATTTCCTATGAGCTGCGCTCTCTGTTTTTATCGAGGAAGTCCTTTGTAGACAACATACCAAAATTTTGAATAATGAATTCTCCTAGACTGAGGCTCCCCAATATATAAAAATAGCCAAGTCAACGTTGTAATGCACTTTAATAAATTGGCGGATTTTATGACCCATGAATTTCCACAAACTATGAACAGATGACTTCACTGAAATAATTAAGATTAATGTAATAGAAAGACCTTCTTATTCATCAAATGGGTCATCTGACGCGTGTTTCTAGGACACTTTTCAAATTTTATAGTGATTTAACTTTCAGAACATCAATTAAACACGATATGAGAACAATTAGTATTTGACCGGTGATTTATAAACCCTTAACACAACTTGACTAGAACTCTGTGATCGGCTATTTAGAGACTCTTCCATTCAATTACGGTCGGACTGCAATTTGAGGCCAACTGAATATCAATTACCCGTGTCCTGAGGTAGAAATAAGAGAAATTATGTAGTTGCATTCAATTGATTTCCATATCTAAATAGTGCACTATTCATGAGCATTTACAGAAAGAAGCATAATTAACTCATGTCTACCTTGTCCATATTCTTTATCAAACCTACCACAAGGCCTGATAATAATCAGAATCCACCAATTTCCAACTAACAAGTTTAATTCTCTAACATGCCGGACGTGCACAAGTAACAACGATTATGTGATCTCCGTCCACTAAATTTACTTTCTTGTGTATGATCTTTAGGTACCTTCCGCCGTACACATCGTTTCTACCGGTGAAGGGTGGGGAGAGGCTCCCGGGAAACGGCGATCGAAGAAAGCCAAAGAGGAGTTATAAACTACTGTTGGAGAATCTCAAATTGTCACAGCTCTCCTACCTGGCCATTTTTATCGTCATGATTTGCGTAACAGAGAGGAAAAAGATGAAGGAAGATCCCCTCAATTTCAACGTGTTGAACATTGTGGTTGAAGTGATAAGGTAAGCATCTTCGTTGAGTATATTTTACAAGGCACCGTCCCTCCTTACCACCTTCTCAAGTTCCTCGCACAAACTCTATGAAAGTCGTCCATCGTGTGCCAATTCCGTGTCCGCCGCCTCCAGGACATGGCACTCTTCCGTTCGCAGCCACTATGGGCACGCGAATGCAAGTTACTTCATGTGCACGTTAGAGCCTTGCTAGGGTGACCAATGATGATCTCCCAGCTCTACGGGATTTTCATAGTTAATGACCCAATATTGTCAACATTTTCTAGATCTAAATTATTAGATAAACTATGTCGCAGGAATAACATCACCTATGTAACCCTAGGACGGTGATTGAAAAAAAAAAATTATCTTCCTTCGATTTGGTCAATAGGCACGCGCCCCCTACCTTGAGAACTCTTAAATCATACCGACAAACTAGTGTAGTGTCAATTTCGTGTACAAAGTACGAGTAACTTCATAGGTACAAAAGCATTTGAGTCACAATAGTGATGGGCATATACACATAACATGAACAAACCCGTGTAACGACTTTTGAAATTGCAGCGCATACGGAAATGTAGGGTTCACGATGGGTTACAGCTGCCAACGACAACTAAAGCCCGTTGAAGGCTGCGAGGACAAGTGGTATGGATTCTCTGGGAAATGGAGCGATCAAGGCAAAATCATCCTCATCGTCGTCATGATTTTTGGAAGATTAAAAAAGTTCAACATGAAGGGTGGTCAAGCTTGGGTACTCTTCTGAGAAATCTCGCCCTAAGAGCAAGCAAACAGAGCATCACTAGGTTTAAATACCAGGGCAAAATCATCCTCCAACTGGTCAAGTCTTATGACTTTGCTTCCTCAACTTTTTTTTTTTTTGCCTTGTCCAGTACACAAGGTGTTCTAACCGTAAAAAAATAACATGCCTGAGTTGGAGCATCACTATATTTACAGACCATATTGTAGATATTCCATGCAAAAATATTGCACGTGAGACTTGACCATAATGGAAAATTCTCGAGCTTTATTTGCCATCTTTTCGAGTTATTACGCTGTCTGAATTCCACGGGGGCACCATATACGGAACCAAAAATATGAGGCAAAACCCTTCTTGCCCATATTTGCAAAATCCAACAGCTTGATATATGCTTTCCAAAAATATTAGGATGAAAAAAAACTCACAGAATATACCGGAGCGAGCATTAGTGTAACTTAGGTGTAATTTTGTGTAACTTCCTGCTACATTAAGATTGATCCGTTTACAATAAACTCGATACGTTTAAAATGATAAATAATATTAAACATAACATAGTCCTATTTCTGATACATTTAAAAATATGGAAAAAGCCACAAAAAATCCCAAACTTTGCCCTGAGTGACACATTTACCCCAAACTTTTTTTTATGCCGTGAAAAACCCCAAACTTTCCAAACCGTGACACATTTACCCCATAAGGGCATTTTTGTCTTTTTAGTTTCTGTTTTCTCTTTTTTCTTTTTTTTTTTCTTCTTCTTCCCTCCGCCGGCCATGGCGAGCCGGCGGAGGGGAAGCGGGCGTCGGTGAGGGTCTCCCTCGCCGGCGGCGAGGGCGGCCCTCGGCTAGCGAGGGAGGCCCTCGCCCGACATTGGGGAGGGCCTCCCGAGCTAGATCCGGCGAGGGCCGCCCTCGCCCGACGCCGGCGAGGGAGACCCTCGCCGGCGCCGGCTTCCCTCCGCCGGCTCCGCCATGGCCGGCGGAGGGAAGAAGAAGAAAAAAAAAAAATTTAAAATGAAAATACCAAAATGCCCTCCAATTTTGGGGTAAATGTGTTACACTTGGAAAGTTCGGGATTTTTGATGTCGCAAAAAAAAAGTTTGGGGTAAATGTGTCACGGTTTGGAAAGTTTGAGGTTTTTCACGGCACAAAAAAAAGTTTGGGGTAAATGTGTCACTCGGGGCAAAGTTTGAGGTTTTTCATGGCTTTTTCCCTTAAAAATAAACTCGAAATGAAATTAAAAATAGTGAAAAAAAATAGCACATTTAAAAGAAAGGACTACACTTTCATATATTATATGTTCTACTCTTAAGTTATATTTAGTTTTATTATGTACTCTATATTATACATGTAAATCTACTTAGATAGGAAAAAAAGTAAGATGCGTCATTTTAATAGATAAATAAAAACTACAACTTTTAAATGAACATTAATCAATGAGAAGTTCAACTTTTATCTAATTTTATAGAATCAGTTAAGGTTTTTTTTTTTTTTTTTTTTATATATAAATAACCAATCCATACGTATATTGACAATAGATGTTTTGTCTTAATTTTTTGATGACTATATCAATATTACTAAAGATTCTATATATTGGCCTGTTTGATGATGTTCATGTTCTTTTGTTTTTATGTTCTTTTGCTGATCGAAATAGAAAAAGAACATAAATTCGTTTGATAACGTCAATTAATTTTTCTATCTTTAGGAATAGAAAAGTCGCTGGGGAATAAATTTAGAATAAAAACAAAAGGTAAAAAAAAAAAAAAAAAAAAAAGTAACTTTTTATTCCTAGGAACAATTTCTAGAAATAGTTATTTTTCTTTTCTTCCTTCTTGGCCCCTACTGCCCCCGTAGCTACACCCTATTATCTAGTTGCTGCGGGCCGCCAGTGGTAGGGAAGAATAAGAAAAGAAAAAAAAAAACTTCTTATAAAATTATTAAAAATTAAAAGAAATTCTATATTACAAAAAAATTCATGGATCGTACCAAACGAAATTCTTTTGTTTTTCCATTCCGAAAATAGAATAGTTTCGATTCAGTTACCAAACTGAAAAATCATCTTTCTTTTTAATATTACAATTTACACATTCTCTCTCCTTTTCCACTAAATCTCTTCTTGATCTTTCAAAAAAGAAAACCTGAACCCAACCCAACCATTTGTACCCCTAACTAACCTTAGTAGTGAAAGGACATTAAGTGTATGCTATTATAGAATAGCTAATTAGTACTAGTTTAAGATTAAAAGCATTAAAGTTGGTACTAAATTGGGTTAAAAGCCTCAACATTCTTAGCAGTAGATTTGTTACATATGTTCTACAATGAGTTCTCTACATACACAATATCTTGTCTCCTCGTATGTCTCCTTTAGTTGGCTATCACTAAAACATATGTGTTGTCAGAAGAACATGATCCATCTTCATTTGTTGAAGTAGCACGCGATTCCTGATGGGAATGTACAATATAATTAGAACTTACTGCCCTCATGGAGAGCAAGACTTAAGATATTGTTCCATTACCTCTACATTGGAAACTGATTAGTTGTAAATGGGTATACAAATTCAAGTTTAAGGCAATTGGCTCTATTGAATGCTACAAGGCTTGGTTGGTTGCTAAAGGGCTCACACAAAGGGAAGGTTTTGATTATCATGAAACATTTTCTCCTATTGTCAAAGAAGTCACAATCTGTTCTTTCTTATCTATTGCAGCCCTTCACAATTGGCCACTACACCAAAGCGATGTCTACATGGTGATCTAGATGAAGAAATTTATATAGAACTTCCTCTAGGTTTACACATACTGGGGGAGTTACGAGTAAGCCATCTATGTAACTCCTTATATGCACTAAAACTAAGTATATAGGCAATGGTATGCCAAGTTCACTACTACACTAACCAATTGGGTTTTTAGCATTCTAAGAATGATTATACTTTACTTACATGGACTGCAAGAAATTCATCAATTTATTTGTTGATATATGTTGATGATATATTTGTCATGGGAAATAATGACTATCATATTCCGAAGTTTAAACAAAATTTGCACTCTACCTTTCATATTAAGGATTTGGGATTTCCCAAATATTTCATTATCATTGAAATTGCTCAGCCTGATAAATGAATTAGTCCTAGTTAGAGGAAATTCATCTTGAAAATTGTTTCCGAAGCAAGGTTAGTAGGTTGTAAACCATCCATCATCCCAATTAAATAGAATATCAAGCTAACAACTCATGAGTATTATATGGATCCTTCTTTATCTATGAAGGATCCATCAGAATATCAATGACTTGTCGAGGAGTTAATATATCTTATCATGACAAGACTTGACATATAATATGTAGTGTAAATAATCAGCTAGTTTATGCATAGTCCAAAATAATCCCATAGGAATGCAGCCTTAAAAGTTGCGAAATATTTGAAGGGATATCCAAGACTTGGTATATTCTTATCTCGTGACTACAACATGAAGATAATGGCCTACTATGATACAGATTATGCTACTTACCCGATGACTAGGAGATCCATGACTATTTTTTTTGCATCAAACTGGGAAAATCATTAATATCATGGAAAATGAAGAAATAGTCGACTGTATCACTATCATAAGCCAAATCAAAGGATCAAGCCATGGCAAAAACTATCTATGATATAGTTTGGATACGAGAACTACTCTCGGACCTTGGGGCATAGATTAGTGGACCATGTGAATTATTTTTGTGACAACGATATTGCACTTAAACTGGCGGCAAACCTAGTTTATCATGAAAGGACAAAACAGATAGAAGTTTATTATCATTTCACATGGGACAAAATCAAAGGAGTCCTTATAACAAAGGGAATTGGAACTGTAGAACAACATGCAAACATCTTCATTAAGCCACTTTGTCAAAGACAAAACACTTACTTTCCAGCAAGCTAGGTGTTCCCGACATTTACAAGGCACCGGCTTGAGGGGGGTGTTGGAGATATGATTGAAGATTTTGATTGTGGTGCCGATCTTGATTGCGGATTAATTGATTTAGTTAATTTGTGATTAGTTTAGTAAATAGGAAAGTTGTAATTCTAGTATATTATTTCCTTTTTTTCCTCATCATTTTTACACTATAAATGGTCTAATGTTCTTGTTTTACATAATATATAAACAAAGTATTTTTCCTCGATTTCTCTTTCAATTTCTGTCAATTAACTTCACTTCATCATAAAGAACATTTGCATTTATCAAGTAAATACTAACATAAAAATAACTTTATAGTAATCAAACTGCCACAGGGAGGTTTTCCCAACAATTTTATTGAAAGAAAAGAAATTGAGATGACAATAGTGATATCGAATGCCAAAGTAAGGTCTAATAATGACATTGAATGCCAAAGTAACCTCTAATGGCCACACTGGAGATTGAAAATTTAGATTAATCTCATGTATCTCTTCGTTATTCAAAATGGACAAAACCAACAAAAATAGTTATTGCACTTTTGGATATGTTTCTTGAGTTTATTGCATTATTTGAAAATATTCGGATTTTATTGTACTTTTGCTACATATTTTAAGACGTCTAGTATATTTATCGCTTAAAGAAAAGGTTTGGAAGACTTCGCATATATAATTTACTCAAGATACTTGGATAAGCACATCTAATTGGTCAATCTAGAAATTTCAAATCTCTTTGGCCTAAGCACGTTGTTTGACTCCCGAGTCCTCATTGAATATTTGCGGAACCCCACAATTGAAGGGAAAAGTACCAAAAAAATCCTAAACCTATTGCATTTGTACCAATTTAGTCCTAAACTTTTTAATTAGACCAATTTAGTCCTAAACCTTTTAATATTGGTATCAATTTAGTCCATCCGGCCAATTTTGGCGGGCCGGTGCTGACGTGGACGTCGGCCGGTGACCGGACGCCGATGTGGCAATTTTTATGATTTTTAGTTATTTTTCGAATTTTTTATTAATTTTTATTGATTTTTTATTAATTCTTCTTTTCTTTTCTTTTCTTTTCTTTTTTTCTTTTTCTTTTTTGCCTCTTCGTCACGGAGTGGCCGGCGAGCCTCCAGTGGGGCTCGACGGCCACCGGGTGAGGGCTATGAAGTCCTTGCCCGCCGCCGGCGAGGGTCACGGCCCTCGCCCGACCTCTCTCGGGCCACGGCGAGGCGGCTTCGCTCGGATATGGGTAAGGCCAACCTCGCCCGCGGCCCCGGTCGAGGCCGAGCGAGGGCCGCGACCCTTGCCGGTAGGCGGCGAGGGCTTCGGGGACCTCGCTTCCGCCCGGCCTCGCCGGCCGCGGGCAAGGCTGCCTTCGCCCGGATCCGAGCGAAGTCGCCTTGCCGACGGCCTAGGAGAGGCCGGGGGAGAGGGCCGCAACCTCGCCGGCGGCGGCGAGGGCTTCGTGGCCCTCGCCCAGTGGCCGGCGAGCCCTAGCAGAGGCTCGCTGGCCACCCCAGGAAGAAGAGGCAGAAAAGAAAAAAGAAAAAGAAGAAAATATTAATAAAAAATCAATAAAAATTAATAAAAAATTGGAAAAAATCATAAAAAATCATAAAAATTGCCACGTCAACGTGCGGTCACTGGCCGATGTCCACGTCACTGGCCGGCCAAAATTGGCCGGATGAACTAAATTTGTACTAATATTAAAAGGTTTAGGACTGAATTGGTTCAATTGAAAAGTTTAGAACTGAATTAGTACCAATGCAATAGGTTTAAGACTTTTTTGGTCCTTTTCCCCACAATCAAATGTAAAGTGGCACGGATGCGTCCATAGTTCATCATTCATTCCCCTGATGGGCCTCAGGTAGAGGTGGCAAAATGGGTCTTAGACCCATATATGACTCATTTATGATTTAAATTGGTCATATATGAGTCACTTATTTTTTGACAAAAAGTAGTTAAACGGATTTAATAATTAAAGACTTTGATAGGTGGGTCTTAAGTGGGTCTTAAATGAGTTGGATTTAGAATCCATTTTCAACCAAAAACCTCACAATCTCTCTCTTCCCTCTTTAACTTTACAAAATATTTTTTTTTTATAAAAATCTAAATTATAATTTATTTTCTTTTCTTTTTTTCTTTCTTTTTTTTTTCTTTTTCTTTCTTCTTCCTTCGGTGGCTGGCACGGCGATGGCCAATGCTGGCCAGGCGAGCCTCGATCTTGCCCAACGTCGGTGAGCCTCAAGCTCGCCAGATTTGGCAAGGTAGAGGCCTTGCCGACATCCGGCGAGGCTCAAGCCTCACCAGATCCAATGAGAGGTGAGCTTGAGCTTGTCAAATCTGGTGAGGTGAAGGTCTCGTCGATGTCTGGCGAGGCTCGAGCCTCGCCGATCTGGCGTGACTCGAGCTCGCCGATGTCGGGCAAGCTCGAGGCTCGCCTGTGGCTGGCCGCTGACCATCGTCGTGGCCGTCGGTCGGCCAAAGAAGAAGAAGAACAAAAAAAGAAAATTAAAAAATATATTTAAAATAAAAATAAAAAATTTTAAAATAAAAAAATAATTAAAATTCGATTTCTTTTAAATAACTATTTTAAAAATTATAAAAATTGTCCATTAAATTTGTGTTGTATAAAACTATTTTAGCAATGCCATTTTAAAAAAATAATGTGTGTGTGTGTGTGTGGGGGGGGGCTGCGTGCACGCAATAAGCCTTCTTAAGTTTACTTAAATGGTTCGGTATGGGTCGAGTATAAGTCGGGTTGGGTATGAGTAAAAAATTTTGCATTACAATAAATGGATTATAAACGGGTTAAATGGGTCGATTTGGGTTGAAACATTTATGACCTAACCCACTCATTTAATTGGTCTAGCCTTATGTGAACAAAAAAAAGATAGAGACACTGCTAGTCCGAAAAGTGGCACTTTGAATTTTTCAATGACTTTTGGGTTTGCAATAGTAATGCGCTATGTCTTTCGAAAAACAAGAAGAAGATGACTGTGCGCCAACTTCACATGAAAGCAATCTTTGAGTACCGTGAGATTAGAGGTGTCAAAATGGGTCATGGACTCATTTTTGGACTTATATTTTATTTACATGGGTCGTATATGGGTCAAAGACTTTTAAAATCCAACTAAAAATGGGTCAAAAAAGTGAATCTGATTTAAATGGGTCAGAACTTGTGACCCATTTTCGACCCATTTAAAATTTAAAGTGTGTTAGAACCTTAGAACCCATTTCTAAATTTCCAACTCAAGTCCCACACGATCTTTCCCTGTTTACCTTTATAAAAATGTCTTTTTTTTTTTAAAATCGAAACTATAACTATTTTTCATATTTCAATTTTCTTTTTCTTTTTTCTTTCTTTTTCCTCCTTCCTTGCTGATGGCCGGCACGGTGACAACCGGCGACAAGCCAAGTGAGGCTCGAGCCTCATCGAATCTAGCGAGGCTCGAGCTCATCGACGTTGGGTGGTGCCTCAGCCTCGCTAGGCCTGACGTCTAGCAAGGCTCGATCTCACCAATTTGACGAGACCAAGGCCTCGCTCAACACCAACGAGATTGAGCCTCGCTCGATGTCGGCTTGGCCTCGGACTCGCCAACAACTGGCGAGACACAAGCTCATCATCATCGAGCGAGCTCAAGTCTCGCCAAATCCGGTGAGGCCGAGCTTGCTCGACTACTAGTGAGGCTCGATCTCGCCGATTTGGCAAGGCCGAGGCCCCACCAGCATCGAGCGAGGCTCGAGCGGTGAGCTTAAGCTCGCCTATGGTCAATTGCCAACCATTGTCGTGGCCGGCCGAAGAAGAAAAAAAAAAAAGAAAAGAGAAAAAGAAAAAATAATAATTAAAAATTATATTTTAAAATATAAAATATAATTAAAAAATCAATTTAAAAAAATTAAAACAGAATTATAAAAATTTTCCATTAAATTTGTATTGCAAAAAAGTGTTTTAGCAATATTTTTTTTTATAAAAAAATCATAAAAATGAACTTTCTTAAGTTTAGTTAAAGATTTTTCATGTTATAGTTTTTGGATACTCAATAGTATGTTCATTTCAAACAAGAGAAGCATGTGCATAGTCTAATTCTTTATAAATATTTCAATATATAGGTTTTTGTAACTTTTTTTTTATTTTATTTACTATTTTAAATTTAATTTGAAGTTTTAATCCAATTAGCATATAATAGGTGTGGATTTTTCTATAATATTAATAGGTTTTAGCAATACGGGTCGGGTCGAGTATGGATGAGATATGGGTCGGGTTGGGTATGGGTCACTAGATTTACATTACATGAATATGAGTCAAAATGGGTTAAATGAGTCAAATATGGGTCGATCCATTTTCGACCTAATCCAAACCCGATCCGACCCATCCATTTGACAGTCTACATGAGACCAATGTTTCATAAGACCTGTCCCAATTTAAAATGCTTTCAAATATATACAATCCCAAGTTGTTCGAATATCTCTCAGCACGAGTACGTCATGTCTTCAGGCTGGCACGCATTAACTCCATGAACCCCGAGGATAGCCAATTAGCCATAAACCAGTGATACATGCGGCCTCTTGGAAAGCACTAAAACAATTATTATCATGTATATATTTTTTGGTTTGTATGTATATTATTTAAAAGACCATCTTTTAAATTTGGTTTCTATCCGTTAAATGGCAATAATACCTTTATTCTTCACGGGAAAAGTAACGAACAAATAAGATATAATTTGAACCATTTTTGTTTTTGAAATTCGTTTCTCTATTCCTAGCATGCTTGGAATTTGCCTGAAGGATCCAGTTCTTCACATTAGTGTAGTACGTACTTCACTTTTTCAAATTATTCTTGCCATGGTAGACTAACAATGTATGTATGGTATATTTCTTGACATGCCAAAATTATCTTTCATGTATACCATAGTTTAAACTCAATCTTTTTATGGTAAAAATGTTTGTATCCATCAAGGCATACGCAATTTGTGAGACATGGGACCTTTTTTTTTTTCATATTCAACTTTTGAGAGGAAACAGGTCAACAAAGCAGGTTTTTCTATGTACCTAGAAAATAAATCAAGTCATATCAACCTTAAATGTGATTGAGGACGGGTCAGCTGATACAGTTGTATGACTTGTGATATCGTAGTCGTAACTAGACGAGTCTACAGCAGTATTTGTTCTAGATAATGGGCCTCCAATCTTATCACACCAAAGTAGCGAGCTAGATCAGAACACATTTCTTTCCATATATTGAAAAAAGTTACTAAGAATTGTCTTCAAAATTTTCAGTCAAAAATGATTTACACCCTCTAATTTTAGAAATCTTATTAATTTCTTAGGCTCTTGCCTTCTATTACGTATGGGGACGACCTTGTTGAGTTTCGAGCAAAAACTTACAAGATTTTCATAGTTTTTCAATGTTAAGACGCTATGCTTACACCCTAGCACCCTAAGTTTACGAAAGAAGTTGAATTTTACACCTTGAATTGTCTAATATCATCAAGAAAATGTCAATTATAAAAACTAATACTTGGCCAAAGAGAAGGTACAAAAATAGAGAAGAAGATCTAAACGACATGAAATCTTCTGAGAACTACTGTAAGAACATGATTATCGGGCACTTTGTTTGCCTTGGTTGGGTGGTTGGTCGGCATGTAACTTCCTTTCTCTAACCCCAGCAAAATATATAAATTAATAAATTAATAAATAACATTTTTTTTTCTAGAATATGAATATGATAAACAAATCCGAAAATCAAACGACCTTTTCCTAGAAGCTGAAGCCGGAGGGTAGTGAAAACAATTGACGTCAAACTAACCATGAAAGGGCTAAGACTAAGACAGCTGTGAATTGTTAAGACGGCATTGAAACCACTCGAAGCCCTTTGTTCTAAATTTTCCTACCTTCCTCTCACCTTACTCACGCCCCGTTGTCACGATAACTCCCGCATGTCATCTCTCTTCTTAGCTGTCCCTTGTCCCTCTCGGCTCTCACCAAATCCAGGTCAACCAATTCTCTTCCCCGTTACGCATACAATTTTTTCTCTCCAACCATTTCCACTTCGCAACATGCATTGCCCTTCGCATGGCCTCGCCCGAATCCCACTTAATGACGACTGGGTATCGTTCATGTACAACTAACTCATTGTCAAAGTTTTGGAAGTCGCTTGATGGCTTCAGAATAGCCGAAGGAGCATATATTTTAAACGTTAGAAATTGAAGTAGATGTTGAAGTGGTTGTGCATCGCTTAAATAAAGTAACTAGTCGTTATTCCGTCACTATATTGAACAACTTTATGATTGCAGGTCAATTGTGGAGGACATTTGGAGTTGCGAATCCGCGTACTTATCCCAAGGATCCATTGCGCTGATGGATTGCCAGGAACAACTTGGCCATGAGTCTTTCCCTCCATTTTTTTTTTTGGTCGAAGCTTTCCCTCCATTTACTTCGTGAACCTTTCACTACATTAATTTTTGACAGTTTGAGTGTCCCTCAGCGTGCATAATTCCATCCAGGAGGAATAGGGTCAAGCATAGTACAAGATTAAAGCACTCTTATGAGTTTTGATACTGATATATGAAAAGACTATCAATTAGTTTGGTCAATTCACTCACTTGTAAGCAATCAAGTGTTAGATTTCTGAAGGAGTTCATCGTTAAATTTGATTCAACGTAATAGGCTCGAATTCCAATCTCAATAACTCCAAATATGTTAACTTTAAGGACAATGTCTTCCCCCTTGAATCCATTTAAAGATATAGACAAAAAAAAAAAAAAAAAAAAAAAAAGCATGGTCCTTGGATTATTGATAACTTTAACTGACTCCCTATGTTGCTCCGTGATATTTGTTGGATATTTCATAATGTGAATTTTTCTTGTTTAAAGTAAATTTCTTTTTCAGAAAATGGTACTGGGTTTTACTTATTGAAATATCTGCGTAAATCATTACGTGGACGATGGTTTTGAAATAATCTCTAAGATATGTATAAAACTCCGACAATAATACATCGGAGTTGGAGCCTATGATCTTTTCGAGTCTCTCTCCCTCCTCCCGACTCCACTATAAATACCTCTCCCGCCCCATCCTTTCCATGCATTCCAGCAACACACACTTGACCGGTTCTCTACTCACATTCATAGATAGATGACCTTTCCAAGCGTCCTCTCAAATAAGATGGCCTTGGCAGTGGTTTTCCTCGGCTTATCGGCAATGGCGGCGGCTGCTGCGGGCAACTTCAACAAAGACTTCGACATCACATGGGGCGACGGTCGCGCGAAGATTCTCAACAGCGGCCAGCTCCTGACGTTGTCCATGGACAAGACATCAGGGTCAGGCTTCCGATCCAAGAAGCAATACTTGTTTGGCAAGATGGACATGCAGCTAAAACTCGTGCCAGGGAACTCCGCTGGGACTGTTACCGCTTATTATGTGAGTCCATGAATCTCATGCCTCCGGTTTTACAAACCTGTCTTTGCAAATAAAAAATTTGACATCTCTAACTGACTAATCTCCGTGAACGATATATGGAAGTTGTCGTGCATCAAATAAGGCTTCGTTCAGAGTTTGGCGGGTGTGATCTTTAAGTTAGTTTGAATGGAAAACATTAAATTGTTTTTGTATCCAATATTTTTTTTTTTTTTTTTTTTTTTTTTTTTTTTTTTTTTTGCAGCTTTCTTCTCTGGGTTCTGCTCACGACGAAATTGACTTCGAGTTTCTTGGTAATCTGAGTGGCGACCCTTACATCCTCTCCACAAACGTATTCGCACAAGGGAAGGGAAACAGAGAGCAACAGTTCTATCTCTGGTTCGACCCCACCAAGGACTTCCACACCTACTCCATCTTGTGGAATCCTCAAAGCATCGTGTAATGTTACACAACTCTAACTCTACCTTAAACGCTAAATAACTCTTATTCTTATTACCAAATGGAATTAATCATCGATTAGTTTTAGTTCCTAATACGTTTAATATTCTCACACAGCTTTTCCGTGGATGGAACTCCCATAAGAGAGTTCAAGAACCTCGAGTCAAAGGGCGTCGCGTTCCCGAAGAGCCAGGCCATGTGGATATACTCGAGCCTGTGGAATGCGGACGATTGGGCCACAAGGGGCGGGCTTGTGAAGACCGACTGGACGCAAGCCCCGTTCACAGCTTCCTACAGAGGCTTCAACGACGCACAGGCCTGCATCTGGTCATCGGGATCCTCATCGTGTTCCTCATCCTCCTCGTCCTCGGGCAACAACTCTTGGCTATCGCAATCTTTGGATGCGACGGGCGAGCAAAGAATCAAGTGGGTGCAGAAGAATTACATGATATACAATTACTGCGCCGACACCAAGCGCTTCCGACAAGGACCGCCTCCTGAATGCTCTCCTTCGTAGAAGAAGAAAGGAGAAAACAGCACATGCATATGATCACCGGCCTCATTCATTTTTCTTTTCTAATTTAGTCCTATATTCATTTATGTTGAAATTATTCCTCTTCGACTAGGCTTGAATCATTATTCCTCTCATTTTCTTTGCAAGGAAGTGCACTATCAGTGAGCTTTATAACTTGTAGCTTCTTCAGTAATAACGAAATGTATGGATTTCATGCACATTTCTCATATTTTAGTGAAATTCAATGGTTCTTTATACTTTTCAAAGTCTTCCCTCCACTGTTGTGCGTAGATTCGCTATAACGAGCGGGTCGAATCCGCCTTCTCCAGAAAGGACACAAGGAGGTTGACCACTCCCTAAGAAGTGGTCAATCCTTCACCTTTAATGGTAAGAGGAATTATTGAAAAATTAGAATTTCCATCGAATTTTCTTGAAACTTTTCCCTTTAAAGTTACGATAATTCGAACGCCTTGGGCTTCTTTCTTGTTTATTCGATATGAACCATTCGCAAGAGAAAAGGGTAGAGAGAGGGGGTGTTGCTTTTTCGGTAAATGGCAGGTGAAGGTAGGAAGAAAGGAAATGATTATCTTGCGTTCATTTATTTAATACCTTTGGATAAATAATAATTCACCAACAAATAATAATAATAATAATAATAATAATAATAATAATAATAATAATAATAATAATCATGATGATGATGGTGATAGTGGTGGTGGTGGTAATAGTAATAGTAATAGTAATGATGATGATGATGATGATGATGATGATGATGATTTTTAAACATATGTAGGAAGATAAGGGCAGTACACAAGCCTTATAAAGACAAATGACATTAACGCGTTTAGTATGCCTAGAAGGATCTTATGCAATTTCAAGCAACGTCATAATTCTTCCATTACATTTGCTTGATGAAGTGGTTGGAAACCGGAGAGTCCAGTGGTCCCCTCCGAACTTGATGCATAAATGGGTTTGGGAATAGGTTTTGAATGATAATGGGATTTACAATCACCACCAAAGTGTAAAAGATGTGACACCAGTCAAGGGTTTAGATTGGAATTGATGAAGTTCACCACCACTACCAACCAAGGATAAAGGGTTTCTTGATTCACCATCAAGAAAGAACCCACCTTCCAAAAAGAAAGAACTGATATAGAAATTTGCCCATATAGAAGAAATTTCAATATTTTCATCAATATTCAAGTCTTTTTTGCCTTACAAATGAGATTGTACCTCTATTTATAGAGTGATTCTATTAAACAAAAGAAAATGCTCTTACACTCCTATAAACCAAAATGACTTTTGGAGTATTCACATAATGAAGACTTTTTTCAAAACAACACCAAACTAAAGACTCTTAAAAACTAGGAATCAGGATGCTTAATAATGAAGACTAATGCATTGAACTAGGATTAGATGCATTGCAAAAAGATAAGACTCTTAAATCTATGTATTAGGACACTTAATAACTAGGATTATTCATTTAACTAAGATTAGATGCATTGAAACTTGATTTGATCCTCCAAATTTGTCCATTGGTCTTGGAAGCCAAATAGCCATCATAGAAGATCATCAAATAGTGATGGAAATTAACCTGAACAGCCTCCACCAGTCATTACATAGTTGATTAGTAGCGTCAAAATTAACAAACTTGTATATCTACGAGTGCGTTTGATTCAGCTTTGAAAATGAACTTTGGATGTAACGTAAATGCTGAAAGTCAAAGCTATTTGGGGAAATGTAAATTATGTTTGGTAAAACCTCTTTGCAAATGTATTTTGAGTTGAATGTGTGTTTGACAAAAACACTTTTGCAATGGGTTTTGGGTATATTATATATATATTGAAAAATGAACCAAACCTATTGCCAAATCGACGAAGGGCTACGACCGCTAGCGAGCCAAATCTAGCGTTGGCGGTCATCGATTGGGTGACCTTCAATGAAGGTCACATGACCCAACTGAGGCCACCCAAGGTCGCACAATCTCAGGCAACCCTCGGCAAGGTTGGCTTGACCTAGGTGACACATGACCTACGCTTGAGTCAAATGGGTCTTGCCGAGGGTCATTCAAGGTCGTGTGACCTCTGGTGACCCTCGGCTGGGTTGTGCGCTTGACCTCGGGCAATCTCAATTGACAGTCGCCGATGCCAAATTTGACTCGCTGGCAACAGTAGCCCTTCCCTTCCCCAACTCGGTGAAGGGTTATCTCTTTTTTTTAATATGAAAAATTTAAGTAGGGACAAAATCGAAAATTTAAAGAATTGGTGAAAGTAGTTTTGGAAAGAAAAAATTCATTTTAACATTTGGCTAAACGTTGAAAGTCCAATTCTAGTTTCTACTAAAATTGGATGTTGAAAGCCCCTTGAGAATATTGAACCAAAAGCACCTATATCTTCTTGGTAGTTGATTGACAGCTAAGAAATTGATAACTAGGTCCGTGAATCAATAATTGATAGAATTGACATCTTCAAACTTGAACCCACTAAATCATGATGTGGTCAAAATTGGTCTTTACATGCAGTTATAAGCATTGAGCTGGATTAATCAGGGACTTTAAGTCGAGCTCAAAAGCTGATCAATAGAGCTCAATGCTCTCGCATCAAACTCCCCAATTTATTTGAGATTTGTCCTCAAATGAAATATGCTTTCATCTCCGAGATCGAAAATAGCTAATTTACCACAACCATCTATTCCAAAGGAATTTGATTTCGATGGATGATCTTTCTAACAAACCAGATAATATATCAGTTTCATCCCAATAAAAATCTTCAAAAACATGTAAAAAATTTAGAAAGACATTAAGCATACTTCGGCAATTGATGAACAATTCCACCGAGATTGCATTGGGATATTTAAGCTTAAATTTTCAAACTTGGTTTGCTTGACAAAAGTCATGGCAACCAAATTGGGTTGTATAGCTTTTCTTCTTCAATTTGCTTGGAGATAATTGCTATCTCTCCTTAGATGTACCGATAAAAACCATCTTGTCAACGCATTGACAAAATGTGCTACAGGCCTTTCGGCTTGGATAAGAAGAGCCGTGATGCCAACTCCACTGACATCACATTCAACCTCAAATGCTTTATTAAAATCAAGAAATGCAAGGTAGGAGACTCACAAAACTCTGGCAAACAAGCAGACACAAAAACATGACAAGCATTTCAATTCAACATAATTTCTCGATTCAAGCTTGACTTGGCAAAAATGATAAACATAGCAAATGATCTTCAAATAATGTAAACCAGACACCAAAGGCTTAAGATGTCTCCTAGGAATCTCTACAAGGTGACAATTTCAATTAAAGTCATTTTCCAACTCAAACGAAGATATCTAGCAAATAGGACAAATTTGATACAAAGACATGAATGATATGACTTTAATCTGATTAAGCACTTTGCAGACTATAAAATTTTTACATGATTTAGAGCTAAATATCAAGATCAAACTTCATGAAGACACTCGGTACAAAATTAGAGTGGAAAAAATCGTACAAAAACAACAAACCGAGCAGGTCAATGAGCCTCAACAAAAATAGTAAAACATGTAAGATTCATATTCTATCATTGACTTTCAAATAGGTTTTGACATAGTAAACGACATCAAAAACATGCATACCATATATCATTGAAAAGCTCATGAAGTCGTCTACAAATCTTTTTAAGGACTCGAAGCCTGGAAACAACATTATCTAGCTCAAACTAAAATGTATAAGATCAGTCCAATCTGCATATGATTTATTTAAAACTAGTAATCAAGCTCAATCAAGTCACCAAATCATCATCAATCAGCACAACCTCATCATAGCAGCCTCTATAGCATCTAAACCTCACCTTAGATTTAAGCATGAGAATTCATCTTAGGTTTGAGCTTTACACCCATTGTGTAAGGCAATCTTGCTTCATCAAGCTCAAATTCAAAAGTTACTATACCTTAGTTCCTTGAACTTCAAATTTGATTGTTGAGGTATTCGATGATCGATAGCCATAAAGAACTCACAAACTCTTCAAGAAACACCTTAGTATCGATCAGACGGCAAGGATACGGTCACCAATCACTAGAATAGCCACAAAAACTGCCAGGAAAGGATTAAGCATTGGACAACGATTGGACGCGGAGGAAGGAATCACAGCTTATGGAGATCCAATGATAATTTGAAGGAAACAAGACAACCATGAGCTCGATGACACACCTAGGAAACACCGCAACGATGATCAAGCAACCAAAGACGATCATTAGACAGTTGAAACCAGCTAGAATGGCCGCAACAAGCCTCACTGGTTTAGAAACAAGTGATCGACATCGTGAGGAAAAAGCTGCCAGACAGGGGAATCCAAGGGTGATCTAGGCGATCGACGGCCATGACCAGATAGAGGGATGTCCAATGATCATTGGAGGGCCCGGCGTCTGCCACGTGGATGGTCAAAGTGAGGCAGTGGACAGCAACGAAAGGAGTCTGCCGAGAGAGAGAGAGAGAGAGAGAGAGAGAGAGAGAGTGGATATGAATTTTTTTTTTTTTTTTTAGAGTCCCCACAATTTTGGAGGGAAAATGGGCTTTATAACCCTTTGCAAGATCACATCCTACCCCTTGGATTGATCCAAGTCCTAGAATTTAATCTTCCTAGCCTAACTAACTTAGTTAGCCATTAAGCTAACTTACGATTAGGGGTGAGCGGTTCCAGGTTCCGGTTTGGTTCCGCCTGGAACCCGGAACCTACCCTCGCACGGGTTCCTCATTTTTTGGAACCTGGAACCTACCCGTCAGAACCAAGAACCTGGAACCTACCCTATCACAGGTTCCAGGGTCGGTTCCAGGTTCCAACAGGTTCTTTTTTTTTTTCATTTTTAATTAAAGAAAATGGAAATGAATGCAGCAATAATAACGACATAGCCATGAATCCTGCAACCTGATGCTAGAACACACTTCACATGCTAAACCGACTTGAAGCTACTAAAGATGCCCATAAACTGATGATTACTCTCATTTAGACATTGTAGATGGCAAACTAGCTGGTAGGTGAAAATGGGCACTTACATCACTACTGCATACATACCACATAAGTTGAAATTACTCAGAATTGACACAACTAAAAGCTCCCCAATGTCTGGAAGGACAACCACTAATAATCACTACCACACTATGAGAACAAGCACGGTGACCTCAACAAGCACTGAACAGGAAAGGTCCAACACAAGCCTATAAGTCTCATCTAAATAAGAAGATAAGGCCAATCATTAGCAGAATCGATCAAAGGTGCTGAACGTTGAACATAATGTGTTGTAACAGCAACAAGCTTAACAAGACATAAAGTTGAAGCAACATTAAAATTCACTAAAATATGGTTAGCAAGGACAAACTAATTGATTCTCATTCAAAAAATAATAATTATTGACAAAAGAAGAACAGAGTTCAATGTATCTGATCGAAGCCATGCTAAACAATTGAGTTTCAAGTCCTAGAAGTCTATCAACTGAAATGATTGCAGAAATTGCAATATTATTGAAGTTTTGTCTCGAGCTAATGAGTTCGACTGAATGTGGCGAACTTGAAACCTCATCCCCGTCATTAGGCATGAAGCCATTATATGTAGTAATTAAACTTGATCGTGCAAACAACTTGCTAATAGCAAAAGGATCACATTTGACATACCCAAAATGCCGACAAAGAGTGGAGCGAATGAAAGCAAGTCTCGTAGGATTCATCCGGTGCAGAGGCTTGAAAGGGCCTTCAGAATCCCACCTATTCACAGCACGCGGAGAGCCCAATTATCATCACATTTGCACAAGAAATTAATGCAACTTCCGCAGCAATCTACTAACTTAAAAGCTATAAAAACTACTCATTTCAAAAACTTCAAATTTCTAATAGTTCCAGCAAAATCGAGGAGCCTCAACTCTTTAACTAACTTCAGCTAAGTTGCTTCAGCTGCTAAACGAGATGAATGAAACAATAGAGAAGGCGGTGCCACTGCGATCAATCGCAAATGTACAATGCCAAGTTCAGGCGAACGAAAGAAAGCCGCTAAAGCAGGAAAATCACCGTTCACGAAAGATACGAATGGGCAATCGAGGAACTGACCATGTATCGGCGATGGCAGAGAACTTGGCCAGCTTGGGATCCTTCAGAGACGAGCGAACGGAGGAGCTCCCCGCATTATGCTCGAGCTTCCCGGAGCTTCCGGAGGGTTGAGGAGCCGGCGAGGTGGAAGCAGGAGGAGGAGAATCGCCGGCCGCGGCCGCGTCGGAGACGAGCCTCGAAGGAGCGAAGGCAGCGAGGGTCAGCGAAAGCGGCCACGGATATCCCAGACGAGCGGGGACGGCGTGAACTCAAGCTTCGTGCGGGCGCCAGTGCCTGCGCTTCGCATTGTACCTGAACGATTTCAGCGACAAAAATTAGGCCACAAAAAAATAAAATAAAATAAAAAGACAACTTTTTTGGGACAAAACATGAAGGAATTGGATATGAACCTGATGGTGTTGTTGGTTCGCATGCGAATCCAGTGAGGGATGGGCCTATTCTGCCTCATCTTCTTCGCCGGCTTCTTCTTGATCTGGCGACAGCAAGCACGCGGCGACGGTGGCGCGACGGCGACGAAGGCACGAGTCTCACGGCACCAACAACGGCATGAACGGCGCAGCGAAGATGGCGGCGGTCGCGGCTCAACCCACGGCCAAGGGGGGAAGAGCTCGGTTCGGGCGAAGGTGGTTTTCGGAGCAACGACGGCCCGGACGGCCGAGCGAGCGGCGGCAAGAGGTGGTGACGGTGGCTTGGGGATGGCGGCGGTGCCTCACGGCAGCGCGGACAGTGAGACAGCTCATCGAATGAGTAGTGGGTGGTGGGGGTTCGGTGGCCAAGAGGTGGTGGTGAGTAGGGCGTGAGGCGGCGGTGTGGTGGTGGGTGAAGCGGCGGTTGGTGAGAGGGAAGAAGAAGAAGGGGGAGGGTTTCAACCGAGAGAGGGGGAAAGAGGAGAGAGAGAGGAAAAGCAAAAAGTTGGGGGAGAAGAAGAAGAAGAAGAAGAAGGGGGAGGGTTTCGATCGAGAGAGGGGGAAAGAGGAGAGAGAGAGGAAAAGTAAAAAGTTGGGGGCAGGAAGTGACGTGAAAGGAGAAAAAAAGGGGAGAAAAGAAAGAGAGAGAAAAAGAAAGGGAAAGGGGGAAGATTGGACGGGGGGGAAGTCACGTGAAGGGGTTAGGATTTTTTTTTTTTTTTTTTTTTTTAAACTTGGCCGGTTCCGGTTCCTCCAGTTTCGGTTCCTATGGGAACCGGAACCGGAACCGGAACCGCCGGTTCCCGGAAAAAGAGAACTGGGAATCGGAACCGGTCCCCTTAGAACCGGGAACCGAACCGGAACCTCCGGTTCGGTTCTCCGGTTCCCGGTTCTACCCGGGAACCACGCTCACCCCTACTTACGATTGGTTAATAATATGCACATGTCAATTTGAATGGCTAAAATGAACTCTTAATTGATGGTCATGATTAATTGTGGAATTAAGGGTTAATTGGGGGCATTTTGTAATTTCATAAATCCGAGGGCAATTTTGTAATTTCATTAAGGGCAAACTTGTAATTTCATACAATAGGGTGAGGGAAGGTTGACCAAGGCTTGGCCTTGCCAATGGTGGTTCGGCCATTTTCCGGCTAAGGTTAGTCAAACTAGTCCAAAACAGTTTTGACCAATTCGATCGGTTCCTTACCTTTTATTAATTGGTACAATTTACTCCTCTAGGGACTTTATTGCAAAAAAAAAAAAAAAAAAAAAAAAATCTTTGTTCAATTAGGAGATGAAATAGGCTAATTTGAAAAAGAAATTATCCGATTTCGATGAAATTAAACCAATTAAACCTTGTAAAAACATTTCCAGTGGTTCTAATTGGTTTAATCATCTTAATAATGTTGAAAATCATGAATATACTCAATGAGTGTATGAAATTGGAATTTCCATTCCAATTAGCGCAATTTGTGTAATTTTCCATCACGAAACACAAATTGATTGAAATTAAATTAAGTTAATACTACACGATATCAACCGGTGCAATTACCTACATTCATGATGGCTTGTTTCACCCAAATCGACACTAAAATGAAGGTATGACCTTTATGCCAAAATTAAATTGAAGGCCAATGTTGAAATTGAACCTCAATCGATCAAATTAAACTCTAGTCTAGAATAGGTCAACTTGAATTACACTAGTTGAAGCTCATTAGCTAGGATTTCTTAAGTTCAAGTAAGCTAAATCCATCAAATTAGAGGTTCCCAACTGACTTTGCTAAAATTGATCTTGGATTTGGATTTAATTTAAGAGAGTGAGTTGAATGGAAATGGCAAGCAATCCATAAAGAATTGATTCAAACCCCTAATTAGTGCTAAAAATGGCAATTTTCATCCTGATATGCCAAATCACTAAAATGGTTGCATGAGTGATTTCAAAATAGCCTCTTGATCAAATGTTGTAAAAGAAACTAAGTCAAAATATGAATATAATGAAAGTAATTTTATTTTTGGTTGATTTTAAATCTAAAATCAAAAAATTCGGAAGATAAGGTTCTTCATCAATTTTCACAAAAAAAAATTATGCTAAAGTAAAAAATTAAAGCGAAAACAAGATGATTTGTGAGTTCTTAAATTTTTCTCTTTTTTGGTCAAAAGGTTGACGACTATTAACTTTTTACTAAAAGATTAATTTTATGATTAAAACTTTGAATTTTTCCAAAATTTTTGTGGTCAAAGTATATCAAGACTAATTTGGATCTTTTTGTGCAAAAACCAAATTTTGATTGAGGAGTGACTTTTAGTCAAATAGTTGACCAAAAAATTAACTCAAAAGTCAATTTTTTGACTTTCTGGTTTTTGTTAAAAATGATAGGAAATTACTTAGAAATGACAGGCTAAAGAAAACAAAACTAAAAATGACACTTTTGACTCAAGAAACGGGTTTCTTCATGATCAGAAACCTTAAGTCCAAGTTTTTACCTTTAATGATGCGTCGGCTAAAAATCAGATTCGACAAACTCTTAGGAGCCCAATAGACATATTAGAAGATCATCAAATAGTGATGGAAATTAATCAGAACAACCTCCAATCATTAGGTAGTCAATTAGTAGCTTCAAATTCAACAACAAATTTGTATATCATCAGCCTTGGTAGTCGATTAGCAACCATGAAATTGCTACCTAGTTCATTGAATCAACATCTTCAAACTTGAACCCACTGAATTATGTTGTGGCCCAAATTGGTCTTTACATGTAGGAACAAGGATTGAGATGGATCAGTTGATGAGTTCAGAGTTGAGCTCAAGAATTGATCAATAGAGCCCGATATTCTCACATCAAAACTATAGCACAATTTGTCAATATTTATCTCACAAGTATCTGAACTAACGGGTCGAATATGGCCAAAAATGGCCGAAAATGATGACCCTTTCAAGGTTTTTACAAGATGATTAAGTCCGCTTTCGCTTAATGACTGGCACTTGAGGATGTGCTTTTGATTTTTCGTAAGAGATAATTTACAACCTGGAGGAAATGTGAATCATTTTCTAAGCATTAAAACGATTAAGATTAGAAAAAGATTCCTCGAATTGCTCTTTTCGACGAAACAAATGAAATGTAAAAGCACATACAAGAATCACAAACGGTTGATTTGTTGGGCTTGTTATATCTCTAATTTAGATTCAGATATGTTTCTGCCATTGCTTAAGTTCCACCCCAATCAAGGAAAAAAGAATGTCATCTTTCCCTTCTAGCGAGCTAGATTCGTGTCCATAATCGGGAAAGTTCAACAGTTCAATGCAACCTTCGCTTATTTGCATGCGCCAGTGGCACATTCCGACGTGCACGTGCACGGAAGAGACAAGCGAGAAATTCTTTGTTGATAGTGGCTCAAAGTTAATTCCGATTGATGTGAAATTCAATTTATAATTAAATTGCAAGAAAACTTGGGCCAAATTGAGAAAGTCCAAATGATACTCTTGCCATCATAACTGTGAGGGAAAATTGTCCAAAAATCCTAAACCTATTATATTTTTATCAATTCGGTCATAAATATTTTAATTTTGTCAATTCAATCTAAATATTTTCACTTCCTACCAATTGAGTCTATCTATCCAATATTAACCAAAAAATTCTAATGTGGATGCGGTGGTGCCATGAATAATTTTGACAATATTTTAATATTTTATTGAATTTATATTTTCTTTTCTTTCTTTCCTTTTTGGCTTTCTTCTTTTCCTTTTCCGATGGCTAGCTAGTTGGCCTCGCCCGCCACAAGCAAGGCCCAACCAAGTGAGGGCAAGCCCTAGCAAGGGGAGCCCTTGCCGAGGTGTGGCTCGACGAGGGTCAACCTCACCTATGCCAGATCAAGCAAGACCAACACTCACCCAAGCCAAGGCGACCTTGCTAGGCGTCGGTTGGGCAACTACAACTCCAAGCGAGACCAGCCTAGCTTGGGCGAGGGTCGGCCTCACTAGATCTAGTGAGGGTAGTCCTTGCCAAGGCTTGCCAAAGCAAGTGTTGGTGTCACCCCGAACCCTGAGCGTGCAAACATCCCTCGGCGATTGACTTCAAAATTTTGCGACGTCCTAGGACGCATCACCGATCCTTTTCATTTTATGCACATGTGAAAGCAAATTATACAAACCCTGAACAACAATCAAATACAGGGATAGTAGACAGACATGTAACCATTTTTCACAAAACACACTTTATAAACATACCCGGTTAAACCTACGGGTTTATAAACATAAGTTAGTCTCGAAAGAAACCCCTAGGCAACCTAACTTCACTAGCAACAGGGCCCGCCACGAGATGTCGCATCTCACGCCCACCAAATCCACACTCAGCAGATCTCCACGCTACAGCCCTAGAAGAGTTAGCCCATGACGAGGTGAGAATAAATCTCAACGAGTTAAACCCTAAGCCTCAACTAGGGTGCAAATTCACTCAAAGGCGGCCCAAGCACACATCACAGAGGACTTACCTTGTCTCAGCACCTCCCTGCACGTTAGCACCTCTCATATAACATACATAAATGCAACAAGCATACATCTCTAATTGGAACACACCATATCACATGCCAATCAAACTCGGGGATCTCGATTATAAGGCCAAATCGTTATGACACATCCTATACTGTGCCACACAATTTTGTCCCATAATCAGACGCGATTAAATCACTTATTCAAGCGTTCCAATTAGTTATGACCCAACGGCCATGGCCAACTCAACAATCAGCGGTCTTCCGACATAGCTAGGCGTCGTCTCGTACCATTGAGCACGGCAACGTCTACATCTAGACGGCATTCCACAAAGGAGCATTGGTCCAACTCCCACTGCGATCGACATCTATTGACTTGGGATATTCTCGAAGGAGCATCATTCGGCATAAAAGCTCATGATGGGTTTCGATAACAATTCCATGTAAGGACATCGTGCTTTGCACTCAAATGCCTCAATTTAAATTATGTGCTTAGTCTATTTTCTTCATATTAAAAACACCCAATAAATAGGTGTGCGTGGACACATGGTCAAATCGAACTAAAAAGCGCGTTATCATTTTATTTTAAAATTCCACAATTTTATATAGTACTAAAAACCTTTTCGAGTCAAAAATCGACACCTGGTATTTTTCTAATCAAATACCAAAATTCCATATTTTTGAAATCATAAATACAAAAATCAACACTCGGCATCAAATTGCAAAAATTAACAATCAATTGCACAAACTAACTGCACCACGACAATTAGCACAAAATTCTAACAACCGGCTATCCTAATATAATTTCCACTAGTTATAATTAATTAAATAAATTTCAATTAAATAAATAAATTGTGATTAATTAAACTGAACTACTTAATTAACCTAACCATGTAGGTGCATCATCAACCAAGTCAACTTTTTCCTTCCATCAAATAGCCAAAACACCAAAATCCCCTTTCAAAAGTAAACTCAGTAACTCTTTTTTTTTTTTTTTTCAAACCTTCCAAAATAAATTCATATGGGGTCCCGTATTTGAAATTAATCTGCCAAACTTTGCACGCACTTCATATAAAACCTCCTCATTTTATTGAGTATATAAAACTTGGCGTCCAAACCCGACACCATATTTCTTTTCTAATTTCTTTTTTAACCCTCTCTTTTGAAACAAACCTTTAGTAACCCCCCTTTTTTTGTTCAAGCCTTTAGAAATAAATTAGTAGGTGCTCACGTACTCAAAATTAATCCGTCAAAATTTGCACGCACCTAGTTTAAAACCTCATTGTTTTATTGGGCAAATAAGTTTTGGTGTCCGGCCCTGACACCTCATTTATTTTCTATTTAATAGTCCAAGATGTCACATTTGCAATAATACTAAACAACCAACATAGAGCAATCCCTCTCATTTCCTCACACACACAAGTTCTAAGCATGACAAAAGTCATTCAAATCACCAAATATGTATAATCCAACAAGCACGACACCAAGAACAACAACAAAACCACAACCGGTCCTAACCGGCAGAAATCAGGTCACTCGCGTCTCTCCAAATTTAAATTCAGAAACCTAACCAAATGAGTTCAGAAACTTTCCAAATTTGAATATGTTATAAAGGACACATAAAAGAACATTTTTCATGAAGACACCTTAATCTAGATCTTTCTAGATTAAGCCTAGTAAATCGCTCAATCCAGTACAAAAATTGGGACCGTTTCCAAAAATCATGTTTTCCAAAACCAGCTTGGTTTGAGATCCAAAACTTGTCCGTTTGATCTGAAATTTGAGTATGTTAAATGATAAGATGTGATGAACAACTTTTGTGAAGAAAAAATTTTGAAAATTGAACCCTAAAAGTTGATAAAATTCCTTTGAACACCAAAATGTCACAAGTTCTAGCACAAATAGAGGTTATGTTTTAATTGAAACGAAGTTAAAATCTCATTCTTTTTAATCCATAAAATCTTGAGTAAAATATATTTTATAGTTGAAGATATCTAGAACATTTTTCAATAAGAAAGAAACCCCAAAATCACAGCAAATTTTTCCCCACAAAAATAGCAAACAGCAAGCATCCAGTAAGCTGATCCGAATTTCAGCTAATCTAACTTAAGTAACACTAATTATTATTAGCACTAAGCTAACTATGCTAATTAATACTAATCTAACCCCCAAGTACAATTAATATTCTAATCAAAGATTAGGGAGTTAACTTATCGGAATTTGATGGCGGGGGGGTTCACGGCGACAACAATGTGACGGCAGTGAGATCCCACAACTACCGGGTCTCCATCGGAGGCCAACCGGCAACTAAGAAAGCCCTACAAGCTTTCAGCCAAGGCTGGTTCTTGCTGGACAAAGGTGATTGGTTGAGCTCGGGGATGGCGGCCGGACGAACAAGCAAAGCTATTGGCGGTTCAGTGGCTAGTCGATGGTGACGGCGCGGCTGTCTTGGCTACTCGATGGATTTCTAGACGTGAGGGGTTGGGCAATGTGGTTGCTTGAAGGATGCTAGCGGGATGGAGATAATGATGATGGAGATGGAATGATGGGCATGGGGATTGGCATGCGTGAAATGGAGTGGCAACCAAGGAGTTGGGAAATGGGGAAGGGCTAGTCAGTGATGAAGATGACGTGGGGGTTATGGGTTGGCATGGGGTTGGGGATGAGGAGGAGTGAAGGGGATACGTGAGGGAAAGGGATGAAGACTTGAAGAGGAGAGAATGAGAGAGAGAAATGAAGGAGCAAAAGTTGGTCGGCTGCAATTGAGAGGGGAGAGACGTGCATGAGAGGGAGAAGGGAATGGGGGCTGAATCTTGGCAAGAGAGGCCAAATAGTCAAGGAAAATATCCATGCAATCATCACTTAAGCCCCAAAGTCCTTGCCCTTAAAGTCTTGGCTTCCTCCAATTACAAATTAATCTTCAAATCTCACAAATTAATTCATTTTGGCAGCCAAATAATCCATTTTTCCCCCTGATCCAAATTTTCATTTCTTTTCTGATTTGTCTGAAAACCGATTTTTCCGCAAAATTCCGAGCTCGATGGAATTTCTCCAAAAGATGAGACAGCGTCCTAAAAATAAATCATGACACGCTCGAACATCCAATTCTCGAAACCGAATTCAATTTCGTGGTTAAAATTGACTGGATGTGATTTTAGTAGAACCTAACCTACCGGATAGCTTTTAGGGATGTTATTGCATTTGACCCGTGGTTAATAATTTTCGATCTACATTTGTGCATCTTCAATTCGTCGGCGACTTTCAATTGTCGTAAAAATCTCAAGGTTTCAATTATGTGTCCCGAGTGCACTATTGATAGAAAATCGGGATATAGCCGTTCGACGCAAATATTGCAATCATGCGAAACCACTTGCTATTCGACTACGTGTTTCCGTCGAATTGACTTATATCCAATCTCAACTCGATTATACAAAGTGTCGTATTGACCCTTGCCAATTATTACAGTCGAGTAGTTGATTTCCGATCGAATTCTCGAGTCCACCGCGTTTATATCCCTTGACTACTTCATCTCGGTAGATCGGTTAACTCGTGAGTGACCAACTCAAAGTAAAGTGACCATAGGTGCATTGACGAAATGCTTATTTCATATATTCAAGACTGGGTCAAAATTCAGAATGTCACACTTAGCCTCACCCAAGCCAAGGCAACCTCACTAAAATCACCATTGCCTGACCAACGCCCGGCGGGGCAACCTTGACTTGGGTGAGGATTGGCCTTACTTAGGCAAGGGCTTCCCTTGCTTGGTCGGGCCATGCCTGTGGCTAGCAAGGCTAGCCGACCATTGCCTGTGGCTGGTCGGCCACTGGAAAAGAAAAAGAAGAAAGTAAAAAGAAAAGAAAAAAATTCAAAAAAAAAATTAAAATATTATTAAAATTTATTCACATTAATACCGGCAGCCTTATGTGGCACCATCGGCGTCCACGTCAATATTTTCTAATCAAAATTGACTGAATAGACTCAATTGACAAGAAGTGGAAATGTTTAGAATTAAATTGGCAAAAATTAAAAAGTTTATAATTGAATTGGCAAAAATGAAATAGGTTTAGGACTTTTTGGACAATTTTCCCTCACTATGGGTGATGCAAAAGAGGAAATTAGTTTGTAGAAGACTTCTCAAGCCCCTCCTAACCACAATTATTAAATGAGACTAGAGCCATCACAAACTTATTCTAGTCCGATTAGGCATGTGTAAAGTGTGAAAGCCCGCTTTACTTCTACAATTTAAAGTTGTCGGGTTCAAGGGACTTGATGTGCATCAATGTATTGAAGTATCTGGCCAGGCTAAATGGAGCAAGCGTGCTTTCTCTTGTGCCTGGACATTGCAGGTTTGAGTCTTGCTCGAATTAAAACTTCTAGATAATTTAAATAATACATTTACTATTAAATATAGCCCACAACGAGGCAGCCCATTTGGTAGAGAGGTGGACACTATACGATGTTGTCATGGACTCAATCCACGAGCCACCCGTTTGATAATCAAATGGCATATACTGACCGATTATCAGTTGAACTGATCAAACAAATAGTCTAATTCAGTTTAAACTTTCTTCAAAGTGAGTGGACAGATGCATTCAATTGGTTCAATCCACGAGGGCCGCCCATTTGATAATCAAATAAGATGTGCGACGTCCCAAATCCTAAACGAGGGCTTATAATTTTCCGAAGATTCACCCCTAAAAGCATTGCTAGGGTATGAGTCAACATTGATGACCGCATTAGTGGTTTAATTGAGGGAGTTTGTGACACCCTATATTTACAACGTGGGATGGGCTCAACCCATATGATGTTATTTATAAGTAAGATCCATGCCAAATGGTCATTATCAAGGGCTCAACCCATATGATTTGGGTCAGATTGTGACATCATTATAACTCGAACCAAATAGTAACCGATTGATTTTCTATCAAATTGGTCAAACTCATGGCGTAGTTTGATTTTTCAAACATTGCCCGGTGAGCTCAATAGCCTCTTTGTCATCTATAAATCATCTTCAAGAGAAACCCGCTAGAAGCACAAACTTTAATTTATCTAATTATTTCCACCATTTGTATAAGAAAACAAGCAATTGAGGTAAATTCCGCACAAGTACTTAAATAAGTGAGACAACTGAGTAAGTCCTACTATACATCTCTTGCATAAACCAAAACCCTAAACAACCTTGCATGACACGGTTCGGTAATTTTCTTCGTTCTTATCTTCTTTACTACTTGTGCTCTTTATTGTTCTGTGGTGTTTGTCTCAAGTTCCCGTTCTGAAATTGGCGATGCGTGCTCGCCCGAGGGACTGGGTCGTTTTGTTCGCAAATGGAAGAACGAGGGTTCATAGCCACATCGAATTCACTGTCATCCAATATTAAACTCAAAAAGAACATAAAAAAAATGTACATTGTTACAGCAAGGCGCTAATAAAATATACTCTGAACAAAAATATTGCCGCTTTGCAGATGAGGACATTTGTCTGTTTCTCTGTTTCTCCTCATTTCATTGTTAGATTTGATTGATCGGGTCTATGACATAATTTTGACATGTCCGATGATCGATTATCCCAAAAGACCACCCCCCCAAAAAAAACAATATATATATATGTACGTTGTGCCAGAATGCAGAGGATGGAAATGTGGAATCAAAAACATTGGTGTTGTCTCCCACGCTACAACCCCTTCCTTGCCCGAGCTAAAAGAAGAATTCTACCGGAAGTGGCCTATATCGTCTCCGAATGCGCCTGCGCGCATTACAAGGTACTCTTTCGGGTTAACCTGGACCTTTATCTGAATTGAATTTGAGTCCATTTTACGTCAAAAATTTCTTCTCTGCTCCTCTTCCTCTAGATCATACACATGTCCATTGTCTTCCATTTTAATATGAACGTAAATTGGAGACTAGCTTAGATGATACAGGCAGACCATGCCTATTGCGGTGCTGCAGTTATGATTGAGCTGGGCATATGCTAGTTTGTTCTTCGTTCTAACCCCCTCTATTGCAGAAACAAGCATCTTTATTATAAAACTACGTTCTCTTCGTGCTTTCCTCCTCAGCTTTTGCAACTTCTACTTCGCCATAAACTCCGGCCAAATTAGAATTGGTAATGACCTTAAAAAAGAGAGGACGACTGCCCATTAGTTTCGCTCTGATCATGGCAGAGATACTGTATAACACGCGACGCAGTATTCCCATCTTTTTCTTGATTTCCAACACAATTGACAATCCGACCTTTTTCCAAATTCTCCCCTGCAATGCTAGAAATTATGGTCCAAAATCCGTTCCGTTACATCAAACTGACCACAAACCAGTGAGACGCTCTGGGTCGACAACAAAGAAGTCCCAATTTAACATTTTTTCTGGACTGTGATTGATTATACCGATGTCTCGGTGAAATAAGTCCTTACAATCTTCGACTGCACATCATAAGGAAAAGGCCACTTGTAGGGTTAGATCGTGGCATTCCATAGTTGAGTCTATTTATGGTCATATTAAAGCTAATAATTCTTTTTCCTTGGTCCCTCATTCTAGTATGTTTCTGTGTTGCTCGTAGTGATCTCTCCAACATCTTACGTGCTACCAATGAAGAGCTCCTCGTCTTCAGCTCTTCTGTTTTTCCTCGGGGGAGTGATCGTGTTTCTTTTCTTGGTGATTGTCCTGCTGATCTTATGGAAAAATAAGATCCCCAAGGAATTGGGGAACTTGGTTTTACGAAACAGAGGACGAAAAGGTACTTTCAACAACAAAACATTATGCTGTTGTGCGGCATATATTCTTCGAGAGGACCTTAAAATTGTTAATGTCTATTTTCATCTAGCCTCGAAAGACTTCCTCAGCGGGAATCTTCGAACCATCAGCTATTTTGACTTCCACACCCTGAAGAAGGCAACTAAAAACTTCCATCCTGCAAACCTACTCGGAGTGGGCGGATTTGGTCCAGTCTACCGGGTAATGATGCTCACATTTTTCTTCTCGTTTTGTTTTTGTTTTGTTAGCCTTAGCACATGAACTCCTTTTGTACCAAATTCATGCATGATTTTTCTAGAGCAAAATGTGTCCAATGGATGTTTGTGTTATTTGTTCCTCGAACAATTTTTCTTAATTTGTACAATAGCCAAATAAGAAAGGGGAAAGACAGAAATTGAAGTCAAGACTTCTTTCGTCTGGGTGACATCAATTGTCACTAGGACCATGCCTTCTTATTCCTGCAATCATCCTCGACATTGACTACGAAAGTAATAAGTCTCTGGCAAATTTAAAAATCTGCCAGAGAAAGCGCCCTTTAAATTTTGCGAGCTTTGGTCACTAAAATCATATATTTCATACAATACGTCAACAGGGAAAGTTACAAGATGGGACATTTGTTGCTGTGAAGAAACTGTCACTTGAGAAATCCCAGCAAGGAGAATCAGAATTTCTTGCCGAGGTTAGGATGATAACAAGCATCCAACACAAGAATCTAGTCCGCCTCCTCGGTTGTTGCTCAGATGGGCCACAACGACTCCTAGTGTACGAGTACATGAAGAACAAGAGCTTGGATCTTATTGTATATGGTACCTCTCTCTCTCTCTCTCTCTCTCTCTCTCTCTCTCTCTGTTGGCCTCTCTGATGATCCCTTTCCATGTTCTTCCAGCAGCTACCCCTTATTAACTCAATATCCAACATTATAAGAGAACACTTGCGTCCCAATCTTGGTTAGATTCCGTTTGCCAAAATAACTAAACCAGAGAAAGTGAGTACGGAGAAGAATAACTCACATTCTCTATAGACAACATTTCCTGCCTGTACATCTGTACATGGAAAAAGTGGCATCGTTCGAATAAATTTATCATCAGAATGGAGATGCTGTTTTGGTATGAATACCATTTTTCACTGGTGATCCGCCATAAGCCTTATATTGAATAAACTGAAAAGATGCCCAAAACATCCAGCTTGCGACCAATGGAGTTAGGCCACGGTTAAACAAATAATTTTTTTTAGATTAGAAGAAACACTTTTGTTTTTCGCTACAACTTGAAATGCAAGCCTCATAATTAACTGTAGTCGTAAAAACTAAAAAGTCAATAGGTCGTTCTAATTTCAAGGAATTAGTGTGACTGTGAGCAAAATATATCAGGTGACTAATAGCTATAAATTCTGAAATAGCTCATCTGGTCAACAGGGAAAAGTGACCAATACCTCAACTGGAATACCAGGTTTCAGATTATTGTTGGAATTGCACGAGGATTGCAGTACTTGCATGAAGATTCACACCTGCGAATTGTTCATAGAGATATCAAAGCAAGCAACATTCTTCTTGATGAGAAATTCCAACCCCGCATTGGCGATTTCGGGCTGGCAAGGTTCTTTCCTGAAGATCAAGCATACCTTAGCACCACGTTTGCTGGAACATTGTGAGTACTACTATATAATAATCACTGTGACAACTTAGCGCACATATTGCACTTAAATTGGAAGGAGCAAACTTAGGGATGAGTTGCTTGTTCGGTTGTTCGTAAATGCTAGAAATCATGTTGAAGGGATAGAAGGAGCACCTTTCTCGTGGTAATAGCCAGATTCTTTCATTCACGCCTCTGTTTGTCCAATTCTCATCTTAGATAATTAAGCTAATGATAACACGATTCGAAGGAATGAGAACAACATAACTTCTGATTGGTTGAAGTAACCAGTTAAGGTTGTTTATCATGATGATGTCGATCCTAACTGACGTTTATTTTCTCATTGTCTTCAAGAGGATATACTGCACCTGAATATGCTATAAGAGGGGAGTTATCTGAAAAGGCCGACATTTACAGTTTCGGGGTTCTCGTGCTTGAGATCACCAGTTGCAGGAAAAATACCGATCTGACTTTACCATCAGAAATGCAGTACCTCCCCGAATATGTAGGCCCTTTTTTTGTATCGTTACTCTCAGGTTAATCTGATTTTCTTTTCGATTAGATAGCTGACTTTATTACTTCTGACTCTGTACATGGATCAATTGTAATGACAGGCGTGGAAACTGTATGAGAGATCGAGGATAATCGAGCTGGTAGACCCAAGAATGCGAGAAGACGGATTCATAGAGAAGGATGTGTTGCAAGCGATTGACATCGCCTTCTTGTGCCTTCAACCTCATGCTAATTTAAGGCCTCCAATGTCGGAGATAGTGGCCATGTTAACATGCAAGGTCGAGGTGGTCGAAAGACCCATGAGACCTGCTTTCTTGGATCGTCGGCCTAAGAAGGACAACCTTTCCTGGGATACCATCTCCGAGGCTTTCCCGTCTCCACTCCGGAGTGATTCCCTTTCTTTAAGTAGGCCAACTAAGTAAAGCATTGTTCTTCTTCATTGTAGAGGGGAGACAGTGGAGTTTTCACACAAGAACCAAGTTAAACTAAAGCGATTTGAGGAAGAGGTATGGATAATTCGTTAGATTTAGCTACATACATAGGTTGAGCTCCTACTACGGCTTGCAAAAGCCCTTTTTTTCTCCCTGAAGACGGAGAAAAATACAAATTCTTTGCTTTGTTAGCGGTACACAAGTTCGTTGGAGGATATTGCAGATGTTCCCTCGCATTTGGTTAAAAAAACGAGCTTTAATTTCATCATTCAAGCAATGCCAATTTTTTTTTTTTTTTTGGTCAATCCTACTTTAGCACTCACTCTCAGACTTTTGTCCTGCCTCCTGCAGGACGTGGGAGTCGAAACCCATACTTAAAACTTACTCGTCCCCACCTCAACTCCCTGAGAATGTGAGCATTTGAATCCCTAACCTCCCCCTTCCATGTTAGAAGGGTGGCCACTAAGGTAAACTTCAATGGTTAAGCAATGCTAATTGATCGCTCGTATTAGAACACAAAATGGCCCAAATCAATGCTGATGGATACAAAAGCCCAAATAGAGGGTAAGGCGCCTCGGTGTTGTGGCGTAGAGATCCAGTTTGAGGCCCGGTTCATTTCCCTTGGAGACGATACATGTCTCAAAAGCGTAAAATGGGACTTCAGCTCCCCCTGGCAATTTGTCAGGAAGTATTTGTCTAACCAGGGTGGTTCCTGCTTCAATTAATCACTTGACTAGGGTTAGATAGTCGGAGTGTACTTCGAGAGGGCATGCTCTTGTCACAGATAAGGAAGGGTGTTGTAGAAGGCTTAGAGTACCTTTGGTAATATTTTTATTCTATGGAATAAATTTTTTTTTTCAGAAATAATTCTTCTCTTTTTTTATTCTCTAAAATAATTTCCGAATAAAAGAACACATTTAGTAACTGTACAAAATTTTTATTGTCAAAATAGAAAAAGAATAAAAATGCATTTGATACAATTCACAATTTTTTTTTGGGAAATAGAATTTCTGTTGATTTTTTAATATTTTTTTAGACTTTTTTTTTCTTTTTTTCCTCTCTTCTTCTCCTCCTCTAGCTGATCATCGAGTAGTGATTGGCGGACACCGATAGTGGCGGATACGCCGGATAGCAATAGGCGATAATGAGCAATGGCAAACGGTGACGGATGACGGTCGGCAATGAAGCTCCAATGATCAGTTAGAAGAGGAAGAAGAAGAAGAAGAAGAAGAAGAAGAAGAAGAAAGACTTATTTCCATAAATTGTTCATGGTAACAAGAAGTTACTTTTTTCTATTTTTTATTTCTGTTCCAAATCTATTCTTTGGTCATTTTTCTATTCTAAGGAATAGAAAAATTAACTAATATTATCGAACAGATTTCTATCTTTTTTTTTTATTCTAAAAAGCAAAAGAACAAAAAGATAGAAAAATTGGAACATTACCAAATGGAGCCTTAGTGTCACGGATGAACTCATTTGTTTGAGTTGCAAGTAGTCTAGGCGCTCACAAGGACAAAGGTTCCAACACATTATTGCCACTTGACACATACAGGTGCACTGCCTCCTTGATGAGTTGGGAACCAACTTACCCTTGGAAGCCCTGAAGGACATTCCCAAGCCTTTTAGAAGCTTTCAAAATCTTGTAAATAAATATGTTTTAATGTAGGTAGAAGGTAGATGCAATAAGTCTTGGTAGGTGGGAGATTGTAATTAACATCAATTGGTTGGAAGAGGGCCCTAGTGATATATGAAGGGTTTTCACCCCTCTCATCTTTAACACAAGAGATTCTCTTTACAATATCTCTCTGCACAAGTCGGTGAGTAAAGGCTAACTTGAGATTGTAATTTCCAAGGTTGCACGAGTAGGGAATGCTAGAAAAGTAAGTCCAAAACATGTGATTATTGAAGCAGATTTCCCAAACTATATGGGTGGATGATGAAAAGAGATTGTTGACGCATTTCCAACAAGAAGAAAAGCCTCCCTTGGTTTGCTAAATCAAGAGAACTAGTAGGCGAAAGAAAGTGTTCGCTGAGGGAGCGTGGTTGATTTGGGTTACCACACTTGTCATGGAGAGCACAATGATTAGCTATCCCTAAACAAATTTGATCAGGCCAGCCATTGATGGAATGGAGTGACTCGTGCTATTAGACAAGCATTTGTTATGTAAGTCCTAAGGGAATGTCAGCGATGGTTGAAGAATGCAAGAATGTGAAAGGATATCCCACAATGAGGGTGATGCAAAATTTGGGTGGAAGAGAGTGTCATGGTTCGAGTTTTCCTATATTTGTGTGGATTGAAAAGTGGGGCTTTGTAGCATTGAGGTGAAGTGGAAGATATATATGACATGACTGATTTGTGAAAATAGCATCAAGATGTTTGTCCTAGAAATTTAGGGATGGTTTGATTATCATCTCAAAAGAATCTCTAAAAATAGGATATGCTTCTCGTGAACAAACTGATCACTAATTGCTATCATTTTTCTAATGATGGCCATAATAGGCCAAAATCAATTGTTACACTGATCTGTATGCTATGGTGTAGGGATTAGATGCTCGGGCTAAGTTGGACATTTTACGATCAATTATGAGGATACATGAACAACTAAATTTTTTATCTAAAGGTTTCCCTTGCACTTCATAGATTTTAGGGATTGAATCCGCCATTAATGATAGAATTCGACCCTTAAACAGAAATATGAATATTGCATGTTCTCGCATTCTCCATGAGAGAGAACTTGGCAACCATTAAAATATACAGAGACAGGGGAGCAAGAAAGCAGAAAAAGGTAAGAAAGGATGAATTAAAAAACAATGGGAGAGCTCGACTGAACCGAGAAGACTTTCCGCCAAAAAGAAAAGGAAGGGTCACAGTCCTCGACAGTTGCAAGGTAAAAATAAAAACTGAAATTATCGCTTCCATCTTTAAATTAGTTCTTTTTTTTTTTTTCAGTCGAAAGAAAGGAAACTATATATTCAGGAGAAAAGCTTAATACAACCTACTGCTAGTGCCTGACCAAAAAAAAAAACCTACTGCTAGTGCATCAGCACAAACAAGATCAAACGGATGAAAATGGAGAAAAACAGCCCAGTTTTCGTTCAACATGGCCCAGTATTTGTTTAATGGGCCTACAAACCGTTTGTTGTGATTTGATCAAAGTACTTGTTTCCTAAATGCCTTTGTGATTTCAAACTGAGAACATGGCAATGATTCATCGTTTAAGTGCGTTCTAATTTGAGTTAGAATCCTTCGTAATTTATTTCGATTCGTAGTTTCTTAGTGAAAATTGTGTTATTATAACTTGTCTATTCCATGAAATTGATTGTGATCGCTTTATCCATGAGTTGTATCGATGCAAATGTTTGATAGATGTGGCTCGTTAATAAATTTTGTTTCGAGTTTAGTTAATTTGTATTGTGTTGATTCGTGTTTACATGCTTAAGTTTAACTTTGTTAACGTTGGTGTAGGGTCACTCTCGGGTGGCCGAGGTGCGTCCGCGAGATGTTTTGAAGCTGGGAAATGGGTTGACTGGCCACCGTTCAGATGTTGTGAAGCTGGGAAATGGGTTGACTGGCCACTGTTCAGACTGTCCTCGTTCTGAACAGTGGCCGTCCAGCCCACTTTCGGCCCGTTTGAGACCCTCTTTGGTCGCTCACGGACGGTCGAGGCCTAATTTCGGGACCATTATTTATGTTCTCCTTCATGAGCGTCCAACCCACTTTCCTTCCGTTCGAGAGCCCTCCAAGCCGGCCCTCGGTTGTCCCTTTGGTCCTTGGTCACTCTAGGATGGTCGAGGCCCATTTTGGGGGCCATTTCCAAGGTCGTGAACGAACTGATTGTCCAGTGTCCACACCATCCCCGATCTGAACAATGAAAGTCCAGGCCCATTCACGGTCGATTTTCATTTCCCCGAACCAGTCCTCAGCTAGGAAGCACGGACACGTTGTCCGTGCTTCCGTGTCGTGTCCGACACGTGTCGGAGCGTGTCGGACACGTCGACACGCTCGGACACGGTCGGACACGCGGTCAACGCGTGTCGGATTTTCCGACACGCGATCAACTTTTATTGACACGCGTGTCGACGCGTGTCTGGAAAACTGATGGAGGATGGAAGCGAGGGAGGGCGAGGGAGCAGAGGCCGCGAGCGCTGGCGAGACGGAGCAGAGGCCGCAAGCGCCGGCGAGACGAAGCCACAAACGGATCACTGCCACGGCGAGAAGACTCAGACGGCTAGAGAAAGAGCCGAACAAAGAGAAAGAAGAGAGAAGGCAAACTCCCGCCGGCGAGACGAAGCCACGAATGGACCACCGCGACGACGAGAGACGGCTAGCGGTGAGGGCCGCCACTGTTGCGATGGATCGGCGACGAGAGGAAGAGGAGAGGAGGAAAGGGGGTCGTGCGGCGAGCGGCAAGGAGGATAGGAAAAGGAGGGCGGCGGCTTGCTAGGGTTTTTTCGTAAAGAAATCCAAAAAAATAAGAGAAAGGAGGTCTGATGGCGTGAGAGAGACGGAAGGGGGGCGGAAGTGACAGCTCACCTGTCACTGTCAAGTGGGGGAGGGAAAAAGGTGAAACGAACTTGGGGTGGAGGGAAAAAAGGAACGAAAGAAGGGGTGAATTTTGGGGATTTTTTTAATCAGAAAATTAAATAAATAAAATTAAAAAATAATTTTTAAAAATAAAAATATTAAATTTTGAATAATGATAAATTTTGGTTATTGTAAAAAATCATGAATTTATTTAAATAAATTAATTCTAATTTCTTATTAATTATTAGTTTCATCGATAACTTTTGTTAAAATTAAAAAAATGTTTCGTATTAATTATGAATATATCTTTCAAATTTCAAATGAATTGATTTGTTAATATTATTAGTGTAAATTTATTATAGGCTCTTTTTTAATTAATTAATTATTTATGAATTTGAATCAAATTAATTAAAAATAAAAATATTTGTTTAATATACAACGTGTCGCAACGTGTCGGAATTTTCTATTTTTAGAAATGACGTGTCGACGTGTCGTGTCATGTCGGACACTCGTGTCGTGTCGCGTGTCGGTGCTACCTAGGTCCTCAGTGATCTCCTTTGTTTCTTTACCCGTTTTAGCATCGCATGACGTGTATTATAAGGGTCCGTTTTAATGAAATTCTAATATTTATTGCATCAACTTATCTTCCCCACATGTGAGCTTCAAGTGTGAGTTTTAGATTATTCATTTCACGGAAAATAACTTTCAGAAAAATATTTTACAGATTTTCCAACATTCATTTTATAGAAAATGAACTGATTGGAATAACATTTTCCATTAACAGGAAAAATGCCCTCTAAAATGAAGGAATATGTTTTTCGCTTTGAAAATCAGGGAAACTCTTTCCTTACCCTGTCTTATCCCATACCTACTAACCCATCTTCTTTCTTTTTTCTTTTTAAAAATTTGAATTTTTAATTATTTGTCTTTTTCTTTCTTTTTTTTTTCCCCTTTTACTTTTTTCCACCGTCTTTTTTGCAACCGACCACAAGTGAGCCTCAAGCTCACCGGCCACAACATTGATCGTGAGCTTCTGGCTCACTAATCTGGAGAGGCCTGAGGCCTGCGCGTTCAATAACATATCAATTCTCTAATATGAGACTTCTCTAATGCAACTCATACGTGCATCTTAATACTTTTTCAAAGAAGCATGGAAGGAGAGATCGAATAGTTATGATACCATTTTCATGCTCAGAGTTTAGATGTTCTCTTTTCACTAAATTTTTGGTATTCCAGCATATATGTTTGGATAATCTCACTGCACGAGTCAAAGTTTCAATATATCATTTAGATGTGTATAGACGTTTCTCGCATTATCTAACCGGATTAGTTTAGTTTTTATTGTTGTCAATTCCTTCATATTTCGTTCAGGAGATTTTCATTCTTAGACTAGTGCACGTTTATTTTACAAGCAAAGTTAGAGGGATCTTGTCCCAAACCTTTAACAAGGCATTGTATTAGTTTTGCCTAATATAGCTCTGGTTATTTTTCCTTTTCATGTTTTGCCCTCGTCTTTATTTATCACTATAATTGATCGTTTAATTTTATTATTTGAGCACTTATGCATGATAAAAAAGATTTACATTTTTAAGAATGAAAAATAGGAAAAGATTGCATGAAACAATGCTTTATTAAAGAAGGTGTAGTAATGAGCATTAATAAAACTAGCACAACCAAACACACATTCTCTAGTTCCAAGAAGTAAGGCAAGCTCTCGCAACTTACTTGGCTCCTAACCGGCTTAGAATAGATTAGTGAAGACTCTTATCTACAAACCAAAAAAAAAAAAAAGACTCTTATTTAACTTTAATAAAAAAAAAAAAAAACACTAAGAAATAAAGTTGTGATCAATAGGGTTTCAAAGAGGCCTCATCTTGCAAGAAGATTATACATGCTGACCTAGAATCCATTAAACTCCCTCAGGGTTCATCTTGAAAGGATACCAACAATTTGGTGAATCCACTAGAGACCGGTTTAAAACTGTTGGGAATAACTGATTCCCTAAAACGGATCCGGTATACAATCGAACCCCTAAAACGAATGCGGAAGAGGAGCCCAGGAAACACATGTATCACCGATCGAAAAGGACATCACAAAATCGAACGTACCTTACTAGCCACATATTAAACACTAACGTTAATTTGAGGAAGAAAAACTGATCTCATTCTATCCGATGATGTACTATTGCCTTGAAGGAGAGGAAAAACTTGTCTCTTTTGGGGCACTGTTCTTAGACCTTTTTGGAGGGGGAGAGAGAGGAAAAATGACGTACATTAAAAAGGTACGTTCCTCTATTTTCTTTTCTCCTTTAAATACGTCTCCTCCAAGAGATGTAACTCTTCAACGTAAAGACGCCTCTTCCAAAAGACGCAACCTCTCAACGTACCATTCCATATCTCAACCCTTCAATGCACCCTATCATTCATGGGCTCTTATCTTGTGGGCCGAGCTTTTAGGCCCAACATGGACGGACAGGCCAACTTAGGCCCATCTACATAAATAAAATCCATCATCTTCTACTCGTATATGGTGGGCCGAAGAGGATCTTCTTTACCTCTCTACAACATTCATACCAATTAATAATCCATGTGACCAACATACTTTGAGAGCTCATTGCTATACATCTATTAGGAATATATAGCAGCTCATAAAGGGCATCACACTCTGAGTAAATTTAGTATGCAGTACCATAGATCGATCGATCACATTTATATCTCTCTTAATCTCTATTGTATTCACAATTATGATTATTCCAAAAACAGTCATAATTGGTCGACCAGTGAATACAAAACTAGAATGTGACTCTCCAAATTCGATCTTCCTCTTTCCTTCAAACTCTCAATTTCAGTTTAGCTTGCTTTTCTAGAAATGACCCATTCGATCGTATCAATTCATGATTATTAGCAACATCCTAATATAGCAAACATTAAATAGAAATCTTGAGAATAAGTAAGAGTCATGAGAGCACTAAATTGAGAAATTCTTTTTCTCAAGAGTCTCACACGACATAAAAGTTGAGATCAAAACTTTTGCCACTCTTATTGGTCGTCTCATGCATATGTAGTATGAAATACGTATTACGATATTAACTCCTTTCCCATGGAGCGTATGTCTACACCATCAATACCGTACATATAATAGTTCAGACATACCCAATGTCTAACTTGAGTTAACTTACCTACTCATTTACAAAATTTATCAGAACTCACATCTGGCATCATAGACAGATAAAGCAAAATATGTGGGTTATTTTATTTTCGGACATACTACATATCATGTCTTCATCTTAACACTTAGTTAAGGCGACATATATAGTTTAAGCTTAAGCTCTCGATTATCACCTAGATAATAAGTTTAAAACTGTCTCATCTCTATTCATCACATAGTAAATAGAGGCGATTACCTGTGTGAGTAGGCTAATCTTATATCTATCCGACATACTTTTTCAACTTAATGTAATGCACTAAGCATTAAGATGCATAAACGTCAAATAAAGATTCATAGGCATTAATTATGAAAAACATAAATTCATTAAATATGAACAACTCAGGAAAATTACAATATTTAGTACATCAGCCTCTACGTAGTCCTAGAGATTTTATATGACCATAAAACACATCTTTAGGTATTAACTTTGTCATAGGATCTGCTACCATTCTATGTGTAGATATGTACTGTAAGTTCACATCCTTTCATGCAACCATATCTTTGACAAAAATATACTTGGTATCTATATGTTTAGTCTTGCCATGATATTTTGGATCTTTAGTGTACGCTATAGCTACTTGGCTATCACCGTTAACCAATAATGAGTCTGCAACTTTCTCAATAATACCTAAATGATCCAAAAATCTCTTAAGCCAAATACCTTCTTGTACTACTGCTAATAATGCCACGAACTCAGCTTCCATCGTGGACAAGGCTATACATGTTTGCTTCTTACTACTCCAAGATATGGTGCCATTATTCAGTAAGAAAGCAAATCTAGAGGTAGATTTCCTTTCATCTAAATCTCATCCCCAATCAGCATCTGAATAGCTTTCAAGTCGCAGATCCTTTCCTTAGTAATTCAACTTGTAATCAGCAGTTCCACTCAAATACCTCAGTATTCTTTTAAAGGCTTTCCAATGTGCTTGACTTGGATTGGATTAGTATCTACTCACCATTCCAACTGCAAAACATATGTTAGGTCTTGTACACATCATAGCATACATCAAGCTCCCAACAGCATTGGCATAAGGAACATGTTTCATTTGTTCATTCTCTTGTGGAGTCCTTGGACACAGTTTATGACTCAAACCCTCACCTTTTGCAATAGGAGTATTTATGGGTTTACAATCTTGCATACGAAATCGTTCAAGAACCTTCCTTATGTATGTTTCTTGCAAAAGAGATAATGATCTTTTTGAACGATCTCTTGAAATCTTAACTCCAAGAATGTATACAGCCTCACTCATATGTTTCATCTCAAAGTTGGAAGATAATCAACTCTTGACAGTATTAACAAAATCCATACTACTTCCGGTAATTAGTATATCATCAACATATAATGATATGATCACAAATTGATCTTTGGATCTTTTGATATATACACAATGATCCTCATCAATCATTGTAAAATCATATGCCATTATGGCAGTATAAAAACGTATATGCCATTGTCTCGATGACTGCTTAAGGCCATATATCAATCTCAAAAGTCGACATACTTTTTCTTCTTGGCCTTCCATAATGAAACCAACAGGCTGTTCCATATATATTTCTTCCTCTAATTCTCCATTGAGAAAAACAGTCTTTACATCCATTTGATATAATTCAAGATATATACTTGTCACTATTGCTATAATAATGCAAATTAAGGTAAATCTCATAGCAGGAGAAAATGTTTCATCATAATCAATTCATTCTTGTTGATTATACCCCTTTGCCACAAAGCGAGCTCTATATCTTTTTATCGAGCCATCAGCTTTACACTTTATTTTGAGAACCTACTTGTTCCTAATAGCTTTGCGTCCTTTTGGAAGATCAACCAGTTTCCAAACATGGTTTGACTTCATTGACTTCATTTCCGCTTCCATTGCATGCATTCATTTTTCCTTACTAGGGCAATTTAGAGCCTCATGTATATTTCTTGGCTCATCCTCATCTTGTGGAGCAACCATAAAAGTTTTTCCTTCAATGTCAAACCGTTAATGGGGAATACTTTTGCGACTTGTTCGCCGTACAGGAGATTGTACACTTTGCATATCGTTCCCCATTATGCTCCTACTAGGATTAGATAATGATAATATCGTCTCATCATGTGGTTGTAATTGAGAGTGAGTTGAATTAAATTCATCACTTCTCATATTACTCCCACTTGGACGAACTTCACTAATATCATTATTTTGATCCAAGGTTTCAAATAGGGAGTAATCTTTACCTATTTCGCCCTTCTTAGGAAATTCATTCTCTAAAAATGTGACATCCCGTGATTCAAATTTAGTTATACTTCTACTTTCCTGCTCATCTATGAACACATACCATTTCGAGTGTTTGGAGTATCTTATAAAAATATTATTCTTTCCTTTGGGACCCAATTTTCCAAACTTGTAAGAGGGCTTATAAGTATAGGCAGCACAACCACATGGCTTAAAAAAACTTAAGTCCGGTATTCTACCTATCCATAACTCATATGGAGTGGAAGTAACTAATTTGGAAGGCACCCGGTTAAGTATATAGGCAGCGGTTAATAATGCATCACTTCAAAAAGTGATAGGTAAGTTAGCATGCGCCATCATGGACCTAACCATTTCCAGTATGGTTCTGTTCCTTCTCTCTGCAACACTATTTTGTTGAGGAGTATATGGAATAGATATTCCTTTTTCATCACATAAATTTCTGAACTCATGAGAAAAATATTATCGACCTTAATCGAATCTCAATGTTTTTATTTTCTTGTCTAATTGATTTTCTACCAAGTTCATAAATCTTTTGAAACAACTCAATGCCTCAGATTTATGAAAAATCAAATAGACATATCTGAATCGAGTATAATCATCTATAAATGCGATGAAATAAACAACCACATACATTCCTCTCACATTCATTGGACCACAGACGTCAGAATGGATTGAATGCAGAGGAAATTCAGCTCTTTTACCTTTTCCAAATGGTTTTCTTGTCGTTTTCCCTGTCGTTTTCCCTACTAGGCAATGCTCACATATGGGCAAATCAACTTTTTCAATATTACCCAACAAGCCCTTTTTGGCTAATCGATTCATATGTTGTTGGCTAATATGACCAAATCTAGCATGCTACACATTCACATCATTATGATATGAATTAGGAGACGTGAGAAGGGAATAACAAACATTTGCATTAACATAGTTAACATCTAATACAATGAAATAATCTAGAAAATAACCACAACCATAGTAGTTTGTATCCAAATACAAATCTACACCACTATTATGGAAGTTCATACTAAAACCCAGCTTAACCAACATTAAAATAGACACTAAATTTCGACGAATCTCTAGAGCATATAATACATCATGTAAGAACAAAGTGTGTCCACCACGCATGTTCAGTTGACAAGTGCCAATGCCTTTTACTTTGGCTCTAGAGTTATTTTCTACATAAATCCACTTAGTTCCAATTAGTACTCGTCGGAATTTCACGAAGGATTCTCTATCCTTCGCTACATGGTCTGTTGCTCCCAAATCTACAGTCCACAAAGGATTAGATTCAATCAAGAATATAGAACTTGGCACATTAGCAAAGTTCTTAAGAGTACAAGGGATGACCACATTCTTTGGTTTACGATAGTCGCGAGCATAATGACCCTTCTGATCAAGTTGTAACACTTCACCCTTGAAATACTCTTCACTCGAGGACGTTTTCCTTTTTTATGTTGGTTAACTCTTGGTTTCTTGCAAGAAGTACTTGATCCTTTGCATTTCTATATATTGAACGAATCAATACGCTTGCACTTAGAGCTTGAAGCCCTTTCTGAGCTAGAACCAGCACAGCAAATATTTATTTTCGGCTCAAATGCCGTTAGGCAATCCTCTGCTAGCTTAAGGTGGCGCACAGCATCCTCAAAATCTTCCATAACATGGGCAAGAGTTTCTAGTACTTCTTTCTTTTCAAGCATATTGAATCTTGATATTTAATATTTCACTATTTTTGCCGTTCAAATCAGCAATTATGTTCGTAGTTGTTGAAGCCATCGATCTGAACATATTAGACATATATGCATGAATTATTAATGCCTATCATTTATGCATCCATTTTGCACAGACCCATCATATTAATGAATAATTTCAAGTAAGGTTTTAGAATCAAAAGGTCACTATGTTTCTAATCATCCTCCAAAAATCCTAACTTAAAACTATCATTAATATAATCGTCTATGCAAAATAAGTTCAGCAAAGTCACTAAAACTTTCTTGAACTTCCCACAACAGTTAATAAGAACAGAAGCAAATGATATTGAATATTCAATAATTAAACATATCCATTATACTAAGTAATATATTCAGACGAAAAATATCAACGTAGAAAGAGGTATTTATACCCAAATCATCTCAAGCTAATCTAAGAAATAAATAGGGAAAGTCTCTTCTAATCATCAAAATCTCTAAGAAATCTGAAGGCACATTTGCCAACTACGGAAAAATTTTTGGAAAGCTCTTACGTCGCCTCCAAGGCGCATTCACTCTACACCATGTGGCACTCAGCCTAAGGGTTGAAGTTTTGGTTAACTCGATCATATAGTACTCTCTTACAAAAGCTACTGCTAGCCTCCTATAAGTCAGGACCACATTGACCTCTCATAGGCAATCTAATACTACTTGCCATTCAGGAGGAAGAGTGATCATCAAAACCGGCACCTTCTCAAAATCCAACATAAGATAACCATTCCAGATTATTTTTTATATCATCTAATTGACCCTAACCACGTGTGATACTAAATCACCGTCATGCCACCAATAATTAGCTAACTCTGTCATTAGCTATTTAAGTCTTGCATTTCTTTGGTCCGTTCTCGGAAATGCAGGTCTGTGTGCATAACGCATCATAGTTCCTACAACAAATGTAGAACAAAAATAGATTACTTATAATCCATAATGAACAAAGGGGAAAATACATAATTTTCCATAGTTCCTACAACAAATGCAGAACAAAAATGAATTACTTATAATCTATAATAAACAAATTGGAAAATACTTAATTTTCCTCCCTTTTTTTCAACCGGTCAATGCCGGTCAACGGTCAACTTAGTCAACGGTCAATGGTCAAATGGGTCAAAGGAGGTCAACGGTTGAAGTCGAGCTGGGTCAATGGCGATCAGACCGGGTCGGACTGGGTTGGACGAACCGACCGGCACGTGCCACGCACATGCATGGATGACGTCACAATGACGTCAGCTGGCGCGTGCGCAACTGACGTCACGATGACGTTAGCTAGCTCGTGCTAAGCACACACTAGCGATTGCGCGCCTGTGCTCGTGCATCGCACGCACCCAAAGGGAACCGTAACGGCGTGTGCAACGCCGCGCATGGCGTTGCGTCCGGTGGCCTCCGGCAGCAATTCGCCACTCGTTTTTCTTGTATCAACGAGACCTTCGACCCTACGCTATCAGAAACAAATTTTGATTTTTAGAAAATCAAAAAACGAGGTGAACAATATGCAGGTGTCGGGTTTTTCGTCCCCGATCAGCCGACATCGGTGTTTCACGAAAATTAACCAAAAACAATTCATAAACATGAAAAGGGATCGGGAAAACATGAACAATGGCTCTGATACCAATGTTGAGAATAACTGATTCCCTAAAACGGATCCAGTACACAATCGAACCCCTAAAACGAATGGGGAAGACGAGCCCGGGAAACACATGTTTCACCGATTAAAAAGCACATCACAAAATGGAACGTACCTTAGTAGCCACAGGTTAAACACCAATGTTGATTTGAGGAAAAAAAAAATTGATTCCGTTCTATCCGATGATGTACTATCTCTTTAAAGGGAGGAAAAACTTGTCTCTTTTGGGTTACTGTTCTTAGACCTTTTTGGAGGGAGAGAGAGAGGAAAAATGATGTATGTTAAAAAGGTATGTTCCTCTCTTTTCTTTTCTTTCTTAAATACGTCTCCTCCAAGAGACATAATTCTTCAACGTAAAGATGCCTCTTCCAAAAGACACAACCTCTCTCAACGTACCTTTCCATATCTCAACCCTTCAACACACCCTATCATCCATGGGCCATTATCTTGTGGGCCGGGCTCTTAGGCCCAACATAGGCAGACGGGCCAACTTAGGCCCATCTACATAAATAAAATCCATCAAAGACCTACAGAGGACTAAGGTTCGATTTTCTCTTCTAATGAAAATTTTTTGTGTGATATTTTGATCATCATATGGAACTTGAGATACATCACTAACAACAATATTATATGGTCTTATTGACAAAAGTACTAAAAGGAGACGTGCTTACTAACGTTTATTTTGTGATTTGAAGCAATGTATGCATGATATAACCTAACGTGCATGTTTTCTCGCTTTAGCACTATACTTCATTTTCGAGCACGTCCAGCGATCCAAAACTCTGGGGCTGCATTTAGGAAACCAAAGATAGGAACGGGGAGAGAAGGTCGAGGATGTCTACAAGTCGCGCGAAACATAGAGACTGCTCAACTCCGTTCATATTAAGGGAAGCAATTAACCCGAATATTGGGAGCCTTAAGCCCAGATAAGTTCCATTAGGCCGGTGTTGAACCTCATAGAAAGTTCACACGCATGCCCGTGCTTTCATCAATGACTTGTGTTCTGCTCTTTTTTTTCTTAATATAAAATATATTTAGCCGCGTCTTAAACTTTTGCAAATGATCCGCGTTCAATCAATCAAATGCCTATATAATCCAAGGCACACAATGGGAAGGTCTGACGTCAAAATCATCCCCACTCATTACAGCATACTTTCAAAATGGGAGGGCAAAGTAGATCGGACTAAACGTGATTACGTCGAAAGCAAAATCGGGAAGCTCGTGTCCCATTACATGTCGAAGTCGATGTTGGAATAATCAAAGTAGTGGCTCATTTCTTAAGGGATAATCATCATATTAGTGCTAAACTTATTTTATGAACATCGATTTAGTCCTAAACTTTTTAATTTTGCTAATATAATCAGAAATTTTTGCACGAAATTTCAATGCAATTCTTATGAATAATTGTCATTGGAAATCGTCAATGTAGCAATCCACAAAATTATCCACGTTAGAATGCCATGCAGGACAGCAAAAATGAATGGACAACACGTCAAAAATTCCTAGCAACATTAGGCCGAAAGGACCATATTGTAATTTTGTGTAAAAATTTAAGTCTATATTGACAAAGTTTAAAAGTTGAGGACTAAATTGATATTTGGACAATAGAACCAATTGGATAGTTTTCTCCAGTGTTGGAACCAATCACATCCATGTCCTCTTTCGGTAAAAATGAATTGATCTTGCCATAGAGAGATACAATGTCCCCATAAGAGTTAATTCCTTCACTAAGGTCGTTAGACCCTACGTCGGATCAGAAGCTATCGCGGTCTTGGCGGACTTTCTATAAAATTAAAACTGCTGAAATGGAGAAAATTTGAAAGCTCCCAGCAACAGTTGCCCATTCACGTTTCCAGTTGAAAGATATGCATATCCAACACAGCAACGCCTGCGGGAGTCTGGCAGGGTTTTTTTGTCAGCATTCTTCGCTTTTGTAATTTTTCCGCATCACAAGCATATCATGGACCCGCTCATTGCACATGGAGTCATGTGTTGGAGGATGAAGTTTACCGACATAATTTTAGGGTCCGCTTATTTAAAATAAAACTATTTTTGATCAATTATTTTTCAATTTTTCGAGATTTGGATGACAAAAAATTAATTGATATGCGGAAAACGATTTCCATGAATGAAAAATAATAAGCTTAGGCTGTGTTTGTTTGAAGGGAAAGTGTTTTCCCGAAATTAGTTTTTCGAACTTTTACCTGTTTGGTTTGCTGAAAATTATTAATCAACTAAAAACACCTTTTGATTAAGGAAAATATTCATGTGTAAAATTAAGAAAGTCAATTCTTAAATCTAAAAAGGTGAAGACACATTTAAGAATTGCTCATCTTAATTTTTTTAATATCTTATTTTTCTTTTATTTTAAAAAACCAAATATTAAAAAAATTTCTATTTCAGTTTTTTCTTTTGCTTTTTTGGGTCAATTTTTTTTTTTTTTTTTTTTTTCCTTCTTCCTCGCCGGCCAGTGTTTGGAGGAAGAAGGAAGAGACAAAAAAAGAAAAGAAAAAATAATTTAAAAAATAACTTTTTCACATGAAATTGTAATCATTTTCCATATGAGATTCAAACACCGTAAAATATTTTCAATTACATATCACCAAACAAAAAAAAAAATTAACTATTTTCCTTAAAAAAATTCCCAAAAAGTATTTTCCTTTTTCATAAAATTTTCCATCAAACAAGCACACCCTTAAATTGAAAAAGCAACTTCCCATTCTTGCAAAAATGAAACCACTGTCTATAAACCACCAAATATATGAAAATTAATTTTTTTTTTGAAAAATATTTTTATGAAAAATATTTACCTTTCTCATGAAATTTTGAAAGAAACAAACGCCCCTTGGCGGAAATAGTTTTATCCCTCTCACCTTTTGATAACTTAGCAGAAATAGTTTTATCCCACTCATGTTTTGATAACAAACAAACAAGGAGTTTACATGCACCTGCAATAATTACACATGGGGTTTCTCTTTCAAACCAAGAATTGGTTTTAACACAATGATACTCGAGTTTGGGGACCATATTCACCCAATCAAGAAACTTTTACAAAAAAAACACTTTTCATTCCAAAAATGTCTTCTCCCAAATTGGATCATTTAAAGAAGATTACTCCCGAGAACTCTACGACGTATTAGGTGGACCCAATTCCACTTTGCTCGCCTTACTTCCGAGTCGGATAATCGAGTTCCTCTTATCAGAGTCGCAAGGTGTACATCCTATTGCCCTTCAGGGTAAACCGACAGTTCGGCGCGCTTCAGGACGTGTTACCCATCCTGAGGTCGGACTTCCTCCAACTAGATCTCACCCAGATGAGCTATGAGAATCGATCCAATTTTTACCGGAAGGTCGAGTGCGCCCAGTATAACTATCACCTGCAGGAGATCACATGAGCTGAACATTTGGAAGGAAATAAAAAAGAAACAACATGCCTCATTGGAGCATATCAGCCGGTAGGTAGACCTCGAATGCTTACCTCTCTCCCACACATTGCGGTTTGATCTACTCATCACGACCTCCAGAAGCAAATGGAGCAGCTCCAGCGGGGAAGCGATGAGGCAAAAGCAGATGCTTTGAATTTGGCCCCGCAAAACAACAAATTGTATCGGACTTTCCGATTGTATTAAAATATTAGTTTCGACTCGAGTTTCGCTATCTGTCTTTGCATGCCTCATATCAGTCCTCTTCACGGTTTTTTAGAAGCTCCACATACGACCGCTCTAGTCTCCGACCTCTACTGGATCCCCTTTTTTTGAAGTTCTTCCCCAGATGGACAATACGGATCAGGATGAGGAGGCTCGTTTAGCTGCTTTATGCAGTCGATTAGGCCGTCTGTGGTCTACCCAGGAGATTGATGTCTCGGACAAAGAACCCCCTGGAGAGAAGATTGAAGAATGTAAGTTGATTCTAGTCGAGAGAATTCTAGGTAATCCTTCAATTAACTTTACCGCCTTTCAGAACACGATGAAAAGAGCTTGGTGCCTTGACCAAGTTGACATCTCTCAGCGAGAAGCAGGTCTTTATGTTATCAAATTTAGTTCGGAGGGTGAAAAACAAAGAGTACTAGGAAATGGCCCCTGGTTATCTTTTAGCAACCTAGTCATACTTAAGCCTTGGACCCTAAACACACCCTTGCATTGCTATAATTTTAGTACTTGTGCTTTCTAGGTGCAAGTCTTTGGGTTGTCTTTAGAGAGATGTACAGAGTAGTTACTAAGTAAAGCTGTTCGTGATGTTGGCAAGGTTCTAGACGTCAAAATTGAGGCGAAAGAATGATCGATATTAAGGGTAGGGAGAGTTAGAGTAGAACTTAATCTTCATGAACCTCTTAAACGGGGCAAGCTTATTTGCGTGGCAGGAAAAAACATATGGCTTGATTTCTGTTATGAACAATTACCGTATTACTGCTATTTCTATAGTGTTCTCGGTCACTTATGATGAGGAAAAATTTAAAGAGAGGGACAAGATGTACTACGGACAATGGTTACGAGCTGAAGTCAAGGAACATAGCCCTTTCTGGCTGGCTTTCTATGAACTAAAAACAACTCAAGATGATATCGAAGAAACCGTACCTGAAACTCCTCAACCAGGGTTGCTCTTACTCCCTGCTGCACAACGCGACATCAGCAAGCTGCATATTCCTATGGACACTCAGACAGCTCCAAATATTAAAACTTCAACAGCAAACTTTTTGCCCAACTCCCCCTAAGTTGATGTTCAGAACAAAATGATTCCCCCTGTACCCCCTGCATTGGCAACAAAAACTTATGTCCAAGACTTTACAGTTGAAGCATCATATTCCAAAAAATCAAAAAAATTTAGATTGCAGACCAAGACTTCTCCAATGAAGAAAGCAAAGAGATATGCTCTCTACGATTCACGCCCGATTCTATCAAACACTCTAGATGAAAGTCATCTGTTGGAGACTCCCATATTTGAGGCCGAAAGGGCAACTAATTGGGCTGTGGTGGCTTGCCCGAATAAGCCACCACTTGAAAAATGAAAATCCCAAGCCGAAACTGTCAGGGATTGGGCAATTCCTTGACAGTTCAAGCTCTAAAGGCTTTACTAGCTCAAGATTAGCCCGATATCATCTTTTTGATGGAGACTAGGAATCAGGAACCCGTTATTAAGCGAATCCAATGGAAGCTAAATCATGGCAAGAGTCTTGTGGTGAATCCCCAAGGTTTGGCTGGAGGGATGGTTTTGTTATGGACAAATCAAATCTCTCTTATTGTCAATGATTGTAACTTGCACTTTATTGATATTGTTTGCTCTGAAGATAGTAGTGCAAATCCTATGCGTCTTACCTGTTTGCATGCTCCGGCGATATATCCACAGAGACAAAATTTATGGGTAGACTTGAGGCACCTCAACCACTTTAACTCTCTTCCTTGGGTGTGTATTGGGGATTTCAATGAAATCTTAAATCAATGGGAGAAAGTCGGCAAAAGACCCGTTCAGACATAACGGTTGCACTCTTTTTGGGAACTACTACATGATTGTGCTTTGCTGGATCTTGAGACAAAGAGCTGTGCATATACTTGGGTAAACAACCGAAGTAGAGAGGAAGTAATTAAAGAAAGACTGGATCGAGCTTTGTGTACTATTGAGTGGTGATTACATTACCCAGAAGCAGAAGTGCTGGCTTTCCCTGTTATAGGATTGGATCATAGTCCAATTCTTTTAACTACCAACACCAATACAATAAGGAGGAGGAGAAAGACCTTTACCATTGAATCCTATTGGCTGCAAGATGCAGAGTGTCACGAAGTGGTATCAGAATCTTGGATAGCTTTATCACTTAACAACTCCACCATCTCACAGAAGCTAAGGGCCACAACTAATGCATTGGCCAAGTCGAGTATATTAAAATTCACTACAGGTCATCATCAAATACATCTTCTGCAGTAGCAACTTCAACACTATATAAATCAACATGTTTGCAATTATGACAAACCAGATCACTTCTTTAAAGCAGAAAATTTAGAACATATGGTCACGAGAATAACAATATTGGGCGATGCGCTCCAGGATTAACTGGATAAGATGGGGGGACAGAAACTCGAAATTTTTTCATGCAACCACCATACAAAGGCGGAAAAGAAACAGAATTAGCATCTTAAAGGATGAAAATGAGGAGTGGATATGTCAGCCAAAGCAGGTGAAACATGCGACCCTTACTTTCTTCAAAAATCTTTACACTTTAGTAGGACAGCGCAACTATGGACCTATTTTAATGCAATGTCCTCAAGTAGTTACTATAGTAATGAATACACAATTAACAGCAGAAGTTACACGAGAGGAAGTAAAGACCACGACGTTTCAATTAGGGGCCACACGAGCACCAAGACCTGATGGGTTGAATGGATTGTTTTACCATAGTCATTGGGACAAAATACATGACGATGTGTTCAATTCAATTCAAAATTTCTTTGCTACACGTGTGACGCCAACTGATATTAACAGAACAACCATAACTTTGATCCCCAAGATACCGAACCTTGAGAGGTTAGATCAGTTTCACCCTATCAGCTTATGTAATTTTATTTATAAGATTATTTCAAAAGTTCTAGCGAATCGCTTGAAGCATTGGCTACTGGAGTTGATTTCCAAAGAACAAAGTGCCTTTGTATTAGGCAGACAGATACAAGATAATATCCTCATAATTCAAGAGGTTCTTCATCAGTTAAAGATCAGAAACAGCAAGAAAAAATTTCAGGGGGTCTTGAAATTGGATATGCAGAAAGCCTATGATAGGGTGGAGTGGGATTTTTTGGAAGCTTATCTATGTCGAATGGGATTTCAAGAGAGGTGGGTAAATTGGCTGATGCAATGTGTTACTACGACCTCTCTAAGTGTGAAACTCAATGGCGAACCTCTTAGTTATTTTCAACCATCGCGGGGACTTAGACAAGGCGATCCTCTCTCCCCCTACTTATTTATTTTGTTAGCAAATATGTTGTCCACCCTCATCAAGCAAGCTGTTGACATGGGCAATCTACGGGGAATCAAACTTAATAGGTGGTGTCCTACTTTATCCCATTTATTTTTTGCTGATGATGCTATCTTTTTCCTTGATGGTACAACCTGAGAATGCCAAAACTTAGCAAACATCCTACAGCAGTATTGTCTAGCTATGGGTCAAGAAATAATTAGGAACAAATCTGGTCTGTTCCTAAGTAAAATCTGCCCTCAGTCTCTTAAGATAAACATGACACAAGAATTAAGGGTTCCACTATTAGACAAAACGAGCAAATATATAGGCATACCTTCTGATTGGGGATCATCTAAAAAAGACATGTTTGCTTGGATTCTAAGACGAGGAAATGCTAAATTAGAGGGTGGAAGGAAAATCTAATATCTAAAGGAGGGAAAGAGGTTCTTTTGAAATCAGTGGTTCAGGGCATTACCATAGTATGCAATGACAATTTTTAAAGTTCCTGTATCTATATGCAAATTCTGTAGAACAAAAAATAGCAAGGTTTTGGTGGCAAAACAACAACAACAGACCTAAAATTCATTAGAAAAGCTGGGAAACTCTTAAAGAGAGAAAAGCTAAAGGGGTAATCAAATTTAGAGATTTAATCTCCTTTAATAAGGCCTTATTGGGTAAGCAAGCTTGGCGTCTCTTTCAAAATCCTTCATCTCTGTGGAGCAGTGTTTTTAAGGGCTTATATTTTCCTTCTACAAATTTCTGCCATGCTAATAAGGGGTCTAGACCTTCATGGGGGTGGCAGAGTCTCTTACTTGGAAGGGATTCTATTCGACAGAAGCTTCAATGGTCAGTTGGTAATGGTAAAAATTACCCCTAACCCAATATGTAAACTCTGTTTATCTAATACCCCTGAGACCCCTGAACATTTATTTCTATTTTGCCCATGGACATATTATATATGGAGCCACCCCCAAGTGCATATCAACATCTCACTCTATAGAACACACCGCATAGATGAATGGCTAACTGATGTTATAGAACAGAAGGGGCACATACCGGATTTTGAGATCATCGCCGCTCTCTTATGGCAAACCTAGAAAGCTTGGAATCAATTTGTCTTCCGCCATCAACGTACCCATCCGGATCAACTAGTAGATACAGCCCTTACTTTGGCATGGATCAATCTTACAACTTAGCAGCACAAAACGAGTAATGAGAATACTTACCTGAACCCTAATCGAATATGGCAACCACTAGATCCGGGCATCATAAAGGTTAATATTGACGGCACTTTTGCTATCACAAATCAGATGGGATCGATTGCTAGCATTGCTCGTGATCACACTGGGAGAATGATTGGAGGATTTACTCGAAGCGTTCAGGCCACCTCTGCACTTGAGACGGAGATACAAGCATTGTTATGCACACTTCAGGATCTCTCACACAAAGGAAAAACTGATGCTAACCTGGTGATTAAATCTGACAATCTCATCCTTGTGGAGACTATCAATCGAGGCCAATCACCGGCGTGGAACTGCTGTGCTCTGTTTGCTGAATGCGCAGCATTGACGATCTGTTTCCCAAACCTAATCATGAAGCACTGCCAAAGGGACGCCAATGCCCTAGCTGATTGGGCCGCGAAAGCCCACGGACGAGGGTACCTCTCCCCAAACTGGGTCAATCCACCTCCTCAAATTATGTTGGACTTGTTGTGTAATGATGCCCTTTTTAAGGGTTGTTCTTTTTTCCCTACTTGAATGGAATTATCCCATCTTTTGACAAAAAAAAAAAAAAAAAAAAATCGTCTTCAAAGTAGGAAGCACAAACTTTTCGAATCAATTAATTGGCTTTTTGTTAATCATCATGCCATTTTCATCGATTGTCGCGAGTTGATCTTTCAATGATCAAGTCACAATCTCTAGCAATCCGACCCTCTGATTTGCACAAATTAGATGTCATGGGAGAACTCGTGCAGAGCATGACCTCAATGTACCTCCTCGATCGAGATTTTAACGAGGTTGATGTCCAATCAATTTTTGGTCTAAATGCTAACCAAAACTTATGTGTCTACATTTCTATTATGGGCTGCCATAATGGGTGGCCCAACTTAAGTCAAACCACCCTATAGAATTTTTTTTTTTTAGTCGAAAATACGAATGATATTCATTACTTAATGAAATTCGCTGAAAATACATCAAGAGCGTCGGAACATAACATATTAAAGAGAGCATACTGGGGTTGGCATCCCAATTTCTAGGTAAATTATTTGACCTTTGGCCTTTGGCTAGCCAATCCACGATTATATTTGAATCTCGACTACAATGGGCTATGGTGAGGCTCGAAAATTTGCTCTTCAGCTCTTTGGCCCAATCCACCAAGGGTTGTACCCTAGTTCAACAGTTCAGAAGAGTTCACGCTTTGAACAAGTACACGGGAGTCAAACTCTATTTGCAAACTTTCAGTAGATCTAGGTAGGAGAAAAGTTAGGGTTTTAACCAACGTAGAAGCTTCTACTTACTCAAGCGATCTTGCTTTAACCACTATGGAGAATCCGTCCAATAGACTACCAGACACATCTCATACGATTTAAGCAATGGCCGCACAATTTCTTCCTCCATTCGCCCCTCTGTTCGTCGTGGATCTAGATGGATCTTCAGAAGCACCAACCAATGAGGCATCCACATTGATCTTCAAGACACCTTTGTTCGGTTTATGTCACTTTCCGGTATGATTTGTGTTTGTTTTTTCTCCTTTTTAGTTCCCAATCCAGGTCTTGAAGCTATCATGATAGGCTGTTGCTATATCTTTAGTTTGCTACGGTTTCAAGAGCATTATTTTGAAGATTGCATTCGATCCTTCCATATACATCATAGGATCGTCGCAACTAGGTCAAACCAATGTGAGGTTTGTGGGTCCTCTCTCAATTTAGTTAACCACTTGTCAAATCAAGTTAGACCCGTTCTTTTGATACAAATTTGTAGGGGATATTCGCACCACAGTTGGGATGTCCAAGGACAGAGCAGCAGGGTATGTTCGACTATTTCTGGTTCCTGATTGCATAATGGGCATACTAATGCAGGTATAATCTTTCTTCTATATAGGTTGTCCAGGGTAAGCAGGGCGTTATGGCATGCATTCCATAGGAAGATTTTAACTTTGGGAATTGTTCCTGCTTTCCATATGTATTTCCACAATTCTGATTGGGCTTGGTAGGAAGATGATGCTTTTGTTGTGAGAGCACTATTTGTTGAACTCATGTTATTAAAATATCCACTTTTAATTGTGTATATCCCTAATTTGTTGTCAACCCAAACTAATTTATCCTCTGTAGTCGATAACCCAATAGGAATGGTAAGAATTTCCGTTACCGTTTGTTCATCAAACATAGTCTTAAGTAAGGCTTCATTCCATTTTGCCGCCTCAATGTCCATCAAATTAGCCACTTTGAGTGGCTCATTTCTTGTCGCCGACCCTTCCTTTAGTCGTTTGTCGTTGTTTCTAGAGATTTTATTTCCATTCCCAACCACCCACATGACTTGAGGAGATATAACATCTCTTCCCATTATGAGACTTTGCCAACCCCATGAAGGACGGGAACCTCTTCTAGCATTCCAAAAATCCCCTTGTGGGAAATATAATCCCTTCATAACTTGATTCCAAAGAGTTTCCGGTTGCTAAGAAATTCGCCATGCTTGTTTCCCTAGCATGGCTTTGTTAAATGCCTCTAGATCTTTGAAGCCAAGGCCCCATTCATCCTTCCTAAGCTTTAAACTTTCCCACTTCTTCTGGTGCAAACTAGTTGTTTTGTTGCTAGTTCTCCATCGAAAATTGGCTATTTTCTTCTCGATAGCTTTACAAATCAAAACTATAATTTTAAAGATGGACATGGTGTATTGAGAAAGTGCTTGCACCACAGCGTTTATCAATATTTCCTTCCCGGCTTTAGACAATAAATTCTCTTTCCAACTCTCTAATTTCATATTGACCCTAGTAAGGATCCAAGTGAAAGTCTCTTTCTTCGATACCCCACAATCTGAAGTAATACCTAGATATTTCTTGATTTTTTCAATTACCAAAACCCTTAACTCAGAAGCCATATTCCTCTTCAGACTTTTTCGGCAGCCTTTACTAAAATATATCCCGGATTTGTTTAGGTTGATAGCTTGACCATAAGCAAAATAGTATTGATGTAGGATAGCCACTAGATTTTGACATTTCGTTATAGTTTTGTCTTAGAAAAAGATAGAGTCATCTGTGAATAAAAGATGCGAGAGAGTAGGGCAGCTATGACTCAGTTTAATTCTTCAAATAGTACCTGTTGAAACTACTTACTTTACCAAGTAAGAGAGTGTGTTGGCCACTAGGATAAAAAGATAGGGAGAAAGCGGGTCTCCTTGGCGAATTTCTCGAGTGTTTAAAGAAAGACATAGGCTCCCCATTTAATTTAATGTTGAACAATACCATGGAAACACATTGCATTGCCCAGTTCACCCACTTTCATTAGAAACCCATCTTGACTAGGCACTTCTAGAGAAAATCCTATTCTATTCGGTCATAGGCCTTTTGCATAACTAACTTTTAAACCGCTTGGAACTTTTTTTCCTCTCTTGTGTTCTTAGTCTATGTAAAACCTCCTGCACTATCAAGATATTGTCTTGAATCTGTCTCACTCCCACAAATGCACTCTGTTCTACTGCGATTAGATTGGGGAGTAAAGGTTTTAGCCTATTCGTTAGTATCTTGGAGATGATCTTGTAGATAATGTTGCATAGGCTTATAGGGCGAAATTGTTCTAAGTTCTCTAAATTTGGAGTTTTGGGAATGAGGGTTATTGATGTTTTGTTCGACTCAGGGTTCAAGTATCCCGTGTCAAAAAACTGCCACACCTCTCTAAAGATATCTTGATTTAATGCCTTCCAATGATGTTGGAAATCCATTTAAACTCTCAAGCTTGGGAGCGTTGGAAGCTCCTAATTGATTTGTTGCAGCTGTGATTTCCAGGTTATAGGTTGTATCGGTTTTGATTCACCTCTGCATCAATCAAGCATGGAAACTAATCAAATATTGGCTGAAAATTTCTGTTCCCCTTTGATTTGTATAGATCTTTGAAGTATTCCCCTGTCATTTCCTTAAGAACCTTCTTGTCTCTCATCCACTCTCCTTCTGAATTTTTTAACATGGTGATTTTGTTTTGAGTTCTTCTTTGGATAGTAATAGCATAAGAAAATTTAGTGTTTCCATCACCCCATTTAAGCTAGCTAATTCCTGATCTCCTCCCCTAACATAATTCCTCTTGTCACCATAGACTCTCGATTTGTTGGTTTATCTTTTGGACTTTCGCGCAATCATTCGACCGCTTTGGATTATTCATCAGCACTTGTAGCTCATTCCTTAGCCATGAAATTCTCTTGTGTGCATTAGAGAACTTGTTTTTACTCCATTCAGCTAGCTTTTGAGTCACTATATTCAACTTATCTACAATACTAATCCTTTGGGAATTTGTTGAAGCCCAAGCTCTCTCAATTATTTGCGCGCATTCCTCATCCTTCGCCCAAAAAGCTTCATATCTAAATATTCTTCTTCTACAATCAGTCCTTAGGAAAAGTGATAAATTAAGTGGGCTGTGATCAAAACCAAGAGCTAGTAAGGCTATGCATTCTGCATTAGGGTATGCTATTCTCCACTCCATTGTACATACTGCTCTATCTAGCTTTTTCTTAATAAAGACATCACCTTCTCTATTATTTGTCTAGGTAAACGCACAACCCTTACTTTCCAAATTGATTAAAGAATGAGCATGCAAAAAATTCCTAAATGCTATCATTCGGTAATGCTTAGCCATCCTTCTACCCTCTTTCTCCTAATTGTACGATACTTCATTAAAATCGCCCAAACATAGCCAAGGAGGCTGGTTTGTGATGCTGCCTTTGTGAATTGTCTCTCATAATAACACTCTTTCTCTAAACTCGTTGGGGGCATGTAGAAAGGTGATTCTCATGAACTGTCTCAATTCTAAAATTTGACAATGGACATTTATAAAGTCCCCAAATACTCCTCAGGCTGCTGTTCACAAATAGGCAGGATTGTCTTCTTAGAAACCTCAAGTTAAGGAGGTGAAGGAGTCTCTAGCACCATATCCTCTTCCTCCTTAATGAAATCTTGTTTGCCATAGAAGATTTTCCCATACTAACTGAGTTCCCTCACCTCCACTCTCAACCATTGCCCAAACTTTCCAAGCAAATTTTCCCCAAGGCCTGATTCTCTATATGGCATCTCTTTGCAAAAGGTGGCATAGTGCCCAATTCTTCCACAAGAGTAACAATAGTGCAAGAATCTTTCATATATGAATTCTACCCAATGCTTGTTGCTTCCCAAGTTAATAATAACCCTGGTCTTTAAAGGGGCAGCCAAGTTTAGGTTTACTCTTGCTTTGCCTACCTTGTAATTACTATTTCCTTTGGCTTCTAATTTCACCTCCACAACTTCTCCAATTTTTTATGCTACTTCCTTTACTACTTCATGAATAACTCGACCAAACGGGAGACCATAAAAGTGCACCCAAAAAGCACAATGGGTAAACTCATAACACAATTCTAGAATATCTAGGCCATATTATTGCAAGACCAAAAGATTGCTTGAAGAAGACCACGGCCCAGAGTCTAAATTGCTTGAAAAAGACCACGGCCCTGAGTCTAAAACTCTTTGTTTTTCAGCTTCCGAGGTAAACGAAAACGAGAAAAAACCTGGCTCTAATAATAGTTGAAAATATTTTGACAACCAAAGAAATCATCCGATTGTTAGGATTTTTTTTTGCTCAAAATGTGTTGGGAGTCAGATGGCAACATATAACATGAAAAATGCTCGGTTAAAATGTGGGAATGAGATCTTTTTTCACGTCGGTGCCTCACCTGTCCAAGCCGTTCGTGGATACCAGCAAGGGATTGCGATACTGCCATCCTACTTCAGCTTTTGTTAACTTATAGAAATGATAGCTAACTTAATATGACCATTAACAGTCTTTTCTAATGGATTGCGTTATCACCATGGCTGAAGTAAATTTCGCCACCTTGGTTAAGTGCCGTTCAAAGTCGAGAGTTATCATGATAAATTATGTCGAGAGTTAGCAAGAACCTCGTATATGAAAATAAAATACAAAGTAGCATGGTTATGTATAATCTTTTTCAATGCATTGTCTAGTTATAATTAATATATCCAATAAGTTAACAAAAGGGTGGTGTCAAGAATAATTGAGAATCAAACTAAAGTTCATGGTCGACAAAATTTAATAAGTAAATTTCACGCAGGCTTTACACGTGACTTTTTTTTTTTTTTTTTTTATAGAGGTTACTATATCATTACATTAGATAAATTTAAAAATCAAAACTGGTAGTATGAGTCATAACTGCTATGGAAAATAGATACAATTAAAGGTGAAGAACTGATAATGTCAAGATTCAAAGCTTCTTCAAATTTTTCTTTTCTTTGGTGGAAACCCCTCTAAATATTTTCATGCTGGTATTGTTTTCCTAATCAAGATATGAGAGACTAGAGATGAAGCTCTTTTATTTTTATTTTTTTTCTATTTTATCTATCTTATTCTAACACTCCTCTCTCTTTTCAGGATTTTATTCTGCTACTTTACAAAGTGTAAGAGTGAATCACATTCCTGAAACCAAAGATCCTCACTCCATCCAATTCCCTTACCATTAGGTCACGCGCCGGTATATGATAGCTCTTGTTCATGAGACTTCACTACGTAGAGTTCTTGTTCTCTTTACTAGTCCCCGCACATAGTGGGGTACAAGAATTTTGAATCGCTATAATTGATTATTTGCTTCATTAGTAGATGGTTTTTCTAGTTTAAGATTGAGGCATGGGAGCAATCGGTACTCTCCACTCCTACATTTTTTCAACTGCGATCGTCCCAAAACTACAATTATCCTAAGATTATGAAATTGTAAATGTATGTTGCAAAAGTAAGTGTTACTCCCCCAACAAGTTCGTTGAGTTAGACTTAACAAATAGACCTATTAAATGGGTGAATTAGGGTCAAGTTGGGGTTGGATCGAAAGTGGTTCAATCCAAATTTTAACTCATTTTAACATATCTTCATATAATATAAATCTTGTAACCAATACTCGAATCGACCCGTACTTAATCCGACTCGTATCCAATCAGATCTAGATTGCTAAAATATGACTTTGTACTTTCACTATTTGCCATCCAATAAGTCAAGACGTTATTAGCGGATTTCATTGCCCAAGAGCTGAAAAAAGGGGAACTGGAAGAGTAAAAGAAACGAAAATATTTATGGGAAGGGAAGATAAAAAAATAATAATAATAATATTAAAGCAGAACAATTAAAGAACTGAAGAAGAGGAAGAGGCGGACGATGAAAACTTCGCGTAAATGTAAACACACAGGAATTCCCGAGAACCGGAGCCCGGCATCGAGGGACCTTATCTCGTGCAAAATGTCGATGTGTCACGCGTTCGGTTCCGGAATTCCAGAATCTCAAAACTTATTAACGCATTATTTTTTTTCTTAAAATAAGAATCCAAGAGATGAGGTCTGCGAGCCAAGCAGACCCATCGCTTTCCAAGGAGGTCCCCCCCGTCCGCTGTCGCATCAGCCCTTGTCTGAAACTCCTCCCCGTATATCACAGTGACATGATAAGGAGCTTTTTGAACCTTCCCTTCATGAGGCACTCTTCTCTCTCTCTCTCTCTGGAGGAAAGGGAGTTGCTTCTCATGTTGATTGGCCTGGCCGCTCCATTCACGATTCACCTCCCCCCTACCAACCCGCCTTTCTCTCTCTCTCTCTCTGTCTCTCTCTGTCTTCAAGCGATTGATTGATTTGGGTCGAGGGATGCTGTCCTGTTCCATGTTCTTTTGTCATCCTTTTGCAGTTCGATCCCATTCGAAATGATCGAATCAGAGATCAAGATGTGCCTTTTCTTGTCTTGTCACGCGTGGATCTTTGCTTTTCACCCACCCCCCACAGGGAGAGAAAAGAAGGATCTTCTTGCGAAACGAGCCTCGCCCACGCGGTCACCCCTTCCTCGGTCCTGATTCACGAGGGAAGAAATCGCTCCCCCACACACACAACGCGCAGAGAAAGCTCGCGCGAGAGTCATGGGCTCGCTCGCCGTTGCTAAGCCCTTCCCTTTTAGCGTCTTGTTCTTCTCCTTGTTCGTCCTCGCCTCGTCGTTGAATGTTGACGACGGCGACGACGATGCCATCGTCTTTCGTTTCCGTAATTCAGCGGCGGTTCCGATCCCTCCGCCTCCGCGTCCGCCGCCTCCGCCTCCGCCAGGGAATTTCTCTCCGTTCAAGCCGAGCGTCGCTGTGGTAGTGGGCGTCCTGACCACCATGTTCTCCATCATCTTCCTCCTCCTTCTCTACGCCAAGCACTGCAAGCGCCGAGGCGGCGGCGGCGGAGGGTACCCCAGGAGCAACGACGCCGCCGTGGCTTCGTCGTTGGCCGCGGCGGCGAGGAAGAACTCCGGCATCGACAGGTCGGTGATCGAGTCCCTGCCCGTCTTCAGATTCGGGTCCTTGCGGGGACAGAAGGAGGGGCTCGAGTGCGCCGTCTGCCTGACCCGGTTCGACCCGGCGGAGGTGCTGAGGCTGCTACCCAAGTGCAAGCACGCCTTCCACGTCGAGTGCGTCGATACGTGGCTCGATGCCCACTCCACCTGCCCCCTCTGCCGCTACCGGGTCGACCCGGAGGATGTCCTCCTGGTGGGGGACCCCAACGCCTCTCTCGATTCGCCGGCGACACGGCGGGTCACTGCGGAGGACGACGAGGAGAAGCACAGCGTCGTCGTGGACATCGGCGAGGAGGCGGGCGACGGCAACCCGCTGGAAACCAGGCGGCTCTCCGGTAGGCACTCCGACGGGGAGAGGGGCGGCAGGCAGAAGAGGCACAGCGGCGATGCGGCGGCAGCGACGTTGAGGAGGTCCATGGACAGCGCTCGCGGCTCGAGGAAGAAGAGCGAAGCCGTGGCCGTCGGATGCTTCGACCGAGGGCTGAGGAAAGACGCGCTGCTGCTGACCGAAGATGAGAACGGGACCGCGGCGGCCGACCAGAGGAGGAGCGCGGAGGAGCGGAGGAGATTAGAGCACCGAATCATCGTCTCGGGCAAGCAAAAACATCAGCGGTGGAGCGACGTGCAGCCGTCGGATCTGCTGTATCTGCGGTCGGAGATGATAATCAGCGACAGCCGTAGATTCCCGGGTGGGGCCCGCGGGTCGTCCGGGAAGCAGGAGGAGGAGGAGGGGGAAGGGGAAGGGGAGGGTGGTGGCAGGAGCGTAATTAATGGGAGAAGCGTGTCGGAAATCACGGGCCTGAGCAGGTTCGGTAATAGTGGGATTCACATTAACCACGAACAACAAAGGCGACAACGGATGGAGACCGACACGGCCACGGGGCTCGTGTCGAGGTGGTTGGCTTGGGTTTCTCAATCTCCAGCTGTACGGTCGGGAGCCTAAAGAAAATCTCCTTTGGTTTTTTAACTCCGTGTTTCACGGCACCATCCATATCAACGAGGGACCATTCGGTCTTCGGATTTCGGCTCGGCGGCATGGGAAAATTGCCCCATACATTCTTGTTACAACGAACAGTAGGGCAAATTGCTGATTGGAATGAAATTACCGCGACAGAGCGAGACGGTTTAAAACAGATAGATCGTCGCGGCGCCTACAAATCTCACGTGGGAATGAGCACAAGTGGACAATGCGTCAATTTCGACACCTCATCCAGAAAAAAAGAACTGATTCAACGTGGAAGATGCTTTCTCCATCGCCTGGCGCCACAGGACGGATTCGTTCTTCAGCGGCATTTCGTTTTTTCTGCCTTGATTTGTCTTCTTTCTTGAATGGGAAGATGGTGTCATCGAGGATCAGAAATTTTGCATGCAGCGTACAGATTGGCCTGGCATAGGATGAGTGCCCAAACTCAAGGCACTTGGACGGAGAACCTTATCTTTAATTTTTCTAATGAACTTTGTTGACAATACCCAATTTATCAATTTAATACACCGTGTTTTGCTTATGTGTAATTTATGCATTGAAAATTAGAAAATTTCTGTAATTAGGCATGATCGATAAGTGTCTAGATGGCGCTCATTAATAAGACTTCAATTTTTTTTTTTTTTTTTTTTGGTAACGGTAAGAATGACTTCAATTTTTTTTTTATTACTAAGCTTTTTTTTTTTTTATCGGTCCTACTCTATACCTATTCTACACTCACTCTCAGACTTTTGCCCTGCCTCTTGTAAGGCGTGAGCGTCGAAACCCACTCCTGAAACTTGCGCGTCCCCACCCTATCCCTTCCTGAGAAGGTGGGGGTTTGAACCGCTCACCTCCCTCTTGCATGTTGGAAGGGTGGCCACTAGGGCGAATCCCAGTGGTTTACTAAGCTATTCAAATTATGAAAAAGAAGTATTCCGTTACGAATTAGCTCTTAATAGTTGCTTATGGGTCCATCTTGCTCCGTCGCTTTGTCTCATTGTAAGGGGGATCGACCAAGTAAAAATATTCCTCAAATTTTAACGTGAAAAATACTTAGCAGGTTTATCTGAACTTCTTGCATCAGTAGTTGTCCTTCCTCTTACAACTAATTCACTTATATTACTAAATAGCGTCGACAAATACGTTGCATTGGATAAGATATTATTATATAATGAGAAATAGAATATTTTACATGAATGACATCACACACAATACTAGATATGTCCACAACAGTAATTACGTGTATTTGCCAATATGCCTCACCATACAACTCCTAATCAAAATGTTGGGGCAGACACAGCGTTGGAGGCTACTATCTGGCAGACTTGTGTTAGATGGGTCTCCAGTTTAGTCCTAAGTTAGGGCCACGCTCGGGCACCCCAAATAAAAAGATAAAAAGTTCAGCCCATAAAATCTAAAGATAATCAATTTTAAAGTGGGTCAATTTCCATCCTAGAATCGACACCAAAAGGGTTGAATCCTAGTTTGTGGAATCGCAAACCAACCCACTTGATCATAGAACCGTCAATGATATATATTTTTCTTTTTTCCTATTCCCTACACGATTGTCAATGTTGTTACATAATCAAAACTCTTTTTTTTTTTTTTTTTTTTAGTGCTTTGAAACATTGATCAATGAAAATCTCAATAGAAAGACACTAAAGGTGTGATCAAATATGATCGAGTATCATTAAATTGCTATAAATAAAAGGTATAGGTGAGGCCCGATTATCAGAAATCAAACTGACAATCACTAGTTCCAAAGTTTAGTAACCAAGAGTCGCCCAATTCGATCCAATTCAGTTCGGTTCTAGTGCTCACGCTTAATAGAACCAACAACAAACAACAAATTAAAACATCTCGACATAACATTAATGTGCAAGAAGTCATAATTTACCACTTGATCAATTGCTTAACTATGAACATTTGGTTGTAATTCCATGTCTATTTATTTGATTTAGCCTTTAGTTTTACCATGCCTTGAAATTTACCGATTTGCATTAATTACACTATTTGTGCAAGAATTGTAATTGAGTTGAGTTGAGTTACCATTTACGTTAGAGTTGTCATCAAATTGAGCCAAGTCAATAATGTTTAATGCTCGAACTTGACCTGACTCAAACATAAGGCCTGATATCCTATTTCAACCTTAATCGATCTTGACTTCTAGAACTCAGACAGGACTTAGTTAAATTTTAATATGCTTGAGTTCAACTTGACTTAATTCAACTAGCTGATTATTTCTTTGTTCAAACTCAACTATAGCTTTGACTTGAGATCAAGCTTGAGCTTGAGTTCTAATAGTATGACAAAAGTGATACTATATGATATATGTAAAAATTACACTCATCGATTGGGTTAGGAATTATTCTAGTCTAAGTAATCTTTAACTCGTGCACAACTTGATTAGATATTTGAGCTACTAAAAAGGAATGCAACCGATTTTGAGCATGACTACATGAGGTTGAGTTGCTCACGAGTATCTTAACTGGCTACACACTTCTAATTCATGCTAGCTTTACAATCTTTTGTGGCTAGAACCATGATTTTAATTGATTTTGCCTCAAATTCCCTTCGGAGCATGTTAGGAAAGGCAATGCACAATAGTTTCTTCATGTTCCACTTTCGTGCCAGCAATTTCTTTTCTTGCTCGGGCAGAGAAATTCTGAATAAAATAGAATGGGGAGATGAAATTGGGATTGCGACTAGTAGAGTGATGCTAGGGGCACCCCTGTAAATTGAAATTGAGGGACAGCCAGCTTCGAGGGACCGCATATTCGGCACGCATTCGGGTCTCTGTGTCGTGGAAAGTGTAGTGTTGGCGGGTATTGGAAATCGGAGGGTGGAACGGAGTTCGATGAGGTTGTCAAGTGCTCAGCTCTTGTTTCTCAATTTCGAAGGCAGAGCAGTGTCCTGTATTCATTGAGAGAAGGACAAGAAGCTGGATACTGACACGTCTTAGCGGGGAAAAGAGACACAAATTTGAAAAACAAGATAGCGACTTGAAAACAGGTTTTTGATTCGTTGGTTGGTTGAGATATCAAAATCTTAACATTGCTATCTTGGAACCCGTGCCATTACTAGACTTGTCAAATAAATGGATTTGAGTTGAATTATTTTCAATCCAACTTAAATATACCAATTTAACTTGTTTTGATTTATTTTTCATACAATGCAAATCTAGTGACCATAAAATACTTCCATATTTAATTCAGTTTAGGAAAACTTATATCTAAACTGATAAGAATGTGAAGTGGGTGAGCGTGAAATTGAATAAGGGCAAGAGAGAACTAAGAGTAAATCATAGAGAATAACTTGTAAACCCATTTTACGTCTATATAATATTCAAATCCATTTATGACTTGTTTATTAAAAATGCCTAACTTAGATAATAATTCTATACATCTTATACAGTCTAAAAAATGGATGTATGACCCATTTTTGACAGATCTAGCCATCGCGCTATATATAAAGATATAACTTACATACAATTTTTATTTGACCTCTAAACTTGGGATAAATCGTCCGTGGCCAATCTAATTTTTTAGCAAGCTCCTTTATAGATGGATTCAAGAGGCCTATATCTGTACCATCACACTATGGGAGTTGGTCATGCCCGAAGTTGTTATCTTAATTGTCATTGACTTCATGAATCAACCTAATTTTTACGAGTGTCTAATATGATCCATTAGGTTTTCAGTCTACATATACTCATCATTATATGTACACGGAAGCATCATTGGACTTTTTCGGACCATTTCAAAGTCAAATCTTCTTGAAACTCTCTAAACTTTCACTTGAGGTTTAAAGATCTTTCAATTCCTCGAACAAAGAAAATCCCAACTTTTACAAGAGATCCAAAATACCCATTATTAAGTTTTTCATCCAAGTAATCTGATTAGACAAATGAAGTGACTAACGATGTTGATGTGTACAAAAACATGTCCGTAATAGCCAAATGAGCGCTTTGGGCAAGTTGCTGACATCGAAAACAATGCTGTTTCCGAATAATTGGGACTCCTTTGCTTCAAAGGACCCGAGAAGAGGGGAAAGACCCATCAACCCAAAATACACTTTTCCTTTTGCCCCAAATCGGATTGGAAATTGCTTTTCAATGCGAGCGGATTCTTAGGGTGCGGATGGTAACACTTCTTAACTGGAGAAAAGTTTTTTTTTCTTCAGAAATGCTTCTTTTCTATTTCTATTCTGGGGATCAATTTCTGTGTAAAAAAACCCGTTTTGATAACTATACAAAATTTTTACTCTAGAAATAGAAAAAGAATATAAATACATTTGGTAAAAAACAGTTTTTTTATATTTTTATATTTTTTATTTTTGCCGACCGATCACTATCGGACGTCGCCGTCGGCTAACCACCGGCAGTTGGCAGCCGGCAGCGGTCGATCGGCCTCCGACGGCAATGGCGGCCACCAACGGCGACAGGCGGCGGCGGTCGACCGACGACACGGCGGCGGCGGCCGATGGCGATCGGGTGGCTTGACAAAGAACAAGAGATGAATAAAAGAAAAAAAAAATCACTTATTTCTGAAACTTATTCCAGGGAATAAGAAGCAACTTTTTTTTTTATTATTATTTATCATTTCTATTCCAAAACCATTCCCGAGCTAACTTTTTGTTCCCGAAAATAAAAAATCAACTTGCCGTTATTAAATGGGTTTCTATTCTTTTTTTTCTTCTGGGGAAGAAAAGAATAAAAATTCTTGAGCTGGGGAATGTTACCATGCGCAGCCTTAGTGATCGCTTAATTGAGTTGGGTTCAAGCCATTGGTGGAAATTTAGTTGGCAGAGTTCCTAGTTGGTGTTGCCATAAATTCGCAGCTCGCCTCATAATTCTCAGTTCACGAAATCCTCAATTCAAATCGAGCAAATCATGGAGTTCACTTCGTGTCTCAACTTCAATGGTTGTTTGAATCTAGGAAGCATTTATACGGTGAGCTTGTGAAATAGAGTGCTGATTGAATATTTCTCCTCTTTTCAAATTTGACCAACACAATACCATATGCCTTGTGAAATCTGCGAGCATGATCATTGACATTCTTTCCTATGCACGAGCCTCACGTTGATCATTCACAGCCCAAACATCACTACTGCCTCAGCAGTACCTATCTAATTATCAAAATGAGATCACGGAAGTTGATGCAAAAAGAAACAATAACATGCAAAAATAAGGTTCGCTCATTGGATGGAAATGATTTGACATTTTGCAGCGGATAAAACAATCTTTTACTTCGAAGAGTTGAGTAAATCTCTGTGGCTTAGAGACGAAGTTAAGCACGTGCATGTAGAAAATAGATAGATGATGAAGCAGAGCATATCAATCCCTAGACCGATACCAAAGGGCCATACAACAGCTCGACAATAGAAACATTTACATATATGAGAAACGGGAAAATTACAAAAAAAGTCATAAACCCGTTACAATTGTGCCAATTTAATCTTAAACTTATATATATATATATATATATATATATATATATATATTTACCAATTGAGTCCTAAATCTTTTACAATTATTCCCGATCAGTCCATCCGGCCAAAATTGATCGACCAATGCTAACGTGGCAGTCGACCGGCGCCGACGAACTTTTTTCAATAATATTTTATTTTTTTAAATTTTTTATTAATTTTTTATTAATTTCTTTTCCTTTTTCCTCTTTTTTTTTTTTTTTTTTTTCCTCCTCCCTCTTCCTCCCTCCTCCCTCCTCCTTTCTTTGGCTCCGGTGATCAGCTAGGCTGGTTTGTCGTCGAACTAAGGCGATCCGGCGAGGTGAGCCCCTGCTGGACTAAGGCGATCTAGCGAGGCGAGCCCCTACCGGATCTAGAGAGGGCTCACCTCGCGGCCGACTGCGAAGAGGCCTCACCAAACGCGATGGCGAGCCCCCCTCGTCGGATCTGGCAAGGGCTCGCCTCGCCTAGTAGGGACTCACTGCTCACTTCCCCCAGCTAGGTGATGGCGTCAACGAAGCGCTCGTGGAGATCAGTCGTCTAGTGGAGCTGTGGCTTGGGATTGGAGGTCAGCACGAGGCACGGGTCCCCCGGTGCCTGGGCCCCCAACTGTCGTCGCCGCCGAAAGTCGTAGGGGCCAATGAGCCCCTCATGGGGCTGGATTAGCCTCGGGAACATCGACCCCCCCAAAACTCTAAGCAAAAAAGCCAACCCATCCACCGCCGCCAGATCGAACCACCCCGTTGGCAAACCGCCCCCGAAAAGAGCTCTAACCGCCGGTAAGGGAGGCTCACCGAAACCCCGACGAATCTAGCGAGGTGATCTAGCGGGGCGAGGCGAGCCCGGAGAGAGGAAGAGGGAGGAGGGAAAAAAATGAGGAAAAAGAAAAAAATTAATAAAAAAATTTTAAAAATAAAATATTATTAAAAAAATGTTCGCCGGGCGCCGGCCGATTGCCACGCCAACGTCGGCCGACCAATTTTGGCCGGATGGACTAATCAGGAACAATTATAAAAGGTTTAGGACTCAATTGGTTAAAAAAATAAGTTTATGACTGAATTGGCACAATTATAATAGGTTTAGGACCTTTTTGATAATTTTTCTTATGAGAAACCCTCCATATCTTTCAAAGAAAGGAATATGATCCAACGGTAGAACTATATATGTTTTATCATTGACATAACAAATTTTACGCCCATTTTCGAAAAATTGTAAAATCACCTAGAGTTGACTAGAGTTGACTAAGATTTGACTGAAGAGATACAAGGCAAAAACATGTTATCAATATAGAAAATGGTTCTGCTCATTAAAATGATTCTTTTAATACCTATATTTTTGCTAGAAGTAGGTTCAGTTTTATACCTTGGTATACATACTTATTGTTGACATCACGTGTTCTACTCCTAATTTCGAAAATTTTTAAATTAACCAAGAGTTGACCAAAAGCTTACTAATATTTGACTAAAGAGATACAAGAGGCATTATGAGTTTTAGATATAGAAAATAGTTCTTGGAGCAAAACCTTTTATTCTTTTTCTTTTGAATTGTACCTAGAAATTCCATTCTTATACTTGTTATACATTTCATCATTGATGTAACAAATTTTACGCCCATCTTCGAAAAATCATGAAATCACCTAGAGTTTACCAGAAGTTGACTAAGATTTGACTGAAGAGAAACAGGGCAAAGACATGTTGTCAATATAGAATTTGGTTCTGCTCATTAAAATGATTCTTTTAATACCTATATTGTTGCTAAAAATAGGTTGTGTTCTATACCTTGTTACACGTACTTATAGTTGACATCACGAGTTTTATCCCTAATTTCGAAGAGTTTTTACATTAACCAAGAGTTGACCAAAAGCTGACTAATATTTTACTAAAGAGATACAAGACGCATTATAAGTTTTAAGTATAAAAAACGGTTATTCTCATTCGAGGAGTAGAACCTTTGATTATTTTTCTTTTGAATTATACCTATAAATTCCATTCTTACACTTGTTATACGTTTTATTGTTGACATAACAAATTTTAGGCCCATTTTCGAAAAATTATGAAATCACCTAGAGTTGACCAGAAGTTGACTAAGATTTGACCGAATAGATACAAGGCAAAAACATGTTATCAATAGAGAAAATGGTTATGCTCATTAAAATGATTCTTTTAATGCCTATATTGTTGCAGGAAATAGATTGAGTTTTATACCTTGTTACACGTACTCATTGTTGACATCACAAGTTGTACCCCTAATTTCGAATTTTTTTTTAAATTAACCAAGAGGTGATCAAAAGCTGACTAATATTTGACTAAAGGGATACAAGAGGCATTATAAGTTTTAAATATAAAAAGTAGTTCTTCTCATTCGAGGAGAAAAACCTTTAATTCTTTTTCTTTTAAATTATGCCTAGAAATTCCATTCTTTCAAATGAATCTCCACCTAAATCTGACGATGGATTTTTGATCTTTCAAGACTGGTTGCTCATTTTTTGTAGAATTAGGAAGTTTATGATTTCTTGATTTGGATTGCACATCATAAAACTAGAGATTGCAACAAAATTAAGTTGATCAGAAGCCGAATAAGGAAGATTTCACTGGTAAAATTTCAGTTGAACTTTCCTATACTCGATGTAGGTCCCGATGCCTGAGATTGTAATTAGGGCTCTCCAAATTGAACGAAACTTTCTAGACCTCTTACATATGGTGAAAAATAAATTTTAGGAGTGTCAAGTCACCAACCCGATGCCCAATTTTTATTCCCAAGCCTTTAACTCTGATTTAGACCAAAACTTTCGGGGTTTGTGATCTTGCAACTTGTCCCATAAACATTTTGAGCTCCTTGGAAACCTTTCACAACAAGTTTGCTGACGACATAAAGTTCACGCGAATCAGACACCAGATTTGCAAGATAGAAGGATTATAAGTTTTTGCTCATTAGCCTTAGGAGAATCCTCCTCAAATTGAGAAGCATGCCTCTAAAGGCGAGGCGCACTACACCTTAATCCAATCCAAGCTAATAATACAACCTAGAGGGAAGGTGAATAAGTCAAATGAGAAACTATCCAGATCTTTTGTCATATACAACAAGCTAAAGTTCACTAGCAGTAGAAACAATTCAATATAATCAGAAGTGCTACTGATGAACATATACGTAATTAATAGTAGTGTTGATAATCAGATTATGAAATCAGAAGTGTTGACAATAAAGATATTGAAAATACAACACTGAAATTTATAGTAATTTAGCTTTATTCCCAGCCTACATCCACTCTCAAGACTAACGGCCACCATTAGACTGGAATCCACTAGTAATTATTATTGCATATTACAACCGGTAAGTGTTGTTTCTTTCACATGATAGATCACATTATCAGGATATAAGGACTGCTCTTATATTTGTACACTTGACTATTTGCTATCACAACTTATTCGCACCTCGAAAAGACATAATTAGCATCATAACTACTAACAAAAGCAAAAAAGAAGAAGAAGACTAGAGAGCTTTAGACTCGATTTGTTTGTTTCACTTCCCAACCTTGCAACTTCTCTTGGATTGCATATATATAGTCATCCACCTCTTAGATGACTATTTGCAACTCATTTCCATGAAGTAGCCATTGGTATTGCTGTTGCCGTAAGTAGAATGACTCCTTATCAATCACTAGAATCAGTGCAATTTCCCAAACCAGTTAGACTTCTCTTGTTGTTAGTGTCTGTCTTCTATCAGAGTTGTCAAAACTACTCTTAATATATTTCTAGTGCTCTTGATGCAAACTCCAAGCCTTTGTAATGGCTTGTTTCATCATAATCAATGTTCGTAAAATTCTAAACGCAAGTGAACGTGTTAAACAAGTAAATATACTGACAGGAAATAGTATCGTCCCACGGAGATTGATGAATAATAAACTAATTAAATACTAAAAACAGATTTATTCTAAAATTTATCTAACATATCAAAATAGAATTGAGAATAAATTAAAATTAAAAATCTTAAAAGAAAATTTTAGTGACTAAATGCAGTAAATCAATTAGATAAATATATTAGAGCATTCAATTTCACCATAGTCATTAGATATGAATTTCAGATTGTTATGCATACAAAAACGGTATCAAACATGTGATAGCGAAATTTCCTAATTTATTCACTATCCTATCTCTAGGTATAACAAACTTACTAAGTTTATTAATCCATTATATCTCTATGTCAATTTAAATAAACATAAGTGCATTAAAATCTATAAATATTCTTGGCTTATAATGAGTCTTTAGATCACCTTATCACTGAAAGCTACATAAATAACGTAATATATCTCTATCCACGTTTAATTCATGCTTTTATATTATAAGGAGAAATTGCATATTATCATTTCTCAGTCTCTCAAATATGCACATTAGATCATTCAAATGATGGCTGGTCAGTTAAAAGCACTAGGCACAATAATATATAACTTACATGAATAAAATCACTTACAAAACATAAATATCATGAAATTCACATCATCATGATTAGGCTACATTATAGCCCTAACAAAAGAAAATTAGAATAGTGAAAGAAGAAATAAAAATATGAATCAAACCTAACATCTTGAATCAAGGAACAAGAATTTTGTCACCATTTTTTTTTCTTTTCTTCAAGATACTTGAAAAAAAAAAAAACTCTCAGAACAATAAAAAACGATCTAAAAACCCAAAAAAACCTGGCTATCTATATTAACCTGTTTATAGGATATATTCAAGAATCCTAACACAATGTTGCTTATTTTTTTCACATAAAATATAAATCGCAAAATCCTTGATTTGATATCCATCTTCTAACACCTTTTGATTTGAATTCCTAAATCTAGAATTTTCCTTTCCTTCGTTTTGCCCTTTTTTTTTCTCTATATCTCATTATTCTGCATAAACAAGGAAGGTTTGGATAAATAGAAGGAAATCAAATATTTTCTAACGAATATTGCATTATAAAGTGCCATATTTGTTGCCTAAAATAGGTAAAATAACTCTATTACTACGAAGTTATCAATCAATGTTCTAATTAGCTAAGCACATAGCCAGCACCTTCCAAGACTCGATATTTGCCTTGTCCCTTGCCCATGTTAATCAAAGGTACATATTACTAGTAGTCTATTGATGATGTTCATTGACAAACTCATGGAAATGACTTCCGATTAATTTTCCAACAATCCTCTCGGCTTCCAAAAGCTTATAAGAATGATTAGCATCCAAAGACTTTCTAGGACACCTACATAACTATTGATTCCTCATCTTCACTAAATTCACTAGATCATTAGCATTTTCACTGTATACCATGTCATCTGAAGAGAACTACTCTAACTAATATTCTATTGTTTGATATTGATCCGCTCTCTTCTTTCTTCTAGTCCTTCCAAGCATATTGAAGATTGTGACCCTACTAAGCCGTTCACCTTCATAAGTGCAGCCCTTCTAAGCTTTAATCAGCATCATATTTTTAGGCTTGTTTACTGTAACATCCTCGATTTCGACCCTTATTTTGGTCTCGATTAAGAGGCTAAGCAAAATAGGCCAATCTTCTTGAAGAACAAGAGTCAAATGCATTAAATGAGGATAATGAATGTGGAGGTTTATGTATCCCAAATAATTAATAAAATGGGATGACTTATGACCTAATGGAATGATGGCAAGTGATTTTGCAAGCCAAGTAGGGTGCCACTTCTCCCCCATAGACTTGCCACCTTGAGTTTAATAGGTTTTGACTTCCCAGTTTTTTGAAACTACTGGACCATTCCTACTTTCCAATTTTATAGAGCTCTTTGTACTACGAATTTGGAGAAAATTCCTTCATAAAAGTTGTTCAAAACATCTTAATATATAACATACTTTAATTTCATATTTCTTTCAGGTGAAATGGTAGGGACAAAGACCAAATCAATTACTGTATAGAACTTGCCCAATATAGTGAAAACGGTAACCAAATTACTTTTTCGAATTTTTCTAAAATCTTCCCTTTCGAATTTGGATATACTTCCTCCACAAAAGTTTTAAATGACATCCATATCTACATCATATTGAAATTTCAAAGAGTTTTGTGAAGATTTAGATTTTAAAATGAGTCTCTCTCTGACTGTTGAATTTGCTTAACGGATGAATTTTTGAGTTGTGTTCAATGAATTGTTGCTCTTTCCAAAAATGAATTTGGCTTGGATTCTTTTATGAAAAATGTTTTCTAAGGTCTTCTCTACAATATATTGAAATTTTATAATTTTTCGAGCCTGTTTAATAAGGTAATGGTACTAATTTCGAAACTATTTTCGCCTTGGAATGAGAGAACCACATGCCCACCTTTGAAGGGAAGTGGGCTGCACACCTAACTTGAGGAGGAACCCAATCTAGAGTCTTCTTACCTTGAAAATAAAAATATATTAAATGCTTTTAGAAGCTAACTAATTAATGAGCTTAATGAGTCACACGTTCATGTGGTCAACTTGGAGAACAAGTTGTCCAAAGTCCAAGTTTCTTGATGACCAAATCTTAGATAAATCTTAGGGTATGATGGCCCTAGATTATAGCATTGGTGAACAAGTCAAGAACTAGCCAATTAGAAGAGGACATGATGCATCAAAAGACTTATGTGTCTCCTTAGGCACTATAGACAATAACGAACCTAAAATGAGCCTTGGAGAACAAGTCAATATGTGAACCAATCACAAGTGAACACCAAGGGACTTAGGTGCCAACTCAAGAGGATAGTTAGGCCAAATTGCCTCTTAGGCGTAATCATGAGCTTGTAATAAAAATCTAAGAGGAGGAGGCCTATAAATAGGATGAGACATCCTCACGTTTTAAGGCTTGGCCTTTCTCTCCTTTCCTCTCCTCTCTTTCACACCCTTCTCCTCCAAGCTGGCTTAGACACCGACTGACCACCAAAGAAGCATCTTGGAGCTAGATCCAAAAAGTAGTAAGTAGATCTTCCTAACTCTTTGATCATATGATGTGCTATGCGTATTGATTTTAGGATCATGTCATCGTTTGCTTGTGTTGGCTTTGTATTGTTATGCTTGTTGTGTTCTATTTCTTTGTTGTTACATCAAGTAAATTCATGATCTTGCATGGATGTCGAGCACACCTGAATGTTGAGGAAATGTCTCATGTGACTTTGGACATGTGCCGAGGTGGATGCATGACCCGCACTTGATTTCGGGACAACATTGAGACGTGTTATTACTTAAGACAAGTGACGGATCGATGCCGAAGCCGGAGCGAACGGTTCCATGTCTAGACCACGAACCCAAGTCATATCCGGCATGAGTTTAATTTAGTAAGACATAAGAGTCGTTATTAGTTCACCTCGTTAGTAGTTCACCTTACATGGCACACCTTTGAGCCACTCATTCGGCTAAAATTTTAAACATAAAATGAATCGGTTGATGCTTGAAATGCATGGACACACAATGGACTTATATGCCGACTCTAAGGGATGCCGGGTCGTTGCCTGGGTTAAAGCCCCGGATGCTATCTCGATATTGAGATCATGGATGATACCGGCCCGGGTAAGGCTAATGCCTGGGGGTTGCTTTGGATGCCATCTTGATAATGAGATCGGAATGATGTCGATTGCCAAGGGGGGACCGATGCCTGGTTATTACCGGAAGAGTCGATTAATTTCGAGTAATATGACATTGAAAAAGAAAAATGAAAGTCCATGTGTGATGCATGCACAGGCTAGGTTTGTTTTGATATGTATTGTTAAGTCTTTGTATCAATTCGAGCATATGTTTGAATTGGGTCACTTAGTACTTAAACGAGTTTCATAAGATGCACGCATCCGTTTTTGTGACAGAAATGATCATAAACCACGGATCTTTGGAAAGCTTATTCATATGCACTAACTCCTTATCTTTGATTCTTGAAAGTACATAGACAGTTGAGAGCCTTTCATATGCATAAGCAAGGCAAGGCACGAACCATGCTATTGATTTGCCATCAACAAGTGGGTGGCGATCTTGTATCCGACCATTGATGGTGAGATGTCTTCCTATAGGAGAATTAGGGATTTCTACTTATTGAGTCATTGACTCACTCTTGTTGTTCTCACAATTTTAGGTGTGTGATGGATGAACCAATCCCATTGCCTATCCATCCTGACCTCCCTATTGATATGAGTACCACCGTGATGGACATAGTAGACTTAGAAGGGGACATCACTTATCAAAAAAAAAAAAAACTACTACCTTTTGGGTCCAAAAAGGGAATGAACTTAGCATGGGGGCTGTTTTTAGGAACAAATCGGTAGAGAAGTTAGGCTACCCCAGTCTTTTGATTGACTATATATAGAAACAAAAATAAGTAGCCCAAAATTGGGATGGACATGTAATCAAAATAGCTTTTGATATGTGAATATATATATATATATATATATATATATATGTTGTTTTTATTTGCTTGACTTGCATATGTCTTGCCCTGTTTCCATATTTGTTTGTACATGGATTATTTATGATCATTTCCGCATATGCTTAACTAAAGATAAAGGACCTTCGAGACGTTTGACGTTGCTTGGGGCGTCAATGCTAACTCGCCGGGTCATGCTCTTGTACCGAGGATGGAATGAGGGTGTGACATTTACCGTCACCAAGGTCCATCCAAATGGTCACCTTATCTTGGTTCTTATAATGGTCACCTTATCTTGGTTCTTCTAAGTCATTATAGACATCAACGTTCTTCTTGGCTCATTGTTAGGTAAATCGCAAGTGCACAAGTAATGAGAGAGTATTGTACCCACCATGATTGTTTCTAATTATCCAACTTCTTACTAAAAGTGATCAATCCAAAGATTTAGCTAATCAAATTGAAAAAAAAAAAAAGAGAGAGTAAAAATTGAACTAAACCAATTAAAAAGAAACTGAATTATAAAAGAGTCAAATCTTAAAGAATTCAAAAGCCGATTAAAATTGCAACATAAACTTAATCTAAAGTAAACCGAAAATTAACAAGGTAAATTTTAAGATTTAACCAAGATCACAAAGCACAAAGCGTTAGAGCATTCAACTTCACTTAACCACTCATAATCAATTCTCTCAACTTGTCATATAATAAATTAATTTTGAATTGTGTTGGTGAAATTTTCCTAAGTTAGATAACATGCCGACCTCGATCTAATAATCCCTAATTAGGTATGTTAACCCACATTAACCTTAGGTGAATTAAACTACCTAAAAGCATTAACTTCTTGTGGAAATTCTTGGATTTAATCTAAGTAGTCCTAACCTAGATCTACTACCGCAACCGCACAAACAAATCAAATGTACCTTGACCTAGATTTAATTTATGATTCAATATCACCAATGCTTATGCATATAATCTCCACCTGGTGTCATGCATACATTAAGAATCATTTAAAAGTTGGCCAAACTTCTAAAAGCATTAAAATCATGATAGAGAACACCACAATCAAAACAATTATATTGCATGAACAAGTCTTGAAAATCAATCAATCATGGTTAAGATCCATTGTAGCTCTAACAAAAGAAATTTAGAACATTATTAAAGCTAAATTAACAACGAAAATTGACGAGAACATAATGCTAAATTAAAACAAATACACCAATTTAAGTCGCAAATAGATTCGGGTTTGCCTCCTCCTTCTTTCCTTGGCATGCGCCAATTCTACTAATAAAATATAAACATAAAAGCTAACGAAGAAAAATCAAAATCTAGTGGCAGCTCCATGGCTCCTTCTGTGATATCCTGATTTCCAAATTATGATTTCAATTGGATAAGTCGGGCTTTTCATCAACGTGACTATAGTGCTTTTCTCTGAGATGACCACTCACGAGATAACTAGCCTATCAGGTGAAGCTATTAAGGGATTTTAAACGCAATGGACTTGAGAATTCGACCAGGAATCGATTGCTCGACCATGCTCGTTTGCAAGGATCATTACGGCATAATTAAAAATCGATCAGAGATCAAAGATAGATCGGTTCAACTAAGATGTATGGCTAAATGTGGGTGATTCCACTAATTTGAAAAATTCTTGTCGATCGGCATTAGACCGATTTTTCTATTGTTTTAGCGCCCTATGTCTGTATTTGAAACCTTGAGGTTTTTCACGATAGCCAAGAACCATCAATGTGTTGAAGAGGTATGTGTGGTTCAAAGAAAATCGACCACGAGTCCATTGTACAAAAAATTCCTAAAAGCTACCTGGTAGGTTAGATCACGCTAAAATCGCGTTAAGTTGAAATTAACTGCGAATTTGAACCCGATTTCAGAAATTTAAAGTTCTACCATGTTAGGAGTTATTTTAGGAACGTCAACTCAACTTTTAAGGAATTTTCGACGAGTTTGGGATTTTTACAGAAAATCGATTCGGACGATTTAGAAATGGAATGGAAATTCGGATTGGCCAAATTGAAGGGATTTTTGGCCTCCCATGTGAACTACTTGATGAAAGGAAGTGGTGTGGGCTTTTTCTTCAACAAAATTGGACCTCAATCGGAGAAATAGAATTCGGAATTGAGGGAAATTTGTAAATTTGAGGGACTGTCTTATTTTGGTCTTCAATTGAATTTCAATTGTGCAAGTTGGTGAAGAAATTGGCCCTAGGGTAAGCAATTGATATTGTTGTGTGAAATTGAGTTAAAAATACTTTGGTTTTAATTATCTTTTTCTTCCCCTCACCGGACTCTCTCTCACATTCCCCGCCCCCGCCGAAGCCCTTTTTCCCTTTTGACCTTGGACTTTTTCTCTCTCTATTTCTTTTTCTCTTTTGACCGGTGGTCCCCTCCACCAACCTCTCTCTCTCTCTCTCTCTCTCTCTCTCTCTTCACACATTTCCCCCCTCCTGATCGACACCCCCCTAACATCCTCAACCCTTATGCTTTTCTCTTCCTTATCCCTTTATTCTTTTCCTCCTTCGTGCTTCGCCCATCGACCCTTCTCTCTCTCTCTCTCTCTCTCTCTCTCTCTCTCTCTCTCTCTATTTTTCTTTCTTTTATTCAGTCGATCACGCTTACAACAGCCCCACCGAAGCTATCCCTACTCCTCTCCACGTCTGCAACTCCCACCGAGCAGCTCACCGAGATCAAACCTGCAGCTGCCTTGAAGACTCCATCCCGCCATCACATCCGCGAAGAATCCCCCCCCCACCGAACCGGTTAACTACGGCCTTCAGCAAAGCCCCCACATTGACTCCTTGCCACCGAATCATCGTCGTCTCCACATCTCCGAGTCCTATTGAAGCCCACGCAACAGCTTCAACCGTCAAGCCGAGCTGCACCTCCACCCATGGCCGCTGAATCCAACCCAAACCGTACTCGTTTAGCCGCTGTTTTCATCCCCGTAGAATCGGTGCAGCAAGACTAGCCCAACCGTGGGCTCGCATGGCCAATTTCGGCCAAGCCTGAGCTCCCATTGGCACTCCCGCTTTGGAGTTTATTACTTGCCATTGCATCCCTATCATTTTGGTCCAAGCGGATCACAAATCAAGTGAGTTTAACTCACTAATCCCTACTTAGTAAGCTAATAACGCTTAAAGGTTGAATAGTTTAGGTTAAGCTAGGATTAGGTGGTTAGTTAGGATGAATTAGTGAATTAGTTAATTCTTGATGCATGTTAGGTGGTTAGGTTAGTGTAATTAGCAAGTAATTATGCTCTAGTATTTATTTAGGCAGGGTCGGGAATTTTCCGAATCCGTCTTGGTATTTAATTAGGCATTACAGGCCTAAGTGTGCATTATTTGTATTTATTAATAAATTTCTGTAATTATTTATTTATTTATTTATTTTCCAGAAAGTAAACCGGAATAGTCGATAACTAGAATTTCATGCTGATTGCAATGGTGTGATTGGTTTATTTATTTGGCTGTTAATTTGTGCAATTTAAGTGTGATTTGTGATTTTGGGCATTTATCCTAAAATTTATTAATTTTGGTAGTTATTTAGAAAATTACCGAGCGTCAGTTCATAGCGCCAAAAATGTGCTTTTGGACTATTGAAATTAGTGGGATTTTCAAAAGTGAAAATATTGTATTTTGACTAAGGCTAATCTTGTATCCATACACGATTATTTTTATCGGGTATAATAAAAATGGTGAATTTGTTAGATGGCTAGGGTGGTATACTATATCAACCTACGGGTCTGATATGTCAGCTTAGAGTGAGCAGTATACCAGTATACTATATCAACCTAGGGGCTCTAATATGTCAATTTAGAGCGAGTAGTATACCTTATCAGCTTAAAGTGAACTATATTACTTAGTAGTTTCTGGTGAGCATTATTAATATACTATATTCGCCTATGGCTTGATATGTTAGCTCATAAGGAGCAATATACTATTTATCGGCTTACTATGAGCTATACTATCTATTTATCAGCTTAGAGTGAGCAGTCCTGATATGATCGAACTTTATAGATATTGTTGAGTGGACCGACCAAGGGAAGGTCGTGATGACTTGTAATCGACTGGGTCGATTGATCGATGATGCAATCTGATTTGAGGAATTGAAATGTTGTAATGATTGGTTGAGTTTACGAATTAAACTGACTTGCAAGAAGGAGTGGAGGCAAAAGTAAGTCTCCTGACTCATGTTGGTGCTTAGGCAGCCCTTAAGACGTATTTTCTTTCTAGTTAGGACTTAAGGGGTGAACTTGTTGAGGCGTTGCCTCACCCCGTTGTGGATAACATTTTCAGATCCTTAGATAGCAATTGAGGAGGACTCGAAGGTTTGGAGTTTGATGAGGAAGAGACAGAAGAATCGGTGAACTTGTCTGACTAGTGGGTCATAGGACAATTTCCATTTTGTTTATAAACAGTCTAGTATTGTGTATAAACCTAAAGTGTTTATAAAATGCTTGTTTTGGTCATGTTGTTGTCCTACTTTGCTATCCAATCTTCTTGTTGTCTGGGGATTAATTGTTTGCTTCCGCATACACATTCAAATGCATGGGTCAATGACGTGTCTTAGAACGTTGCAATTTAATCGACTAAGGAAGAATGGGCACGTGCTTAGAGGATTGGGACGTGACACCTCCCCCCTTTAAATTATGCAACACAATAGGGGTTTATATAGCCTCCAAAAATCTACTTTAGATCAGCCTCTTATTAAGTATTAGATAGGATTCCTTGGTAAATTAGGAGTTTATCTTCTTAAAATTTATAACCTTGATTTTCTTTGAACCTAGCCTCAATTATGGTCAAATCCACTTGTCTTGACCAGCATTTTATTTTTTTCAAAATAAGATATTCTTGAAGATACTTGGATGTTCTTAAAGATATAGAGATATCCTTAAAGATATTGATATATCCTTAGAGATATTGGAATATTCTGGAAAATATTGAGGCAGAGGAATTGATATACAAATCCAACACAGACATATGGAAAAATTACACATTGGTCCTCGCATCTTCTGCAAATGATGCGCGCGATCTCTTATAAATCTGAAAGTCATGTTTCCAACAAAAATCAATAAAATTACAAGAGTAGCAAATAAATTCACTCAAAATTCATCAAAACTTAGCAGATATCAACCTTAAATTAGAAATAATACTCTTATCTAAAATAGAGTTATCAATTACCCCTAACTTAAAGGCTTGCTAGTCCTCGCACAAACAATAGAAGCAGAAAAGCCTCATCTCTAATTATCACCATCCATTCACAATTATTTGGAATCACAACTTAAAGGAAAATATGAAAACATAAATCCTGTCAAACCCAAAAACAATGCATATGCTATTTCTAACCTTAACCATGCAATCTGTTTGTGTGATCCTTGACTTTTCAAAATTCGTATGCTCAAATAATCAAGTTGATATGCTGTTCCCAAACTCAAAATCCACTAATCAAGTCTTATTTATTTGCTTTTCAATTCTCTCTCTACTAATGAAAACTAATGCCCAGTCAAAAATCAATAGGTCTTTAAGGCTTATAGTATGGCTTGACTAAGGATAGGCTATAAAGGATTTGAGTTCAACACACCCCATAAACATATCAATTCTCAAAGCATTTGAATTAAATAGGATTCAAAACATATCCTCCATCTGCTTACGTTATCATAGTCATGCAATTCACAAATACTTAACACTTTAAAGTTTGTATTGCTTCTCTTCCCACGCTTTATGACGAAGTTCCTACCTAAGTCCCTTCCATAGTGCAATGTTAATCCATTGAGTATCCAAAAGACTCATTCAAGTTAAAAGTCAGCAGTAGGGATCTGTATAAATAGTACTGAAGTAAACAAGTTCCACTTTATAATTTGCACTTACACTTCTATTTTTTTCCTTCTTTCATTGCCGATTTTTGTTTTTGTTTTTTACTTTTCATGACTACTTCAAGCTTTAGCAACTTTAAACACATCAAGAATCTATAACTATTAAAGTATCTTTAAGAATAAACATGCTTATGGGGTATAGGGTAAGGTAATACACTTAACTCGGATCAACATTATAAGGTCATCAAAGAAAAATCGGCCAATTAAAAACTCAAAAGGTTATTAGGGATCAATTGACAATGTAGGCTTGAAAGGCTCAAACGATTCAAAGAATGCCTATTATCACCTTCTTGATTGAGTATGGTATATTAATTTCAAGAGAACATCAAACAAATTCTTAACTTTAGGTGAGTTTTAGAGAATCACATACTTCCCATTGATCTTTTCTAAACATACACAACTCAAAAAGCAAGGATAAGTGCTTAAAATATGGATTGCACAATCAAGATTAAGACTAACTCAAATATCAATCTCAAATTAAACAAGATTTATATCTCCCTAAAAATCACGACGACTCATAACCATGGAAAGGACATCAATCTTGTAAATTAAGATTCGAAAGTCATAATCTCATATAAAGTTTGCTTCAAAAAAATTTCAAAAGTTTCAAATAAGCCTATAAATTTCAAGACTAGCAAATATTTTAGCACAAAACTTTTCAAAAATTTTCTATTCCCTACCCTTAACTTAAAATGAAGCATTTTCCTTAATGCTTAAGAATAAAGAATTAAACACAAGCAATGAGGCAACCAAATTAGAGTAGAGTAAGGTTTGAAATACTCCCTTGGATATGTGAAGATGCCAATTGTCCATATTAAATTAGGCCTAGTAAGGTGATGACTGACTCAATTATGTGCTTAGAGGTTGCTTGAAGAAAATTTCTTGGTTGCAAGGTTGTACAGTCATGTGTCCCTAACCCTTTTTCTTTTCTCTATGGCACACAACAAGGCGATGGAATATGCATTATTCCTCATGCCTGTGCACACTGTTCCCCCTACAAAACAGAAATTTGTTGCCACAATTTTTTTTATTTTCATTTAAAAAATTAAAGATGACACACAAACTGAACAAACATAAGAAATAGAAGATTAGAAACTTGGGTTGCCTCCCAAGAATCGCTTGCTTTGTAGTTTGCGGCTGAACTCTTCCTAGGCTTTTACGTAGGTGGAACTAAGGTGATAAAAGATGTTTGGGCATCAAAACCTCCTCCAAAGCAGTGCTAGAGCCTATGATCATTCACCTCAAAAGTCTCCTCCTTCTCGTTGGTAATCTTAACGGCTCCCAAAGGGATACTTTGGTGATGGTGTAAGGAGTGGTCCATCTAGATTTCAACTTACCCGAAAACAAACGAAGACAGGAGTTATATAATAAAAAAATTTCACCTACATGAAACTCTCTCCTTAAGATTTGCCAATCATGCCATCTCTTCGTTTTCTCCCTCTAAATTGTTGCGCTTTCATATGCATCATTTAGCATCTCTTCCAACTCATCCAATTGAAGCAATCTTTTCTCATCTATTGCCTGCATGTTAAAGTTAAGTTTCTACAAAGCCCAATATGCTTTATGTTCCAACTCAACAAGTAGATGACATGCTTTACCACACAAAAGCCAAAAATGTGACATACCACTAGGAGTTTTGAAAGTGGTTCTATAAGCCCATAGAGCATCATTAAGTTTTCTTGCCCAATCTCTCCTATTAGTGTTCACATTCTTTTTCAAAATTCTCTTTATCTTCCTATTAGATATCTCAATTAGAAAATACTTAGGAATTTTTTAGCCAAATCCTACCAAGTGGTAATAGAGCCTACAAGAAGAGAAGTTTATCACGAAGAGAAAATATGACTAATATTAACTTAAGGGCATCATTAGTAATGCCATTGAATTTACCAGTGTCACAAATTTCAAGAAATTCTTCTTAGTGTAGATTTGGATCATCATTAGGTGATCCATTAAATGGCCCTATATTTTAAACATTTGAATTAAATATGGCTCGACCTTAAAATTGTTGGCTTGCACCGCTGACCTCCTTATACTTAATTGAGCTTCTTGAATTGTTGGTGTTGTATAATCTTTCATAGTCCTCCTTAGAGGTGCGTCTTCTTGATTATCTGTCATTACGATGGGGATTGCTTGTGCTTGCTCTCTTCTTCTTCTAAAAAAGTTCTTTCCATCTCGGGATCAAACTCTTCAAGATTTCCTTGTTGGCTTCGGGTGATGCGATGCTTCTCCCACTATTTATAGATAAGTGAGTTTGACCTACAAAATAAAGGCTAGTCAATAGTAATTGGAAAATTATCAAATCAATCCCTGACAATAGTGCCAAAAACTTGTTAGGTGAATTGCAAGTGCAAAATGTCTACAAGTAAGAAAGTGATGAGAGAGTATCGTTCTCACAAGGATTGTTTTTAATTATCCAATTACTTACCGAAAGTGATCAGTCCAAAGATTTAGCTAATCAAGTCAGAAAAAGAAAAAAAATGCAAAAGGTGAACTAAACCAATTAAAAAAGACATCTTATTGACTAAGGGGCATCATCCCAAAATCCATCGGTGATGGTATTCCTCGTATGATCATATGAATGAAGCATTCAAGTAATTGATTTTATCTTTCTTATTAGTCCAAGTATGAATGCCTCAAGGGCGTGCCAAGTGATGTGTAACTCATGTTCTATTGTATATGTGCCAATAAAGTATGTTGAGTATGAAACTAGAATCGTGGCTTGACCTGTGACGCTCGAGTACCAGCATAGGTCAAATCTAGATTGAATGATACACCTCAATATTGTCGAACCAAGAGAATGACCCGGCCCGACGCACTTCCATGCACATCCAAGAACCAACACCATTCTAGATTCGACGGCTTGATGTGAACTCAAGCATCAACCATATCCTAAGGACATTTATATGCAAATATATGCAAATATCACTTCATCCAATTCTCATACGAAATCTAAATATCACTTCATCCAATTCTCATACGAAATCTATGGCATTCAAATAAAGAGATCAAGCATAAGTAACAATAACAAACAATCCATAACAACACTCATGACAAACTAGCCTAGGTGAATCATTTCCATAATCGATGCTAGACTCGAAAAACCTCAACCTTCATATGCTTGTTCCTCGATCAATCCTGAACCATATAACTCAAGCATATCAAGAGCAACCATACAAAATTAAGTACATGATATTCCTCAGCCTAGAATAGTTCTTTGGCACTAAAAGCGGTCCTAAATCTGAGTCACGTAACGCAACGACCTAGTCAACATTTAAGAAATCTACTTACAACTAGGACGAGGGGTGTTCGGTTAAGGCTTAGGGACAACAAGCAAGTGGGTAGCAGTGAGACATTCGGACTTTCGCTCGACGAAACAACGAGCCCCAAATGTTTGATGGTCCAAGCTATGTTGGCGAGCTCGCCATCGGACTACGCCATTCGCATCCTCGCGGCGTCGTCACCAAGTGATGCCATTTCCACTTCATCCAAGGACGCATCTATATCACCAAGCCGCCGCATCCTTTATATCAATAGAAGAGTCTTGAATTTTTTCCCCATTATTGTTGATAGAGACTTTTAAATTATCCTTTATTATTTGAGAATTCTTGAACCATCCCCTCACTATCACATTTGCTATGAAGGGATAAGGATCCAGCTAGCCAAGAGATGAGGCAAACAAGTCAACAATTGTTGCACAAGATAGAGATTATAGCGGTGGAGGGGGCAGCATTGACGGGAAAAAAAAGAAAAAAGAAAAAAGGGAACCATTAGTCCTCTGCCCCCATGCCCTCTTTAGCTCCTTCAGCTTCTTTTTCCCCACTTCTATTGTAGCCATGAATCTAAGAAGCCGGCAACGAAGGGACCCTTCTCAATGCTAGGAGATTGGCTTTTTTCCCTAAACTCAGCGCTTGTACCATTGCCGCTATTGACCTCGCCTTTGTTTCGCCAAGTCACCACCGCAACTCACAAGGACCTGAAGCAAGTGGATATCCTCCATTCTATCCTATATTAATTGTTTGTTTTGCAATGTGAACAGTTTCCTAGAAATTCAAGAATGTTGTTGAGATTTTTGTTTAATCAAAGTTTCGACTACATTACCCATCTAATTGGAAGCTTTGACTACATTATTTAGCTATGTTGTCGAGTTCAAAATAGTCGAGCTTGTGGTTAGGTCGTAGAGGCATGGATGATTGACATTTGGCACGTGCGAGGGCCGGAATGGTAGAAACTTTGAAGGAAGTCGTGATTGGGCTGAGGAAAGGTTTGATTCTAACCCAATCGTGAAGTTTGCTAATTTTATACCGACTTGTCTATTGCAAATTTCACGGGACATTCTTTGAAAGTCGTCTCTTATTGGCCATTCTAAAACATACTTTAATTTCAGAATTTTTGGATTTCATATGGCAAAAAATATTTTTGAAAAATTTTAGGATTCAAAATCTATTTTTGGGTTCGTTGGACCGTCCCTTTCTGTTTTTCATTTTCTACAAATTTCGTAGTCCAGAATTCTAAAATACCTTCTTCATAGAAGTTGTAGAGTACATCCTAGGGTATTACATATTAAATTTTTATAATTTTTCGGTCTCATTTGGTCAACGAAGTATTTATTTTCTACTCAATTTCATTCCGGAGATTTTGATTGTTTTGAGCCTGGTTTGAAAGAAATTGTTTAGAATTGTATGAATTGAACCGAATTTTGAGTTCTTCACAAAAAATGTTCCTTTAGTCTTATCCACCTCATACTAAAGTTTTATAATTTTTGAAGACTGTTTACCTAGACAAAAGCCATCGCCTTTAAAGGCGTGCGAGACACCCTATGCGGCTAGTTTAGGTCTAGAATGTAAGACCTTCCTTACAGTTCATTTAACATTTGTACGAATGTGTTTATATTAGTTTAAGGGAGGAAACAATTGATGATTCATTAGTTGCATGCTTGAATTCCTAAATAGTAGTGATGTTAACATACTTTCAATTGAATTATGGAATTGTTGCATCATAGTGTGAATGTGTAATTGAGAATGCCGTCAATTCTTGGGACGACGATGCCCCGGGTTATAGTAGGGATGCCTAGAGGGTTAACTAAGTTCCTCCAAATGCCTGGAGGGTGTAACGTGGTTCCCCTAGACACCTCACAATGCTGGATGGGTGTGAGATGCATGAGGGGTAACGGGGTCCCCGGATGATGATGGCACCATGAAATTACATTAATTATGGTTTTGGTATTTCTGAGTTGAACTACTAGTCATTTGTTGGAAAATTTAGTTCTTATGTTGATTGGTTATGTATTTTGAAAAGATTCTCAAGTAAGTGGTTGTGCCTGTGATTTATTGAACTTTCCATTGAAGCTATCTTTGTCAATGCAATGATCGATTTATTTAGTATAGATCGATGGACCTTTTGCTTGTTGGGTTGCGACTCACTACTTGTTGACTTCATATTTTCAAATCATTAGAATGTCGATCCCACCTGCCTCCCCGATGGTTTGTTATGGGGTGACGGTGGACTTCATGTGGGAGAAGGACATGTTCGTTGATCCCAGTTTTTCAAATACTGTCTTAATTTGGATCAAGTCCCCGTATGGTCGTTGATGTAGGGCCCCCCCGATAGGGTAGGTCACCCTTGAGTTCATCGGGATGTATGCTCGTGTCAACAGATGCATGGTCGACCCACTCTTATTGTTCTCCGTCGGGCCATGAGATAGAGGAAGCCCTAAAGCGTAGGAGGGAGGTAGGAAGGGAGAAGGATTTTTGGAGCTAGGAAGATTTTGATGTCAAGGAGCAAGGTTAGGTGACACTTGCACAACTAGGTGAGGATGGGTGACCAACCTAGAGTCTAGTGCAGTCGGTTTCGTACTGACCTTTTGAATTTCCCCAGGGCACCCCACCTATTGTATGATGTACATGTATAAATAAATAAGAAATGAAGTTGCCTCGTTTACAGAAAATCATGTGTACCCCATAATTTTTTTTAGTCATTTGCGCTTCCGCATGCTTAAGAAAATTAAAACGAAAAAGATAATGGCGATAGTTGTTCCACAATAGCCGTAACATGCCAGGGTTGTCACAAGCAGCTTGCGGCTCAAATTAGTGCATTCTCACCTCTAGGTCCAGTAAAGTCTATTTCCTCAAATTAGAGCATTCTTTTAATTAATGCACTAACGGGCTCACTAAAAATATTTCAATTTGTAAAGGAATGCCTTGATAACATTTACCGTCGATGCCCGCAGTTAGATCAAAGCTTGTGGCTAAGTTTTGATTGGAGACGGCTTTAACGTGACCTTCGTGAATTTATGTGGCGTTCGTAGAATTCATGCGACTAGACTCAAACTGAGTTGGATGCTTGTCCAGGGTTTTATGTGCGACTTTCAGTTGAGTTTAGTTGATCCGTGAATGACCCTTAGTCGTCATGTAATCAAGTAAGATCAATTAGTTTGCCTTGATTCATGGTTGTTTGGGATTGGATTAGGGTTGTTCACGAATAGTACATTGATCGTGTGACAACACTCGCGATCGGTATATACTTGAGTTGAATCTATCTATCTTCATCCATTGACTGACTTGTGATGGCGCATGGTCATCCACAATGATCCTTATAGTCGAATGGTTCTTTTATGGTTGATTGCTCTAGTCTATCGCAACCTTGATTTTGAATTGTCTAATCGCTAATCAGCTAGTCAGCTTGTGAACAATCCCTAGGTTTAAATCACAATATGTTTTTGTTACTAATGTATCGATCTTTAATTTGTCTCTTACGGTCTAAATAGGGGTTCAATCGTGGATGTCACATCAAGAAGTACAACGGTTAGTGTATGAAGTGGAGAATATTAGGCCTCTATACTGAAAACCATATCCATGTTGGATTAATGTAGTACCTTGCCTTAGAGGTTTCAGGATGCTTGATTTTAACCTATTCTTTGGTGAAGGCAATCAATATGGATAGTCAAACATGTTAATCAATTGCTTGCTCAATATGGTGATGCATATTAGATTGAGTGTTGGGAATTGAGATTGTTCCCTTTATAACTATCAAAGACTACTTGGTATACCATTTTGCTAGCTAATTCCATCCACACTTAAGAGCAAATGGAAACACAATTTCATACCCAATTGTATAGGTCCATCCTAGATTTGTCTACTGCAGACTTGACTAGTATTAAGCAACAAAATAATTAATCGGTGGATCAAATTTTCGTTAGGTTCAAGAGGTCAAGGAATCAATGTCTTATACCACTACCAAAGAAATTTTTTGCTGATATAGCTTTTAACCATTTGAAATTTACCTTGAGAAAAAAGATTGCAAGAACAACCATATAACGATCTATTTTAGTTAATAACAAAGGCAACTAGGCATGAAAATTTATTGAAGGGAAAAGATAAAAAGTCAAGCAAAGATTACAAGCATGATATGACCATTGTAGAAAGGTATGTGCCCGAAGATGATCTAGACTAGGGAGAATGTGTTGAGATAGTTGTAACTAGAATGATGACAAAAGTGCATCCCAAATGCCAAAACTTTGGCATGATAGGACACTTAAGTGCCAAAACTTCAAATTGAACATTTAAGTGCCAAAACTTCCAATATGTAGATTTAAGTACCACTTTTAAAAAAAAAAAAAAAAAGAAATGGACATTTAAGTGCCAATTCGGCGAGGCTTGCTGAAAATCCAACGTGACGTTAGTTTAATAATAAAAGTGGTTTACATTGCTTGCCGGAATGTCCACTCAATACTCAACAATTGATGTGTAAAACAACGTTGTTTTGCCCCCAATTTATGAATTAAATATTAATTGAATTAAAAAAACTAAATTTAAAAAAAAAAAAAAAAAAGAGTTAGCATTCGGTGAGGGCCTCCATAGCCTTTGCCGCCGTCGCCACCCCACCATCGCTAAAAAAGGCCGATGATAGTTGGCTAGGGTCACTGGGCTCAGCCAGATGTTGGCCTCAACCGGAGTCATTGGCCATTGGCCAAGGCCCGTCGACCCTCGTCGATGACATTTGCCCCATTGTCCTCAATTCTTTCCGACGATGGTAAGGTGGCAACAGTAAGGGATGTGGAGGCCCTCGTTGGATAGTGCCTCCACCTTTTTATTAAAAAAAAATATTTAATATTTAATTTAAAATCAAATTTATGGGCAAAACGACATCATTTTAGACAAAAACGACGTAGTTTTTGTATGTTCTTCGATGATTTGGCATTCCGGCGAGCCACGTAAGCGAAAAATTAATAATAAAAAAAAATGCCACGTAGGATTTCTGGTGAGGCTTGCTGGATGTAGCACTCAAGTGTCCAATTTTTCATAAAAAGTGACACTGACACTTTCGTAAGTTTTGACACTTAAGTTTCCATTTGTGCCAACTTTTGGCACTTGAAGCGTTTTTTGCCCAATAATTTTTGCAAAATCATACACTTGGAATTGGAGGTCGAGGTTTTCATGAATGTTGTTTGTCACCCTATGATCTGCATTGCTTGAAATTGCTAGGTTGAAAGAGTGCATTAGATTGACATGAATGGCTTGAAACTGAAAAGGTTAGGTTCTGTAAATGATTTATCCCTCAATGGCACTTATTGCTTTTTTTTTTTTTTTTCATAAATTCATATGTTTTGAATTTGGATGTGATGTCTTCATGAAAGTTGTAGGACATTTCTTGATTAATGTTGTGTAAAAATCTCAGATTGAACAACTTGCTTTAGGATAGTTTAGTATGCTTAGAACTGAATAGGTGTACTTCCGTGATGTTGATTTTGCTGAATGACTGATGTTTTTTCACTGATGTTTACAAATTCATGTGTTGATAATTGGATGATAGTGTCTTCATAAGATTTGTTTGAGATATGGTGAACTTCATTGCCAAAAATTTTCAGAAAATAAAAACATGATTTGCTATTTTTTCCAACCCTCTCAAAGTTGCAGGACTTGCTGCAATTCATTTTACATAATTGATTGATTTATATAAATTCATATGGTGCAAATCTCTGAATGCATGCTTCATGAAAGTTTTAAAGGAATTTTCAGTCTTCGATTTGGCATTAGTTTCGTTAAGTTTGAAATTCTTTAGGATATTCAGAAGAGAGCTTGATTAGAGTGCCATTAATTTCGCATCCAAGTTCTCATTGAGCACTTGAAAGTATTTCATAACTTTGCCGAAGTTAATGACCTTTTTTGAAAATTCTCAAAACCCAAAAATTTGAGACTTTGTTCTAAGCTTTCTTTCGATATCAAGTTTGATGGAATCAAGTCATGTTTGATGGTTCAAAGGACCCAATTAATGTGACGACATTCTCCGCACCAGAGTTTTGGAATTCATTTCCCAAGAACATTGAATTTGTCTCATAATTCCGATAAATCTAATAACCTTGTCTGGTATCACTTATAACTTGAAAACCTTCTTTTAAGGACTGAATTGTAATTTCTCAAAACTTGTATCCTTGATTGTAAATCTTTGAAAGTTTGACCATTTGGTTTTCCTTCTTTTAGATCTCATGGTGTACATACTTGAATGATTGTACTCACCTTGATTGTGCAGGTGACCCATTTCAGTTTACTTCCATCGATTGACTGAGTAAGAATCAAGGTCTTATCATCTGAGTGCATAAGTTCATATTCTTTTTGCATGTGTTTGTTAGATGAATGGTTTAGGATCGAACCATCTTCACAAAGTAAACAAAAGGGATACGCCTAGACCCAAATTTGATGTGTCGTTCGGTTTTGTCCACTGCTTATGAACATAAGGGATGGTCAAATTGACAACTAAAAACAATCAATTGGAGGTTATAAGATGGCTTGAAATGTATGAATATCAAAGGCAGATCCCGAGGCTATGCCTTGTGTTTTGAATTGTTTTGAAATGTTTGCACTTGTTTGATTGTACTTGAATACACTTTTAATTGTTATTGTAGCACTAGTTAGTCTTAAAATAGTTCCAAAGGCGACTCTTGAAAGAGGTGATTATAGGGACTTGAAGACGGTGGAATAGTCGGTGTCCAATCCGGCTTTGACAATTTGGACTAATTCATTTCCTAATATGTGTCTCAGGCTTCCCATTTGTGTTATATAAATACCCGATGAGTTGCAGGTTTACTTTACTTGTACTTTGAATTGTTTTTCTTTTCTTCTTTATCTTGTTGTCTTGAGTGTTTCTTTAATGCAATGCAATTTCAACTTAGATTATTGATTTTTCATTTCATTTTGATAGTTAGTATAAAATCTTACGAATGAATTATCCATGTGTGATCATTTAGCTTTAAACTTGCACAAAAATGTAAAAGGACTATATGACCACCTTAGGTAACAATCCAACTCATTGATACCAAAAGGGTGCTAATAGACACTTTTAGCATAACCTAAGTCCCCGAATCCACGAAATCTCTGGTTCCATGGAAATCAAAGGTGGTCTCTTAACCCTTGATTGGGTTTCCCAACTAGCCCCTAATAAAAAGGCTAGTGGTGACTCATAGTTAACATTTTTAGTTTGTCCAAAAAATTTAGAAAGAACCACTATCACGCAAAGCATGAGTTTGAAAGGACTTAGGTTTATAAAATGACAATCCAATTAGGGCGTTAGCAAATTGGAAACTCATTTGAAACTACCACTCGTATGTACCATTTGGATTATACATTAGTTTGTGGGGTTAAATAGTATTTTATTTGAGATTTCTTTTTGCACGTACCATTCAAATTAATTTTATAAACAAATGCTTCTAAACCTATTCCTTAGGATCAAAAGCCTAGAAGGTTAGGTCACGATAGATAGTATAAGAATCTAAAGCTTTCTCTAATACTGGATTGGTTGTCTCTCTTGATCTATCTTCCTCAACATCGACTGATCTCCTTTTATACTCCTCAGCATCCAATATTCCTATTGGATAATTTTCATGAGGATCAATCCCCAAGCTATTTGTTGAACAATTTAGTAGATCAATTTAGTCGTTGAAGTCAATCAATTTGAGATTCCAGAAACTCAGTTGCCCTTACAATCAAATCTTCCAATTTCCAAGGATATAGTAGCTTCAATTATGGAAAGTGATCTATCTTCAAGGCGATTGTCAATCAATCAATTTATCATGCATGATCAATGTTTTCCACAAAAATATCGTTTGAGATTGATAACCAATCAAGTACTTCATAATCCAAGTCAAATCACTAGCTGTTTATGGAATATTTTTATTTGTTACTTCAAAGCATGTGATGAACTTGTTGCTTTGCTAATATAAGTAGCTCTTGGTTATATCTGATTTTTTGGTAATATCCATTTCTAGTTATATCAAATTTCTTGGTGATAGCCCACCTCGTCTTAAGGACCTTGAGTACTTGAAAAATGTAGATTTTGTGGTCCTGCTCACCATAGTACCTCTAAGGGTGCGTTTGGTTTGGTGCATTGAAAGCCCATTGGGGAAACATAAAGCAATTTAGCCTAAGGGGCTTTGGGCAATACAAAGACTATCTAGTAGATTACGTTTTGAAAAGGGACTTCGGAAAAAATGCTGTTTGATAGAAAACACACTTAAAAGAACCCATTTGGGTGATTAATATAAGCTTTTTAATTTTTATATGTTTAATGCAACTTTTTTAATTTAAATTTTGACAACATGATAAAAAACATCAAATGGAAAAAATTCACATCAAAGTTGTCTCTTTCTTATTTAAAAAAAAAAAGAATACCTTTATTACAATAAATGGGAAAACATATTCCCCGAGGAAAGAAATTCATTATCCTTTAAAATTACAAACATCCTTAAATATTTCCTAAACTTAGAGCCATTTGATCAAGCCAGAATAATATGTACAACAAACCTTGATACAACACAATTTCTCAAATATCTATTCTCTGTTTACATTCAAAACCTGCATAAAAGTTCAAATGCTCTTGTCACCGATAGAATTGAAGGTCATTGTAGCACATGAGGTGCCATGTCTTTCGACCACAAAGATGATTTGTTTGGCTTGCTCGACTCCCAGATGAAGTGGAAAATGAGTCCTTTGAGTGACCTTTCAGGCCTTCCTCAGCAATTAGATTCATGAATTTTGAAAGTGACTGAGGTCTACTGTCATTAACCTTAGCTAAGCCCATTAGCATCTTCACAACAGTCAACATGGATGGTCAAAGCCTTGGTATACCTTTTGCACAGAGAAGACCAATCTCCATAAATAGGCATGCCTCTTACCTATGATGTTCCCCGTCCAAAGATGTGTTTACTAAGGTCATGAGCTTCCCTTAATCATGCAACTTCCATGCCTGTAGCACATGTAGATCAAGAGATACATGCATTTGCAGCATCACAACTCAACTTCCAAGCTAACAAAGAGCAAGAAAGGGTGCGTTTGGTTTAACTTTTGGGGAAAGCCATTGGGAAAATGCAAAGGCCTTTAGCCTAAATGAGTTTACTGAAATGTAAAAACTGTTTGGTAAATTATAATTGAAAAGTCATTTGGAAAGTAACTTTGGGAAAATACTGTTTGGTAAATATATATTTGGAAAGTCCTTTAATATAATCAATTTAAGTTTTTTTCTATTTTAATTTATTTAAAATAGAAAAAATAACGCAATGATGGTAATTTTTATATTTTCACATTATGAGAAATGTAAAAGCGACATGATAACAAATTTATAAATAAAAAAATCACATGAGAAGTGTCGAAAATAATGGGGCCCTTAAAATTACAAATGGTAAAGAAAGTATAACGACCAATTGGCAAAGTTAATGAGAATATGAAAATAAAATTTGTTGTTTACGATATCATATAGAAAGTTTTATCTAATATTGGCATGTGATAAAAAATCTAAAAAATATGAAGTTTGAAAAGACCAATTGCACATTGAACAAAAGCAACAGTAGATCAATTGCAAATGTTCACATCTAGGTTCTGAATCAATCAAATATATATTGAACCGTACCCAATTAGCTGTTCTTAGTAAGCAAAAGATCAAATATTTAATTTCCCAGATGAACAACAAACAAAGCATCACAAAGGAGGATCTATGTATATATTTATGCGAGCAACACACTTTTTTCCAAGAAAAAATAAGATTAATATATACCATTCAGACTTTTAACAAACCAAACCCAAGAACTTCACATTCATCACATTGCACCTACTAACGATTTCACCCAACAAAACAACTATGATGAAGAAGACAAGCAAGCAATACCCTAAACAGAGGGAACCTTTAAATCCAATTACCCAACAATAATTAGGCTGTGAATATAAGTATCATCTTCAGGCTTCTCCAACATCAACCAAATAAGCATTGAACATCGGTGACTCACGAGAACAAATAACTTCATCATTCTTCAAAATCCTCGCTTTCTAACATTGCCCGCTGCCATCATACACCATTAATCACAACATGGACTAATCTCTCGAAAACAAGCTCAATCACGGAGAGAATTACAACCAGAAACACAGAATGGAACAATTCATGATGATAGACATAATAAAATATCAAGCAACATTGAGCGGCTGCCATTCAATTCAATCGAGCAAGCAAAATTCAGGGAAAAATGGTAACAAATCTATTATCACTGCACTCTTGACATAGATTAGCCAATCAAACCGAATCATGTCCTAACCCAATGAAAGGCAACTAAATTGCCATTCGGGTTGAGCTAGACATCAGTGGCGGAGATTAGTAGTGAAAGCAAAGGTACCTTGCCAGTAGAGGTGGGAAGAGAGAGGAAGCCATTGCGATAGACCTTGTGCTTCAGCTTCTGCTTCACATGCTTCGTGAAGATGACATTCCATTACTTTGGAGATTCCATGGTCAGTGCAGTTGGGATTAAGACAATTTCTAGGGTTGTCTTCGGAGCCCAGGTGAGGCTCCGAGGTTGCCAAACTCTAGGCGCAGTGACGCCTGGTCACACGACCTCCGCGAGCCTCGTGACTCCCAACTAGTCCAATACGATTTTTCTCTGTGCATTTCTCAGAAACTAAGCGGCAATCGACAAAATCCATAAAAAAAATCAACAAATCGAAATACCACATGTAACTACCCTCACTCACCCCTCGTCAAACCATACTACAATCGACTGAATAGAAAATTTTGGGAAGAAAAGAATGAAGTAGATGCAAACCTACTTGCAAAGACCAGAAGTCATCTTGTTGGTGAGCATGCCGGCGACAATCATGCAATCGGACTGGCGAGGGTTGGGCCTGAAGATGATGCCAAAGCAATTGAGATAGTCCCGGGCGGCGCCGGTGTGCATCATCTCGACGACGCAACAAGCGAGGCTGAAGGTCATGGGTCAGATGGAGCCGCGGTAGGCCTAGTTCATGAGGTCATCGACCTTGGAGATCACGTACTCCGCCGCCTTGGAGAGGCTCGGGGCAAGGAGGCGGAGGGAGGAGGCGCGCTGGCGTAGGGGCCGAGAGGGACAGCGGTGGCGGCAGCAGCAAAGAGGGAAGGGGTGGTGGTGTGGAGGGAGAGGAGGCGGAGGTGTGGCGAGAGGCACGATCTGGCGGTGGTCTTCGCGAGGAGAGCCAAGGTCACACGTAGAGAGAAGATGCGATTTAAGAAGGGGCAAATGTGGAATAATGATTAGTGAATGAGGGTAATATTGAAAATTCAAAAAATTCATTAACCAGTCCACTTACATGCCGAGAAAGCTAGAAAGCCAAAGCAGGTGGGAGGGAGCCTTGGGCTAATGGCCTTTGGAAGGCCTTGGAAATGCTAGCATTTGAGAAATGGGCTACCAAAAATAGATGCCAAACAGCATTTGCTCAAGGGCCTTTAGAGGTCCAAAGAGTTTTGCAAATGGGTTCCCAAACGTAACCTAAATCCCATATGAGAGCCAATCATATCCGAGAAAAGTTATATTTTATTTGTACGTGTACATGGACATTATTTTCTCACACCTCCCAGTATTTTCGCTGCTAGACATGAAAGTCTTCATCTGCGTCTTTTCGAATTCCTCTTAATTAAGTGATTTGAGATGTCATCTGAGTATACTGTTATAGTATCAAAGAGTCTGATATGTACTTTTATTTTCTTTTCTTTTCTTTTTTGATTGATTGTCCTAGACATGCTTTATTTGGAGGTTTTGTTTTTAAATATGCGATTAATGTTGTTTTGAGGTTTGCCTTTTAGTCTTGCGCTTGAAGTTTATGTTTTGTGTTGGATTCACTTACCTAATCCTTCTCAACATTTATCATCTTTCTCACACAAATTTATCCAGATGATTTATCTTTTGCAAGAACATTTTCTCGACATGTGGATGACAAGAACTAATAAAATGGAACTTCACCGTAATTTGTCATTACAAAAAATGTTCTCAGTTGCTTCATTTATAAAAAGAATCCCCATGAGGATGACATCATTGTATTCATTAGCTTAAGTGATTTTGTTCCGCTCACAACATTTGAAAAATATTATTACCATAAACTTTGCAGGTCATAAAAATGTTATTAGCATAAACTTTGCAGGCGCATGACACGTAATGTATCGAAATAGATACACTAAATGTCTTTTACACTAGTGAAGAGCTTGGACTTTGCCTTGGGTCATCATAAAAAATGAAATAATTAAAAATATGAAACTATTTTTAGAAAATGAAAATTCAAATAGATAATACTATGAGAACAATGATGAGTCAACCCAATAACACGTTCTATTTCAACCTCAAAATTTCGCAAAGAAATTCTAAGAAATAACCCACGTTCCTTGTTAATACAATTATGCAATAACATATCATACCATAAAACCACGATATAGTCGGTTAATTACCAACTAATTCCATAAATATTTAACTTTCCAAAATTGAATTCCCATCTCCCTCATCCGACAACAATTTAAATTTCTTTCCTTAATCAAATTCATATTTTTTTATATCTCTCTAGACAAATTAATTTAAATATACTCTTACATGCATTTGCATTTTTTTCTGCAAGATTATTGTAAGAGATCTTAATAGTTATGATTTCGTAAAGCCATGAATTTATGTATTAATAAAATTTTCTCGTCGATCTCTAAAATGTATAGTATAATGTCAAAAATCTATTGAAAAACCTCTTACTGCTTATGTGTAAAATATGTAAAATGCGTTGTATTCGGATAGAAGGAAATTAGAAAAGGATAAAAGAGCGAAACTATATAAAAATAGTTTCCCTTAACAGACTCAGACCAAAACCATTTAGAGTGGGACAAGTGTCAACAGATTGGAGACTAAAACCCTCCTTTATAGTGGAGTACAGACTATTAGATAATTGAAAAGATTGTGGGCGTGCTCCGATTTGAAAGTAAAGTTTTCCCAGTATATACGACTATTAATGGCCACATGACATTCCAACTTCGGAGCCCAACTACACCTAAAGGACAACTGGGCTTTAATATTCCACACACGATTAGCCTACTAATTAGGCCCGTGACAAGAGCTTTAATCTTCCAAATTGTCGTTTGTCCCAAGTAGTATTTCGACTTTTGACTCTGATGATTTTTTATTGCTTACGTCGCAGTTCCAATATGTTATTCGAATGCTTTACATCTTAATCCTCGCCAAATTATTATGTAGAAGAAACGAAGGGAAATCTCTCACCTCTATTATTTCCGGGACCTCTAAAAATTAAATTAGGAAAAAGAAAAAAGAAAAAAGAAATACTGAATTGAAGAAATCAGTTTACTATTGAAGCAGGCTCCGTACGACGAATGGTAGAACTCCACTACGATATGTTTGGGAAATTTGGTTGCTAATAAAGATAGAGCACTAGTTTATAGTTTTTTGATACTTTGATTAATGATGATGATTATAGTCTTTAAGATATTATTTGCCCCCATTATAGTTCATGTTGGGTCTAAAATATATAAACCTCCAAGAGATACACCAAACCACAGATAAACGAGTTCATCAATCACTTAATTTCTCTTTTGGAACTTTACCTTAAATATGTGGTCAAAATCTTGTGTGGATAAAGAGAATAAGAGAAGTTACGAAGAAGAAGTTGGTGTTTGAACAGTGTATGATTTGGTGATATTTACAGACACCCAATCTAGGTACCTTATCCCACCATCACCACTTTTCATGATTAGCTATTCCTTCTCTTCATGTCAATAGTTATTTTTTTCATATCCAATAATCACATCTTTCCATTTCTAACAACTACTTCTTTTCACAGTAACAAACTATTTCAATAATCCCCATTTACCTTATTATCTGTACTAATTTATATAAATTCCTATATATAAGAAGAAATCTGTTAAGATTTGAACATTCAATTAGAGTAAATAATTCCATTAACAAATTAGTGGTAGATAAAACTTTGAATCATGATTTCATTTGTTAATCAAATTACCACCCATAAATTTACACACATTCGGTTAGAAATTTCTTGTGCCTTAGCACTTTTATGGCCTTGTACTCCCTCCTGCATTCGTGAGCATTTACAAAAAATTCATCCGATTTTTGTGGGAAGTGAAACCAATTCTTATGTTTATATAGGTGAAGTTCTTAATTTATTACTTTAGTATTACCTTGCTAAAACCTTGAACTTTATTAAGAGTGTTTTCTTACACTCATCCTCCTAACTTTCCATGAAAACTGACATTTTTATTACCCATTGTACTTTAACAATTTCGTTAGAGACTATGAAATTAGATTTCCACAATGCTTGACTATTATTAATTGGAATAAGATCCATTCCTTTGGCAGTATTACTTACAAAACCTCTTGAGAGTCCCTTAATGAATGGATGAACCAAGTTATTATTTGTTTGAACATAAATTATGGAAAACATTATGCTCATGTCGTAGGCCAATGTCTAGATTTTTCATTGTATATTATACTATATGCCTAGACATAATTGTCTCACTATCACAATGTAAAGATATGACTGGCATTGGCTATGGCCACAAATCTATATTCAATAGCACATTCTGCAACCATTCAACATCTTTACCGGCCATCAATAGCCATATAATGGCTTTGTAACGTTTGATTTAATAAAGCAACATGGTTGCTCTATATATGGTACCTCTTTGATGTTTCTCTGGTCATGGTCCAGTTCTGATTTAATCACTCAAACAACTAATTTTCCTTTTAGGGGAGAGAGGTGAAACTAGACCACGAGTTCACGAATTCCTACATATATTGCTAATGACAAAGTATGAGGGTGTTCGGCTGTTGTCCAGGGATGCTATAGTGCGGTAATTGAAACCAACAAATCTTGTCAGGATGATAATCCATAGAATTTCCGCTTGCGCTTAGTATGTGGCGCTGCTAGGATGTCACAGCTCTGGTCGTTACATAAACACTTTCTTTAAGGATAATTTCGCCCCTTAGATAATGAAACTCGGTGTGTAAAACTCTAGTGGCTATCATTCCAAAATACCACATACCTTTTTCTATACTCTACATTGAGTATTAAAAGGAGCGAGAACAACGTCATGTGTATAACTTAGCGCAGAAGAGAAAAGAAAGAAAGGAGAAACTCTCCTTTGTAATTCGGAGTCTTAATTTTTGAATTGTGGTCGTAATTTTATATTCAAACAAAATAGCTATTAAGGATTAAATGATAATTAATTGATGATCATTATATTGACAAAAACAAGTGAGACGTTACAAAGCCATTATATGGCCATTGTAAAACTATTATAAAATGTTACAAAAATATTAATGGCGAACAGAATCGTTAAATATTAATGATGATAAGAATGCGTTGCAAAAATAATAACTTTCAATATTTCAAAACTTTTACAATAATCCTCCACATATTTCAAAAGGTTTTGAAAAAGAAAAATAAAATAATGCCGAGTTACTTGAGAGTAATGCATCATAAGTGGTGCTTGTTAGGCTATGGGTGAGTTATAGAAAGAAAGGAAAATTCAAAATAAATACTCTCATTTTCTCAAAAAATGGATTCGGAGTGGATATTATTTCAAATAAGGACATGAATTGACTTGGTCTCAAAAACTTTCCATATGATATCGTAATTAATTTAATTTAATAAGGCAACATGGTTGCTCTATATATGGTACCTCTTTGATGTTTCTCTGGTCATGGTCCAGTTCTGATTTAACCACTCGAACAGCTAATTTTCCCTTTAGGGGCGAGAGGTGAAACTAGATCACGAGTTCACGAATTCCTACATATATTACTAATGACAAAGTATGAGGGTGTCCTTGTCCAGGGAACGATAAATGGAAAAAAATTAAATTCAATATTTGAATTGTGGTAGAACTCTAGTGAATTTTGAATTTTGTTCCTTTATTAGCAAATTAGCATCAGTTATTAAGCCCCCGGCATGAACTCCACGCGGCGGCAATGCACGGCATAAAGCAACATGGTTGCTCTATATATGGTACCTCTTTGATGTTTCTCTGGTCATGGTCCAATTCTTATTTAATCACTCGAACAGCTAATTTTCCTTTTAGCGGCGAGAGGTGAAACTAGACCACGAGTTCACAAATTCCTACATATATTCCTAATGACAAATATGAGGGTGTCTGGCTGTTGTCCAGGGAACAATAAATGGAAAAAAATTAAATTCGATATTTGAATTGCAGTAGAACTCTCGTGAACTTTGAATATTGTTCCTTTATTAGCAGATTAGCATCAGTTATTAAGCCCCCGGCATGAACTCCACGTGGCGGCAATGCACGGCATAAAGTAACATGGTTGCTCTATATATGGTACCTCTTTGATGTTTCTCTGGTCATGGTCCAGTTCTAGTTTAATCACTCGAATAGCTAATTTTCCTTTTAGCGGCGAGAGGTGAAACTAGACCACGAGTTCACGAATTCCTCAAAGCAAAGAAATGTCTAATTGACCCTTCTATTTGGTCCAAAAGCATGCCTAGACGGAAGGATTTGGTGTGGCGGCATGTTGAGGTTCTATCTGGGGACAGGTGGAAGTGTAAGTTCTGCAGGGAGAAGCGTTCGGGAGGCGCATCGCGGATTAAGCACCACTTAGCCGGCACTGCTGGGGAAGGGATCAAGAGCTGCGAGGCCGTCACTCCCCAAGTGAGATCAGAAGCCCAAGAAGCATTGGAAAAAGTAGAAGAGCAAAGGAATCGAGCGATTTGGCTGCGGGCAATGAAGGTGCTAGGAGAGAGATTTCATCAGACGTGCCGAACCGGAGCAATGCTATAAGTTCATGCAACCCAATCAATCTCTTCCTGGGTCACAACCCCTCAATCTCATGCTGTCGATTCTTAAATTCAGTTGCAGAATTTGAGTGATCCTAGCAGCAACGGAGTCCTCACACCCGAAGCCCATGTCCTTTCTAAGATCCGATGGAGGAGAGACAATGAAAGGAGACAGTCTCACTACCGAGGATTTCATTTCCATTCCAGATGGAACAGAGAAAATGAAAGGAGTCAATTTCATTCCCGTTTTGAGCATCGATGGAGGAGGGATTAGAGGAATAATCTGTAACACCCCAAAAACCCCCTTGAGGACATTACAGTCATACTTACCTGTCTTTTGAGAGCTACAAACTTTTAGGCTCTCTTTTTTTTTTTTTTTTTAAAGAGCAAACGGTCCCAGCGCACATCAAATGGCGGAAGCGGAATCACGATTCTCCAATCCTCCCTCCAAACATAAAAGGATCAATGCACACAACTAAGCAAGATAGGATACTGAAAAACCGGTTCTCTTATTTATATAGTCAGAGGATGGATGTTTCCTGTTCTTTTCGGGGTAGAACATACATCAAAAGAACACCTCAAAATTTCTACCCTTCATCAAAGGAACCCTATACAAGCTCTATCCATCCTTCAAGATCCGGTCAAACCAAAAACCCCTTCATCCTCCTCCAGCTGTAACTCATGGCCTACCTCCGTCCAGGCGCTCCAGAGACAACGGCGGCAGCATGCCCGGATCACTCCATCCCGACGAGATGAAGTATGAAACAAACTCTGAAACACGGGGCCGCTGTCCAGCCCGCATCAAACCTCACCAGCACGCTCACCCGGATGAACACCAGCCCGCGAACTGTGGGGCTGTCTATATTCGTGACCCTGACCTCCATGTCGGAGGGAATACCATAAAATGAGCCAGGAGCGACGGGAGGCAACGACATATCTAGTCTGAAATGTTAGTCCCCAAAAAAGGGTGAGTACAACTACTCAGCAGAAATAGGATCTCTATGACTACCCATACAATACAACCAAGCATATCATAACATCACATGACAACAAATAAACGACATTAGAATATCATATGATCATCACAAGTAAGCAATTCAGCCATCGACTTTCAGCCATTCATGCTTTCACATTATTCCCAAGTCATGTATCCACCAAGCATAGGTGCTTACAAGTCAAGCATTACTCATGCATTCGTGCATCATCATATGCACTCTCCACAAATCAGCATTTCTCATGCATATATGTACACCACACAAATCAATAAATGCTAATGCCAATATTTCTCATCATGTGCACCTTTCACATATTAGTAGTGCTCATGCATACATACAAATTCTTGCAATTTTTAATGCAAATCCCGATACACACCACCTGGCTTCCAGCCCCCCCAACATTCCGGGCATCTCACACCCAAACCTGGCATCATGAGGAATTCACGACACACACCATCCGTGCTTCCGGCATCCCCTACGCTCCGGGCATCTCAACTCCGAGGCCATCTAGATTTACGCTCACAGGGCTACTGGCATCCGGCATTTTCACTCCCTGGTCGGGCATCCCGACACTCCCGGGGCATCATCGGCACACACCATCCGATGGCCTCTTTCATATGCATGATTCATGGCATTTAACATGATGCTCAGCATACATAACAGCATGCAATGTCCCATATTTCCACTTACAAGGCATGATATTCACACAACATGCTCCGTTCAAATGATCCCTAACAATTCAGCATCCATAGTTTTCGGAAATCATCTCAATTGATTATCAAATACTCTTCAAAACTTGTGAAACTCACACACAGGATAGTCAAGACAATATGGAACACTTTTCATGAAAAATGCATCTCCTAATTGTCAACACACAAAAAGATGTCACTTGGCCATTGCAAAACAGAGTTTCCAAACATTACAGTTTGCACGGTCTTAAGAAAAGTCTAAATTAACCATCCTATTGGCCTTTAAAAATTATGAACTTTCACCACATCAATGTCAAAACATAGAAGTACAACTTTCATTAAGAGTTCATGTCCAAATAATCCTCACACAAGAAGGTACAAGGTCGGTAACACCAATCACACTCTCGGGTTCTCCAGTATGCACGGTTTCAAAAATACATTGGTTTACATATTCAAAAATCACTCAAAAATTATGAAATTTCACTATGTTATATTCAAGAGTATAAGGTACATTTCTCAAGAAGACATTATCATCAAATTCGTCCTCCATTAATTGTTATAAAAATCATAAGTTCCCTGTTTACAATTTGCAAACTGTCCAGCAAATAATCCTCAGCAAAAGATCTTCAATTGAGCTATTTATCCTCCTTTGTTTGATCTAAATTTTGGATATGTTCTAGTTTAACATGTATTCTACAACTTTCATTTAGAGGTTGAAGTAAGAAAATCAAGAGAAAGTCACTTTATATGCAGTACAAGCTACTGACGTTCCGTCAAGACAATCCAGAATTCAAATCCATAAGAAAACAAATAATTCACCAAGCTACACCGAATGGAATCAGCTCAATTTTTAGTATGTCATCCATCAAGATGTTATCTACATTTCATAAGAAGAAGTTGAACAAGAATTCCAAACGAAAAGACATGTTCAGCAACCATCAAGCATCAAAGGTCAGCAAGCAACTCCGGTATACACCTGGTCCCAAAGAAATTCGGTTTCACCCCTCAAATCTCACTCAAATCACTTCAAATTTGACTATGTTATAGTTCAAGATGTGCTCAACAACTTCCATGAAGGAATCAAAGTCAGATTCTAACCCTAAAAGCACCTACAAATGCATGCAAGCTACTGGCGCAACCTAGCTCTTCCCAAACCCGATTGCACCTATCTCAAGTCCTCCTCAAAAACTCCAAATTCCAGCCATCAAATTCACATTTTCGACCATCACACAACACCACAACATGCATAGGTAGATGAGAGATCATTCTTGCCTTTGGATTGAGCAGAAAACGTGAAGAAACGGCAGCAAATCCTTCGGCTAGCTCTCGGACGGTAGCTGCTTCTCCTTCTTCTTTGTGTTTTCTCTCCTTCTCTCTCAATTAGTCGGTCGAAGACCCTCACCAATCCGGCCATCTCTCTTTTATATGCCTCTCTAATTGTCATTAGAAGTAATGATTGAATTTCATGCACTTTGGACACTTGGCAAAGCAAAGGGACACATGGACTCCCTCTCATCTCTCTCGGCCATCTTGGCTTGTTCAACAAGCTCAGCCGACCCTCATTGGGCTTGACCAGCCCACTTTTTCCTCTTCTTGGGCCCATAATCGGCCCTAGTCCATCATGCCTTAATGCCGAAATTAATCCTTCTAATTCTAGCTTATACATGTTCAATTATAATTTACTAACTTAGCCATATAATATAGCTACCTTGTCAATCCAAAATAATTCAATTATGGCTCAATAGTCCAATGACTAAAATCTTATAACATTTCCATTGATTGGCCACAATCATCACATCTTCAAGGGTTGTCCAAATTTTGGGATGCCACATAATCGCTGCAGTTATTCTCAGCTTCATGGAGTCTGAGCTTCAGGTAATTCAAAAATGACTTTCTACTTAAATAACTTCTCTATTCTTCACGGACATTTACGTTTCTGATTTATGGCCGTTAAGATTTAATTATATTTGATACTACCTGCGTAGAAACTAGACGGTCCAAATGTAAGAATCGCTGACTACTTCCACACGATTGCCGGAACAAGTACTGGTGGCCTAATTACGGCGATGCTCACTTGTCCAAAGAAAGAAGGCCGCCCTTTATTCACTGCAAAAAATATTCTTGACTTTTATTCATCCAGTACTTTCCCCTTTTCCTTACTATTCCATGAAATTCATTAATTACCTTGGTTGTGGGAAAATCTTGGGGCTTTCTTTCAAATAAAACTCAAGAATATTTTTTGCAATGAATAAAGGGCGGCCTTCTTTGTCTGGACAAGTGAGCATCGCCGTAATGTTATTGCATAATTGTATTAACAAGGAATGTGGGTTATTTCTTAGAATTTCTTTGTGAAATTTTGAGGTTGAAATAGAACGTGTTATTGGGTTGACTCATCATTGTTCTCATAGTATTATCTATTTGAATTTTTATTTTCTAAAAATAGTTTCATATTTTTAATTATTTCACTTTTTATGATGACCCAGGGCAAAGTCCAAGCTCTTCACTAGTGTAAAAGACATTTAGTGTATCTATTTCGGTACATTACGTGTCATGCACCTGCAAAGTTTATGCTAATAACATTTTTATGACCTACAAAGTTTATGCTAATAACATTTTTCAAATGTTGTGAGCGGAACAAAATCACTTAAGCTAATGAATACAATGATGTCATCCTCATGGGGATTCTTTTTATAAATGAAGCTACTGAGAACATTTTTTGTAATGACAAATTACGATGAAGTTCCATTTTATTAGTTCTTGTCATCCACATGTCGAGAAAACGTTCTTGCAAAAGATAAATCATCTGGATAAATTTGTGTGAGAAAGATGATAAATGTTGAGAAGGATTAGCTAAGTGAATCCAACACAAAACATAAACTTCAAGCGCGAGACTAAAAGGCAAACCTCAAAACAACATTAATCGCATATTTAAAAACAAAACCTCCAAATAAAGCATGTCCAAGACAATCAATCAAAAAAGAAAATAAAATAAAATAAAAGTACATATCAGACTCTTCGATACTATAACAGTATACTCAGATGACATCTCAAATCACTTAATTAAGAGGAATTCAAAAAGACGCAAATGAAGACTTTCATGTCTAGCAGGGAAAATACTAGGAGGCGTAAGAAAATGATGTCCATGTACACGTACAAATAAAGTATAACTTTTCTCAGATATGATTGGCTCTCATATGGGATTTAGGCTGCGTTTGGGAACCCATTTGCAAAACTCTTTGGACCTCTAAAGGCCCTTGAGCAAATGCTAATGTGTTTGGCATCTATTTTTGGTAGCCCATTTCTCAAATGCTAGCATTTCCAAGGCCTTCTAAAGGCCATTAGCCCAAGGCTCCCTCCCACCTGCTTTGGCTTTCTAGCTTTCTCGGCATGTAAGTGGACTGGTCAATGAATTTTTTGAATTTTCAATATTACCCTCATTCACTAATCATTATTCCACATTTGCCCCTTCTTAAATTGCATCTTCTCTCTATGTGCGACCCTAGCTCTCCTCGCGAAGACCACCACCGGATCGCGCCTCTCGCCACACCTCCGCCTCCTTTCCCTCCACACCACCGCCCCTTCCCTCTCTGCCGTAGCTGTCCCTCTCGGCCCCTACGCAAGCGCGCCTCCTCCCTCCGCCTCCTCGCCCCGAGCCTCTCCAAGGCGGCGAAGTACGTGATCTCCAAGGTCGATGACCTCATGAACTAGGCCTACCGCGGCTCCATCTGACCCATGACCTTCAGCCTCGCTTATTGCGTCGTCGAGATGATGCACACCGACGCCGCCCGGGACTATCTCAATCGCTTTGGCATCATCTTCAGGCCCAACCCTTGCCAGTCCGATTGCATGATCATCGCCGGCATGCTCACCAACAAGATGACTTCTGGTCTTTGCAAGTAGGTTTGCATCTACTTCATTCTTTTCTTCCCAAATTTTTCTATTCAGTCGATTGTAGTATGGTTTGATGAGGGATGAATGAGGGTAGTTACATGTGGTATTTTGATTTGTTGATTTTTTATGGATTTTGTCGATTGCCACTTAGTTTCTGAGAAATGCACAAAGAAAAATCGTATTGGACTAGTCAGGAGTCTCACGAGGCTCGCGGAGGTCGTGTGACCAGGTGTCACTGCACCTAGAGTTTGGCAACCTCGGAGCCTCACCTGGGCTCCGAAGACAACCCTAGAAATCTTCTTAATCCCAACTGCAATGACCATGGAATCTCCAAAGTAATGGAATATCATCTTCACGAAGCATGTGAAGCAGAAGCTGAAGCACAAGGTCTATCGCAATGGCTTCCTCTCTCTTCGCACCTCCACTGGCAAGGTACCTTTACTTTCACTACTAATCTCCGCCACTGATGTCTAGCTCAACCCGAACGGCAATTTAGTTGCCTTTCATTGGGTTAGGACATGATTCAGTTTGATTGGCTAATCTATGTCAAGAGTGCAGTGACAATAGATTTGTTACCATTTTTCCCTGAATTTTGCTTGCTCGATTGAATTGAATGGCAGCTGCTCAATGTTGCTTGATATTTTATTATGTCTATCATCATGAATTGTTCCATTCTGTGTTTCTGGTTGTAATACTCTCCGTGATTGAGTTTGTTTTCGGGAGATTAGTCCATGTTGTGATTAATGGTGTATGATGGCAAAGCAAAGTTGTTAGAAAGCAGGATTTTGAAGAATGATGAAGTTATTTGTTCTGGTAAGTCACTGATGTTCAATGCTTATTTGGTTGATGTTGGAGAAGCCTGAAGATGATACTTATATTCACAGCCTAATTATTGTTGAGTAATTGGATTTAAAGGTTCCCTCTGTTTAGGGTATTGCTTGCTTGTCTTCTTCATCATAGTTGTTTTGTTGGGTGAAATCGTTAGTAGGTGCAATGTGATGAATGTGAAGTTCCTGGGTTTGGTTTGTTAAAAGTCTGAATGGTACATATTAATCTTATTTTTCTTGGAAAAAAGTGTGTTGCTCGCATAAATATATACATAGATCCTCCTTTGTGATGCTTTGCTTGTTGTTCATCTGGGAAATTAAATATTTGATCTTTTGCTTACTAAGAACAGCTAATTGGGTACAGTTCAATATATATTTGATTGATTCAGAACCTAGATGTGAACATTTGGAATTGATCTACTGTTGCTTTTGTTCAATGTGCAACTGGTCTTTTCAAACTTCATATTTTTAGATTTTTTATCACATGCCAATATTAGATAAAACTTTCCATATGATATCGTAAACAACAAATTTTATTTTCATATTCTCATTAACTTTGCCAATTGGTCATTATACTTTCTTTACCATTTGTAAATTTAAGGGCCCTATTATTTTCGACACTTCTCATGTGATTTTTTTATTTATAAATTTGTTATCATGTCGCTTTTACATTTCTCGTAATGCGAAAATATAAAAATTACCATCATTGTGTTATTTTTTCTATTTTAAAAAAATTAAAATAGAAAAAAAAAACTTAAATTGATTATATTAAAGGACTTTCCAAATATATATTTACCAAACAGCATTTTCCCAAAGTTACTTCCCAAATAACTTTTCAATTATAATTTACCAAACAGTTTTTACATTTCAGTAAACTCACTTAGGCTAAAAGCCTTTGCATTTTCCCAATGGCTTTCCCAATGGCTTTCCCTAAAAGCTGAATTAAACGCACCCAAAGTCTCCAATTTTCATGGAACCAATTTTCACAAGGAAGACCAGCACTCCTTAACAGGAACAAAACATTATGAAGTTGCCCATGAACATCCGTGTTGTGAAGCAAAACATAAAAGACCAGTGCCTAACTCACGACTAGCACGAATGAGTTTTATGACAAAAGACCAGGTTGAAAAACAGAACAAAAAAAAGACCAACACACACCATTGATCTTAGTGACAAAAGTCCAGCTCATAACTCACCATTAGCACAAATAGGAGGACACCTATGAAAGGGTGACATTCAAGAATAAGAATGTGCGTTTTTCTGGTCCATATCAGGCTTCATCTCTTCTTAATTATGCATACAAAATCTCATTTTCCATGTTTGGCAATCTCATTTTAGTGTAATCAACAGTGTATTACTAGTGACCAATTCAATTACATATTTTGATAGCAACAAATTTGTTGCAACATAATACCAACTGGGATGCTAGATTAAGTAGACACAACATCAAATAAGGAGCAGATATTGGGCAGTAACGTAAGCAGACGATTAGGGCAGCAACTCATTGCTAAATACCAAATTAAGTGCAACATAATACCAACACAGGAGTAGACGATTAGGGCAGCAACAATGATTTGGAGCCAAAAACCAAAAAGCTGAAAAAGCAATGGTGAGGGAGAGAGCAAACATGCAAAGGAGCAGTTGTGAGGGAGAGAGCAAGTGAGGAGGGCAATCGAGCGAGGAGCATTCGAGTAGACCATTTGCGAGCTTTGGCAGTCAAGCGAGCAAACGAGCAAACGAGCAAAACGAGCAAGAGCAATTCAGTGCAAGCGGAGCAGATGCAAGCAGTGGGAAAGAGGGAGAGAGAGAATCGGGCCAGCAAAGGGGTGGGGAGAGGGAGAGAGAGTCAAGCGAGTGAAGGAGGGTTTTGTTCTATAAAAAGGGCAAAATTGTACTTCGAATAAGTTATTGATGATGGAAAAGGAAATTGGCCAAATTTCATTAATGAAGGGTTTCAGCATTTCTAAAATGCTGAAAGTTCAACTCTTCATGTGCCTTGAGAATGATTGCCAAATGCCTCAAATCCTTTTCCCTTTGCACATGTGATTTCCCTTTGGAGTGAGTATTACTTGAAATATAAATAACTCTTGCATTTATCAAACTCGTAAAAAATTATGAATTATTTGTCAACTTCAAAATATTTTTAAGAGATTTCTCAACAATGGGAAGATAGATATCGAATTGAAAGACATCGATTGGACAAAAGAAATCATTTGTGAGTAAAGTTGGCCACGAAGTCCAAGAATAATGACATTTGAATTTGAAATTGTTTTTGGACTAGGCAATGGAGCTCAAAAAATCATGATTAGAACGTGAATTTGAAGGAGTAACGACCTGGATGTATGTCAAGGTGGCAAAAAACATGTTGAATCAAGACATGATTAACTGCCTAGAGATAAAATGTCGTGCCGACATGAAGATGTAGAGCTAAAAACTTTGGAAATGTGAATACATGATTAAAATTGCGTAAGAAGTGCTTATGGACAGTTATATTGTAAATTTTATAAATACTAATACGTGCATCATAGGAATCCTGAATGAATAGGAAAAAGTTGTTATCTATAAGTTATATTTCAATTTTTATATCATGTCTGTAGTTTTTGAATATCTCATCATCAATCAAATTTCAATATATATCTTAGTTGAAACTTTTAGATCTTCGTATCTCTCAATCTTTTTGCTTTACCGTCGATTAAACTTTGACAAAATAGGGAAAATTTCGAATAAAGACCCAAAGTACTATCATTTTTTCAAAAGAGGATATGAAGTGAAGTTTGTCTCAAATAAAGACCCAAAGTGTTTTCATTTTCTCAAAAGAGGACCTGGAATGGAATTTGTCTCAAATAAGGACCCAAAGTAATCATTTAGTCTCAAATAAGGACCTCATTTGCCGGCCGGTGAATAGATACATCTCGATGCATATTCCGGTAGCCTAATCAAGGGTATTTTTGTCCAATTTTTTTCAGTTGTCTTGTTTTATTATTATTATTATTATTATTATTATTATTATTATTATTTTGGGTCAATGGTGGCACTGTTCATCATTTTCCCCAATTTGTCTTCTTCTCAAGAACATCGGACTTGGGAAGGGTTGGCGAGAGCTGGCTGTTGATGAGGGCCGACGAGAGTTGGATGCCCATCGCCGGCAGTAGGCGAGGGCCACTAAGCCCTCGCCAATCGTGGGCAAGGGCTTGCAGGCTAACCCTCGCTAGATCTGGCGAGGGTGGCCTTGGCTACAGCCGACGAGGGCCGTCGAGCCCTCACTAGCTGTGGGCGAGGGCTTGCAGGCCCTCACTGACCCTTATCAATGGCCGATGAGGTGGGCGAGCCCTCGCCCAGGGCCGGCGAGGGTCGACCTCGCTAATGGCCATGAGGGGCGACCTCCCTCACCTCCGCCCATTACTCCACCAAGAACCTCGTCTTCTGTTAGGACTACGATTGGGACGCCCGCATCGCTTTCTTCATCCCTTCCTCCCTCGACGACTTCTTCAGCTACCTCTTTTGCCCTCGAGGACCTTCTTGTAGGGCCTCAATTTGGATGGCCCCCCTCCCCCATGGCCAACGAGGGCTCGATGGCCCTCGCTTGCTATTAGCGATGGGCGTCGAGCCCTCGCTCACTGTTGGTGATCGGCGTCATGCCCTTGTTGGCCCTTATCAGCGGCTAGCGCTCGCTGGCCTTTCCCTAAGTCCGATGTTTTTGATTTAGGCTAGAAGAAGTGAATAGGGGACGAAGAAGGCGATGAACAGGGCAACCAAAAATGAAAAAAAAAAAAAAAAAAAGAAGAAGAAGAAAATACCCTAATTAGGGCATCGGAATATACATTAGAGATGCATCTATTTACCGATCGACGAGTGAGGTCATTCTTTGAGATTAAATGGCTACTTTGGATTATTTTTTGAGATAAACTTCACTTTAGGTCATCTTTTGAGAAAATGATGGCATTTTGGATTCTTATTTAAGACAAACTTCACTTTATGTCCTATTTTGAGAAAATGATGACGCTTTGAGTCCTTATTTAAAATTTTCCCGACAAAATATTATGTATTTTGACATTGATTAAATTCCCTTGAAACTCATATATTTGATTCCTTATACTTCAGTAATATATCCTATTCGAAATAATTAAGGTCTATCTTCTTTTATAAAAAATCGAAAAATGACATTCGATGAAAGATCTCCGGTCGTCAAGACAATTGCAAATCAAACAATGATCCCCTTCCTCTATCACCAAGACAATCCATAACAAAATTCATCATGACCTGGTCCCAATGGAAAAGATAAATGAATTTCTTCTCCGATAAGCTGTTCGTGAATATTTTGTTTTCAAGATAAATAAGTGGAAACAGATTTTTCCTTCACTTTCTTTCAACCCTAAGCCAAGAATAACAACAACTCCTCCGGCTTACGCCCCCCAGCAATCGCAAAATCACAACTCGGCACTCCTCGGCCCTTCGGTAAGGCCATTGGCAGAAAATTTCGCGTCGCTCCCTCGACTCCTCCTTTTTTTTTCTCAGCCCTCGCCGCATCAATGGCCGCCGCCGCCGCTTCCGCAGAGAGCTCCCCCTCTGCCGACAACCTCGAATCCGAGCCACAATCGCCGCCGCTCTCCGCCTCCGGAGTCACCGATTTGAACGCCTTGCCGAGCGAAATCATGGACGCATCGACCAACGGAGCGGGAGCGGGAGCCGGAGCTGGAGCTGGAGCTGAGCAGACGGCCACTGAGCCGCCCCAGGCGGAGGCCGACCAACCGGCTCCTCAGGCCACCGCGGAAGCTGATAAGAGGTGGCCGGGATGGCCCGGCGACTGCGTCTTTCGCCTCGTCGTGCCGGTTCTCAAGGTCGGGAGCATCATTGGCCGCAAGGGGGAGCTCATCAAGAAGATGTGTGAGGAGACTCGCGCTCGCATTCGCGTGCTCGATGCTCCTGTCGGCACTCCCGATCGCGTTGTAAGTTTCCTAGGGTTTGCTCTTTCTGCTTCTCGATTGGAGTTTTTATTCTGCAAATGGCCTGGTCAGGGTTGGGTACTAAACTAGGTTTACTCATGTCGAGCGAGTTTGAATTGAAGACGTCCGGTTCTTTCGGAGTCCTGCAGTCGGGAGGTGACAGGAATACTGAACTTGGGTTCTTTGGCTACACTTTTGGGGCTATGGATTTGATATATTGGCTTGCTGTGCTGTTGCTCGTTCTTCATATGTCATTCACGTCTTCTGGTTTCTGTGGTGATTGAGGAGAGAACATCTTTGATGGCAACTTTTGTTCTTAACTTCATAAAACCTGCATCTGACATCATTTATGGGTTGATGAATAGCTTTTGGATTACAGATTTGCCCCAAGTGCTGTAGCTTTTCTCCTATTTGGTTGAGAAGATTAACCACTTAGGTGTTTTCCTGTCCATTCCTCTGCTCACTGCGGACCCGCTTTTTAAATGTCTCCCCTTACTGGAATAGCTCCTCTCTCATCTTTCAACATCTGTCCTTCTGAAACGGTCCTCAACTAATCCTTAAAAATTCGCAATGTGAACTTGATTAGAGTGCCATCAGCCTACAATTCTATTGCTGTTCCTTACGTTGACTATCACAATCATCATCATAGCCTCCAGTTTTCTGTTCTTCAATGATCATGTCCATAATGTTGCCTTCCACAGTGGAGGAACTTCTCAATGGAAGCCAGTGGTCCATTGCTTGCCATACTGGTTATGAGGCATGTCATGTATTGAATTGGTGAATTTGGGGCTTAGAGTTCCTATGGTTTGATTTTTGGCTCATGGATAATAGCCTCACGGTTAGCAAACTCATGGATAAGTAAGTAACTGGCAAAAATCATAGAGAAATTTGGCAGAACCTAAAGAAGTGACTTGGTTGAGAGATAATCAAAGTTGAGTGAGTTGGGATAAATTTAAGAAGTACCAGGAAGGTACATGAAAGTCAGGACAAAGTTGGATGAATACAAAAATAATTTACCCTCACATATCCTTGCTTCCACTATGCATGTGAACCAAGTAAATAGAGAAGGCTGTTAATAGAATACCTATTCCATTACTATCCTACTAATTCTATCCCAGAGGAACAGTTTTATCCTCTTCTGGATGCATTCCCTTGCATGAGTCAAATATGACCTTAGTAGATAAAAGAAAGCTTGTGCAGAGATAGGCTCTACTTATTCCTGATAGGAACTAGCAGTTAGATTTTTGAGATTGTTAATTTAAATCTATCTTAAACTGAAGCACAATCCTGAAAACGATTTGGGTTTTCATATAGCCTCACATTTTTGGAGTCAATTGTAAAGAACTCCAATATTGTCACTTTGCATCTTGTAGTATGGCTTTGTACCTCTTTATTTGGTTTTTGTTGCAGAAATTACTTGAGACAGTGGCAGTTTTCTTGGATTATTCCATGCCAATCTGATTGCCATGGTTCCATTGCCATTGTTCTTCATCATTTGTTCTATTACATTTGGTTGTGTGACTGCAGTACTCCATTTTCAAGCCACTTTGCATCCTGTTATGAATAAATTTCATTGTATGAATTCTGCTTCAACTTTAAGATTTCTGTAGTGCAGACCATGGCAAATTTTTCTAAGGAAAGTACTTTTTTCCCCTTCTTGTCTTTGCTATATAATGTTTTGCAGGTGTTGATATCTGGAAAAGAAGAGCCAGAGGTGCCTCTTTCCCCTGCAATGGACGCTGTAATAAGAGTTTTTAAACGTGTCTGTGGACTTTCCGAGAATGAGGGTGATGCTAAGTTGTCTGGAGCTGCTGGAGTTGCATTTTGTTCAATTCGGTTCTTGGTGGCTTCCACTCAAGCAATAAATCTGATTGGAAAGCAAGGTTCACTAATCAAATCAATACAAGAGGGTACTGGAGCTTCTGTTAGAGTATTACCTGAAGGTATGCTTTTATAGTTGTGCATACCTGTGAATTTTAGATGGTGCTACCTTTGTCGTGACTCATGTTTATAAATGGAAAATGGGAAAAAAAATTTACTTGATAATTATGACTGCGTGTTTTATTTGGCATTTCAATTTTTTACGTCTAGATGTACTCCTAGCTCTCTTTTAAACATCTGGAATAAAATATCTTGAATAAATGTTGAATATGAATTTCACTGTCAAAATTAGTTGTAATTAAGAAGCATTAAGTCATTTAGGAATGTTAAGTAGGGGGTAATTTGGTTTGGGAGAAAATAAAAAGAAGAACACTTTTCTGATATGAAATGTACAATTGATGTATCTAGCATCCAGATCTTCCTGATCTTGTCAAGGGAAACATGTGTCGCCATTACGGCAGGAATGGAGATTGCTGTATGACCATAATTTGTCGGTGTGGCATTATTACCTGGTAAATATAATTCAGAGTAGATTAGAAGTTTTTGGATTTGCATTTTGCTCAACTCAGTTCTTGATGCCATTGTATAGAAGGATCATACTGATGCCATTCACATCTAATCTGTCTAAAGGTTTTCATTTACCATTTTCTTGTGTCTTCATTGGCCTGGGTTTGATCTTGAGTTTGTTTCTTAGGTCAAAGATTATTGTTTTTCTAAGAAAATGAGCAACCTATTCATTTTGCATGAAATGTCTCGCTTCTAAGCTTTCATAGGCTTCATTTCAATATTTTTTGTTTGCTCATTCGCCGATGTGCCCTGCCAAAGTGGCCTTCTCTTCCCTCTCTTTTGGACCTCTCCAACACCTGAATTATGGAAACCTTGTGTGCTACAAAAGTTCTTCTGGTGGACTGAGTGAAGTGGTCTAGTCAAATATTTTGTATGATGAAGCAATCTGCCTCTTGGTCTTTTATTTGCATTTTCAAAACTTGAGTTTGATTTTATAGAGATTATAACCGCAGGGGTAGTTTATTTGTATTTACTTAGTATATGGCTGAGGAATATACATTGGGCTGAGGAGTTATATAATATTTTGTTCCCTAAGACAATGAAAGCAGAGCATGATTTTCATTAATGGACTGGAATTTAGAGATACATAAGTATAAGCTGAGAATTTTTCACACATTCAGAGCATGTGCATGGGTCATTCTGGGATGTCGATGCCATTTTCGTCAAACTTTCTCTCTGGAAGCATGATCTTTAGTATGGAATTGTGAAATAATTTGCCCCTTCCTTCCTCTGGTGGTAATCATCCTTCCATAGGGTTCTTTGTAGTTGAATCACTGATCTTTGTACTAATTTGCCCCTTCCTTTCTCTGGTGGAAATCATCCTTCCATGTTAGTCGACTGCAGAGATGATGCCAAGAACTTTCGGAGGACATTCTAGTGTTACTAGAGAGGAGTTAATAGATGATTTAGGTTAGTGTTATCTGGTTATGTTATATCTGTCTTCTAACTGATCCATAAAAGTTCATAGATAAGTCATTCTTGTCTAATTTCAATTAGATAGTGCAACAACTCAACCAGTTTTCTTCCTTTCTCCCCCTCTATTTCCCCCATTTTTTGTTTACTGTCTCATTTGTTTCCTTTTTCCTTGATGAAATTTAATTAATGGTTATGGGCCAAGTATTTCCTTTTTGCTGAGTGCCTTTTTCTTATCATTATCTCCGGGCTGAGTTTTGAACAGTGATTTTTGCACTGTCAATTATTCTGAATTATCTTGGATGGCAGGTGAGTTGCCAATTTATGCTTCTACGGATGAGCGAATCGTGGAGTTGCAAGGAGAGGCATCAAAGGTTCTTAAAGCCGTAGAAGCAGTAGTTAAACACCTGAGGAAATTCTTGGTTGATCATAGTGTTCTTCCTCTTTTTGAGAAGAGCGTAAGTCCTCATATGTTGAATTGTACTTTGTATTTACCTATAAGCTGAGTTATTGCCTATATTTTTCTGCATTTAAGTACTAATTTTTCCCCATCCATTTAGTGCAATAATGCAGCCCAACAAGATCGTGCATCTGAGACTTGGAGTGACAAGTCAGTATTGCATAGTGCTCCAACTGGAATGACAACCGATTATCCACTCTCTTCAAAGAGAGAATCGCTCTATATTGATCGTGAAAATCAGTTGGAGCCGCAGATTGCACGTTCTGGAGTTTCACTCTATGGACAAGATCCCTCAATATCTGCAATCCGATCAGCAAGATTTGGTCGTGCAGGTGCTCCTATTGTCACTCAGGTAAGTTCTTCTCTATATCTGTTTCAGCTTCTTTAGTTCATTTTGCCTGATTTGTTGTAAAACTCTCTTGTAATGCTGATATGTATGAAACCTAGTCTATTCTGAAGCATTATGTGATCATTCTTGAATTTCATTAACTTTTTAGGACTCATGTGGTATTTTAGGCACCAATGGGGTGCATTAGCCCATTTAGTTAGCTATCTCTTTCTTTTTATATGAATGAACCTAGATGTAGCATATTTAAAAGGATTTATGCTATTACAAACGTCTTATCTGCTGTATTAAAAGCATGGCATCCATTCATCAACAAATTTCTACCAGAAGTACGCAGTTTCTCGATAATTCTTCCTCTCCTTCATACAAAACCTCCATAACCGGAAAAAGAAGGATAACAAGTTACTAGATTTGGCTGAAGATAGCCATTTCTTTACAAGCCTGACTCAATGAGGAGATGCCTAGAGTCTAGATAATGGGCTCTACATACTAAACTCCATGAGTCGGCCTAATGTTGACTGGTCCATTGTAGTAAATAGAAGAATTTGATCCTGCTTTGTCAGAGAGTGATCATAATCCACCTCCATGGACCTATTTTCCAGCCCTTCGTCATATATTACTGATGGACATCCCTGGTATGCACCATGTTGATGGTGGACATCATTTTTAGGCTTGATTTACTGCATGAACGCCTTAGAGATTTGGAGATTTTTTGTACTTCCTGATTTGTGCATCCTCACATACTTTGTGCAGCACTTCAGTTCGTAAACCCTTGGTGAGTTTGGCAGTTGGAAATTGCTTTTCTCAAGGATCTGTCAGTACATGGGTCATGGTTGACCATAAGATGATGAAATACGTAGTATCATGCAAAAGGAAAAATATAAGAAAGGCACAATGAAAAAGTTGATTCTTCTATTTGCCTCTTTTTGGGTTCACCTGATATACATGCTTGCTTTCTGTTGGGTGAAGTTCTCTGTATTGGCCTAGGTCCATTAGGCTAAAATTCTGTGAATTCCACTTCTCCATATCTTGTCTACGGCAAGATTGAGATGGTGCTGCCACTTCACTGACGATAATTGAAAAGCAGTAGCTCATTTTCCCAGCTATTCCTTTCTAAACATGTTTTTATTTCTTGGATTTCTGGATGTCAGGATTCTCTTATAAGTTTCTATATAGATATTGGAATATTCTTCAGTTCCCTCTGTAACAAGAACTAAAACACGCAGGCCCACCAAAATATTTATAGTGACACCCACACAATCCTACACACTACTCACACTACTCTTTCTCTCTCTCTCTCTCTCTCTCGCACGCGCTTAGATGTGCTCATCAGGCATGCCCACCTTAATGTCACTTCCAATTTTCTTCACCCCATTTTCACCTTATTCCTCATTAGAAGCATCTCTGAAGTGCTTAAGCATTGTTTCGCTATGACATATGACGTCCAGATGCTTTGGAAAATCTCAGTTTCTTAGTTGATATACTTTTTGTTGTTCTTCAGAGTGAATCCCTGCTTGAAAATTCTGTCTCTTGCTCTTTTTTCCCTGGCCAAAGGCTTTCTTTCTGCTTTGATGCTTAAGTTAATATTTAGACATGGAGTTGTCCAGACTTTTAGTGGAAGGAGTATGTGCTAGCAGATAAGACCAAATGGAGTTTTTTTCTGCACTCTTAAGGCTTAGATTTCTGAAAATCTAAGATTATAATGACTAGTGAGCTACATCTACTTTATAATAGATTCAATCTTTGGCTGGTTGAAAAAGTAAAAACTTTGAGTTCATATTGAAGTCAGTAAGCTATTCTTGTCTTTTCCTTTTTATTGGTGTTGTATTGTTTAAATGTTTTCTCCTGTTTTAGGTTGTGCAAACAATGCAAATACCACTGACTTATGCTGAGGACATCATTGGCATTGGTGGGGCTAACATTGCATATATTCGTCGAACTAGTGGGGCCATATTAACTGTGCAGGAGAGCAGAGGACTACCTGATGAAATAACCGTGGAAATAAAAGGCACTACATCTGAAGTTCAGACGGCACAACAACTGATTCAGGTAAGTGGCATATGAAGATTACATGCTGTTTTATTCTTTAATTAACTTGTATCTGGTTCTTAAGTTGCCCACATTATTAAAGTTGTTCTTTTTAAAAAGGTGTGCATATGACATGTTAATACAATGCTGTCTAATTGTGGTCAATATATCTTATATAGAACTATAGTATGGTAAATTTGGCATATATCTGCCTATTTATATAATATGAATGCCCTTTCCTTTTGCACCAGCTGTGATCCTGTGCTAGGCCTGTAGGAATCCTGATAAGCCCAACCATGTTGATGTTGTCTATTTCTGCTTCCTTTGTTCTTTTGTCTTGTGCTCTTATATAGAGCTTTCGGAATTTGAAAGATTGCATAAATCCTGATTTGATGATGTTTCAAATGTTCCCAGTCAAATAATATGATGGTGTCAAGTGTAAAGACTAAATCAGTTCATTTGTCTTCAGGAATTTATTAATGGTCATAAGGAGCCAGTCACCAGCAGCTACGGCAAGGTAGACAGTGGATTGAGGTCATATTCTCAGATGGGTGATGCTTCTTACACGTCTTCGTCATTCTCTTCACAGCCATATGGAGGCTATGGTTCTAGTTTAGGAGGCTACAGTAGCTTCAGGCTTTGAAGTGTTGGATTGAATTTGCCTTGTTGCTTCCTATCAGATCCGTCTTCCCTTCAATTATTTGTAGTTTTGGGGAAGTATGTGTAAAGTTTACTTGAGTTTGTTCCTCTCTCTACAAAGATCAGTAGCTGTAAAAACTAACTCCACTTTGCTATCATGTTAAAGTGTAGTTATGCATGTCAGGTTTGTGTTATTTAAGCACGAAGGGATGAACTTCAGAGTAGTATACAGAGTGCGGAACATATTCTTGAGCGGTCAAGGCACTTTATGCGAATTCGAGTTTCTTCATTTTGATAGTTGTGTCAAATCATTTCTCTCTGCTCTAAAGGGGTCATGACAGTCTGTCACGCAGTTAAACATTGGAGTCTGGACTCATCCTTTATGCATTGGGTCCCCTGTGGATTAGGCAGTGTTTCTGATTCCTTAAATCTCTGTTGAGTCTCGAACTGGAGACGAAGTTATTCAGGCCTCCTTGCGGTAAGGTTTTGCAAGTTGAGTGTCTCAAAGGGAAGTAGTAGAGATGTGATATCAAGAAGAACTACCGTACGCTCTGTATTCATCGCAACACTCTTTGTTCACCTTATCATTTCTTTGTGATTTGCAAATACAAGCTGAGCAACATACAAGTAGTCTCGACTCTGAGTAACTATAGTAATGGAACTGGTGATACATTCATCGCGGCACGGATGAGAATACCAAGGAACAATGACAACAGACGCACACAGGTAGAGAGAGAGAGAGAGAGAGAGAGAGAGATGAGTGCAAGAACTTGCCACTCCTAGAAATTTCTCGGGCAATTGTTCTCATGCCATTCGATCAAATGCTCATAGGGCTCTGTGGGTCGTTAAGCGCCGCGATGGCCGTCTCGATCTTCGTCTTCAGATTCTCTTTCTCATTTTCATCTGCCTGCGTCAAACGAACACATAGAAACAGGGTGAATTAAAAATCCTGAATTCTTATACGTATATCGACCTAACTCAATCTAAATCGTTGAAATCAAGCGCGTTGAAAATGGAACCGGATGACCTGCGAAGTCCTACCGGCCTCTTTCAAGCTCTCTAATCCTAGTGGGTCAACCGCGGGGAAGCCCCGGCCACCAAGAGCGGTCAGAACACGATATTGCTAAATATATTAGACTTAAGGAGAGCCCCTAATGTCGTATTGAATCAATAATTGGATTCTCAAGCATTCAATTATTGACAGATAAAGGTACGTGGATCTTACCTGCGCACTTTTCAATAGGGCCAATAAGATATTACAAGCTGGCTTAATTATTTAATGTCTACATGGCCAAGCATCAAAATCTATTCTTTTAGATTATTTTCTGCCTCTATTTTTGTACTCGCACGGTTCAGAAATGGGCCCTCCAGTTGCGCAATAACTAGTGTACACAAAGCGCAAAAATACATGAACGCGGGATTCAAGCGGGACCACCTAGGTCTTTTGATAAAGAGGCAAGTGTCCCATATGACTTATTAATTTATTCACTTATTTATCTATAATACGTCCTAGGTGACCCGGAGAAGAGCTGATAACGCCGGAGCAGATCACAGCTCAGTTTTTCTAAGGGTCGTTTTTTTCACGAAAATTTTTTTAAAAAAAATTGAATTACTCATTCCTCACAAAGCAAATGAAGACGAAATTTGATTGTAGCGCAATGATGGAGACGGAAGAAGGAAAATGATTGGCAATTTGGCATAAAAGTTAGGTGGTTCATAGATGAGGGCACACAGATAATGTGGAGAACGTGCGGGAATTAGAAGCGTGTGAAAGAGACGTAATAAATAAAGAAGAGACGTAATAACCAGCGTGGGACTCGAGTTAAATTAATAAAATAGCGAAATCGCTCATAATACGACCAAAAAGTAAATTGGTCACACGCTTCGCTACGCGTTTCTAGTACCAGCACGAGGACGAGCTCCTCGTACGCATATAAATCATATTTAAACCGATGGAACTTTGGATTTAACATTAATATTATTTTGCCTTCCTTCTTACTATTTAAAAAATATCGGTCTTAGGGAAAATCATGGGTTTACCTTCCCTCTCAGATGTGATTTGGTCACTCTTGCGACCGTGTGAGGCTCGCGAAAATTCGTTATCTTTTCGCGAAAGTTTCGATCAACGTTGTTAAGCACCCAGAAATTTTCTTTTCCAGTTTTTTGTTCTGTTTGCCAAATGCAACAAAAAAAATTTAATCGGTTGACTTTGAGATCATGACTCATCTCTCTTGATTTTGAGTTAATATTTTGTATGGCAATGAACTTTTAATTATAATGGGATATCACGGCAAATAATGATAATAATAATAATAATAATAACAATAATAATAATAATAATATGTTAGAGATCATGAAGCTGAAAATGATTTTTTTAATGATAAGTCATGTGATCTTATAAGGTAGATTGACAATCTTAGTTTGTCTTTTAAATTCAGAGGTCGTTTCTTGTAATCACTTGATCCTTCTAAAGAAAAACATGGAGTATTGAAGTCTTGCAGCTAGCTCAACACCAATCTAACCCACCAGATGAGCAATCAAGCAAACAATTGATGTATAAATAGATGTGTAATTGTTGTTTATCGTGTATATTTTCTCTGCAAGATGTGAATCTCATCATTTGCATCCAATATTTCCTCCAAATCTCTGTATCTCATATATAAAACTAAGTGTTTCTATACTATCATTTTTAATTGAGATGCTTCAAAAGCTGCTAAACTCAATAATGAATGATATTAAGTAACACTAGATTATTAAAAACACTGTGAAAAAATTATTAATGTTGGGTACTAATCCGTTGTGTCACGATACCGTGAAAAGGTGCCAACACCAAATACATATTCTATTCAAAAGGACAAAAAAATGTTGTTTAAAATGATGTTTCATGGATCAATAGAGCATCAAAGGGTGTTTTTTTATACGATCCTTTGAGAATGCATTCAAACCCTCGAAAATCGTCCCATAAAAAAAGAGAATAAATCACACACTAATTATAAATCTTTTAATATTTTTTTTGTGCGTTATATCACGAATTACGATTGGAAAGATCCCTTGCCCCGGGGCAGAGGAACGTCTTCTCGTGTGCTCTTAGAGCAAATTGAGGAGGGATTCCCAACCTCAACAGGCGATGAGCTTGCAAAAGAGGCAAAAGGGGAGAAACTCGCCGTTTAACGTGGAAATGTGATTAGATGGGGGGCCATGTCGCATTCCCCTTTTTCAGAAGAGATTAACCTTTTCTCTTTCCTCTGACCAGCTAGCATCCGACCATACGAAATAAACTAATGCGTTCTTGCCCTAAATTGGACATCCAATTATGGAGCTCCCACTTTACTATAAAGTAAAAGTCATTATCTGTTCCCAACTCAGCGGACCCACCATCCCTCATTGATACCCCCTCCCTATGAATGAGAACCATCTAGAATTGTTTTTTATACCCGATGAAAAGAGAAAATTATTTATATATATGTATATATTTGTGTTGCTTATTAATATGTAGATAAGGAAGAGGTTGGTACGGTGACAATATCTAGTGGTTTTGTTTCTTTCTGGCCAAAATCTGATTGTCTTCACATCAACAGTGCTACTTCTAAGTGGCCCCATTATGTCTCTAGTAAGTTGGGGCAAGAACGTCTTTTAATTTATCTGTCGGCTTTTAATTTGAACATCATCATAACTTAATGGACTAAAAGAGTGTGCTCGGTTAACAAAGTTCATTACTCTTCTTTTAAATAAAAAAAAAAAATTGAGATCACATAAATATTAAATTTTTCTTCAGATCGAGAAGATTCTTTTTCCTTTTTTTGGGTCTTTATACATATGAGTTGGGATTTCTCGTGATATGAGATATCTCCATATCAATTATTGTCCTTATATTTCAAAACCTATATTTTGCATCCGTGCAATTTAAAAGGGCTTATTTGTTCTTATGCGCATTTAGACTAGGAAAACGATATCCAATGCCAAGAAGGGGATAACTTGGGGAAGAAAATAGAAACTTGGTCAATTGTGTACGAATTGAAGATGCTATTTGAAATCCAATTTAAAAGATGAGGAGGGTAATTGTAGGTTGTGAAATACAAGGAGCAAAATTTACCCCAACTCTCTTTTTTTAGCACTAAGACATTAGTACACTATTGACGTCATCCTTCTTATCAGACTATTAACTAAACCATCAACGAACTACCTTAATTCATTGTCAGAAAATAGAGGGAGAAGTTGCCCCAAGACCAATAAAGGGCGAAAAATTACCAATTAAATCGGAAAAAAAAAAAAAAAAAAAAAGAAGAAGAAAGAACGCAATTCGATATTCACGACTCCGATTTTTACCCTGCTTTTTTTTTTTTTTTTTAATGATTGGAAATCGAAATACTTAAACGGGTCGATTCATTCCTCTAGTAAAAATCTGAAATTCTAGGGAGAGAGAGAGAGACAGAGGAGTGACCTCAATGAAGACCGTCTTCAAAAGCCGGCCTGAGAAGGCAGTGATGTTGGCGGTGATGATCTTGAGCTTCAAAGACTCGAACACCTCGCACAGCTTCACCATCGTGTCCGTCCTTTTGCTGCACGTCAAGCTCACCACCAGCGTCTTCTCCCCCATGTATGTGATCCTCAGCTGCATATATTTGTTAATTCCCTGTTAGACCCATTCAAATTCGATCGCCAACATCATCGCCTACGTATCCAGCCATATCGTGTATTTGTTAAATGTTCTTCCGGCTGGCCCTGTTGTCCCACCCCGATTATTATTATAATTCCCACGAGGATTTCGACTGGGGCAATCTCTCTCGGATTCGCTCCTCTATTGAGACAGATCACCAAGGTTGGGGGAATTCAACTAATCATTCTTGTTCAAGATTGAAAATTTAAGCAAGCCCAGAATTAGAATCAGCCTGGACAACAACATCGAGATCGCGATTTTTTTTTTTTTTTTGGGGGGGTGGTGAGGGGAGAGAGAGAGAGAGAGAGGAGAGATTACTTCAAGCACTTCGATGGGGGAGATTCGGGAGCCCCCGGAGTCGTAGAACGCGTCGGTTCTCTTCTTCTTTGATCTCAAGTAGGCAGGAAGGTCTTGGTCGAAGTCGTAGCCGCCGGGGCCCTTCTTCAATTTGCCGGATTCGAGCTCCAAAATTTCGGCCTGGATCCTTCTCTCCTGATCGTGCAACTCTTGGATGTAGTCAATCGCATCCTTGATGATCGATGCCTTATCCATCTGTACCCCAGAAATAAAAAAAGCACCATACCCATCAGATTTAATCCAAAATTAGACATGACTACAGTCTCGAGCTCAGCAAAAACAGAGCAGCATCACCCTCCAGTCTCAATAATTGAGTGGTGGGGTATGATGTTGGACCAAAAATTCCTGTGCAGGTCATGGTCATCACCTTGCTAATGTTGGGCACCACCGCCCTCAATGCGAATAGCCTCTCGTTGAGCTTCTTCCTCCGGTTCCTCTCCGACACGATGTTCTTGGAAGCCGCGGTCGACGCCGCCCCGTCGGGGGAGCTCGAGTCGTAGTACCCGGATATCGCCTCGTCCACCCAACTGCCATAATTTTCCAAACTTTTCTGATGTGATGATCTAGGCAAAAGTAATAGGGTAGGCCTCGATTAATTTGACTGGTTGTGCTCTGGTGTGTGTATACAGAGAGAGAGAGAGAGAGAGAGAGAGACAAGCGAGAAGGAGAGATATGATAAAACCTGTCCAGCTCTTCATTTTGGTAGAACATGGTCGTCTCCCAATAGTTCTGGTACTCCTCAACATTGTTGTCCATGGCGTGCTTGTGGGTTCTTGTTTTCCCTGCGTTTTTTTTTGGGTATCACTGAGAGAGAAAGGGTATCACAGAGAGAGAGAGAGAGAGAGAGCCTATGAGGTGGTCGCCAGAGAAAGGAGGGCAGGCTTTATATATACGCACAGAGAGAGAGCAAGACTCCAAGGAAGGGGAGTGAAGGGATCGCACCATCGCCCCTAAACTTTCATCACGTGGCGGAATTAAAATTTGTTCCTCGATTGCTCCTCCTTCGTCTTCTTCCTCTTCTTCTTCCGTGAAACATCGTGAAAAAAAATTTTTTTAAAAAAAAAAGGAAAAGAAAGAAAAATGTGGGACGACCAATGGAGTCTTAGTCTTCGAGCCGCGTGGACGTTGGGGACATTGGATCGCAATTTCACATGTCGCCATACGCCTGTCCGCCTCAGGGTACTAGGAAAGAAACATGAATGCTGTCTCGTTGGATTTCCCGAGTCCCACGTGGGTAAGCCCCACTCGGAGAGGCGAGGCCCGGGGTGGCTCCGACCCCATTCACGCCTGATTAAAGACTTGATGTGCCATTCATTTGACTCCTCCTGTCATGGTTGCTCCTTTACTTTATGAGCTCTACCGGATTCCACCCCCCCAGAAATTGCGGGAGCATGGATTTTTATGTGCGCTATCCAGCGGCATCTTGACACGACCCCCCACCCTCGCGCCGAGGGTAACGACTAGAAGCGTTCGATACGGAACAGGACGTGTGAGAAAGGAATGAGCTCCGTCGAGGAGCAGATGAAAAGGCGTGTCGGAACGAGTTTGAGATTTTGACGGAAGCATGCAAAGCGTGTCTTAAGACTTATTATAAAAATACAATTAAATCATTAAATTTTCGAAAAATATGATTACGTTTTAAAACTTATCAAATCGATGAAATCAAATTGGAACATTAGCTATGTTTAATTGTTTTTTAAACGGAAATGCTAAAGTGGTTTTTTCATAAGTTGTTTAAATACACATGGCACCAAGAAGTCTTTTTCTTCTTCTTTTTTCTTTTTTCCTTTCTTGTGCACCTGTCGTTGCTGTTCATCTCCTTCTTCAAGTGAATCGAGGATTTGTAACAAAGCTCAAGCCCAAATTCAAGGTCGAGCTTGACATTTGGTGGAGCATGGCCTCTAGATCTAAGTTTGAGCTACCACCATGATTGAAGCCTGACGGTTAGATTTGAGGTTAATCTTAAAGCCACAAGTAGAGGTCGACCTAGATGACGTTGAGTTCAAGCTCAGATCTACTTTGGAGCTCACGATCACAGGCACAAGCTTCGAGCTTGTTAATTTTATTATTTATTATTTATTAAATATTTAAATTCTTTTCTCGATGTGGCACTTGGTGGGCACCACATCAACATCATGTGCAACAAAATAGTAATAAAAGAAGGCGGCATCAGCATTTTTTATTAGTTATATTAACAAAATCAATAGAATGATTTGATTGCACAAATTTGATAAGTTTTAAGAGTCGATTGTACTTCTTGAAAATTTTAGAATTTAATTAAACTATCATGACAAATTTTAGGACTTCCAATTCACTTATCCTAGTATTTTATTGTTTACTTCTAGATGCATAACGGGGGAGCCAACTTTGAACCAAGTTTTGTATAATCATGTCTTGAAAACTGATCTTTAAAACAGTTGCAATCACGTGAATGACAATCTGATTTTCACTTTGGGGCTTTGTTTTAGCATCCTTACCATGTTTGGACCCAACACAAACTCCTTGTAATGTATTGGAACTTAATAACCAAAAGAGGGTGTATTGGTTGTGGTGGCCTTTTTCATATATGTTCGTGCAACCTAACATGTAGAGGATGCAAAGCGTTTGTAGAGTTAGGCAAAACAGATATCTTCAATAAACAGAAATGTAGAGAGAATAAGGGATGGAAGCTATTGTAAACAAAATTATAATAGTTTGTCTTTCTCACTTGGCCTACTCTTCCTTGTTTTAATGGCCTAACAATAAAGTTGGAATCCACTATTGCCAAATTTGAAGCTTTTGACAGCATTTGCAAATGAAGTTGCCTCTCAACGAGGGATTGTAACTTGCTTTACAAGTACACACACTTCACTCCACTTTTTAAAGGTTTTAAAATACTTTTTTTATTGATCACTCGTTTTTTCATTAATCAACCATTTAAAAATATATAATGAGTATCCAATTTTTGTCATTTGACCTTTTTGTTATTAAGATCTTTTTGTTTTTGGCTTAGTTGTGTTTCTCCTTAAAGTATTATATTAGTTCTATTAATATAATAATTAATTAAAAATGTTTATTCTTTAATAATATTAGTATTATTTATTTTTATACTAATTTTATAGTTAATTTTTTTCTCCATTTTTTTATTTTTATTAATTACATAAATCAATGGTAAAAGATCAATTTCTTGCAAAAAATTGAGATGAAAACACACATTTACCCCTTAAAACTCAAGTCCATCGCACGTGCTAACGAAAACTATTATGAAAAATTAAAGGCCGTAGCAAAACGAAAGTTGAGGGGATGATTATAACTGTTGAAAGTTTAAGAGGAAATGTGTGCTACTCCCTAATTTTAGAAGTATCGTGTGCAATTTCCCATGGATTGACAAAAAAACAAAATTTCTTCACATAGTTGTACTGTCTCTATTATGATTGGCCAAATACATAATTGTACTTCTCTAGAAATTAGATGAAAGCCGCTTTGAACGGGTGCATCTTCTCTAGACATGAAGTGGACCTAGATAATATAATATGTTTTGAAATATCTAAAATAGATAGATAAATGTATTAAATATATAGAATAAAGAAATTAAGAATAAATAGAAATAAAGAATAAATAGAAAAAACGTGAAGTGATACAAAAAAAAAGTCAAATATTCTAAAAATGGAGACATCTATTTAAAAATGAGTTTTGCTAACATAATAATTTTTTTCTTACTATGAGAATGACAGTTTGTTAGAAGTCATAAATTATTTGATGAATGAATTTTAAAATAATTTATAATTATGTGATTTTTTTTTTTATCACCCAATCATTACTCTTTAAAAATCAGCATATTAAGATCAAAACCCAAGGCTTCCTGGAAAAGAAAAAGACATTGTCCTCTACCAGTGCCTTCCTTTACCCCTTGAGGCTACACCTTGCCGGTGTGTCGCCCGCGATTTATTAGGGACAATGATAATGTACCATTCATTGCGTCTTGGTGCTTAAAAAAAGAAAAAACAAAAGAACAATCCGATCCAGGACTAGCCAAATGATCTATTTGCTGCTACTCACTAAGGCACTTTAAGAAAATTAAGAACATTCCTGTCGTCCTTACCACGATTTCAAAACTTGCCAAGAATTGCCAAGAGAGCCGCAAAGAACAATCCGATCATGAACACTGCCATCGTCCCTTTCACGACCTAAGTTCTCCGGGTAATTTCAACTTTTGGTTTGCGCCTGTTCTAAAAGACTAATCAAGTCGAAAAGTCTAAATGCCTAGTGTTATTATTATTTTATTTATTTACTATTTTTTTTTATGATCGAGGATCCGCCGGAACATGACCTTGTCGGCTTATGCTGATTCGGGGTCTCACGAGCCTCTGCAAATAAGGCCCAACAGCGACTATATATCGGGGGAAGCTGGCCCAACAACTCATTGCCAAAGCCCTCTACTTAAATCGCTTACAACACAGGAATTCGAACTCTCGACCGCATCGAAGCAGGGGATGCTTTGGGTTATTATTCAAAACAAGATTTACCAAGAAAGAAAATGTATACTCAATAGCACAGTTGAGCAAATAACATCACCCATCATAATCAGTTTGACTGAATTGATGACATTGCGATGGCGGCTCAGTGTTTAACACAAGATGCACATGTGATGTCTATGGGGCCTAATTGGCACCATGCTAGTATATAGGTAGTACATTGGCTACAAAGAAACAAAAGGAACGATGTGACGGATAATGAAAACAAGATATGTTAAAAACATGCATGAATGTAAGGAGCAAAAATTATCCAAAAGTTCTTAAATCTATCATAACCAATTAAGTCTAAAATTTTCAATTGTACTAATTTAGTGCTTTTTTTTTTTTTTTTTTTTTTTTTTTGTGATGGTTTGCCAATTAATTATTCCAATCAATTTTGACCAAACATTGATGACATGGCAATTTCTTAATTTTTTTTCTTTTCTTTGTTCCTTTTTGCCCCTGCTAGCTACCTCTTGTCCAAATCTGGCAGGGGGAGGGTTAAGGCAGCTATCCTACCCAAATCCAGCAAAAGCAAGGCCCGGTGGGAGCAACCTCACTCAGGCGAGGGTCGACGAAGGCCGCCTTCATTTGGGCGATTGCTACCTTTGCCTGGGTGGCCCTCATGGCCAGCCACAGGGGAAAAAAAAAAAAAAAAAGAAAAGAAATGAAAAAAAAAAAAAAAGGAAGAAAGTAATAAAAAGAAATAATTTTAAAAATTTTAAAATTTTGTAAAAATATCTTTGTTAGCGACAATTTGTGTCACTAGGGCAGTTGCCATCCATGTTAATAATTTCCGGCCAAAATTGGCTGGAATGACTAAATTGGCAAATTGTCAAAATGTTTAGGACTAAATTGGTATAATTGAAAAATCTATGACTAAGTTGACCATTGTGCAATAGGTTTATAACTTTTTAAGCAGTCATTCATTTGCAAAAATACTATAATATACATGAAACCGATTATGAAAGTTGGTGCCCACCCCCTAAACGACTATAATAACTATTGAACTAATAAAAGAGATGACAGGTTATCCTGAATTTTGGGGTAAAATTACACGTTGGATGTAATCATTTTCTCTACAAATAAGCCCACTACAAGTGGTTACATTAATCACCACTAAAAATTGCACCTCATTAACATTTCCATGCAATAACAAATTAAAAAATAAAAGAGAAAAGAGAACTGATCTCATCTATGCAATTGGTACATCAAACATGGAGTTCTCCTGTGTCTACGATGAGTTTTCGACATCCATATTTTAAAAAAGACTTTCCGTACAAAAGTAAAAATATTTGCGGAGGCGTAGCAAATGCGTGGAAGCAAATTCAAGATATCCAAAGGTGAATAGATAGAAGCCTTGTTTGAGGCGCTAGCTGTAGTGCCAACCACCGCCATCTGACGATCAGCGAAGTCCTCTGGCGACGACCGCAAACCCTTGTTTGCGGTGAGGATCGGAAATCCTCACTATCATAAGCAGGCGAGGGTTGCAATCCAACTAAAAAGGTGAAATGATTTTTCATTATATCAATTGAATTGAAGTAATGAGCCTCCCAATGTTGGGCGGCTCATTACTTCAACTAGTCCCCGTGTTCTTCGAATGGATCTCTTAATTGTTGAGAGGGTTGCCCAAAAGCAGTATATAAGGCGTACCCGGTAAAACTTACTGTAGGGGATCTAAGATGAGGGTCACGAGCCTTATCGCTTGCTCGGTAAGGAAGGACCGGCTATGTACCAATTAGTAGTGACGGTTGTCTGCACACGTTGGAGCTCCAATGAGGATAAAAAAGCATATTCTCATTCAGCTAGAAATATTAAAGTCATCATGAATTAAATTCATTTTGATTTCAATTGATCCAATCGAGTTTTTCTAGTATAGTGCATACAAGTTATTCAGCTAGAAATATCGGTGGTAAAGTGAAGATAGGAAAGACCTAATTATAATACTTAGAAACAAAGACCTAAAACTTGATCGCCCAAGTTAAGAGGCTTTCAACTTGATGGCATTCCATGCACAAAGTTTAAGGCTTCTTAAGTGTTGTTTCAAGAAGTGTTGTTTCAAGAAACAATCTTAGATTAAAATTATGCAAAATAGATTTTTATGGAGATAAGGATACTAAAAAAGTGCCAAAAGTTATTTACGAAACTCACTTTAGTGTCAAAAGTTTTTTTTCGGATTACTTAAATTCCACTTTTTAAAAAAAAAAAAAAGATCAATTAAATACCAACTCCAATTTAGGTTGTCGGAATTTCAACATTGCCATATTTTGTTAATTTCCCAATCTTACGTGGTTTGCCAGCGTGCCCGGTAAACAAATAACCCCTAAACGATGTCGTCTAAAAATTATAAATAATGATCGTTTGATTACCAGATTTTGTTTAAATTGATTACTTAAATGTCATGCACACCACTTGAAAATGCTATATGGACTGGATTTATTAAATGATATGACAAGTCATATAAAATTTTTAATTATGAAAGCCACTTTTTTTTTTTTTTTTGAATTTCTCGTTGTTGGTACTTAAGTAATCGTTTTTCTCCAATTTGACACTTAAGTGATCTGGTGTACACTTTTGACACTTTCAGTATTCTTTTACCAATTTTTATGCTTCTATCTCTTTTTCTACTCTATTCTCTTCTTTCTAGTTAAGGTCGTGTGCGCATTAAAATCTAAAATTAATTTATCAAGTCAAGAGTACTAAGTAGATCAATTTAATTTAATCCCTAGAATTTCACTTATCATGAAAAAGACTTGAGCAACCCAAAATTTAGTCAACTTCAGGTAAAACAAACAAAACAGAAAATTAACAACTCTTGTCTTTAAAAAGACAGAACCCATTGATAAAAACTAGCAGAGTTTAATAATTCTTCATTTATTCCGCCAAGAATTAAAGAATGCATGTAGCAAGCCACACAATAGTTAAAAAGACACATGGTAAGAATCTAAGGAAATAAGAGTTAAAAAATATTACACTTGGCCACATTTGGCTTGCTTAATGAAAACAACAAGCTTAAAGTAATAAATGGTCTTGGGTTAAAAACATTAGGTGTATAGGTGTTCTAATCCAAAAGCTTCAAGTGGTCTATTAAGAGTAGGTAGGATACAAGTGGCCTAAGAAGAGAAGCTATGAGGAGATATTTTAATTGAAAAAAGAGAGCTTATTCTTCGACCAAGTAAAATGAATGGCTGAGAGTTAAACTAGAGCATTAATGGGATAAAGTTATGATAGGTGATGTAGTACATGATATCATTGCTAGGATAAGTTCAATGTTGCATGTGGGTTACAACAATTGGTGGAAATGGACAGAGAGGTGGTAAAAATTAAAAAGGGACAACTGACTCAACCATATGGTTCCAAAGTAAATCAGTACGTCAATAAAGAAAATAATGTCCATTCTAAACATTGATAATACGGAAAAATATTGTAAACCCACTATAACATTTGGCAAAAATTACCGAATGCTAAGAGAGACTCAACTTAGTAAATCTTTAATCTACTACTCATCTAATACACAATCTCGGAGCGCATCAGTTTACGTAAACAACCAATATATATATGTTTCATTGCCACTAAATATAATTGACCCAGGAGCAAATATTTATAAATTTAATTCTAATGGAATCACTTTCCAAAAATAATGGACAGAAAAGTACATTTTGCATCCCACGAGTACTACAGCTTATTAATAGAACTGAAATTTCCAATTTTGATATCTATTGTATTAATTTCTATATATTAAATGATGTAGGAATTTTTCGTATGTCAAAATATAACGTAGCCACCTAAGACCATGACATGGTACACCCTGGTCGCTTGTCAAGTCACAATCGTGACCAAGCCAGAGCAACGGCACGATTGAAATCACTTGGTCACGGTCATATATCAAATGTAAGCAACAGTGATGAACAGGGTTGTCTAGTCTAATTTGGTTTGGCTTTGGGCAAATATTGTTGGGAAAATGCAAATACTCAAGTGACACCTGGGTCGTACGACCATCGCTTGGGTCTCTGTCGTCTGGGTCGTGCGACCTTAGGTGGCGGTCGCCGAGTGGCCGCAACCCCCAAGTGGCGGTCGCCGAGGTTGGCGACGCCTCAGGCAACAGTTGCCGGCGGGGGCCACTCCTTGGCCAACGATCGTCGGCCTCCATTTGTCTCTCCAAAGAAGATGAATAATACCGGGAAAAAGATGAATAGTACCGGACTTGTATTCCGAAGATGCAACTTCCAAGAACCTCGAAAGTTGCATTGGGTTAAAGGCCCTTAGAGTCATTTGGAGATGCAATTGCATCTTGTCAAAGTTATCCAAAAAATCGAACCAAACGCGTTTGCATTTGGCCAAAAGACTTTAGAGTCCCAAAATCCATTCCCAAAATCGAACCAAATGAGGCCATAGTACCTCAGATTTTGCCATGCCATTACTTGGTGATGAGGGCCTCATCATTGCCGCTACTCGATCACTCAAACCTAGCCACGGTCAGGGCCGTGACTGAGGTTATGAGAAAAATTTAAGGAATAAAATAGGCTACGAAAACTCCATGAAGGATGGCATAATGGGTGGTGGCGGCGACAACTTGTAGCCGTGCCTCGACAAGCGGCGGCGAGGGGTCAAAGGGAGGGAGGGAGGGAGAGAGAGAGGGGGGGAGAGGGAGAGAGTTGCATTAATGTTTTTATGTGTATGTCAGACCATATACGTGCTCGTTTGCTTGTGTTAGTTTTTCCCTCTCCAGTCTCAGCAAAATTCTAAGATAGTGACGGAGGCAGGACTGAACCTAATTATGCATTGAATAGGGGTAAAATGTTCATAAATTATATATGTGAAATTGGAATTAACTCATAAATGTGCTTTTTGACACAATGACAACATTTAACATTGGAATGCTAATATTAAGCTTGTTAAGGTGAGAGCACTACCAGATGGGTTGACATTCTAGAAAAGTGCCCACATGTACTCTAAATGTCAAAACCTTAAAACTTGATATTGCACTAGTCAAAGCAAAAACTACCTCAAGTTATCTAATCTAGAGGTATCGCATTATGTAATATTAGAGCGGGACCACCTCTAATAGGCATATGATTTAAGGACAAATTGCACGAAAACTGACGGGCTTGTAACGACCTGGCCCAACAACGGCGAGAAGTGGTCATCGAGCCAAGAGGGTGTAGACAAGAAGCAGCTCCCGATGGCTTTCTAAGATGGTAAAGGGAATTGCAATGAATGAAATTCTGTATTGAACATAGAGAGAGCACTCCTAAATTATATATGCAAAATGGGATTAACTTATAATAAGAGGCATCTTTTGACATAAAGATGACGTTTAGCATTAGAACTTCAATGTTAAGCATGTTCATGTAAGAACACTCCCAAGATGGGTGACCTCCTAAAAAAATACCCACCGATCCACCAAAGAATAGAGCTATGAGACTCGGTATTGAATGACAAAAGTAGACAATACTTCAAATGAATTAATTTAGGGGGGTCACATCGAGAATCCCTCACCAGCATCCTATCCTTGCTCGTTATTCATTCCTTCAAAATGTGGGATTTTTTTATAGACTAATCCTAATAAGAGTGGCATTATTGATTCTTTCCTTTGATTCATGATGTCGTGAGCATAGGTTGTGATCCATGTATTGATTAGGTTTCTTAACTTAAGTAGGTTTTTGGATCTAAATTGGTTTCCTAATCTGAGTAGGATTCGTAGTTTGAATAGATTTCCTAATCTAAGCATGATTCCTAGTTTGAATAAATTTCCTAGTCTAAATAGATCTCTTCATTTAAGTAGGATACCTAGGTGAATTAGAATTCTTAGTTTAAGTAAGTTTCTTAGTTAAAGTATGATTTCTAGTCCGAACAATATTTCTAGTTCAAGTAAGACTCCTAGTTCAAACAGGATTCATAACTCAAACAAGTTTCCTTTTTCAAATAGGATTTCCGATCTACGCAGGTTTTCCTAGTTTAGGTTGATCTCCTAATTTGAGTGAGTTTCATGGTAAAATTCAGTTATGATAAGATTAGATTTTCTTTTATTAAGCCAATGTGCATTATGCGTAGTTGTTCAATCTTCGCCTAATATGACCCCGGTTCTACTTTCCTTGTGAGAAATCTCAAGAAATTAATATCTTAAGACAACAAGTGTGGTGGCTAAAAGGCAACCATAATTGCTCCGTATATTGTGTTTAATGATATTTTGTGTATCTTTTTGCAAGAGAATGAATGAGAATAAATACAAGAAAGAGGAGCAGTGCTACGGCGCCGATTATAATAACAAGTTATAGAAAATATACCGACAATATACAAAGACTAATCAGGGAAATAATTATGGAGGAAATTTCTGCTGAGCTGCAGCCTTACTATCTAACACCTTGTACCCTTATTGGTTGAATATTACTTTATAGTTATTATTGCTTGAGAATCATGCACGATCATCATATTCCACATGTTAAAGGCTTTAGGTTATGAAATTGATGAAAAGGCATGCTAAATGTTTTCATAAAGAGAGGAGATACTTAAAGAGTGTCGAATTTATCTAGCGTAATCAAATCCCTATATTCAGAATTTCTAATTTGTAAAAATAAGATGGACTCTTACGTGCTATTGAGGTCTCTAACCGGCCCATAAAATGTTAATGGTAGCTTCAAAGCAAATTGATTAATTATTTGAAAGACAAAACAAAGTTGGAATCGATAGGCTTTGAGAAGGTCTGTGCTATGCATAGGCGCCATCACACAAGATGGATTATTTACGCCCACTTAACAATTTGTCAACTCCCTCGGGAATATCACATTGGGAGGATCGCGACACCCTTGTAATGAGTCATGGATGAATGACATGAGATCATACACGAATTTGACGTCCATAATGAGTAATTTTATTGCACAAAATATTCAAAGAAGGTTAGCCACAATGGAGACTGGCATTGTGTAATCCCAATTTGTATTAGTGAGTTGTAATGACTCTAATAGCTTGATTGTCACTATGACAAAAGCAAAACACAAATTTTTACTTTCATATTAAATTTTAAAATATTATTAAAATGTTTTAAGAAAATCATGAAAAAGTTATAGATCACTATCATGTGTCATCTTCGGAAGGATGGAAAAAAGTATTTTGTATTAGAAATTTATTGAATATATCAATTTCAAATGAAAATATAAATCAAACACCTCCCTTATTCGCTGGCAATTCGCCCCTTTACCTTACTTTATTCCATGCCCACATTTTCGTGGCAACTGTCGAATCTCGAATAAAAGTTGTAGGCCAAGACCTTTCGCCATGGGAAACGAAGCATGTTTCTGTGGCAAGGACCTTTTTTACCAAACTCAAAACTTTTGACTGGCCTTGCTGTTTCTCTGACATCACCTCTCCAGCTCATACATGCATCAGCTGCCGCGCAGAATCAAAGTGACGTGTCGGGAAAAGTAAAAATCTTTCATGCTCGAGCCCAGCCTGATGCACATGTGTGGCTCGCGATCACTCCGCCGTCCATCGAAATCCCAAATTCGCGACCCCCGCGTCGCGCTTCATGATTGGCGGAATCGATGACTTCGAAATCGCATGTGGGGATGAAAGCGAAACGAGGCGATAATTGGCTGTAGCGTTCAAAGTGGGAGCCCGAATCGGCATCCATATTCATCGGCCTTGTGTGGACATAGATTTTTTTGTAATGGTTGACTTCTTATTGACTTGAGGGGCATAATGGGGAAAGAGAAATGACCACCACATGTTTCTTCGAAACTCTGAGGAAGCAACTGGAAAGAGAACGACCCTTTTTTGGGGGATGAATACGAGTTGGTCACCTTCGTGTTGTTTTCGCGCAAAGGTCCGAGGAAATTGCGCCACACTTTTGAAGTAAATGCATTTATATTGGGACTTTTCTTTTATACGGTACACATACAGATGGAATGGAGAAAGTGTTACACAAGAAATATTTATATACAAGTTTCAATTTCAATAGATAGACGTACTTTTTATACAATACGCATACGCACGGTATGGAGAAATTGTTACACAAGTAAAATTTAGGCGTTGATATATATATATACAAGTTTCAATTCAGTAAATAGATTTACTTCGTTTACATATGAAAGTTTTTATTTAGGCAAAAAAGAAAGAAAAAAAAAAAAAAACATTGGAGCACACGTATTAATGGGATGGGAGGATACCCATTCAGTTGACTTACACTTTCCCAAGCGTGACGGGACAAAGTGGGGATGGAGTTGATGGTCCTCCTCGTGTACCATGTCCGAGGACATCTATGCATTGAGTACCGACAAAGTAGTGGGCACGACACTTATTAATGCATTATGTCGTCTCATGTAAGCAATTATTAATACCATCGTGAAGGGATATACGTAGAACAACTTACAAGCATGAAAATACAAAAACGAAAAAGGAATTCTCAGAGTTACCATATGACATGGCGCTAGCTCGAATTGGGTTGATTAAAATGGCAACGGTGCTATTTCGAGGGTTAAAAGGAACTTACTTTCTGCTTTCAAGTTTATCTCCTCTTGTTAGGAGGCTCAATCAATCATTTTAAATTGAGAAAATCACACCACAAGCCCTAAATCTTATCTACATAGTACAGTTGAATTATAAACCTTTTAATTAGTTTAATCAAGTCGTAAACCTTTTACTAAAAGTTAAAGAAGTTCTAAGCATATTAGGTATTGTTCATTGAAAAGATTTGGTTACACTCACACAGGGAAAAGTATCAAAAAAGTCATAAACCTATTACATTAATGTCAATTCAATTTTGGCTTAATACCTTGAAAAACCCCAAACTGGTACACTTGTGATAAATTTACTCCAAACTATTTTTTTGACCATGAAAAACTCCAAACTGGTACACCTGTGACAAATTTACCCCGATTAACTATAAAAAAACCCTAAACTGGTACGTTTATGACAAATTTACCCCAAACTAATTTATTCGACTAGAAAAAACCCCAAACTGATAAATTTGTGACTAATATACCCCCTCGATAAATTAGATTAATACCACAAAAAAATCACAAAAATTGTAAATTGTGACAAATAGAGTATAAAATCCCAAATCAGTATACCTATTAATTGTCACGTGTCATTTAATTTTATAATTTAACAAGAAAATTTAACTAAAACTAACGGAGGGTAAATTTGTTACAAGTGTACCAGTTTAGGGTAAATTTGTCAAAGGTATACAAGTTTGAGGTTTTTGATGGTCAAAAAAATAGTTTGGGGTAGATTTGTCACAGGTGTACAAGTTTTTGGTTTTTTAGGGTATTAACCCTTCAATTTTAAACATTCTTCATGTTAGTATCAATGCAATCCATATGGCCAATTTTGACCGACAAGCACTGATGTGGATGCCGGCCGGTGCTGGCCATCCAGTGTAGGTTGTTCAACCAATGCAGACGTCACAATTTTTTTAAATAATTTTTCATTTTTGAATTTTTTATTAATTTTTTCTTTTTCTTTTCCTTTCTCCTTTTTCTTTCCTTTACTTTTTCCTTTTCTTTTCTCTATTCTTCTTTCTTGTCGCCGTAGGGGCCAGTGAGCTTCGGCAAGATTGCAGGCCTTACCCAAGCCGATGGGCAAGCTACTTCGCCCAAAGCTACAAACAAGGCGACTTCATCCAGATCTAGGTGAAGCTAGCTTGCCCACATCCTAGGAAGTACCAACACTTTTCGAGAGTCTTTGTATTGTGTCGGACACTTTAACACGTGTTTGACACTCTCCGACACACGGTCAACACGTATTAGAAAATCTGACACTCGATCAACTTTCCCAATACTCGAGTTTGGAATTTCGAAACGCACTGGTCAACTTTAAAAAAACTTCAATAAATGGAGGTTTAAAATATAAATATGTGAAAAAAATAATACAAAAATAAAAAGGCGAAAGAAGAAAAACCTAATTTTCTCTTCATTTCTAACTTTCACTTCCTGTGATATACACTCTTGAGTTTGTTTTTTCCTACTTATCTTTTGACACATTTTGACATGCGAGTCTAGATGTGGATTAATGTGGATTACTTATTTTTCTCTTCCAAGTTTTATGGATTATTGGAATGACGTTGAATTTATCAAATTGAAACAATTGATGATATTAACAAATGGTGAATTAATGTTTTTAGTGTAAATTATTTCCATATTTTTTATTATTTATTTATTGGTGAATTTGAATCAAATTAATTTGATTGAAATAATCATAAAAAAAAAAAAAAAATCATGTATGTATAAAAATATACATTTAATACACAACGTGTCCCAATGTATTGAAAGTTTCTATTTTTTGAAAAATAACGTGCCAACATATCGTGTCATGTCGTATTGCATGTCGCATGTTGCATGTCGCATGTTGATGTTGACACTACTTAGCTTGCGACCCTGGGCGAGGCCGAGCAAGGGCCACAACCCTTGCAAGGTGCTAGCAAGGGCTTTGTGGACCTCTCCCAGTGGCCGGCAAGCCTTGTCGAAGCCTCATCGGCCACTATAGGGAAAGTCCAAGAAAGAAGAAGAGAAAAAGAAAAGGAAAAAGAAGAGAAAATGGAAAAAGAAAAACAATTAATAAAAATTAATAAAAATTAGAAAAAATAAAATAAAAATTATTTAAAAAATTGCCACGTTAATATTAGCCACTGACCGACATTTGTCGACGTCCACATCAACATCGGTTGGCCAAAATTGGCCAGATAAACTAAATTGATACCGATATGAAAAGATTATGAATCAAATTGAAAAGTTTAAAATTAAATTGATACCCAATGCAATAAATTTATAAATTTTTTAGTACTTTTCTCCACCCACACATTTACTTTAGGCCTTCCTATGCAATTTTTCAATTGTCAGTGACTCTAACTTTTTTCCAAGTTACTTAGAAGAAGATACGTGGTTGTGAACTAATAAGTTACACTCCTAATCGAGTTTGATAAGTTATTTTAATGGATTATCCTTTCATTTAAACAATGCCAAGAAAATGTTCATATGAAGAACTAGTCTCCTTTCAACGTTCTCCAAAAATCGTGTCAAGTACTTATTTTGCCTAAGATGATAGCTATATTAATCGTCTAACTCGGACGAACATTGATCCTATTTGAATAAAAGAAAGTTCATATACTAATTAATTAGGATTCGACAGTCGAGCAAGAGCTGCCTTCACCACTGATTGAGATAACGATGGCTTAACAAGAAATGATTCAATACCTCCGATACATTTATTTTTTGAGAGTCTATTATAGCATTTTACTTAATCTTTAATCACTTTTTTAAAAAATTATTATTGACAATCATCTCTAATTCATCTTATTGGTCTAACCATTTAAGTATATTTAACAGACAAAGAGACATGAGGATAAAATGGTTGGTTTCATAATTTATATTATCCAAAAATTTTAGAGGCAAAAAACTTAAAAAATTATTTGTATTGCATATCTCCTTAGATACTGTTAGTAATACCCATAAGTTTAATTAATAATTTTTTTATTATATAAATCCACTGATTGTAAATGCTATAAAGCAGTGTCGTAGCAAATATGTTTGGCAATATATTTCGAACCAGCAACATCTTAAAGTTGAGCGGGATAATTTTCTGAAACCTATCATGTAATTATGAAGGCGCTACTACTATGACCGATGTGCCAAGTACCTTACAACAATTGCAACACCTCTTTTCACAACTGTGGATATTAGGGGAGAACTGTACTGAATATCCTCTAAGATAACCTTCCCTTAACAAGGAAAAAGCCTTTAACCTTGCTGAGATAATCAAAATTTGAAAATTGAATATAATTCAAAATAATTTTATATAAGTAGTTAACAGTTTAGATGAGAGAGATAGCAATTTCTGACATATCTTGACACCTTGGGATTAGAACATTAGTTTTATAATTAGAACACAAACGAAATTTACCAGGAAACTGAGCAAGTAAACGAAAATTCTCTTGAACTTACAAAAACAATGAAGAAGAAAAGAAGAGAGATGCCATGTCATAGTTCCCGGTTTAGTTCCTTTCATGCCATTAACCGTTTCTAATTCTTGAAATTGTCCACTTTTGGACTCCTTGAAATCACACTCGCGCATTCTCGCCGCAAATCCGCAAAATTCTAACCCCCTTTTACCCGCGTCGTGCCTTATTTCCTGTCTTGTCCCTCCTCGTCTGTCTGCCTCTCTCAACAAAGACCGAGGGAGATTAAACTGGCTGGGAACCTAACGCCCAGAGAATGGTAAATAATATATAAATTACCCTATCTCGTAATACCGTGGAACAAAATAATAAAAATATATACTAATAGGTATTTTAATTTAGTTTTTAAAATCCCTAAAATACTATTTAGTATACCTAGAATATGTAATAAAGACTAAATTCTTTATAAATACGAGATATATATATATATATATATATAAAATAGAACAGAAAGAAAATCAAATATATAAATAAAATCAGAACAAAAAGTTTTATTACACGAAACATGGCCAAAATTTACCATAAATTTTGAGAAAATAAATAAAAACTTACTTTATATATTTGTCAAAGAATAAAGAAGAAAAGGAGAGAGATATCATGTCATTATTTAAATTTTCATGCCATATATATATATATATATATAATATTTTTTGGTTATAGTCACATCCATTCCTTTTAGTTTATGTTTACTTCTTTCTCATTAATTAGAGAACGGCTACACGAAGTTTCTTTAATTCCATGTTTAAAAAATACATTCTTTTATTCGCGATTTGGATTTTGATTTTTCTCCGTTTCAAGTAAACCAAGCACTGTAAAGATAAAGAATGAAGGCTCAATTTTACTATATTGTCTTGACTCCTAGCAAACAAAAATGGCCCAATGTAAGCTCCAATGATCTTTTGGGAATTCAATTTCTTTGGAAAAATTCCAAATAAAGGCCTGAAGTACCCTCAATTTCTCAAATAAAGATTTAAAGTAAGCCTTATCTCAAATAAGGACCTTAAGTGCCCTTATTTTTTTTTTCAAATAGGACCTAAAATGGACATTGTTTAAACTAATGGCCTAAAATGACCATGTTAATCTCAAAAAAGGACTTGACCTCATTGGCTGGTTAAGGGCACTTTTGTTCTTTATTTTTCCTTTTTCTATTTTTTTTTTCAAAAATCTCACAAAAGGAAAAAAAAAAAAAAAGGCTAATTCTGAAAAAAAAAATAATAATATAGGTAGGAGGACTAGCATCCCTCCACGACCTGTGGCTATTGCCTCATCATCGACAAGAGGCAAGGGCCTATTGGCCCTCACTAGAACTAGGAGAGAGTTGCAACCCTCATCTAAGCCCTCTTTATGTCTGGGTGAGGGTCACCAACCCTCCCCGAAATCTAGGAAACGAATGTTGGCCCTTGTCGAAATCAGAAGCTAGCCCTCCCACCTTTTTTTTTTTTTTTTTTTTTTTTTTTTTAAGTTGTAGTCTATTTTTACTTTGTCTTTTTATAAAAAAAATAGAAAAAGGGAAGAAAATAAGAAAATGTAAAGGACTTAAATGCCCTTGATCAGCCAATAAAGTTACGTCCTTTTTGATACCGATATATCCACTCCAAGCCCTTATTTTGAGAAAATGAGAGCACTTTAACCCCTTATTTGAGAAAAGATTCACTTCAAATCCTTATTTGAGAAATTGAAATCACTTTAGGGCCCTTTTTGGAATTTTCCCAATTTCTTTTAGCTTGAAAGAAGGATTTAAGGTCTATTTAAAATAATTTTTATTTTTGACTTTTGAATCGTCAAAAGTTCTAGAACATTCACATTTTGATTTTTTTGTTAAATGATTTTTTTGTTAAATCTAAAATACACGAAGCACTTCCAGATATTTTCATTTTTAAAATTTGGAAAGAAATTCATAAGTAACTAAAAGCTTGCAAACAGGCTATAGGGATTGGTGCTAAATATAGCAAAGTAGGAAAAGGACATTATTGTCCTCCAATCAAAATTGGAAGAAAGTTCTTCTAGACATCCATTTTATTGATAGGTTACAAATTATGAATATCACTCATGTGCAAATTTAATTAGAACTAAATATGAATGTCATCCATACTTATAACTCACTAGTTAAATATATGATAGGAGGAAAAAATGGCCCAATAAAAAATAAAAGATAAAGTTATTCAAGGGAGAAATTTAAGGAGGTCACACTTGATTAGTTTGTGGTGGTATATTACGGGGACGGGCCCTCTTAACAGAAACAACACCAACATGGCTCTACGTCATTAACTACCCAATGTTCGGCTAAAATAGGTGCGCCATGCAATGCCATGTAACTCAGAATAGTAATGGAACACTTGAACATAAATATCAGCCGAGAAGTTGGCTCTGACACCAATCGATAGAAGCGGACATAAATGGGTGGTGACAAAGCAAATCAAAGTAGAGATTTGTAGAAGAAAAGACAAATGATAAAGAGAGAAATCCAAATCCATGATGGAGAGAAGGAACTACCAATTTAGGCAATGTCAACACCAATTCAAATCATCCATAATATCTCCTTTAGGAAGATAATTCAAATGAAGTAAAGAAGAAGAGGCAAATACCATCATAATGATGCAAGGTAATAGTTCTTTTGAACTAAAGTAATTATTAACGTGGACATTCTAGAAGTGTTCATCTAAATTTTCCATGATGGAGAAAAGGAGCCACACAATTTAGGCAAAGTCAACATCAATTCAAATCATTGATAAACACTCCCTTAGGAAAATAATTCAAAGGAACTAAATATGTCAGAGGCATATACCATCATAATGATGCAAGGTAATAGTTCTTTTGAACTAAAGTAAAAATTAACATGGACATTCTACAAGTGTTTATCTAAATTTTGCATGATGGAGAAAAAGAATTACCAATTTAGACAAAGTCAACATCAATCCAAATCATTGAAAATTACTCCTTTAGCAAAATAATTCAAATGAAGTAAAAAACTAAGAGGCAAATACCATCATAATGATGCAAATTAATAGTTCTTTTGAACTAAAGTAAACATTAACATGGACATTCTAGAAGTGTTTAACTAAATTTTTTTATGATGGAGAAAAAGAACTACCAAATGAGGCAAAGTCAACATCAATTCAAATAATCGATAAAAACTCCTTTAGGAAAATAATTCAAATGAAGTAAATAAGTCAGAGGCAAATACCATCATAATGATGCAAGGCAATAGTTCTTTTGAACTAAATTTAAAATTAACATAGACATTCTAGAAGTGTTTATCTAATTTTTCCATCTAGAAAAAATCTATGTAAAGTGAACAGATGCAAGTAATACGATGAATTTTTTTTGCCAAATGAAGTAACTAGGAGTGAGTAGTTCTAGGGTGGGTAGGTTTCTAGCTCTGGAACTTGGAATCTTCCCTATCATGATCGATTCATAATTTTTGGAACTTGGAACCTACTTCGTAAATCTAGAAATTGACCCTGTTAGTCTGATTCGATTTCAAGATCTACCCGGGAACTGGTCAATTTCCCTTCTTCTTTTTTTTTTTTTTTAATTCATTGAAAGGACAAACTTTAGTAAAACATTCCATTATTTACAATCGAGACAAATAGCAATTCGGCAAATTAGTAGAGCAAAAAACTAGGCACAAGTATTGTACAGAACAAGTAGAATTATAGAAGTGTCTAACTCATCCCTTAGTCATGCAAAATGAAATATAAAACAACAACAATGTATGCTAAATTGCACGGACACTCTCTGGGACCCTTCCTGTCGTGTCCAACACACTCCGATATGCGAGTCGGAAATTCTGACACATGACTCCGACACGCACAAAGTTATTTTTACAAATTTCCAATACTTCTGGGGTCTAAACATAAATATATGAAAAAAAAATGAATGATATTAACAATACAAATTTCCAATACACGCACAAGGTTATTTTTTTTCTTATTGTTAAATTTTAAATTTAATAGTGGAACGTGGATTACTTGTTTTTTCCTCCAAGTTTTATGGATTATTATAATGAAATATAGTTGAATTTATCAAATTAAAACAATGAATGGTATTAACCAATGTAGGATTGATGTTTTTAGTATAGATTAGTTCTAGACTCTTATTTTTCTTAAAAATTATTTATGCATGTATATATTAAAATATTTATTTAATATATGACATGTCAGAACGTGTTAGAATTTTCTACTGTTTGAGAAATGACATGTCGGCGTGTCGTGTCGTGTTATGTCGTATCGCATGTCACGTGTCAATATCGGTGCAACATAGAATGTATCCCATCCACCAAAAACAACAATCCATAAAAGATGAATGAGTAAAATAAAACAAACAAGAAAGAGTTCAAAACCCATAACATAAAACATGAATTATAGAACTTTATTTCTTATCCATCTATAAAAGATTGCTTCAAATTCTAACCACATTGAAAAAAACAACAACAACAACAACAAACATAATTCATCACTTAACAATAGTTTTGAATTAAAATTTTTATTCATTAAACTTAAACAATTAATAGAACCTTCATCAAATATATTCTTTCCACTTCAACTTGTAAACTTCATTAATCAATGATAATCTCCTTGTTAAGACAATCCTTATTTTTTTATAAAAAAAAAAGAGTGATTATCAAAATATTCACTCATTAGATATACAAAGAAATTAAAAATATATATTTATTGGTTTGATTCTGCGTCCAGAATCAGAAACCAGATTGGTAACAATCGCTTCCAATACAGTCCTTTTGACAATCACCCGCAACTAGCGAGGACTTTGCAACCCTTGTTGGACTTTAGTTAAAAAAAAAAAGGAAAATAAAAGAAAAAAGTTCATATAAAAATTGTTCACATTAGTGCTAGTCATGCCATGTTAGACACCAAGCATCAAATTCAACATTTGCTTATCAAAATTGGACAGAATGACTACGTTGTCAAATCATCAAGTAACTAAGGATTAAATCGGTCGATTTGAAAAAATTATGCCATTCGTACAAAAAATTTCAATTTATTTTTTTGGTAATTATCCCATTATGTTAGATCCTCCGAAATCAACAATAAATAAGAAGATTGCAACGTTGGGGCCGTATTTCTTAAATTTGTCTCAAAATGTCAGGTCCAGACCACTGGGATTTACCCCAGTGGCCACCCTTCCAACATGGAAGGAGGAGGTGAGAGGTTTGAATCCCCACCTTCCCAGGGGGATGGGGTGGGGATGGGTAAGTTTCAGGAATGGGTTTCGACTCCCATGTCCTGCAAGAGGCAGAGCAAAAGTCACTAGGAGATCCGCAATACAACCTGACCAATCCAAAACGAGCCTAAATATCATCACAACCGAAATGGCGACGTTTGCAATGATAGATAAGGTGTGAAAATACAAAAACATGAAGGCCATCCCATCTACAGTTATCGAGTTTGGAATAATTCGGCACCACCGGCCAAAAAATCAACAGCTTCAAAGAATACAGAATCCACTTTCGTACCGTTTCATACTTTTTCCCTCTTTAGTGGATTACCACATCATTCCGTCCAGGAAGCTGATGAGAGAAAGAAAGCGCACAAGAGGCTGACGTCCGCGCGATAAACTTGAATTGACTCGGAAAGTGTAGTCGCGAGGTCTGAAACGGAAAAGCTGGTCGGCGGGAGCCGCGTTTCCACGCGGGGTTTGCGAGTGATAACGTCAGTTCATGCTTAATTTCCTCGAAATTGGGCTCGTTCAAGCACGGTGCTAGCAACTTCCTTTGAGGTTGGGGGCGGCGTGACTTTACCTTGAGCGTGACGTGTGAATGCACACTCGTTCAACCCAGCCTCATTCTGCATTGACTTCCCTGGGTTTCAACATGGTGGTCCTTGCACTACTGATCTCCACAAAGCGCTTGGAAATATTGGTCTTTCTAGATTAAAGTGGTCCGGGTCTGCCAATTGATTATGGGCAATCGGCACGATGTGTGTTCTCGGATCGTGTTTCATCTTTGCCTCTCTACGCTCGTTGGAGACTTTAGTGCCAAATCCGCTGGGACCACGGACATATGTCCGAACTTGCGGCGCTCCTCCATCGTTTGAATTGCCGATTGCCTGTGTATGCATTTTCGCGGAAAAGAGTACCGCACTGAAAGCGAATTCAAATGGGTTTTCCTATTTCAAACTTGGCATGTAAACCGTCAATCCTGTAGTGGTCCCCCTTCCCATATGGAAAGGGAGAGGTGGTTTATCAGGGAGGCTGAAGCTGAGAACGTTTTGTTTTAAGTGTGGAGCTCGATTCTCACGTTCTACCAAAAAAAATATATATATTTGAAAGTGAGTTAAGATTTAGAATATGACAGACACACAAACAAAAAGTATACAAGCTGTCTGCTCATGGACTCCTTCACCAAGCACTGGAATCATGAGCAGTACTCCTCCATCGTCTGAACCGTAGATCTTGGTTGCTTCATACTCTTTTAGCAGATAAAGTCACTATCCCTAGAGTAAACCACATCGTTTCTCAATTTCATACTTCTACGACAAAAATTACATTAATAGGCTTGTGTCATACTCAGATGACTAACAAATTTGTATATTATTCGACCTCTTAAGAATAGAGTTGGATGACGTTCTGCGCGCACAAATCTTCTTATTGGGCGATATTCGTGGCGAACTTCAGCAAAGTCTCGTTCAACTGGTAGAAGATTAAAGAGGCTTTTTGGCCCAAATATGGCCCAGTTTCTGATGGCTTCTTCGCTTCATTTTACACTTCTGCTTGGTCTGCTATAAAGAAGGATACTTGTGAAGCTATAGTTGACCTCTTGTATTTATCCAAGCCGCTTAACAAGATAAATGCAGTTGCTATTACCCTTGTGCTTAAATTAGCTAATACCTCCATAGTATATTTATTAGGAAACGTAACAAAAACTTGATATCTTTATCTGAAGGGATCACCAAGTGAAGATATAAGGATACTAAAATTGTCAAAAATTTCACATGGTCTTCACTTAGTACTAAAAATTTTTGCTGGTTCACTTTAATGTAGAAGCGGAGAAAAAACAATCATATAAGTGCCTTAATCAACAATTTCAATTCTGGCCAAAAGTTCTTTTTGGCTTTTTTAACTAAATGATAATTCATATGTGTTTTCTCTTTAATTAAGAAACAAGTCCGATGTGGACTATGATGTAGCTGGACTCTCCATAAACTACGCGGTATGAGCCGATTTTTAACTTTAGTCATTCTTCTCGTTGCAAGCCAGCCATGAAGCCGAGTTTTTTTCCCCTTCTATTATTGTCTGCCAAATTTCATTGCCACTGGGTGCACTGTGGAGGGGGAAATTGAGTTAGCAAGGAAGCCCTAGTGAACCGCCGCTGCCATGGCTGCAGATCTGGAGGACTAATAGCGTGCTCCTCTTGATATGGAGATGGAGCTCTTCATTGCCGGGAAGCTGAGAATCAATGAGGTAAAATTGGGGATGAGCCCGATCCAAGAGGTCGCGAGACCATATATGGCTTTGATTGAAGTGATCGCCTTCATTACCTTCCTCAACTTCATTAGCACCTCGTCATCTTTCACGTTTTCTTCCTCTTTGATCATTTGCAAATTGGGAAAAAAAAAAAAAAACCTAATTTGGCCTAATTTTGTTTGCAAACAAAAATTAGGGTTTATAAATGGGGCAAAGATGTAGATGACATTGTTTAGGGATATTATTATTAAAATATTGTCACGTTAGATTTCCGATAATCCAAATCAAAGTTGGTACTAAAGTGATCTTTTTTTTTTTTTTTTTTTTTTTTTTTTTTTTAAAGTAAAACTTAAGTGATGCATTGAAAACTTTTCATACTCCTAATGTCCTTATATCTTAAACGAATGTTCAAGTTTGAGCCCAACCATTCACTTAAAAGTTTAAACTAAGGGAGAGTAATCCGAATGGTCCCTAGACTTTGGTCCAATTTACAATGTCATATTCGAAACTATTGATAAATATTCAATTTATCAATAGTTTGTCTAAGGACTAAACTGAATATTTATCAATAGTTTCAGGACCAAATTAAATAAATTAATCCACGTCATCAAATAATGATAGACATGTTAACGCCCTAATTTTTTTTTTTCCTTTTCTTAAGTAGATGGACAAAAAAATAGACACATTGACCTATCATTTTTAAAAGCCTAATTGATCATATAATAATCAACGTTATCAAATAAATGACTAATGTGCCATTTGAGCAAAATAAAGGACCACACTGAACTTTTGCTAACAGTTCAAGAACTATATTAAACAAATTAAAAGTTTGAAGACGATATTGTACATTTAACCAAAGTTCATGAATCATTTGTGTGATTTTCCCTTAAACTATTGAGTGATCAGTCAATTAGATATATTAATTGCTCCAACCCATACTAGACACCCAAGGTGGCACTTTTTACCACAACTCACATGTATACCTAAGGCAATCGCTTATTGCAACATTTCATGCAAGTGTATTACTTATTAACTCGTAAGCTTGTTAAACATCTTTCAAAAAATGTTTTGGTACATGTGCCTAAAAAGGTTATTTATCAAAGCTCGATTTGGATTAAGGAAAAATCATGGTTTGGACCATATTATGCTTGCGACACTTGTGAGTTCTTATGCGAGCCCCGGGCTAGCCTTGGCAATTGAATGTGTTGCATAGCCTAAATATTCCTTAATCCTAAATATTTTCAAACATTTAAAAAAAAATCATAATTTGACATCGTGAAAGTCATGGTTTGAATTGTATTCAAAATGCCGGCGATGCTTGTGAGTTCATTTATACGAGCCCCGGGCTAGCCTTGGTGATTGAATACCTTTCATAGTTGAAACATCACCTTGTCTCAAAACCTTTCATGAATGATTTTGAGATATATTTTTGAAATATCACATGCACCCTTAATACATATAATCCCATCATGCATTAGAAATTGCTTGTGTTTGTGATTGGTGAATAAGTGACCCGCCAACGGTTCACTTTCTTGCTTGATTGATTGAGAAATAAAGTTCAAAAGACTTGCATGCATGTTTACATTTTTGCAATGTTTGTGATTTTTATATGAATGATAGGGTCGATGCATGATATCAAGGGAAAACAATTGGTTAGGAGATTTAGTAGCATTATTAGCAATGCGAGAATACAATTGGTCAACAATTGTGACAGCCCAAGCGACGATGCGCAGGGAGGAGGGATGGTGGTGCCTCCGCGCCTCGGTCCCCATACGTGTGCAAGTGGGGTCCCTCTCGTCCCACATCGCTTAAGGGGGGAGTCTTGGGCTACTTTATAAAGGCTTGGTTCCCTCTAATCTGTGTAACGCGTTTTAAAACCGTGAGGACTTAGTGTCCAAAGCGGACAATATTACACGATGGGGCCCGGGTCGTTATAAATGGTATTAGAGCCAACTCCCGACTGCATGTGGGGCCACAGCGAGGATGTTGTGCTCCTAAGGAGTGGAGAGTGTGACAACCCAAGCGATGGTGCGCGGGGAGGAGGGATAGCAGTGCGTCCGCGCCTCGCTTCCTGGGCGTCCGCAAGAAGGGTCCCTCTCATCCCACATCACTTAAGGAGGGAGTCCTGAGCTAGTTTATAAAGGCTTGGGTCCCTCTAATATGTGTAACACGTTTTAAAGTTGTGAGAACTCAGTGTCCAAAGCAAATAATACTACACAATGGGGCCCGGGTCGTTACAACAATTACTATAAGTCACAAAAAAAAAAAAAAAAAAAAAAAAGGATGGGTAGGTATCTTAGTAGGACCATCACATGAAAGACAAAGGCCGACCCCAACACCCCAAAATTTGACTTTCGTATTGCACTTCCTTTAAATGATTGATCTCAATATGATGTCTTATTTTTTATCGTTTTGATGTGTATGCTTGTTTGTTTTTTTTTTTTTTTTTTTCCATTGTATGCACCTAGTTATAAGTTTCTTAGATTACGTTTAGATTAGAATCTCGAAGATAGAGAAAGCACGAAGGCGGTGGAGGTCGATGTCCATTCCAACCATTATCATGTATTATTCCTTTTCCTGACATATGTCTTGGGTTTCATTTGTGTCGTCACTCGATCTCACTGCCCTCAAACCCCTCATCATCACGAGGAGAGAAAAAGGAGGAAATGTCGGGTTTAAGAGTACTTGATCACAAGAGTTCCCTCACGACTCACATTCCAAAAGACGTCATCACCTCGCCTTTTGGATCAAGCCTCTTGTGAGTTCCCTCCACAAGATTGCGTGCTCTCCCAAGTTCATACCCCACGTGACAGCGGAGTGTCGCGATCCATACCTACATGAATGACACACCTTAGAAAAAGGGGTCGGATATGGATATCGGATTTAAGGATACCTTTACTATGGTAGCCCTCTCGATAGTACACCTCGCCCATAAGGATGACATCACTTCATCCTTTGGGTTACTCCCATATCGAGTATGCTAAATCACGGTGAGTTTCATTGAAACTCATACCCCGCGCAATGGGTTTATTTATACGGTCTAGTTGTTTATGACAACCTAAATGGACGGGAGTCGCCACTAGCCTCGTTTTAGGGGTTGGCTAGAAAACCCAATCGAGGGTTAGGAGTGTTTCCTCGTTTCCTACGTAACCAAATATCTAGGTTCGGGGACTTAGGTTACACTAATATTTCTATTAGCACCATTTTGGTACCTAAACAGTATGTTGTGTTTTCCTAACATGTCCATGCATTTTTTTTTTTTGTTTTTATATTTCGGGATCATTAGTCTTAAACTAAGCAATCATGCATGGTTAGTCATTTTCGTTCTATTCTATTTCTAGAAAAACAAGAAAAGAAAGCAAACAATGGAATTTGAATTGCAAGACAGTAAGTAAATAATCAAGGAAAGCAATAAATCTATCATGCAATCCAAAAAAATATAAAAGAAAAACAAAATTGAAAAAAAAAATGAGAGAAAGAGAGAAAACCCACAACTTATCGGTTTTATATAACAAATGAAACCCAAGACATAGGTCGGGAAAATGAATAGTACATAATAATGGTCAGAATGGACATTGACCTCCATCGTCTTCACGCTTTCTCCATCTTCGAAGTCCTAACCTAAACCTAATCTAAGAAACTTATGACCAGGAGAATACAATGGAAACAAGCATACACATCAAAACAATAAAAAACAAGACATCATGTCGAGATCAATCATTTAAAAGAAGTGCAATACAAAAGTTAAATTTTGGGGCCTCGGGGTCGGCCTTTATCTTTCATGCGATGGTCCTACTAAAACACTTACCCAATCTTTTTTTTTTTTTTTTATGACTTATAGCAATTGTTGACCAATTGTATTATCGCATGGCCAATAATGCTTATAAGTCTCCTAATCAAGTGATCTATATGATTCCAGGGTTTTCCCTCGATATCATGCATCGACCCTACCATTCATCTAAAAATCACATACATTGCAAAAATGTAAACATGCATGCAGATCTTTTGAACCTTGTTTCTCAACCAATCAAGCAAGAAAGTGAACCATCGGCAAGTCACTTATTACCAAGGCATACGCCAATCACAAACGCAAGCAATTTCTAATGCATGATGGGATTATATGCATGGAGGGTACATGTGATATTTCAAAAAACATATCTCAAAATCATTCATAAAAAGTTTTGAGACAAGGTGATGTCTCGGCTATGAAAGGCATTGAATTATCAAGGCTAGCCCAAGGCTCGCATTAGAACTCACAAGCATCGCGGGCATTTTGAATACAATTCAAACCATGACTTTCACGATGTCGAATCATGATTTTTTTTTTTAAAAAAAAAGGTTTGAAAATATTTAGGATTAATGAATATCTAGGCTAAGGAACACATTCAATTGCCAAGGCTAGCCCAGTACTCACATTAAAATTCACAAGCATCGCAGGCATTTTGAATATGGTCCAAACCATGATTTTTCCTTAAGCCAAATCGAGTTTTAGAGAAAAACCCTTTTAAGAATCGTTTTTGAGAAACATCACATGTACCAAAACATTTTTAGAAAGCCGGTAGTTTAACAACAAAATATCAAAGGATTTAGAACAATTTTCATGAAGATGTCATGTCTTAATTTCATGAACAAACTATCCTAAAAGGTGTAGCTAAACAATCACAATCATGTTTATATCAGGAAATTTCATGACAAACGTATAAGGACTGAAACATTAGGCAATACCTAAAGATAATTTGGCAATGAAAAAAATCCCCAACATGCATGACATGATGATGAACAACTTTTATGAAGAGAGTTTTCTCAAACAATGTGCATATGATTTTACAAAAATCAAACAACCAACAACACATCAGAAATTTGTCAAAATAATAGGACATTCAACTAATGTCACGAGAATTTGTCCTATCAGAACATGTCTAAAAATCATCAAATTTATACACAACATAGCCAACATGATGACAAGCAATTTTCATTAAGAGACCAGTTTAGATTCCAAATATAAAAAATGGAACAAAAATATCAAAGGTCTGTCCATACAAGGGTTAAAACAAGGGTCCGAATTTGATCCCTTGTCCAAATTGTGATCTGGTTTTGAAAAAATGGAAAATAGTCCAAACGATGAGTGATTGGCATGAAATTAGCGACATTAGAAACTTCTAAGTGTTTCCTGCATCTTCCTAGAAGAGCTCGAGTCCAAACTATGTCAATTTGGTATTCTAAAATTGAGATCTCTAAAAGTGTGTGCATCGGTAAATAAGAAAATAGAACATAAACATTCATTAGAAAACGTTAAAATCACTCAAAGAATGCCCAAATGGCAAGAAGGAATCATGTGAGACATAGGATTGGATGTGGCAGAAAGTTTGGATAGTCATCAAATCCTAAGTCGGCATGCAAAATGTCATACAATTTAAATGATTTTATGAGATGATTTATGATTCCTTATGATATGCTTTAGAATTCTAAATGTGACGAACACTTTTTGTGAGACAATTTGATGTGCAAAATGAAACTCAAAATGACCTAAACACGTATGTAAACCTTGCAACATGCGGTTCAATCATTAAGAAGGCATGATCATAAGATTTAATCCCTAGGTGACTCAAATAAGCATGGAAATGTGTACATATAACAAGATTTCATTTCATCATTGAATTTATAGTGCAAGCATAATTTCAGTTATCCTCAAGACATCCATAAATCCTACCAAAAATCTCACATACATATCATATAGTGATGAAGGTTTCTCGTTAAGAGATTGAAACTCAATTAAGATCATATGAATCATGGCAAAAATGGCAAAATAGATCACACTATATGTCCAACACATGATGCTGCAGTACCTTTTACTCTAATGCATGCAATTGATTTACATTGCCAATGTAAAAACCTTGCAGGGCATGCATCAATTGAACATATATATCATGAGTTTCAACTTTCATGAAGGATTTGAGACCAAATAAGTGCATTTATGAACTCAATTTCATCAAAACAAATCTCGGACCGATGTAGGACAAATTAACCTATGTCCAGATCTAAATAATTTTGACCTAGCTAAACATGTCTAAAAATTTTGAAAAAAAATACAGAAGATTCACAATACCTGTACGAGCAAATTTTATCTAGCAAAGTTGTTCCAGAACTCAACACAAAAATCAACAAAAAAAAAAAACAAAAATAGAGATTCACTAAAACAAATCTTGGACTAATACAAGACAGACTGACTTATGTCCAAATATAAGCACTTTTGACCTAGCTAATCATGTCCAAAAATTTTGAAAAGAATACAAAAGATGCACAACACTTGTACAAGAAACTTTCATGAAGAAAAGTTGTTCCAGAAATCAACACAAAAAACAGCACAAAAATAGCAAAAACATAAATCGATATGGAACAGATTGACCTAAGCCTAGACCTAAGTAGATCTGACCTAGTTGAACACATCCAAAAATCATGAAAAAAAAAAAAATAAAAAAGATGAATGACATGATTTGGAACAAAACTCATGAAGAAAATTTTGTCAAAAAATGATCATGAAAGTCGGCACAAAAATAACAAACTTAGAAGGTGGAACCAGATCAGAACCGAAAAAAAAAAAATCCTAAACTACTGCAGAATTGTTAATTTTTGGAGGTGTTTTTGGAGAGCCAAATGATGGTCGTTTTGGGCGTGCGACCTATCGTTTCGATGCTTGGGATGTCTATTATCTAATTCTAAGAGGACTCGAACTCAAAACGAGGTTGTTTAGGACCTCAATTTAGTCAAAACAATAACCTATGTACAGGCCTACAAAAATCACAGATTAAACTTAAAATCACAATTATCATTCAAATCATCAACAACTCATTGCAGCATTCATATCATCAATCTTAAGCATGTAAAAGCTCCTAATCTTAAAACCTAACGCTAATCGACTAACTCGATCTCGTTTCATTGGATTCGAGTTTCGAACATTACCTTTGTTGCGATTTTCGTCGGTTTCTATCGCGATTAGTCAGATCAAATTGCCGAATCATGATCGGGACTCCAAGAACCTAGATCAAGTTACTACAGCTCGGATCGGGACCGATCGAACCACCAGCTCAAGGAAAAAAGGAAGAACCGGTCCAAAACGGACCGGCTTTGACTCGCCAGTGAAGATCGGGGTGCCAATGAAGATCCGGCCACCGATCTAACCTCCTCTGTCCACAGCAAGGTAAAGGAACCCTACTACAGCAAATCACTAGCAACTTGAAGGCTTGGGAGCTCCGGGGACTGTCGGTTCGAGGCTAGAACGAGACCAGTCCAAGAGGCGAACCGAAATTTAGAGAGAGAAACTGTGATCTGTTTGTGCAGCATTTTGGAGGGAGAAATGAGAGAGAGAGAGAGAGAGAGAGAGAGAGAGAGAGGCTAAGGACAGAGAAAAAAATTTGTGCTGAGCCCCCTTTTATGAACATAGAAGAGATTTCACTTATACACTCCCACATTAAGCAATTTTGGCTATCGATTCGACCCTATGGCCAAAATCTCGATTCAACGGTCAAAAATCCATTTCAAAGGTTCTATTATGATTTTGAGGTAATGGGTAATTAATCTAGTCGGTTTGATTTGCAAAAAATCAAGCCAAAATCGGGAATTGTGTCAAAATGTCTAATTAGGAGTCAATTTACAATTTGACAAAATTCAAAGACTAATTTGTAAAATTTTGGGAAATTGAAGATGTAGAAGTGAAATTGAGAGTGAGAGGGTTCCGGAATCGATGGCCAAAGGCCAAGAACCGACTGGAAGGGCCTTGAACCAGCTAGTCCCGCTAACCGGCAGGATCGATTCGACTGGATTTTGACCAGTTCTTGATCGGTTTGGTCCAGTTCATAGTGTTTTGTCCACTTGGGACCCTTGTGGGTCAAAAATTTATGCAATTTGACCCTTAAAGGACCTAATTGAAGAGGAATTTTATCATTTTATGAAAAAATTGACCAATTAAGATACAATTAAGCTAATCAAACCTTTTGAATGTGATCTAGAGGTCTTTTATTGACCTAATTGAATGATTATTGTGGAAAAAAAATGAGTCGAAACCATGGGTGCTTTGAATTGGACCTAAAGGACTAAAATGGTAAAATTTGCAAATTAACTAAAATTGAACTCAAATAGTGTCACAATTGCCCTATCTAATGAGCTACCCATAGATAAGATCACTTACCACATTCAAATTGACCTTGAATTGAAGTACTCGAGCTTAGGTGAAAAATGGATCTAGGCCTAATATTAAAATTGGATCTAGATTTATGAAAATAAACCATAGCCATGAATGGGTCAATTCGAATTTTGTCGATTGAAGCTTAATTGCTTGATTTTCTAATACTTGGGAGGATAAAATTCTTCAAATTGATCAGTTCTTGTGTGAATTTCACAAAATTAATGTCAAATTTGGACTTATCTTAAGAAAATGAGTAAGAAACAATCGTTTGTTCGCAAGTTATAAATGATCGATTTTGGTCCCCTAATTAGGGCTCAAAACAGCAATTCGTATTTTGACTCGATAAATCACAAAATTGAATGCTCAAACAGATTTCGAGATAATACCTAAACCAAATGTCAAAGAAGAAACTACACCTAATTATGACTAAAATAAAAGTAATTTTATTTTTGGTCGATTTAAAACCTAAAATTCAAAAATAAAGGTTCTTAATCGAATTTTATGAAATTTTTGACACAAAAGTCAAATTGACATTAAAAGGAATATATTTGTGCATTTTTTTTTATCAAAGGTTTGACCAAAAGTCAACCATTTAGTTGATTTTTTCTAAAAGGTTAATTTTTCGATCAAATCTTCGAATTTTAGAGAAATTAATTTGGAAAAAGGTGAAATTAAAGGTAAATGAACTTTTTTTTTGGGTAAAAAGTCGATTTTTACTCGAGTTGCTTTTTGGTCAACCGAGTTGACTTTTGGTCAAAGGGTTGACCAAAAAGTCAACAGTTTGACTTTTCGGGTTTTTTTTAATAAATAAGCTAAAAACTGCTTAAAAAGGACAATGCAAAAGAAAGAGATGAAAAATGACACTTTTTGGTTGAGAGATAGGGCTCTGTCGCGATCAGAAACCTAAATCTCGATTTTTTACCTTTTAATGACATGTCGACTAAAAATCAGGTGTTAACAATTTATTATATAAAACACGACGAGTTGCGGGTTTTCTCTCTTTCTCTCATCTTTTTTAATTGTGTTTCTCTTTTATATTTTTTAGGATTGCATGATAGATTTATTGTTTTCCTTGATTGTTTACTTACTGTCTTGCAATTTCAATTCCATTGATTGCTTTCTTTTCTTTTTTTCTAGAAATGGAATAGAATGAAAATGACCAACCATACATGATCACTTAGTTTAGGACAAATGATCCCGAAAATGTAAAAAGAAACGCATAGACATATTAAGAAAACATAACAAAAAACTTTTTAGATACCGAAAGGGCGCTAATAGAAATATTAGTGTAACTTAAGTCCCCGAGCCTAGATATTTGGTTGTATAGGAATCGATGGAACACTCCTGACCCTCGATTGGGTTTTTTAGTCGACCCCAAAATGAGGCTAGTGACAACTCTCATCTTATTTTTAGGTTGTCATAAACAACTAGACCGTATAAATAAACTCGTCGCACAAGGTATGAGTTTCAATGAAACTCACCATAATTTAGCATACTCAATATGGGAGTACCCAAAATGATGAAGTGATGACATCCTTATGGGCAAGGTGTATTGTCGAGAGGGCTACCATGGTAAATATACCCTTAAATCCGATATCCACACCCGACCCCTTCTTCTAAGGTGTGTTGCTCGTGTGGGTATGGATCGCAACACTCTGCTGTCACGTAGGGTACGAGCTTGGGAGAGCTCGCGATCTCGTGGAGAGAATTCACGAGAGACTTGATCCAAAATGCGAGGTGATGATGTCCTTTGGAACGCAAGCCGTGAGGGAACTCTCATGATCAAATACCCCTAAACCCGACCTTTCCTCATTTTCTCTCCCCGTGATGATGAGGAATTCGAGAACGGCGAGATCGGATCGCGACACCCATGTACATGCATCAATCTTAAACCATTCATCTTACAAACACATGCGAAAGGGATATAAGCTCATACACTTAGGTCATAAGACCTTGGTTCTCAATTAGTCAACCAATGAAAGTGAATCGAAATTGGTCACTTGCACAATCAAGGGAAATTCAATCATTCAAGTATGCATCTAATGAGATCTTAAAGAAAGAAAATCAAAAGGCTAAACTTTCAAAGATTTGCAATCGATGACACAAGTTTTGAGTAATTGCAATCAATGACACAAATTTTGAAAAATTATAATTTAGTCCTTTGAAAAAATTTCAATTTACAAATTTTGATTAAGTTCACTGGACTTGTAAGACAAGTTCGATGTCCTTAGGAAATGAATTCCAGGATCTGGGTGCGAATAATGTCGCCCACTGATTGGGTCCTTCGAGCTATCAAACATGACTCAATTTAGCAAACTTGACATCAAAAGAAAGTTTAGAACAAAGTCTAAAACTTTTGAGTTTGGAAAAATTTCAAAGAAGGTCATTAACTTCGTTAAAATTGTGAAATACCTTCAAGTGTTTTATGAGAACTTTGGTGCAGAATTAACGGCACTTTGATCAAGCTCTCTTTTAAATATTGTTGACACATGATTTTTAGTCGACACATCGATAAAGGTAGAAAACTCGATATTAGGGTTTCCGATTGTGACGAGATCCGTTTTCAAACAAAGTGTCTATTGTTATTTCTTTTTCTTTGGCCTATAATTTTCAAGCAATTTCCTAATCGTTTTTACTGAAAACCTGAATAGTCAAATGATTGATTTTCAAATTGACTTTTGATCAATCCTTTAAACCAAAGTCAAACCCTTGAATCAAAAATTGACCTTTTACACAAAAAGATTCATTTTAGTCCTAATTTGACTTTAGCATACAAAATTTTGCGAAAATCAATTAAGAAGCTCATTTTTCCAAATTTTTTTATTTTAGGTTTAAAATCGGCTAGAATTAAAATTACTTTTATTCTAGTCATTATTAGGTTTAATTCCTTTTATAACATTTGATCTAGAGGTCATTATACGTTCACTCATTCAATCGATTTTGACATTGAGTGTGCCAAAATATGAATTCTCATTTTTAGCCCTGATTAGGGGGACCATAATCTTTAAAAACAAAGAAGAAGATCTAAATTGGAGAGAAAATCTCTCAAAATCTCTCAAAATCTCTCAAAATCTCTCTCTCTCTCTCTCTCTTCCCACGCCCAACCGCCTCATTGCCCTCCACCATTCGTCGGGCCCTCAGCTACTCGTCGAAGCCTCCGCTAGCCGAGCGCCACCATCCACAAGCTTCGCCAGTCCCTCTCCTCTCCCGCCATAGCTGCTCGATGCTCTAGTGACCGCCACAGCAACTCATCCAACCACGAAACCAGATCAACTTGATATTGATTTTCACGCAAATAACCAATTTAGCGAGTCTTAATCACCATTCCGGCGATCCGCAGCCGTCTCTTGGTGTCTTGATCAATTTGGTCACCTTCCTCAACCAATCCACAAAGTCTAAGTGGCTAGAAACTCACCTAGTAGCCACCAAAACACCTCATTAATCCCGATCTTCCTCCGGCATTCAATTCGTGCCCAATTTTGCACCAGAGGCTGATCAGTTTTCCGGTGATCCCCAGCAATCTCAGCCTCCCTCGAACAATCCTTGATGTTCCTAGGTGTTGTAGCAGCTTGGTGATAGTTTACAAGAGTTCGTTTTGCACGAAAACACTGAAAAGGTCAGCTCTATCCTCCTTGAGCTCAATGAAGCGAGGATACATCAAGTATCTAGGGCTAGAGCTCACCTTAGGTCCTGATCTATGATGTCTATGGCTATTTAATGATGTTGATGATGCTTGATGATTGATGAATAAGATTTGGATTATTGCTTGGTTTGGATTGATTCTGCAATTCTGGATTCCTGATTGATGTGTCTAAACGGTTATCTTGGAACGAGCTGCTTACTGATGGTTTTAGGTTTAATATGTTAACCGTCCATCCAAAGTCGATTCTAGAAGCTGGAATTTACTGTTCTGAGGTTTTAATGTTTTTTTTTTTTTCCCGGTCGGAGAGGTTTTAATGTTTTAACATGTTCTATTTGCTATTTTTGTGTGGATTTTTGTGAGAGGAATTGGAGTTAAGGCCCCTCATGACTTAAGACCCTCACATTCATGTCAAATTACATAAAAATTTGCATATTTCTATCACTTCATATGGTAGAAATTCATGCCTCTATATGTCATGTTCTGCTCAATTTTTGCTGATCTGCCTCTTTGTGGAAAACTCTTAGTTCGAGCTTCTTATTGATCAAAATTTTCACATGATTCCGTCTAGACATACTTAGAGGACTCCGATAACTTTCAAACAATGTATGATTCATGTAAATTGATGGCCATTTGCCTCATCCAAACATCTCATAAATTTTTTGCAATTTTGTGCATTCCTAAAGGTTCTTGATAAATAGAGTTGTCTCACCTAATTGATTTCGTGAATTTATAAGATTTTTTGCATATTGATTTAGGGTTAAGTGTCTTAATCACTTTTGGACATTGCACTTAGCCTACGTCATGTCAAAATATCGTAACTTTCATGTGTCATTTAGATGGTTTAGCAAGCCAATCTTCATGCATCATGTTCTGCCTCCCATGTCGCTAATTTGCGCACTTCTGCAATTGTCATTAATTGGACATGAAATTAACCTTTATTGAGCTGGATGTCTTTTGGAAAGTCTTAGGGCCTGCATGACAAAATTTCTGAAATAGAAATTGATTTGTTGCCAGAAATTAATTTCTCAATTTATATTCCCCGGACAAGTTTCTGAGTAAAGAAACCCGTTTGATAACGACTCAAAATTTCTATTTCTAAAACAAAAATCCGTTTGATAACAAAATAAAATTTCTATTTCATGATGGTCAGTTTTATTCTTTTTCAAAAGAAATCCAAATCAAGTTGTTTCTCAAAGAAAGCTAAACACAAGTTCTTAAAACACACGAAAAAGAAAATGGCATAAGAGACATGAAGGTCAACTATGAGTTATCTTCATAAAAACAAGTTATCTTCATAAAAAGCATCATAAGATTATTAGAAGCCAAAATGAGTTCTCTTCTCTTATCAAGCATGTCACGATAAAAATGCAACATAAGAGAATAAAAGGAAAAGGGGTAGCCTCTTCAGCATAAATATAATTAATGTGCAGATCACCCTATGCCAGCAAACGAACAAAGTTCTATCTTGTGTTCCGCAAACGAACACTGAAATTTATAATAGTCTCCTAGTCCTGAACATAGGGGATCACATGACCCAGATGATGTAAGGTCATAATGATACAGTAGCAGGTCAATGTAAAGTCAGCACTAATTTAATTACATAGTATGTTAGAGAGTTTTTTTTTTTTTTTAAGCAGATTAACAATGCTTAAGTTCCACATACAAAGCACAGAATCGAATGTAGTTACTACTATTTGGTGAGTGCATTAGCAGACTCCACTATTTATAAGAAAAAATTACAAATTACTACAGTCATCCTCATTCGGAACTTCTTTCTTTAAGATACATACTTTCCTATATCTATGTCACAATAAACTCATTAATGCAACATTCCCTAGTCTTTGGGATCCAATACCAAAATCTTCCAATTATTGCCTCTTTTAGAAACTAAGGACACAAACATTCATCTTTGTCCTTCAATTGCTCAACATCGTAAAGCAGAAAATTAATCAGGGAAAGCATTTTTTCTCCCATCCTACATTGGCCAAGATGAGAAACAATCAAATGGCATAAGAGACATGAAGGTCGACTATGAGGTCACCATTTCATTGTCCCATTGAGCTCTCTAGAAACAAAACAAATCAACTAGTGTAAGCATCCACATTCAATTAGAGCCATTTATAATAAACTAAAGACACCGTCAAGCATAACTCATCTTCCTTATAAGCCCCAATATCCTTGGACAAATTCACAGGTCAAAAGGACACAAGACTGAGGTCATACTGCAAAATTCAAATAACCAGAGGAAAAGAGCAAACACGGACTAAAGCCGAAACATGAAAAGAGAGGCGAGAAGGGAATGATCGATCGAACCTCGTGAGGAATCGCGGGGGGAAGTTCCAGAGAAGGCCACGAACGAACGCTGACACAAGCGAATTGAATAAGAACGGAGATGGGCGACGGCGACTGGAGTTGCGAAATCAAGAGCAGAAAGGGGATGCAAACAGAGAAGGCGGGTCCGACAGGATGACCGGAGCAAATTGGGACGGTCTGATGACGGTGATGGCAAGATGAGCGACGATCTAATCGGCATGAGGACGGCGACAACGACTGGAGTGGGCGGAAAGGGGACGCGGACAAAGGAGGTGGGTCCGACAGGACGACCGGAGCAAATTAGACGGTCTGAGGATGACAACAGCGAGATGAGCAATGATCTGACTGGCAAGAGAACGGCGACAAAGTCGGAGTCGACGGTGAGGATGGACAGCTTCGGAGTCGACGGTGCTAGGGTTTTTGGTTGGAGTGAGAAGGAAGAAAAGCAAGGGTAAGAAGTGAGCAGAAGGAGTCAACATCTGTGAACGAAGAAGGATGGAGAAAAGGAAATAATTTCTATTTCTATTTCAGAAACTGAGAAACTAAAATTTTTAGCTTCTAATTTCTCCTCCAAATCAGTTTCCGAAATAGAAATATGTTTCAGAAATAGAAAAATCAAATTGCATTACCAAACGGATTTCTGTTCCAAAATTGTTCCGAGGAACAGAGAAACAAAGAAATCGAGAAACATAAATTTTATCATGCGCAACCTTAGAGGATGTCCTAATCTTTCCAATGACACCAATTTAGTCCCATTTGCATGTCGTTTGACCAACTTTCTATTTTTGTGAAATTTACCTTGAAATCTGCCATGTGATAAATTCGAAATGCCACTAATTTGCACACTTCTACATTTACTGAGCCAAACCTTTTTTTCTTTTTTGTGTGAATTTTTCCTTGAGGATTCCAAAGTCAGGTCCCCAACAAAATTTGATTGCCATTCATACATCTATGTCGTGGTAAATTTTTGAAATATTTAGACATCAATTGCTAGGGAAAATTGTCATTAATTTGCACAAATATGTTGATGCTCTGCACTGTTCCTGATGCGTTGTTTTGTATTCTTTGATTTTTAGAAATTCATTTGTAGCTTATCTTAGGAAACTTCCTTCATGAAAGTTGTTTTTGCTGAGTGCTTGATGTGCTGTAATTTATTTTAGGATCAATTATCCATGGGTCATACTTCAATTGCTTGAATTTTGTGTGTCATGTCCTGACATGATCTGTTTTTCCTTTGATAACTTGTCTCAATTATAGCATTTTTAGGAAATTATGCATGCTGAATTAATTTATGATGTCTCACGAAATTTCATCATCACATTCTACACTTCATTCTTAAAAATTATTTTTAAAAAAAAGGCCTTTTGACATGCTTTTCAAACCCCTCAAATCTTGCAAGACAATCTGGAACTTCATATTTTGATTAACTTGAATCCAATTTTCATTCATGTGATGCTCATGCAATAAGCTTTTCTTCTTAAAAATGCTTTAGCATGGTTTAAATAGTGGCTTGACAAAAACTTTCTTTAAGTTTGAGTTATGTTTAAAATGCTTGCGAAGATCGATCAATTTGCCAATTGATGCACCGAAGTTAGCCTTCGCAATTAAATGTGCTTCATAGTTATGATGAAATCATACCTCCTTTTCATTCAAGCTTTCACATCACATTCTATATTCAAACTTTCAAATTACATTTTTCACTTGGTATTGATATTGTCACACCCTGAGCCTTGAGTGCGTGCACATCCCTTAGTGATCGATGAAATTGCGACGTCCTAAGACGCGTCGCTGATCCATTCATTTTATTGCACATGCAGAAGCGAAATAAAAACCCCTGATAGCAAATAGCATGTGATAGAAAAGCAGGACAACAATTTTCACAAAATACTTTTATATACAAACTAGTATGTCTACAAAAAGATCAGCTCTAAAAAAGAGGCTGTCCTACGACCTACCAGTTGGACATATTCACCAATCCTTCGGACTCCACCTCTGTAGGCTCTAGGGGCTTCAAGTCCTCCATAGCCCCATCAGGAGAGTCAGCTACACCCTCACCTAGAGCGGCGTTGACCGCAACGGCGGGGATATCAAAACCCTGAAGGGGACCTATCCTATAACCATTGAGTCCATGGCGAAACCACGTCCTGAATCGATGAGATACCCTTTAAACAAGCCTAGCCACGGCTGTAATACCCCAAAACCCTCTTGAGGTCATTACAGTCACGTTTATCTACCTTTATTTTTCCTTTGAGAGCTGCAAACTCTTAAGCTCTCTTGAAATCTGTTGTCATTATATGTATATATATTGAATGGTCCCTGTGCAATTGAATAGCGAAAGCGGAATCACGACTCTCCCAAATAACAAAGGCCAATGCACACAACTAAAGATATAAGATAATGGGATCAGTTCTCTTTATTCATAGCATGACAGGATGGATTTTCCTTGCTTCTTTTCGGGGTACATGATACATCAAAAGAACGACCACACTATAAAACCTCAAAATAAAGTATCATCACCCCTCATCAAAGAAAAAGCCTATACATCAACTATCCATCCATCTAAGCTGATCCTAATCCAAAAACCCACCAGCCTCCTCCGGTCGAGCATTGCGCCTAGTTCCGGCCGGCGCTCCAGGAGGTGACGGCGGCGGCATCATCCCCACCATCTCGCCATCCCGACAGATGTAGGCAGAGACAAACTCCTGGTATACTGGGCCGCTCTACAAGCCCACATCAAACTTAACCCGCACGTTCACCCGGAAATAAGACAAGCCGGGGACAGTAGGGCTAACCAGGTGAAACACCCTCACGTCCACATCGAGGGTATGCCGTAAAATGCACCAGTGCGGCGGAGGCAGCGACATCTTTAAGCTGAAATGTTAGTCCCCAAAGGGGTGAGTACAACCACTCAGCATAAAAGCAATCCTTAAGGCTACCCATGCAACATAATCAAACACATTATCATATCATATGGAAATCAAACAACATCAAGGGAATTGCATATTCATCATGAGAGAACCAATCAGCCACGTATTCTAATATTCTTCGCCAAACATACACTTATCAAATATGTGCACTCATGCATTAAATACTACTTATACTCGCATGGATCATCATATGCATTTCTTTCAAAACAGCCGCTATATATGCATATACATGTATATCTCATCACATATGTACTCCTTGCACATCGGCATCAAGCGAAATTATGAGCACTTTACATAATTCAGCACGCATAATGCACGTGTTTCACATCCTGTGCACCACTCACATGATCACTTAATTTATGCACATGTACATCAATAGTGTCGCATGCCTTTTTCTTCATGCTAACAATGCTCACGCATATGGTTATATCAAATGCATGCAATTTCAATTGCACAATCCGGCACACACCACCCGGCTTCCGGCCACCCCACTTTCCGGGCATCTCACACCCAACCTGGCATCGTGAGGAATTCACGGCACACACCATCCGTGCTTCCGGCATTTACACTCCCTGGCCGGGCATCTCGCACCCCAACTGTCATCACGAGGCATCCACGGCACACACACTCCGTGTTTCCGGCACCCCCAACGCTCCGGGCATCTCAACTCCGAGGCCATCCAGATTTACGCACACAGGGCTACTGGGCATCCGGCATTTTCACTCCCTGGCCGGGCATCTCGATACTCCCGAGGCATAATTCAGTGCATGTCATGCAATTATCTCTTTCATATGCATAGTTCACAACATATTACGTGATATACATAAGTATGACAGCAAGCACATCCATGTATTTTCAATCATATAACATAAATCTTACTTAACAAGTTTAATCTAACTAGTTCATCACCAACACAGCATGCACACTTTGAAGAACTACCTCAATTCAAGGTCATTTGCTCCCCTTTAAACTTTATGAGGCACGCACATACAAGTAACAAGGCAATACAGTATATGTTTCATGAAAATGACATGCTTTGAATACCACAGCATAGAGAATTTCATTCGGCCTAGGTCTCTCCAACAAACCTCACATAAAACAGCATGTATATTGACCAAAATCATCTTCAATGCACCACTCCATTGGCTTTTAAGAATGCTAACTCATCTCCATATTAATAATAGGACGTAAGAATGTCATTCTTGCTAAGAAAACAAATCCAAATAATGTTTACACAATAATAACTAGATTCGGCCACAACCGGCTCATGTTTACAAAAATTCCAGTTTACACTATTTATGAAGTTCACGAATTTGAGGCATCAAATCACCTTCAAAAATTACCTAAATTTAGTATGTTGTATTCAAGAGGTTAAAAATCATTTTACTAGAAGGAATCCTCATCAAATTCACCCCACAAAAGGCAGTACAAAAATCGCAAACTCCCATCTTACTCTTTGAACCACGCAGAACGTACCATCAGCAAAGTCACTCAAATTGAACCCCTTTAAACTCTTTCTTTTTCTCTCATTTTTGAATATGTTGTAGCTAAACATGTTTCCTACAACTCTTCTTTAGAAGTCGAAGCTGAATTCTCAAGCAAAAGTTGATTTACAAGCTCAACTACCTACTGACCTTGCCTCGTCCAAATTCCAGAATCTAGGCCCGTGAAGAAAAATACAATTCACTAGGTAAAACTCGATAAAATTAACTCAATTTTTAGTATCTTATGCATCAATATGTCCTTTACAAATCACAAGAAGGAGTCCAGCAAATATTCCAATTAAAAAGACATAATTAAAGGCAAACAAGCATCAAAGGTCCCTCGGTCATCCTCGGTAATCATCCGGTTACATGCTAAGCCCTTTTCACCCCTCAAATCTCATTCAAATCCTCTCAAAACCGACTATGTTATAGTTTAAAATGTGTACAACAACTTCTCAGAAGGCGTCAAGCTCAGATTCCACCTCTAAACCCACGAAATAAGCCATACAAGCTTCGGGTGTAAACCAGTTTTTCAACACCCGATTTTTACCCGACTTGGAATTTCTCCAAAAACACTCAATTCTAGCCATTCAATTCACGGTTTTCAGCCATAAAACAACACTACACATGTACAGGAAGCTAGAAGGATCACTCTTGCCTTTTGATTTGAGTAGAAATGGCAAGAAATCCCTACGGCACAAGCTGAAATTGCTCAAAACCCTCTCGGCCGAAGCTCCTCCTTCTCTTCCTCTTCTTCTTCGATTTTCTTCTTCTTCTTCTCTCTCTCTCTCTCTCTTGGTCGACTAACCCCACTCTAGGACGGTAATTTCTCTCTCTCTTACACCTCACTTACCACTCATCAAACCTAGCTCTAGACTTCCATGCATGAGGGACAAGTGGCAGCAAAATGGACACCTTGGCGCCACCTAGACCGGCCACTCTCTCTTCCCTTGGACGTGCGACTTTGAGGCTTCATGGGCTGGGCTTGGCTAATTTAATTGGCTGGCCCACAATAAAACCCTCTCATTAAGCCTAATTTTATCCAATTCAAACATGTCTCAATCCCTCAAATTCTTGTGCTTAACCGTAGATTACAATGTGCACATATATATATACATTCAATTTCAAATGCCAACTTAGTCATATGGTATAGTCACTATGTCCATCAAAATAAGCAAATCGTAGTTCAATAGTCCAATGACTAGAATTCTATGAATTTTGTTGGCCACAATCGTCACATGTTCAAAGATTGTATCCAATTTGAAAATGCCATATTAAATAGTCCAATAGCTACAATTTCCCAAATTGAATCGACCACAATCCTCATACCTTCAAGAATTTTCGAAAATTGAGGATGCCACACTCATCGACCCAATTAGTGGTCACAACATAGACCCAGTGGCTCCCGAGGACAGGGACATCTATACTCCACTCTGAATTCCCCTGAGGTTGTCCAAAACGTTCCACAGGGACCGCCATCTAAGGACCTGAAAAGGTTAAGCCCATGACGGGGTAAAACAATGTCTCAGCAAGTTCATCCCCTAAACCCCTATTAGGAAGGAAATACACCTAAAGGTAGTCTATACACACAATACATATGACTTACCTCGCCTCAATTCCCTCCTGCATGTTAATACAATTTATATATCACATATGTGCAGTAATAACACTCGATTATTTGGAACGTCTCAATTCACATCTCAATCAATTAATCCATCAATCAATTAATCGATCAATCACAGGGGTCCCGATTATAAGGTAAAATCGTTATAACACGTCCCATACCGTGCCACACAATTTTGTTCCACAATACTACGCGTCAATTTCAATCAATTACACGTTCCAATTGGTTACTACCCGCACATGCACAATCTACTGACGCATATCAACATTTTGGCGTAGCTAGGCTTCGTCTCACTCCTTTAAGCACAGCAACATCCATCGATGCACATTGGGGACGGCATTCCCAAAGAAGCATCGGTCCAAAATCTATTGCGACCAGCATCCGTTGTCTAGGGACATTCCACATAGGAGCATCGTCCTACCAACGCATATCGGGAACAAGTTCACTTAACCATCATTCGATTAATCAATCCCGACCAAGGACATTGTACTTTGCATTCAAATGCCTCAATTAAAATAATGAACTTTGTCTATTTTCTTCATATTAAAACACCCAGTAAAATAATCGTGTGTGAGTACACGGTCAGTTTGAGCCAAAAATGCGATATCTTCCCTTTTAAAAATTCCACTATTTAATATAGTATCTAAAAACATTTTTGGCATTAAAAATTGACACCAGATACTTTCTGATTAAATACCAAAATTTCACGATTTTAAAATAATAACTCAAAATCACAATCACCATTCAATTTGCACAAATTAACATTCAATTGCATAAACTAAGCACACCATTACAATCAACACGAAATTTCGGTTACCGGCTATCCTGGAATAATTTTTGGAAAATATTGAATAATTAAATAAATTACAGAAATAGTTAAATAATTGCAATCTAATCCAATAAATGCAAACCTAGGCTGGAAATGCTAATCTAACCACCTAAATGAGCTTAGAAAATTAATGCATTTATCTACATAAATAATACAATCTATCTAGTCCTTAATTAATCTAATCTAACCACCTAACAATCCTAATTAACCAACTAAATCACTAATCCATCTAAACTAATCACCTTAATCATACTTAGCCTAAACTAATAAACCCTTAAGCATAATTAACTCCATAAGTAGAGTTTAGCAAGTAAACTCACTAATTTTGCAAGCAGGTGAGTCCAAGGCGACGGCGACATGGAGGCGAGCAACACTCGAGCTTGAAGCGACACCAACGGAGGTCCAGAAGGACTCGGAAAAGCCTCACGAAGCTCACAGCTGGACTGTGAGGTTCGGTTCTAGTCTTGGTTTGAGAGAGGCTTGTCAGGGCTCAGCTTCACACGGAAAGGGCCAGGCGGGACGGCGGCGGCTGCAGCAGGCGACGGTGGCTAGACGGTGACGGTGGCGCAGCTTCGACGGCTCAGGACAGCGAGCTAGGTTCACGGAATGAGCAAAGATGCAAGCTAGGCTCACGGAACAAGTGGGCGGATGGCGCACAAGCGAGGGCAATCGCGACAAGGCTCGGGTGACGGCGAAGGTCGGTCGAAGGGCAGGCACTTTCAGCTAGCTGGTTTCTTGGTTCTTGAGCTCAAAATAACATCAACAATGGAGAAATGGGTTGGAATGAAGAGGAAGAAGGGGGCTGAAGCTAGAAGGGGGACCACATGCCCTAAAGTCTTCAAAAATATCTAGAAGGGGGACCACATGCCCCTAAAGTTTTCAAAAATATCCATCTTCATCATCACTTGTCCCCACGAACTACTGCCTCAATCCTCAGCCAATTTCCTCCCTCAAGCTTCCCAAATGGTCCAAATGTTGCTCTCCCCCTTGGCCTACGAATTTTGTAACATTTCCTCTCCAATTTCAACTACAATCTTCTCCAAATTAATCCAATTGATGCCCCCAAAAATTCAGCCAAGGTGTCCACACTTAAATCCACATTTTTCCTTGCCAAAAGAACCAACTTGATGGCCAAAAGTGCAATCAAAAACAGCCCTCTAATTTTCCCGGTCCAAAAATGCCTAAATTTGATTTTTTGCCAAAAACTTGGGTTTGCACAAAAATCTTCAGAGGATGAGTCGATGTTCCTAAAATAAATCGTGACATGACAGAACTTTCAATTTCTGAAATTGAGTTCAATTTCGCGATTAATTTCAACCGAGCGTGATTTTTAGCATAACCGAACCTACCGTTAGCTTTTAGGAACTTTTAGCACATTTGACCTGTGGTTGATTATTTTCAAGCCACATTATACATCTTCGGCACATTGGCAACTCTTGGTTGTCATGAAAATTTCAAGGTTTCAAATACAGGCACAAGGTACAGAAATGACGGAAAAATCGGTTTAGTGTCGTTTGATAGAAATTTTACAATTAGGTGGAATCACATACCTCTGTTGAATCAACCTATCTCTAGTTTCTAATCGATTTTGATGATGCCGTAATAACTCTTGTAAATTAGCACGGTCGAGCAGTCGATTTTTGGTTGAACTCTCAAGTTTATTGCATTTAGATTCCTTAATGGCTTCACCTGATAAACTAGTTATCCTATGAGAGATCAACTCAGGGAAAAGAACTATAAGCGTATTGATGAAAAGCCCAACTTATTCAATCGAAAGCAGAACCTGAAAATCAGGATGTCACGGATATTGTCTAAGTATGGACCATTTTTAGGGTGCCTATGAAGCTCGATCAGTGTGGCCATTGAGGCACCCACGTTAGCCTTGGTGGTTAAACATGTTTCATAGCCATAATATAACTATGCCATGTTGTTAATAATTTTATTTAAACCCGTTGTTTGATTATCTCTTAAATATTTTTTTGGCACCACTTTGAATCTTTTAGGTTTTGATGTGTTCACTTTTATAGAATGCATGTGGTTGTATCTGGCACTTGATGAATGAGTGAAGTGATCCGATGTCTGCTTACTAATTTGTTTGGTTGAGAACCAAGGTCCAATGGCCTGCACGCATGTTTACTTTTAAGCTATGCGTATGAATTTTACATGTATGCATATGTGCAGTGCACATACTCCTAAGGTACTTTGGTGGACACTTAGAGCTCAAAATTAGGGGTTTGTTAATATTAGTCACCATTTGTGAACACAAATGATGGCTAATTACTACAAACCATTAAAGTGATTAGGTAGGAGTCTTAGTATGACTCGTTGCGTGAACAATTAAAGGCCGAACTCGAGCCCATTTTCGATGTTCCTCAATTAATTGCTTTGCTTGATGTTTCTAAGTGCTTTATTTGCCATGATTGATTGTAGTTGTCATGGATTGCCCCTTTCATTCCAAGCACTAGTCCAGGATTAGAATAGGTCTAAAAAGGTTGTCCCCTAAATATGGCATTCTTAAAGATGGTGATTGTCGATGACTGTTCCAACCTTGTGTCTTATAAATGGCAAATGGTCAATGTCCCTCCCTGATGCGTGATGGGGCGAGTGATTCCAGAACGGAAATTTTTCTTTTGTGATTTTTATGGTTAAGTATATGGAGTAGTGTATACGAGGAAGAAATGAAGGGAAATAAATAAAATAAAATAAAATAAAAGAGCAATCTCCTTCCAAGGTATAAAGGCCACGCCACCAACCGAGGATGAGGATCGAGATCTACGAAGTTCACCATCAAGGCCTAAAGCTTCCACCAGCCAAGGATAAGGACTTCGGGATAGGAGAAGCTCACCACCAAGGCCTAAAGATTCCACCAGCCAAAGATAAAGGGCTTCTTGGCTCACCACCAAGGAGTGATCTACGCTCCAAGGATAAAGAGACCGAAGGAGTTATCCACTCTCCAAAGGAGTTCACTCAAGCAGAGGAAATCTCACAATTTTCATTGATCAAATTCATGTGTCCCATACATTGGATAGTTTCCCTGTTTATAGGAGGATTTTAGACTTAGGAAATATTAAAAACAAAATTAATGACCTAGGAACTTAAACCTTCGACTCTTGAACTACATAATAATAAAAGACACTTAGGAACTTAAGAAATGCCTTTATTAGCACGGAAACTAAATCTCTTTAATCTTCGACCTTCCATATTCTCAAACCTTTAGCTTTCCGTATTCTCGAACTTTTGGCTTTCCGTATTCTTGAACCGCATTCATGAACCTTTAGCCTTCCAAAATTCGTGCTCCTCCCTTGACCAAAAATTAATCATCTTGAAACTTCATCAATTGGTTGTGCAAGACGTCTAAAAAAGCCTCACAATGATAATTATCGATATACCACCAAGTATTGATAAGTAATTAACATTATTCATTCAAAATTATCCATCGAAGCACGTAATGCCCAATTTCTTTCTTGGCTTGGATAAACATCGATGGTTCTGAGTTGGTCGATGGAGATATGTTGGATGCTCCCACATCATCCTCCCCAGGTTGTTTGAGATTTGTCCTCAAATCTAGCAAGCTTTCATCCTCCAAGTAAGGAGAAAGGTCTCCCACGTTGAATGTTGCCGAAACTCCAAATCTCCAGGAAGGTCAATCTTGTAATTGTCACCAATTCGCTCAATAACTTTAAATGGACCATCAGCTCTAGGCATAAGCTTGTTCTTTCGTCGAAATGGAAATCTCTCCTTCCTCAAGTGAAGCCATACAAGATCACCCGGTTGAAATTGAGTCTTCTTGCGATGTTGATTAGCTTTCTTCTTGTAAGATTCGTTGGCCTTTTCGATCTTGGATCGAATTTGCTCATGGAGCTTCTTCATTGATTCAGCTCTTTTCTTGCCATCGAAGCTTACTTGAGAGTTAGATGGAATTGGAATCAAATCAATGGGTGTGAGAGGATTAATTCCATACACAACTTCAAATGGCGATCGACCGTAGTATAACTTGGTGATCGATTGTAAGCAAATTCAGCATGCGCAAGCTTTAAATCCCAATCTTTCAAAGATTTACTCACCATACCACGAAGAAGAGTGGTTAGAGTATGATTTGTTACCTTCGTTTGGCCATCGGTTTGTGGATGACAAGCTGTACTGAATAAGAGTCTTGTACCAAGCATTCTCCATAGAGTCTTCTAGAAGTAGCTTAAGAACTTGGAATCACGATCCGACACAATGGTCTTTGGTACTCCATGAATGCGAATAATCTCTTTGAAATATAATTCAGCAATATGAGATGCATCATCGGTCTTGTGACATGGCACGAAATGAGCCATTTAAGAGAACCGATCGACGACCACCATGATAGCATCTTTTCCTCTTTGAGTTCTTGGTAGGGCCACAATGAAATCCATGCTGACATCTTCCCAAGGCTGCAATGGTACCAGAAGTGGAGTATACAAACCTTGATGGAAATGGCTTTTTGATCTTTGACAAGTTGCACACCTTGAGATGATAGCATGCACATCTCCACTCATCTTTGGCCAATAGAAATGCTCTTGAAGAACCTCAAGAGTTTTGTTAATACCAAAATGACCAGCCAATCCTCCACCATGCGCCTCTCGAACCAGCAATTCGCGAAAAGAACTCTTCAGCACACATAATCGATTTCCTTTAAAAAGAAACCCATCTTGCAAAGAATATGTGCCTTGAACTCCTCGCTAGCAATTGCTGATGATGGATGAGAACTCCGCATCTTCAAAATAAAGTTCTTTTATTGATTGAAATCCAAGAATCCTAGAGTCCAGAACAGCAAGCATAGAATATCTTCTCGATAAAGCATCTGCTACAACATTAGTGTGCCCGGGTTTATATTTTGAGACAAAAGAAAAGGATTGAAGAAATTCTACCCATTTTGCATGTCTCGAATTAAGCTTGCATTGGCCGCTAATAAACTCAAGCGCCTCATGATCAGAATGAAGGAAAAATTGCTTTGCCCTCAAATAATGACTCCAATGATCAAGAGCTCGGACAATGGCATAGAACTCTTTGTCATAAGTTGAATAATTCCTCTTGGAATCGGTTAACTTCTCGCTAAAATATGCCAATGGTTTTTGTGCTTGGACAAGAACAGCGCCAATACCAACTCCACTTGCATCACACTCAACTTCGAATACTTTATCAAAATCAGGAAGTGCAAGAAAAGGGGACTCACAAAGTTTCTACTTGATTACCCCAAAGGCATTTTGAGCAGCCTTTGTCCATTCAAAAGCACCTTTCTTCATGCATTCAGTTATAGGAGCCATGATGGTACTAAAGTTTTTGACAAAACGTCGATAGAAAGAAACAAGTCCATGAAAACTTCTTACATCAGAAATGGACTTTGAAACCGGCCAAGTCTTCATAGCGTCCACCTTGGCTTGATCAACAGAGATTCCGTCTTTGGAAACCACATAACTAAGAAACACAATGCTTGGAGAGAAGGACTTACATTTCTCCATTTTAGCATATAGTTTTTGATCTCTCAAGACATTGAAGACTTGCTTTAAATGAGAGATATGCTCCTCCTCATTCCTACTATAAACAAGAATATCGTCGAAATAAATAACGACAAATCGACCAATAAAGGAACGAAGAACCTCATTCATAAGTCTCATGAAGGTACTCGGAGCATTAGATAATCCGAATGGCATAACCAACCACTCATAAAGGCTTCCCTTGGTCTTGAAAGCCGTCTTCCATTCATCACCTTCTCGCATTCTGATTTGATGATAACCACTCCGCAAATCTATCTTTGAAAACACAGAAGAACCATATAATTCATCAAGCATATCATCAAGTCTAGGTATAGGGTACCTACACTTAATGGTGATGTTGTTGATGGCTCGGCTATCAACACACATTCGGTATGTACCATCCTTCTTAGGTACAAGTAGAGCTGGAACAGAACAGGGACTCATTCTTTCTCGGACGTATCCTTTGATGATAAGTTCATCGACTTGTCTTTGCAACTCCTTTGTTTCCTCCAGATTGCATCGATAAGCTGGCTTATTTGGTAGTGGAGCACCAGGAATAAAATCAATTTGATGCTCAATACCTCTTATGGGAGGTAATCCAGGTGGCAAATCCTCCAGGAACACATCTGCAAATTCTTTCAACAAGCAATGCATTTTTGGATGTATGGGTCTCTCTATCTCACTCTTTTTCTCGACCACAAGCAAAGCAAATATATTCTTTTGTTTGCTAATGGCTCTCTCAACCCGTGTCTCACTCAAGAATAGATTTTCCTTACAAGTGTTTCCCGCCCCAGGTTGATTATTATGTATCAAAGAAGGACTCAATGGTAAAAGAGTAATGCACTTTTGTTCCTTACGAAAAGAGTACGTGTTTTTCCGACCATCATGCATAGCATTTATGTCAAATTGCCACGGTCTACCTAATAACAAGTGGCATGCCTCCATAGGAATCACATCACATACAAGCTGATCTCGATAGTTCTTCCCAATCGAAAATGATATAAGAACGCGTTTCGTTACCTTGAGTTCATTCCCTTGATTGAGCCATTGGAGCTTGTATGGTTGAGGATGTTTCGTTGTTGGAAGCTTCAGCTTGTCGACAAGAGTTGTCGAAGCAACATTGGTCCAGCTCCCACCATCGATGATCACCGAACACACCTTTCCATTAATAGTGCAACGGGTGTGAAATATATTCTCCCTTTGCTCTTTATCAGGAGAAAATTCAACATGCAATGCTCTTCGGATGATCAACAGCTCGCCATCATCAGCTTTCTCCACAACTTCTTCTTCCTGATCAGATTCAGAAATATTTTGTTCTTGATTGCCCTCAGCCTCTTCAAGCGCTGAATTGATCTCCTCAATTTCTTGAACAGTCATAACTCTCCGATTAGGATAATTTGCTTGTAAATGCCCAAAACCATGGCACTTAAAGCATTTCCTTGCATCGCCTTCAAATTTCTTTTGGACTTCTTTGGAAGGCTCTGCAATTTTTCCCTTGCCTTTGTCTTTTGTCGACGTACTCTCACCCTTGCTTGAGGAAGCACCCTTAAAATAGGATGTCGCCTTTGTTGAGGTTCTGGAGGAAAACCTCTTGCTCTTCAATTGTTTTTCGACTTTTATGGCTAACTTGCATACGTCTCCAAAGGACCAATAAGGTTGAAGTTCAACCATATTGGAAATTTCTCGATTCATGCCGCTAAGGAAACGAGCAATGGTTTGCTCAAGAACTTCTGGAACTTCACACCTCATTTTGAGTTGTTCAAACTCACGAATATATTCTTCAACACTCATCCCTTGTTGTCTTAGGGAATTGAGTTTGAGGAATAGATCTTGCTTATAGTTGTCAGGCAAGAACCTCTTCTTCATCAACTTCTTTTTTTCCCAAGACTTGATTCGGCCTTTTCCTTCCCTATCTCGTTGATGCTTTAGATTCTCCCACCATAGAGAAGCATATTTGGTTAGCTTTAGGACAGCAACCTTACATTTCTTCTCATCGGAATAGGACTTGAAGTCAAAAATCCGTTCGGTTGTGTGTAGCCAATCCACAAAGTCGTCAGGATTGAGATTACCGTCAAATTCAGGGACCTCCACTTTAATGTCTCTTTCATCCTCCTTGTGCCTCCTTCTTCGTCTTCGTCTTCGAATTTGAGATTCAGAATCACTAGAGTGCAGAATCGTTCGGTTGTCTCCAGTGGACTCGGAATCACCATCAGAATTTTGATGAGATTCAGAATCGTCACGCCGATGCCGTTCATTGGGACACCTTGCTGGCTGTCCTTGTCTTGTTGGATTCTCTAGAAGATTGAGGACTCGCTCCATTTGTTGCTGAAGATTTTGGATTGCACGATCTCGCCTGTCGTTGAGCGCTTGCTCCAAAGTCCAGCCTCTTGGAACTTCATCAGCCATAAGGAATTTGTAATAGAAGAAAGCAAGGAATCACTCAAATGAGTTAAACCTTGAGCTCTGATACCAATATTTTGATGCGTGATGGGGCGAGTGATTCCAGAACATAAATTTTTCTTTTGGGATTTTTATGGTTAAGTATATGAAGTAGTGTATACGAGGAAGAAATGAAGGGAAATAAATAAAATAAAATAAAAGAGCGATCTCCTTCCAAGGTATAAAGGCCACACCACCAACCGAGGATGAGGATCGAGATCTACGAAGTTCACCACCAAGGCCTAAAGCTTCCACCAGCCAAGGATAAGGACTTCGGGATAGGAGAAGCTCACCACCAAGGCCTAAAGATTCCACCAGCCAAGGATAAAGGGCTTCTTGGCTCACCACCAAGGAGTGATCTACGCTCCAAGGATAAAGAGACCGAAGGAGTTATCCACTCTCCAAAGGAGTTCACTCAAACAGAGGAAATCTCACAATTTTCATTGATCAAATTCATGTGTCCCATACATTGGATAGTTTCCCCTGTTTATAGGAGGATTTTAGACTTAGGAAATATTAAAAACAAAATTAATGACCTAGGAACTTAAACCTTCGACTCTTGAACTACATAATAATAAAAGACACTTAGGAACTTAAGAAATGCCTTTATTAGCACAGAAACTAAATGCCTTTAATCTTCGGCCTTCCATATTCTCGAACCTTTAGCTTTTCATATTCTCGAACCGTATTATCGAACTTTTGGCTTTCTGTATTCTTGAACCGCATTCACGAACCTTTAGCCTTCCAAAATTCGTGCTCCTCCCTTGACCAAAAATTAATCATCTTGAAACTTCATCAATTGGTCATGCAAGACGTCTAAAAAAGCCTCCCAATGATAGTTATCGATATATCACCAAGTATTGATAAGTAATTAACATTATTCATTCAAAATTATCCATCGAAGCACGTAATGCCCAATTTCTTTCTTGGCTTGGATAAACATCGATGGTTCTGAGTTGGTCGATGGAGATATGTTGGATGCTCCTGCATCACTCCCAACCAATTTCCTTGTCATATTCATTACTCAACATATGTCTCAAGTTTCTTATATGTGCTACATAAACACCCAAGGAGTTGCAAGCTCTTCCTTGCTTTGCTTTCCTCACTTCTATTTTAGGATTACATGTTAGATTTACTGCTTTCGTTAAACTGTCATGGGTGTTTACTTATTATACTGTCCTTCAAATTTCAAGTATTTGTTTTCTTTTTCCTTTTTCTTTAGTAGAAGTAGAATGGCATGAAAATGTATCATCCATGCATGATCACCTTGTTAACTTCATATTACACGAAAAAGTAAAAAGACATGCATGGTCACCTTAGGAAACATGACGACTATTAGATACCGAAAGGATGTTAATAGAAATATTAATGTACCCCAAGTCCCCAAACTTTAGAATCTTTATTGCGTGGATATCAAGGGATTACTCCTAATCCTCAATTGGATTTTCTTGCTGACTCCTAAAAACAAGGCGAATGGCGACTCTTTGAACTATATTTTAGGTAGTCTAATACAACTAACAAAAAAATGAACCCGTCGTGCAAGGTATGGGTCTTCTAGAGACTCACCATGGTTTAGCATACTCAACTTGGCAATGATCCGAAAGATAAAGTGATGACATCTTTTTGGGCGAAAGTATCATCAAGAGGGCTACTATGATAAAAGTACCTTAAAATTCGCCATTCACATATGATCTCTTTTTCTAAGGTGTACCATATGTGTGAAAACTAATCACAACACCTTTTCGCCACCATGCAAGGTATGGGCTTGGAAGAACCTACGGTTCATGTAGACCTTAAACTCAATGGGCCGAAACCAAAGGTGAGGTAATGACGTCTTTGGTGGACATGACCTCGAGTACAAACTCACTTGCAAATACCCCTAAATGCCATCTCTCCTGACGAAGCCTGCGAAGGGTAGGTCATGACAAATACCCTAAAGAATTTCAAACTTAACGAAACTAGTGCTAAATCGAAGATTGAAAAATCCTTTAAAACTTTCACAAAGCATGCATTCGGAGATTAGCAACATATGTATTTATAAAAGTCAATCAACGTACACAAATCAATTTTATAAGATGAATTGAAGCAAGCCCTGCACTTTGAGAGGGTTGGCCCAAATAGCAAATCATATTTTTATTTTTTGAAATTTTTTGATAATGAAGTTCAACATGTCCCAAACAAATTTTAATGAAGACACTATCATCCAATTATCATCACAAAATCAACGAGCGAACATCAATTATTCAGCAAAATCAGCATCACAAAATTAAATCATTGATCGAGAAGTATCTTACAACTTTCATGAAGGCATCAGATCCAGATTCAAAACATATGAATTTACATATAAAAGGAAAAACACAAAACAACAAGTGTCATTTTGGTACAAGCCATTTCCAAAACTTAACCTCTTTAGTTTCAAGCCATTCATGTCAATCTAATGCACTCTTTCGACCTAGGCAATGTAAATCTTAGGGTGACAAACAACATTCATGAAGAGCTCGACCTCAAATTCCAAATATATGATTTCATAAAAATTATTATTTGCATGCATGCCAGTTAGAACAATCAATTTTCAATAACAAGTATGTTTGGTTTAAGCATGATCGACCTGACCTAATCTTATCCAATTATTATGCAAATATGTTGTAGACAAGGAGGTAATGAATAACTTCCAGGAGATACTTTAGCCACAAATTTCAAATGTATGATTTTACAAAAATCGAGGAATGCAAACAAGTCAATCAACATAGCAAAATCACAGTATTGAGCATGGATGTTCTAAAGGCAATCGACTTAAGTAAATGAGCTTTAATCATCATAGACATTTTATACAATGTAGATCTAGACCTAATGAACAACTTTCATTGAGGCACTGACATGAGAATCTATGCACAAAAAATAATAGAAAATTGTCACATAGCAAAGGTCACGGAAATAGAACACTGAAACATAACATGCTTTCCAGTTTTGACTTTGGTATTTTAAAAATCATTTGACCTAGCTAACAATGGCCAAATCTAACAAACAAGACGTTCACAAAAGCCTCTTGAAGTCCTCTACAAATCATTATAAGGCATCAAAGACAATTGAAGTCATCTACAAGCTGAATCGAAGATTTTAAGCAAACTAGTCCAATCTATCATCTGAATTTCCAAAATCAAACAACGATGTTGTGATTATCTTTTGATAAGGCAAATGACAACCAAATCATGCATATGATATATCATTAGAAAGCTTGTCAAATCTAGTTTAAATCTCATGAAGACATCGAAGTTGAAAAACCTCATCTGACAACTCATTTCAAGTCATCAATCAGGTTAGTCAGATCAGAATATTTTCCAATGCATCATTAAGCCATAGTAGCATCATCAAACCTCACCATATCACCAAAAATCATCTTCAACCATTCATATAGTACATACAAACATAGATTGCAGCCTAAGTTTGAATCGAATCTTAGCTTTAGTTGTTTATTGCAACCTCATTTTATTGGATTCATGATTCTAGGAAGTCTACTTTGTTGCAATTATTCTTCGAACTCGAATGAGCTAGGCTAGCCACCTATGAACTTTGAGGAATGACTGATCCAAGATCCTTGCAAGATCTAGATTACAATTGCAAGAAATATAAAGTGAATAGGTGATCGATCAAGCTCGATCAAACAAAAATGACAAGCAAGTGAAGTTTAGAGGATTAAAGGTCGATCATTGAAGATCTGGGGGGATTCCGGCTATGAACACTTCAAGACGCGCTAAGGGTCATCATCAGATTGGTCGAAGGGGCTGAGATCGATGTCGGACCATTGATTTGGGAAGGGGGGACCATTAGATGGACTACTAGCGTGGATACCATCTTCTCGACCCAAAGGTAAATAGACGCCGATCGTCGTGCTCCAGTGAGGATGGCTACCGGTGAATCTTGCGACTAAGCACGGGGAAGACTTGTGGTGGTCAGAGCACCAGTGGATCGCCAGAGGGGCGCCGGCAAGCAACGGTGTGAGGCGGCAAAGAGAGTAATCAGGAGAGAGAGAGAGAGAGAGAGAGAGAGAGAGAGAGATTTGAAAACGATGCAGCCTTCTTAATTTTGGAGGGAAAAATGGTTTTATACCCCCTCTCAAGATCAAATTTGGGCCCTTGGATTGATCCAAAGGCTCACATTATTCCCTCTTGATCAAGGCTTAATCATATCGGTTTAAAGATGATCACATGGATCAATGATATGTTTCGATGAATGGTTAGGATTAATCATCAATTAATGGCCAAGATTTAATGTTTAATCCCCAAGTATGTCTCCTAATTGGCTTAACCTTAATGACTAGGATTAGTGACATAGCACGTTTGGTCAATTTAGTAAATTCAACAAGGGAAATTCCATAATTTTTATGTAAGTGGGGTATGGGAGAGTCGGCAATGTTGCTGGCCAGCCGTCGGAAAGGCGTCAGAAAATCGCCAAACTAGCCATTTCTCCCACAGGCCGATTTGACCATTTTGAACCGATTCTAACCAATTTAGCTACTTTAGGCTGGTTTTGGCCACTTCTTTCAAAAATTTTATACAATCAAGTTCTAACTGTAGAATTCTTGTCCAATTAGAATGAAAATGGGCAAATTTAAAGGGAAACAGTCTAAATTTGCTAAAATTAAACCACTTAGATCTCATAAAAACATCTAAATTGATTTTGATTGACTTAATCACCTTAAAAATATTGAAAATCATGCTTAAACTTAATGGTTGCACGAATTTGGAATTTCTAGCCGATTAATGTAATTTGTGCAATTCACAACCTCAAAAACCAAATTATTCGTAATTAACTTTAATTGATACAATAAGATATCAATTGGTTCAGTTACCCATATTTATGATGGCCTAATGCATTCAAATTAACAATAGAATGATGGTGCCAACTTTATGTCGAAATTCAATTGAGGGTCAATGATAAAATTGAACCTTAATCTGTAAAATTAAACCTTAGTCTAAAATAAGTCAATTTGAATTGCACTAATTGAAAGTTCATTAGCTTAGATTTCCAAAATTTAAGTAAGCTAAATCCATCAAAATTCCCTAAGTGAATCTGCCAAAATGGACCAAGAATTTGGATTTAGTTCGAAAAAATGAGTTGATTTGGGGTTATAGCTATTAAATTTTGAAGAAGCAATCGAGACTCCTAATTAGGGTTGAAAAAGGCAATTTTTGCCTAGATATGCCAAATGACCAAAATGATTGCATAAGTGATCTGGAAATGGCCTCTAGATCAAATGTTGTAAAATGAGCTAAGTCAAAATACGACTAGAAAGAAAGTAACTATAATTTTGGTTGATTCCAAACCTAAATCTAGAAAATTCGAAAAATGAAGTTCTTAATTAATTTTTGTAAAATTTGTATTCCAAAGTCAAATTGAAGCTAGAACTAGATGATTTTTTTTTTTTTAATTTTTACAGTTTTCAATTTTTTTGGTCAATGACTTATCACTTAAAAGTTGATTTTGTAATCAAAACTTTGAATTTTTTGAAAATTATTGCGGCCAAAGTGAAATTATGACCAATTGAAAACTTTTTATGTTAAAAAGCGAATTTTGACCTAAGTTGACTTTTGATCAAAAGATCAACCAAAAAGCCAACTTAAAAATAAGACTCTTTGACTTTTCAAGTTTTTAATAAAAATGACTAGAAAATTATCCACAAACGAAATGTCAATAGAAAAAGTGAAAAATGACACTTTTTGCTTGAGAAACACGTTTCGTTGCAATTGAAAATCTCAATCTTTAAAGTTCATTTTTTTTTTTTTATCGTTCAAAAAAAAAGTTCATTTTTTTAAAAGTGTCGACTAAAAATTAAATTTAATAAATAATTTTTGGAGGATTTAAAACTAGGAATGATGTCGGACGTGTTTGCGCAAAAGTGAAATAGTTTCTTAAATTTCCACACTCCTTCCACTTTGATAAAAAGAGATACAGACAAAAATGTGCATTTGACCCTTGGGACAGCAAAAGTCCCCCTTCCCCCATTGAAAAGCTGAACCGTGTAACTGAACAGCACAGGTGAAGGAGCAATCTTCAGTTCGTTGGTTGCCGGATCTGGTTCTTGAAATTGAATCGGGAAAAAACCACCAAAAGGAGCTGTAGTGTATCAAACGAGCGAGGAGATCCAGATGACAGAATCCAAATGGAGACAATCCATTCTCTACTTGGCCTCCATCTATGCCGCTCTCTACCTCGTCCACTCCTCCATCGTCCACAAGCTCTTGCTCGGCCACGAGAAGGTCCACATCAAGAGGAACCCCGTTCTTCCTCTCCGATTTCGCTCCGATGGCACCTTCAAGATCCTGCAGGTTTGCTTCCTTCTCGGCTACTTCCGGCGTCTTTCTTGCTTTTGAGTTTTGGTGGGCTTGATCCCGAATCTCGTGTCGGGGCATTTTTTTTTTTTTTTTTTTTTTTTTGCAAGGTGGCCGATATGCACTATGCAAATGGGATCGTGACTCGGTGCAGAGACGTGTTGGCGTCTGAGTTCGAAGGGTGCTCGGATATCAATACGACCCGCTTCGTCAAACGGATGATTGAATCCGAGAAGCCAGATTTCATTGCCTTCACGGGTAGTTCGATGGTGACTCCATCGTCATTGCTTTATCTTTTCTAACGTTTGTTTCCAAGATTGTCTTCTTAATGGGTAAAAACAGATAGAGGGAGAAATTGCTCTATTAATATTGCCAGATGAATTGCTACTTGCTATTCTGTTTATGGAGTTGGTTTTATAGTAGGGACTTCTCACATCATACACATTTATGCTTCGATAGCTTGTGAAGCATAAAGGTTTGCTGGAACAGTTATGGTTTATAAATGTAACAATGAAACGGGCATGTTGCTAAGATTATATATCTGGAAGTATGCTTGTATCCCTTCATGACATTTTGCTTTCTGTAGAGTCCCATTGACGCACCCTTGATAGGCAACACATTTCATTTAAAGCATATATGTCTGCTAAAGAGGAATTGTCACCTTATGTAGTTAATGGCAAAGGGGAGGTGTAAAATTTCACAGGCGGTTCGTGCAGAAAACAAAATTCTCCTGATTTGATGCTGTAGACTGCTAAGGATGGCAAGCTTCTGATCTGGTGTTGGGCTTCCTTTATGGAAACTTAGTAGTTATTTCATATTTGAGTGCAAAGGATGCATTTATTAGGTACTGGAACATGACAGATTCATTTACTTGGAGAATCTGTTCCCGCTTTTTAAATATTATCTCAATAGCTCGAATTGTCTGGATGATGAACTACCGGCTCTTGGCATCACATTTTGCGTTTTTGTACTTCTCTTTTACGATCCATGGCCATTTTCCAACTTGGATTGGGTGGTGGTTAAAGATTTCTGTGAAAAGGTTGTATTGTATACTCTTCATAACATAATCTTTGGATTAGTGGTTTATTGAGCAGAAATGCACTTGCCCTCTGTTCGCTTTGTTAATTAATACTTCCATGGAAATCTGCTTGGTCTTAAATTAGTTTCCAAGTTTCAGGTTTTGCTAGCCCATTTTTTTCTCCTGAGTGAACATTCCCTTTCAAGAGAATCTAGATTGCATCTTGTGTTGGATCTTGTCCGTACTTGATATATCCAAGGCTTTGCTGTTTATTTAGTGTGGCAGACATTAATATGCTATTAGTTTTCATGATGACCTAATATGCTTCAACAAAGCAGATGGATCTTTGATGTTAAAGATCAGGTTATGTTAATGATCCATAATGTTCATATTGTTCTCTGTGGTATCATGCAACTATTCAGGACTGCTCAAACACCCGCTATATGTTTGATGAACACACTTTTAATGAAATATGCGTTGTTTTGTTTATTTTTTCTGACTGAATGAGATGTAAATAGAGTAATATGCGTCCATTTAAATGAAGTCAATAAAGCTTGCTTGTTTACCAAAAATGAGAAAAGAAACATTATGTTGATGATTGTTGATACATACTTTTAGAAGGCGAGACAGCAATTCTTGCTCCAAAATGATATTTGATCTTACAGCATCCACTGCCATAACCGGCATTTTGGTTCTGTTAAGTGTTTCCTGCATATAATGGTTTTCCATATTTGAATACAATCTCCAGATCTAGTGTTCACACGAGTGCATCTTGTACTTGTAACACTCAGTCAAAGTTTTGCGAAAATGGTTGCTTCTACCTTCTTTTGTATGACTTTACAACGTCTTCCAAATATGTGCATGAATGAACGACAATGAGGTCAGAATCTAACCTTTCAAAATTTAATTAGTAGGTAGAGTGGCTTCAACTAAAAGTTAAATTAATTTATAGTTGTGAATTCACGGATGAGAAAACTTGACCTAGTTTCCTACCTATGGTCTGCTGTGGACTAGCTAGCGGATGAAACTATGCATGCTTTTATTTTGGGTAGGCAGTCGAAAGGTGTAAAGTGTATCTTCTTAACTAAAGTGGTTATTATTCATTTGCTAATGCTGCGAAACTTCATCTCAACTTGATGCCGGGTTTATATAGAGCATGACCGCTCCTTGTGCTGTTAATGACTTGGTTATGTTCTTTTGTGTAGGTGATAATATTTTTGGCCCGAGCACTTCTGATGCTGCTGAATCTTTGTTTGGAGCCTTTGTTCCAGCAGTGGAATCTAAGCTTCCATGGGCAGCAGTTCTAGGAAATCATGACCAAGAATCTACAATGGATCGAGAAGAACTGATGTCTTTTATATCTCTAATGGATTACTCAGTCTCGCAGATTAATCCATCTCACAATGATCTAGCTACATCGGACATTGATGGGTACGGAAACTACCATCTGGGTGTGTATGGTCCTCCCGGCTCTAAGTGGGCGAATAGCAGCATCCTCAATCTTTTCTTTCTTGATAGTGGAGATAGGGCAGTTGTTCAAGGAATACGCACTTACGGTTGGATTAAGGAATCACAACTTCGGTGGCTGGTTGGATTGTCTGAGAAACTCCGGGTACACAGAATAACACTTATGCGCTCAATGCATGTTTATTTTACAAATTGTCGATTTAGTTTAAAAATTATGTGATTTGATCTTTAAAGTCGACCAGCAACTTTATTTGGTAACTCAAAAACTCTGGTGAATACTTCTTTTTTTTGGTAAAGAACTCTGGTGAATACTTTTTAGGTATATAATGCAAAAAATCAGGTCTTATCATATTTTACAATTTTTTTGACATTTTTTTTGTATTACCTACCCCTTGAAGCCCGGGATGCTAAATCTATTTGGTTGATTCCTATTCTGTTTATCTAAGGAACGGGCGTTTTTACACCTCTAATGTTAGACAGTTGCATTACAAATTTTGCTGCATTGGTAAGTTTACTAGGTGCCCCTGTAATATCACCACATTCAATCAGGTGCCATCAGAACTTGATCTGCATTCTGGTTCTTCATTAGCAAGAAAAAGCACACTCTGGTTACTGTCTTCAGTTCTCATGTTATCCAAGCATCGAAGAATGAATTAGTCTCGATTTAGATTTTATTAATATGTTGCAGATTAAACACTAACAGGGTGGACGACTGGAGGAGACTGATGCTTCATCCCCAGCTCTTGCATTTTTCCACATTCCAATCCCAGAGGTACGGCAGCTCTCTCACCAAAAGATCGTGGGTCAGTTCCAGGAGGGTGTTGCTTGTTCATTTATCAACTCAGGGGTTCTAAAGACATTTCTTTCAATGGGAGATGTGAAAGCCTTTTTCGTGGGCCATGATCATACAAACGACTTCTGTGGGAACATAGATGGTATATGGGTTTGCTACGGTGGAGGCTGTGGATACCACGGGTATGGTAAGGCCGGGTGGCCGAGAAGAGCTAGGGTCATTACAGCGGAACTTGGGAAGATTCATAGGGACTGGACAGGGGTTGAGAGGATCAGTACTTGGAAACGACTAGATGATGAGGAGCTGAGCATGATAGACAAACAGGTTCTCTGGGACTCTGGATCAACCTCATGAAGACAACCAGAGGTACTAATACAAGTGCTTCTGAATTGACTGTAACTGTGTTGCCTATTCTTCTGTAAAAATTTTGTTGCCACAAGTCAAGACTGAACTTCAGAAACCTCTTCTTAAAGTATGATAATTGATACTCTGTCTTGAGAACTTCCAAATACTTGACAATTTTGCTTGAGGAACAATAATTTGCTGGATTTAATTATGCAAAATACTCGACATATTGAAGGAGGCATTGTGGTTGAACATAATTCGATGATATGCCTCCTATCATTTTCAATAAAAACCATCTAAGTCGATAATGCCAAGAGATAGGATAGGTCCTATTCTGCTAATGCTTATGACTTTGAACTGTTTTTTCCCTTGATTTTCGAAGACCTAACTCATGTCATTGCAGCTAGCTGTTGGACTTTGACAAGAGAAAAGTAGAGCCCATTTTCTCCTTCTGCGAGTAGCTCTGAGTGGGACCCTTCTTTGACAATCCTCCCCTTGTCGAGTACTGTAAATTTTATCTGACCTTTGGATGGTGGATAGGCGGTGTGCCATGACCACACAGGTCCTGCCCGTCATGGTTTTCTCTAGTGCTTCCTGGATTAGTCTCTCTGATTCGCTGTCCAATGCACTCGTTGCCTCATCCAAGAGTAGTATGGTCGGATCTTTTAAGATTGCTCTCGCAAGTGCTAACCTCTGCCTTTGTCCCCCAGAGAGTTGCACCCCTCCTTTTCCACAATACGTTGCATATCCGTCCTCCATTGAACTGCTCCTTATAGACATGGAACGAGTCAAAAGATTTAACAGTTGTTTAAACAGCAGGATCAAGAATATAAATGGCCTAACAGAACAGATCAACACACCTTATGAATTCATGGGCGTTTGCAAGAGTTGCTGCTGCAATTACTTCAGATTCAGTGACATTTTCTCTCCCGTACCTTATATTCTCATAAATCGTTGCTGCGAAGATAGTTGGCTCTTGGCTGACCAACGCTATATGCGACCTTAAACCTCTAAGGTTGTACCTTCTGATATCTATTCCGTCAACTTCAACGGTCCCATGTGTTGGGTCATAGAATCTCTCGATTAGCCTTACGATGGTGGACTTTCCTGATCCACTTTTGCCAACCAAGGCAACAATCTTTTCGGCACCAATGTGGAGGTTCATGTCCTTTAGAATCATGTGCTTGGGTCTTATTGGATAGAAGAAATCCACTCGTTCGAATTCTACTTCTCTAACCTTCTCCGAGCTGAAATCGTCTAATTTATCAGGGTCCATTTTGCTCCTTATTCAATATTGCCGAGATGGCCTTTAGTGCATCTGTGCCTTTTGATAAGTCTGCCGTCATGCTTCCTGTCAGCTATTATTTGACCCGTCAAGACCAAGATGAAGAATATCTTAAATACGTGCTTGTACTTGATCTCTGCATGGTACAGAAGTCTAACAGCATACCAGAAAATCAATGTGGAATTGACGGCCATCAGGAATTGCGCGATGAACAACCCGCCTCCTGCAAACCAAGACTGTTTGTGGCTTACTACCATGGGGCCTGACTCTGTGTTCTCGTAGAGGTTCAACATCTTTTGTTCGAAGTCAAACATGGTAATGACTCTGTGGTTCGCAACTGCTTCACTCGCTAATTCACTGCTGTGGTTCTGCGCTTTCAGAATTTTTTTGGACATGCTCCTCATCATTATCATCCTAATGTAAAAAGCTCCGATGACTAGGGGCTGCAAAGCGATTGCTACAAGTGCAAGTCTCCAAGACAACAAGAGGCCTAGAATCACAGCTAAAGTTGCTGCTGAGATGGCTTGAGTGAAAAAGGCTACACGCCCACCAACCAGATTTCTTACTATCGCTGCATCCGTGGCCAATCTTGAACATAGAGCTCCGCTGTTATTGTCTTCTTGATCAAACCATTCTACCTCGAACGTCAGGAGTTTGTCAAAAAGAGCTTCTCTCAAGTATTTTCGTCAAATTCTCTCCCATGACCCCAAAGTAATAATGTTGAATCACATTGGTTACGAAAGCAAATATTGCTAACGCCAAGAAAGCGAGGCAATATACACTTGTTTGAGACCTGATCATGTCGTGATCTTCAGCCGAGAGAAGTACAATGGCTGAGCACACCCATAAAAGATGGCACCAAGACACCCCAATACTGTTGACTCCCATTTGGGCACAGACAAACTCGCCATGCTCCAAAAGATGACAATTCGCCTTGATCTTTTGCACCTGTGTCCAGTTTGCTTTCCGGACTTCTTATTAAAGGATCGTTGTTCAGTTCATCGAGTAAAGTGGTCTTTCTTATGATGGAAGCAGGTTTCTTGAAATCAACTCCTTGAGAAGATGGCGTAGTTCCATCACTTCCACTAGTTCTCTGAAGCTGAACCATTGTGGAATATGGACCATGCTCATTTTCCATCAGTTTGTCATGAGAACCGGATTCTATTACTTCCCCAGACTGAATAACCACGATTAAGTCGGCATTGCTGAGAGCAGAGAGACGGGGAGCTACCACAAATGTAGTCCTTCCTATCGAAGCCTCATTCAAGGCATCTTGAACAACCTTCTCAGAATGTGAATCCAATGCACTTGTGGCTTCGTCCAGAAGCAGGATCCTCGGATCCTTCAGCAATGCCCTCGCTATTGAAATCTTCTGTTTCTGCCCCTCAGACATCTGAATTCCTGATTGACCTACCTGTTTAATGCAACAGAATTGGCATCATTAGTATTTTATCTTCTCATCAGTACTGTTCTTTGTAAAGATTGACACGATGAAATCTTTTCCTTAAAAAGATATAATAGCTAGCATTCGACTGAGAGATGCTGCGTGCCGAATACAATTTGAGAAGCAAAAGATTGCTCGGATCTCTTATAATGATAACTTTTCTATCTTGTTTGCCACTCATTTTTTATCATTACATTATGTTTTGAATTTATGATCGGTAGATCACAATATTCTTAATAAATCTCTCTCCATTTTTCCTGGACTAGAACTGTGGAGAGCTAGCCATTTCTTTTCCGAAAGATTTTCGTTTTGGCTCACCAAAACTATTTGACTTCGCAGCCATTTGAGCTGGAGAGTCTTTATATTGGTTCCATCTAAGAATATATCGCCCTTGACAGGGTCAGTGATGGTCGATTTTCCCGGCCCACTTCTACCCACGAAGCCAACAGTTTGAGAGTCCATCACTCTGAGGCTGAATTTTTTAAATACTAAAGACTCGGGTCGCGATGGATAAGCAAAGTACAGGTCTTTGAATTCTACTTCGCCTCTAACATTCGACAGCATCGTTCCCTCCTCATCAACCAAGGCAATGCGGGGGACATGTTCAGTCATCTCGAAGATGCGAGATGCTGCAACATTTGCCTCAGAGAAATATTTGAAATTGGTCAGTGTTTGTGAAATTCTAAACGCAAGTGCACGTGTCGAACAAGTAATATAATGATGAGAAAAAGTATCGTCCCACAAAGATCGATGATTAATAAACCAATTAAATACTAAAATAGACTAATTCTAAAATTTATCTAACAAATCAAAATATAATTAAGAATAAATTAAAAACGACAATTGTAGACTAAATGCAAGTAAATCGATCGATAGATATGTTACAAAGCATCCGATTTCACCATAACCGCTAGATATGAATTTCAGATTATTATGAATATAAGAACGATATCAAACATGTGATAGCGGAATTTCCTAACCTATTTACTATCCTATCTCTAGGTATAGCAAACCTACTCAGTTTATTAATCCACTATATCTCTATGTGAATTAAAATAAACATGAGTGTATTAAAAACTATGAATATTCCCGACTTACAATGAGTCTTTTGGATCACTTTATCACCGAAAGCTACACAAATAACGCGGTATATTTCTATCCACGTTTAATTCATGGTTATACATTATAATGAGCAATTGCATATTATCACTTCTCAGTCTTAAACATGCATATCAGATCATTCAAGTGGTGGCCAATCACTCAAAAGCATTAAACGCAATAGTATATAACTCACATGAATGAAATCAATTATAAAACATAAAAATCATGAAATTCACATCATCATGGTTAGGCTACATCGTGGCCCTAACAAAAGAAAATTAGAACATAGTAGAAGAATAAATAAAAATATAAATCAAACCCAGCATCTTGAATCAAAGAATAAGAATTCTGTTACCACTTTTGTCTTCTCTTCAAAATACTTGAAAAACTCTCCTAAGAATGAAAAACGATCTAACCCTCCAAAACCTAGCTGCTCTCTCTTCCCTATTTATAGGAGATCCAAAATATCTATCTCCCAACGATTGCAGATAACATTAGGGAATAAAATCAAGAATTTCCTGATTTGATATCCATCTTCCACTGCTGCTTTTATTTGAATTCCTGATAGTTGTCATTCTTTTCCTTATCTCCTCAATATCTCATTATTCTGCATAAATAAGGAAAATTCAAATAATCAAAAGGAAATCCAAATATTTGCTCTAAAATATTGCATTAATTGTTGCCTAAAATAAGTAAAATAACTCTATTTTTATAGAGTTATCAAACCCCCAAACTTAACATTTTGCCAGTCCTCGAGCAAAATCAAGACATGACACATAATCAAGCTAGCAACCTCCTCCATGACATCTTTCCATAATTGCTCAAATTCACAATTCAAAGAAAAACACAAATTTCATCCAAACATTGAAATCGATTTATAAGTTAAGACCAATTCTAACTATGTGATCCAAGTGTGTGTGTGTGAGTCATCATCTTTTTCGAATTATATGCAATCCAGATAAATTAACATTAACATGTAACCTCTCAAAAATTCTCAATAATTATGACCAAATCTCATAGGTTTGCTTTTCATTCCTCTCTCCACTAATGTAAGCTAATTATCCAACCAAAAATCAATAGGACTTTTCTCAGGTTATAATGTAAGGCTGGGCTAAAGGTGAGATAATAATAATTTTAAGCTCAAATCACCCATCAACACGTTGATTTCTAGGATCTAATTAGAGCCAATGTCACTATCCAATTTCACTCCTTCAAGATAATTTTTCTGCCACCATATATCACCATTCCTTTTTTTTTTTTTTTTTTTACTTCTTCTTCTTCTTTTTTTCTTTTTTTTTTTTTTTTTTTTTTTTTGAATTGCTTTATGGTGGAGTTTCTCCCAAAGTGCCTCCTAATATAATATGAAAATTTCCAACCCATTGAGTATCCAAAAGGCTCACTCAATTGAAAGTTGGATAGAGAACCATAAAAGCAATTTTTTTTATACACCCCAAACAACCATAACAATCACTTTTTTTTCTTTTTTTTTTCTTTTTTGCTTCTTTTTACTCCATCATTCCTCCCAAATTTCTATCAAGCTCAAATAATTTTTTTATCCCAAAAGAAAATCAACGTGTTCATAGGGCAGGGGACAAGGATATAATTCGATAACGGTTAGTTTAAATATATATGGGTGCCAATGAAAAATTGGGTAATAATTAAGGCTCAACGGGGTGACTACGGATAAATAAACAAGGTTAGCTTGAAAGGCTCAATCGATCCAAATATTGCCTAAATCATTTTCTCAGTTAGATTTAGCTTAGGATTTTGCCTCAAGAGAAAATCAAACAAATTCTAAGATTTGGGCGAAATTTAAGAAAATCACATATTTCACATGAATGTTCTCTAAATTTACACACAATTCAAAAATTAAGGACTTTTAGTGCTCAATAAGGGGATCAACATAATCAGAATTAAGATTAACTCACACATCAATTGCAAGTTTAAATAAAATTTAAATTTTCCTAAGAATCATAAAAATTCACAACTAGGAAAGCAATCATGATAGAAAATAGATTTAACCAAAATTTTTATCTCCCCCCCAAACTTGAATGAAGCAATGTCCTCAATCCGAAAAATAGAATAGGAAGAAGAAAACTTCCCTGGTTGTAGGATAAGTCCATAGATGACCTTGATGATTAAACTCTTGAAAGATGCTCCCTAAAAAGTTAACCTGGATAAAAAGAGAGAAAATTAATCTTTTTTTTTTTTTTTTTTTTTGCAAAACATAAACTTAACAATAAATAAATAAAAACAACAAAATTAAAATGCTTGGGTTGCCTCCCAAGAAGCGCTTGCTTTATAGTTTTTAGCCAAACTATCTCAGATGTCGCTATTTTGGAGGATGAAGTTCAATGGTGGTCTTCTGCTTGTTGTAACCACCTTCGAAGAAAGGCTTCAAACGTTGACCGTTCACTTTGAATGTGCCCTCAGTGTCATGCGCAACTTCAATTGTTCCATATGGGAATACTTGTGTAACTGTAAAAGGACCAGACCATCGAGATTGCAACTTTCCTGGAAAAAGTTTAAGACGAGAGTTATAAAGTAAGACTTTTTGATCAATTTTAAACTCTCTTCTGAATATGTGCTTGTCATGCCATCTTTTTGTACGCTCCTTGTACAACTTAGAATTTTCATAGGCCTCATTTCGAAATTCCTCCAATTCATTCAGTTGTAATAATCTTTCTTCACCTGCAGACTACATGTCAAAATTCAGAAATTTCAATGCCCAATATGCTTTATGCTCTAATTCCACTGGTAAGTGACAAGTTTTTCCAAACACTAGCCTAAAAGGAGACATCCCAATTGAAGTTTTGAACGATGTCCTATAGGCCTAGAGTGCATCATCAAGTTTTATTGACCAATCTTTCCTAGAGGCATTCACTGTTTTTTCTAAAATTCTCTTGATTTCCCTATTCGAAATCTTTACTTGACCATTAGTCTGAGGATGATAAGGGATTGCAACCTTATGTGTGACTCCATACTTATTCAAAAGTGCTTCAAATTGTTTGTTGTAAAAATGTGTTCTCCTATCACTTATGATTGCCTTAGGAGTGCCGAATCGGGTAAAAATATTTTTCTTCAAAAATTTGACCACAACCTTAGTATTATTAGTTGGCAATGCTATAGCTTCTACCCACTTAGACACATACTCCAAAGCCACTAAAATGTATAAATTTCCATAAGAAGATGTAAAGGGTCCCATGAATCAATACCCCAAACATCAAATAATTCACACACAATAATGTTGTTTAAAGGCATCTCATTTTTTCTTGAAATATTTCCAGTTCTCTGACATATATCACATGAAGCTACATAGGAATATGCATCTTTAAAAAGTGTAGGCCAATAAAATCCAGATTGTAAAATCTTAGCTGCAGTTTTGGTGGCACCAAAATGGCCACCTGTCTCTCCATCATGAGAATGATGTAAAATGTTTGCCTTCTCTTCGTCTGGAACACATCTCCTTATGACCGACCTGCACATACTTTAAACAAGAAAGATTCTTCCCAAAAATAATTTTTAACATCGAAAAGAATTTTTTTTCTTACGTTGATATGATAATTCAGGAGGAAGAACATTACTTACCAAATAATTTACAAAGTCTGCGTATCAGGGAATTTTTGTGAACTTAATAGAAAATATTTTCTCATCAGGGAACTCTTCCAAAATTGGTCTTACCTCTTCCTTTGAATTTGGAATTCTTGATAAGTGGTCTGCAATTAGATTTTCAGTCCCCTTCTTATCTTTGATTTCCAAATCAAATTCTTGCAGCAGTAGAATCCACATGATCAACCTGGGTTTTGATTCTTTCTTTTCTAGCAGATACTTAAGAGCAGAGTGGTCAAAATAAACTATAACTTTTGAGCCAATTAAATAAGAACGAAATTTATTAAAAGCAAATACTACCGCCAAAAGTTCCTTTTCTGTTGTTGAATAATTCAATTGTGCACCGACAAGGTTCGGCGGCATAGTATATGGTTTAAAAAATTTTATTCTTCCTTTGTCCCAAAACAGCTCCTACCGCAGAATCGCTAGCATCACACATCAGCTCAAAAGGTAAATCCCAATTTGGTGCCGCCATAATTGGTGCTGATATTAACTTCTCCTTTAAAGTGTTAAAAGCCTGCATGCATTCAATAGAAAAATTAAAAGGAGCATCTTTTTCCAAAAGATTAGAAAGAGGTTTAGCAATTTTTGAAAAATCTTTTATAAATCGCCTGTAAAATCCTGCATGTCCCAAAAATCCTCTGACAAGTTTCACAGATGTTGGCAGAGGCAATTTTGCAATGACCTCTACTTTGGCTCGATCAACTTCTATTCCGTTTTGAGAAATTTTATGCCCAAGCACTATTCCTTCTTGCACCATAAAGTGACACTTCTCCCAATTCAAAACAAGGTTAGTCTCCTCACATCTTTGTAAGACCAAAGCCAAATTATTTAAACAAGAATCAAATGATAAGCCAAAAACGGAAAAATCATCCATGAAAATCTCAATATATTTTTCAACCATATCAGAAAAAATAGCCATCATGCATCTCTGAAAAGTAGCTGGTGCATTACAAAGACCAAAAGGCATTCTTCTAAAAGCAAAAGTATCATAGGGACAAGTGAAAGTAGTTTTCTCTTGATCTTCTGGTGCAATAGGAATCTGATTATACCCTGAATATCTATCAAGAAAGCAATAAAACTCATGTCATGCAAGTCTTTCTAACATTTGATCAATAAATGGTAAAGGAAAGTGATCTTTTCTAGTGGCATCATTCAATTTTCTGTAATCCATACACACACGCCACCCAAGAATCTTGTTCTAGTTGGAATCAATTCATTGTTATCGTTTTTCTGAACAGTCATACCACCTTTCTTTGGCACAACTTATACAGGACTTACCCAAGAACTATCGGAGATAGGATAGATGATACCTGCATCAAGTAGCTTAATTATCTCAGCTTTTACTACTTCTTGCATCTTCGAGTTCAAACGCCCCTGAGGTTGGATAACGGGTTTATATTGTTCTTCCATCAAAATTTTGTGCATGCAAATTGAAGGACCAATTCCCTTGATATCAGCTATTTTCCATCCAATTGCACCTTTATGCTCTCTTAATACTCTGAGCAATTTCTCCTCCATCAAATCTGTCAAAGAAGAAGATATAATTACCGGTAAAGAAGAAACTCCATCTAAATAAGCATATTTCAAATGAGAAGGTAAGGGTTTGAGTTCAAGAATTGGAGGCTCTTCAATTGATGGTTTAGGTTTTGTAATGTGTTTTCCCAACTCTTCAAATTTAATTGCCTTTTGCCTTGAATATGGTGGAATTGCCTCCATGAAATTTGCATACTCCTTTATCTCCTCATTCTGAATATCTTTGTCCATTGGTTGAATCAGACATGCTTCAAGTGAATCTTTAAAAATATTTTCTTAAAAAATCTTATTCACTAACTTGTCAACTGTCTCAACTCTAAAACAAGAATTATCATCAGATGGATATTTCATTGCATTAAAAACATTAAATGAAACAAGATCATCTTGAACTCTAAGAATCAACTTCCCCTTGTTGTACATCAACAAGAGCTCTTCCTATTGCTAGAAAAGGTCGACCTAAGATAAGTGGTGCCTCAAAATCTTCCTCCATATCAAGAACTATGAAATCTGTAGAAAAGATGAATTTGTCAACTTTTACCAAAACATCTTCCACAATACCTCTCGGATATTTAATTAATCGATCAGCTAGTTGAAGTGACACTGTGGTTGCTTTTACCTCGCCCAATCCTAATTTCTTGAAAACAGAATAAGGCATCAGATTAATACTTGCACCTAAATCACATAATGCTTTTTCAAAGTAAGAATCTCCAATAGTGCAAGGAATAGTAAAACTCCCTGGATCTTTTAATTTCAGAGGCAATTTGTTTTGTAGGATGGCTGAACACTCCTCGTTTAACTTCACAGTTTCATAATCCTCCAGTTTCCTTTTGTTTGCCAAAATTTCCTTCAAAAATTTTGCATAACTAGGCATTTGCGCTAAAGCATCTGCAAAAGGAATGTTAATATGCAATTTTTAAATACATCAAGAAATTTAGAAAATTGCTTATCTATTTTGTACTTCTTTGAGTCGCCGAGGGAATGGAATTGGTGGCACATATGGCTTGGGATTATCTGGAAAAAGTTTACTCTTACTTGTCTCCTTTGATTGTTTATTGATCACCTCTTCCTTGTCTTTAAATATCTCTTCTTCTCCAACTTGTTTACCACTTCTCAGGGTAATAGCCTTTATGTTTTCAATTGGATTTTTCTCCGTGTTACTCGGCAAAGAACCCTGTTGTCTCCCTGACATCATGCTTGCTAACTGACCAACTTGCATCTCCAGATTTCTGATTGAAGCCTCTTGATTTTGAAATCTCACATCCGTGCTTTTGATGAAGTCATGAGTCGTATTAGCAAATTTGGTGACTATATCTTCCAAATTTGACTTTGTCTCTTCTAATTGTTTGAATCCTGGTGGTCTTGTCACATTCTGATTATTCCATGAAAAATTCGGATGATTGCGCTAGCCCGGATTGTACGTGTTGGAGTAGGGATTATTTTGTGACCTGTTAAAATTTCCAACAAAGTTAGAATTTTCACTAGATTGTTTAAAAGTATTACCTACCTGACATTCTGTGCTAGCATGTCCTCCACCACAAAAATCACATGTCAAAGTCTGAATTTTCATGGCTGAAACACTCATTATCTAGCTTTTTATTGAGTGCTTCAAATTGTGCAGCAATTGTAGCAAAAGCATCCACTTCATGAACTCCGTTAACTTTTCACATTGGTAATCTCTCAATAGGCCACTGATAACTATTGGACGCCATCTCCTCTAATAAGTTGTAGGCTTCTTCTAGTGTTTTATTATTTAGAGTTCCTCCTGCAGCTGCATCAATCATAGAACAAAGATTTGTACTAGAGCCATTATAAAAAGTTTGTACCCGCATCCATACGGGCAGTCCATAATGTGGGCATCTTCTAAGAAATTCTTTGAATCTTTCCCATGCTTCATATAATGATTCATTATCCATCTGCATAAAATTAGTAATATCGTTACGCATCTTCGCAGATTTTGCAGGTGGAAAGAACTTACCAAGAAATTTCTGAGCCATATCATTCCATGTAGTAATTGATCCTGCAAGAAGAGAAGAAAGCCAACTCTTGGCTTTGTCTCTAAGAGAGAATGGAAATAATCTCAATCTAATAGCATCATCTGTAACTCCATTATATTTAATGGTGTCACAGATTTCAAGAAAAGCATCGGTGTGAGCGTTTGGATCATCGCTTGTTAGTCCGCTAAATTGCACTGATTGTTGAAGCATCTGAATGAGTGATGGCTTGATCTCAAAGTTGTTTGCTTGAATTGCAGGTCTTCTGATACTCGATGTGGTTCCTTGAATTGTTGGCGCAGCATAATCTCTTAAGAGTCTACGTGGATTTTCATTCTCACCGTCTGCCATCTTCTTAACGTGATTTCTCTGTTCTCTCGCCGCCTTTTGAATGTACGCTCGATTTCTGGATCAAGCTCAACAAGTTTCCCTTGTTTGCTACGTGTCATAAACCGATGTACAACCTGAAAAATAAAACAAAACGAAAGCTAGATTAAACTTAGAATTATCTGGTATTAATATTAATTAGTATTAAACAAACGATCCCCGGCAACGGCGCCAAAAACTTGTTCGTGAAATTCTAAACGCATGTGCACATGTCGAACAAGTAATATAATGATGAGAAAAAGTATCGTCCCACAAAGATCGATGATTAATAAACCAATTAAATACTAAAATAGACTAATTCTAAAATTTATCTAACAAATCAAAATATAATTAAGAATAAATTAAAAACGACAATTGTAGACTAAATGCAGTAAATCGATCAGATAGATATGTTAGAGCATCCGATTTCACCATAACCGCTAGATATGAATTTCAGATTATTATGAATATAAGAACGATATCAAACATGTGATAGCGGAATTTCCTAACCTATTTACTATCATATCTCTAGGTATAGCAAACCTACTCAGCTTATTAATCCACTATATCTCTATGTGAATTAAAATAAACATGAGTGCATTAAAAACTATTAATATTCCCGGCTTACAATGAGTCTTTTGGATCACTTTATCACCGAAAGCTACACAAATAACACAGTATATTTCTATCCACGTTTAATTCATGGTTATACATTATAATGAGCAATTGCATATTATTACTTCTCAGTCTCAAACATGCATATCAGATCATTCAAGCGGTGGCCAGTCACTCAAAAGCATTAAACGCGATAATATATAACTCACATGAATGAAATCAATTATAAAATATAAAAATCATGAAATTCACATCATCATGGTTAGGCTACATCGTAGCCCTAACAAAAGAAAATTAGAACATAGTAGAAGAATAAATAAAAATATAAATCAAACCCAGCATCTTGAATCAAAGAATAAGAATTATGTCACCACTTTTGTCATCTCTTCAAAATACTTGAAAAACGATCTAACCCCCCAAAACCTAGCTGCTCTCTCTTTCCTATTTATATGAGATCCAAAATATCTATCTCCCAACGCTTGCAGATAACATTAGGGAATAAAATCAAGAATTTCCTGATTTGATATCCATCTTCCACTGCTGCTTTTATTTGAATTCTTGATAGTTGCCATTCTTTTCCTTATCTCCTCAATATCTCATTATTCTGCATAAATAAGGAAAATTCAAATAATCAGAAGGAAATCCAAATATTTGCTCTAAAATATTGCATTAATTGTTGCCTAGAATAAGTAAAATAACTCTATTTTTATAGAGTTATCAATCAGCGAACTCCCTAGGGCACTGCTTCGGTAATAGTCGGTTAGTAAATATCTCCCTTCCGAATTATAACACAAAGCAACATTTTTCCCTCCTGAACCATTCTTATCATTAGTCAACCTTTCCAGCCTTATTTAATTATAAGCCAGGACTCTTCGATAGAATTCTCATGCTTGTCACATGTGAAGCATTCTCTTTTCGGTCATCATTCATCATGGTGACTTCTAATTTTTAGAAACGGATTCAAAAGCTTAGAAAAAATAAAAATCACCAGAGGATGAAAGGATTTCTGAACTTACAGTCCTCCGTAAATGATGCACACTCCTGCAGCAAACAAGTTGCTGCCTTTCAATCCTTCATCGGTGACCAAGATGCTTCCGTACCAACCCTGAAATGCCCACACGGCATATGAAATGCCTATGCTGCCAATGGCCATTTCCTTGATCAACCCTTGTTTGATCCCCAGGTTCAGGACCGGTTCCAGCAAGATCTTGTAGCTATTAGTTGTCCGCTTCTCTCCAACGAAAGAGTAAACAGTCCTGATGGACAAGAGCGCCTGCTCGACTATCCCACCGGCTGTGGCACTTGCCTCTTTGTATCTTTTCCCCAACTCCAATCAAGAGCTTCCCGTATACTAGCCCTGGTATTATCAGCAGCAAAAGTGCAAGGATTGTGACTATTGCCAGTCTCCAGCACAGGTACAGAGCAGCCAATTGAGCGCCAACGAACATCGATATGTTTGTGATGAAATTTGCTATCTGTTTCAAATGGTTGCTGTTAGGTCACTCTAGGAGCAAGTGTTACTTTCTTTCTGAGTGATGTACGTGAAATAATTTTGCAGAACCCTCTCAGTGAGGACTCCTTGTATAGTCAGTGTGTCGACTGAAATTCTGGAGACTACTTGGGATGTCATGGGTGCCCCTCGATTTTGGTCAAAGAAGCCCACTTCTGGCCGTAAAATTGCTTGCAGATATTGCTGCCGTGGCCGGAAAACTTGCCTTTCTGCTGTGCGTGCCCAGCAAAATCCCTCTATATAGAAGAAAAGATACAGAAAAACTGTGAAAGGCCAGGTTATACCAGAAGATGCAAGATGAGGTGACAAATCCTGAATATATTATCACTGACGAACAGGTGCTTTCAATAACTTCAGATGGAATTTCGTCATCTAGTGCTTCCTTGTGCTCCAAATTGCAGCTCAGTTGCCAGTTTATGTCATGTGCCTCCACCATACACGGGCACATACAAGAGTGCAAGTGCACTCGGACAGCCTTTCCTCGTACCCTATGCTATCCTTACCGCACGTCAAACATTATCAAAGCAAGACTATGAACTACGACACATTAGCACCTCCACCTGATGCACAAATCTAATGAGAGGCAAATTTGCGGTATTGCAAGCACAAACAGAGAGAGAGAGAGAGAGAGAGAGAGAGAGAGAGAGAGAGAGAGAGAGTATGAGAGAGAGAGAGAACAATTTCTCAAGCACCCTCATACGCAGATCATGAAAGAAAGGTTCTTTTTTTTATGATTATTTCATTCCAGAATATTACCTACGAAGGAACCTGAACCCCCAGCAACTGCCACGTAGAACAAGTCCAATGCGTACTGCATAATTGACAAGGTGGAAGATAACCATTTTAGCATATTCATATTCATATGAATTGTTGATTGATGATGTACTTTCTAGTTTCGAATATAACTGAGAGCAACCGTGAAGTCGGCTTGTATAATATCTCCAGGAATGAGAGACATTAGGCAAGTCATTTGTTGCAGATTCTCTCCCCTTATTAACGTCTCCAGGACCAAGAGAAGTACTGGCGTAGCCATTCATCAAGTTGCTGAGAACTATCATAATCAAGGACATATTAAGTCCATCGGCAATGCAACCTATAGTCCCAAGAGCCATCAACAGCATGTCCTTCCGGTCTGAGTTCTTCAAAACCATCCTCAGTGCCCCAGGTGCGGTCTGTCTTCCCAGGTAGTTCAGCCTTTTTTGATGCCCCACCTTCTTTTGTTCCTGGATCAAGTTCGCCCATCTCCTACAATAATCCTTCTATTCCTGATTATAGCTTGCAAGGCTCCTTTCAGCTTCCCTCTTAATACTAAATCGCGTGTATACCTATGTATATATGGGTGTGTATATATAGGCGCCCTCGAACTTGTTCACTGTTGGCTGGGTCCACCTTCATGTGGGGCCCAGCCAGCATTAAATAAAAAGAAAAAAATAGAAAGAGAAAAAAAAACAAAAAGAAAAGAAAAGAACAAAAAGAAGTGGAGTGTCGTGCGTGGGGTGTATCCGTCGAAAAGTGAAGAGAGGAGAGAGAAAAAGAAAACAGAAACTGCACAAGTGAAGGAGAAGAAGGAAGAAGGCTGCAACTTTGCGGCTCCGATTGAAAGGCCAAATATTGTTGGAATCCGCTCAAATTCAGTATGTTGTTCGTGAGACCAAGGGCTACAAGTTGATGGTTTTTGTTCGTCGAGAACCGTCTCCGAATTCTCCAGTTGCGGTTAAGGTTTTCTTACTCCAAACTTGTTCATCTACCTATGTGGTGAGAAAAAGATGATTGTAATGTTGATGTTGAGCCTCTAGTGTGTGACTAGAGAAGAATACTTTGTGTATCCTACTATTCTTGGTGATTAGTGGATGTTTTTCGGCGGTCCGTGGTTTTTCCCGCATCGGGTTTTCCACGTTAAATCCTTGGTGTCATTATTTGCTTTGTCTACTTATCATTTTGGCATTATATTTGCATATTATGAGGCTATACATTGCTGGTTGTTGCTGGGGGTTAAGAGATTTTGAGTTGATTTAGTTTCGGGGGAGAAGTTGATCCTGGATTGCGTTTGGCCGTGGTGAATTGTTATACCTGAGTTCTCCCTAACAAGTGGTATCAGAGCTAAGGTTGAAATTTTGTTAAATGGAAGAAACTAGCAGCACCATGTTTAAGTTAAATGCCTCGAATTATTCTATTTGGAAGCCTCAGATGGAAGATGTGTTATATTGCAAAGACTTATTTGATCCTATTGAGGGTGATGAAGCCAAAGGAGATAAGGAAGACAAAGAATGGGAGAGAATGAATCGGGAAACGGTTGGGTTTATCCGACAATGGATTGATGATAGTGTGTTTCATCATGTTGCTCAAGAAACGAAGGCGGACACTTTGTGGAAGAAATTACAAGATCTCTATGAGAGAAAAACTCCACAAAATAAAGCTCCTCTAGTTAAGCGACTTGTAAACTTAAGATACAAGGAGGGGAGTAATATGGCGGAACACTTGAGCGAATTTCAAGATGTTGTAAATCAATTGACAAATCTTGAGATTGATCTTGGTGATGAATTGCAAGCATGCTTATTACTTGGTACTCTTCCTAATAGTTGGAACACCTTGGTTGTGACATTAAATAATTCGGCTCCTTTTGGTGTGCTTTCTATGGGCATGGTTAAAGAAAGTTTGTTCAATGAAGAAACAAGAAGGAAAGGCTTGAATTATGCTTCTACATCGGATGCTCTTGTTATAGAAAACAGAGGAAGAAGTCAATCAAGAAGGTTTCAAAGAAATAATACCCGAGGCAAGTCAAGAGGAAGGTCAAAATCAAGACCGAGGAGGAGTGTCAAGTGTCATAATTGCGGCAAAATGGGACATTATGCAAAAGAGTGTTGGTTGCCAAAGAGAGATAGATCCCATGATAGAAATGGAGATCGAAAGAAAGAAGAGAAACAAGCTACAACTGCGGTTGCATCCGATGGCGATATTGTGTTTGTTTGTGATGACGGATATGTGAATTTTATATGCCAAGACTCTATGTGGGTTGTTGATTCCGCGGCTTCTTTTCATGTCACCTCACGGCGTGATTACTTTGCTTCTTATCGCGGCGGCGATTTTGGTTGCATTAGGATGGGAAATAGTGATGTTTCCAAGGTTATTGGCATGGGAGATGTTGATGTCGGATGTAATTTGCTTTTGAAAAATGTGAGACATGTTCCGGATATTCGACTTCACTTGATCTCGACTGGTGCCTTAGATGATGATGGTTATTGTAATTCCTTCTTTGATGGCAAATGGAAGTTGACTAAAGGTTCCATGGTAGTGGCAAAGGGTAAGAAGACAGGCTCTCTCTACACCATGCAAGCTGACTTGATTAAAGAAGAGGTAAATGCAGTGGAAGATTCTTTGGTTGATTTATGGCATATGAGGCTGGGTCATCTTAGCAAGAAAGGACTTGAAACTCTTGCTAGAAAGAACCTTTTACCTTTGGAGAAGAAAAATGTAAAGGAATGCACTCATTGTCTTATAGGTAAGCAACATAGATTCTCATTTCATAGTTCATCTCCACGCACGAAATCAAATGTGCTTGATTTAGTTCACACTGATGTTTGTTGCATGGATGCTAGAACTCTTGGAGGTGCATTATACTTTGTGACATTTATTGATGATTGTTCTAGAAAAGTGTGGGCTATTGCTTTGAAATCTAAAGATCAAGTACTTGCGGCTTTCAAGCAATTTCATGTCAATGTGGAAAGAGAAACCGGGAAGAAGCTGAAATGTGTTCGGGCTGACAACGGTGGTGAATATAGAGGCCCATTTGAACACTATTGCAGGGATTATGGTATCAAGCTTGAGAAGACTGTTCCAAAAACACCATAGCAAAATGGAGTGGCAGAGAGAATGAACCGGACAATTAATGATCGGATTCAGTGTATGCTTTCTCATGCGAAGTTGCCTAAGTCATTTTGGGGTGAAGCGATGAGAAAAAGCGGTGGACTTGATAAATCTATCTCCATCGGTTCCTCTTAAGGGGGATGTTCCACAAAGAGTTTGGAGTGGCAAAGATATTTCCTACAGCCATCTAAAAGTGTTTGGTTGTCAGGCATTTGTGCATGTTCCAAGAGATGAAAGATCCAAGCTTGATGACAAGTCTAATCAGTGTATCTTCTTAGGTTATGGACATGAAGAGTTTGACTACAGGTTATGGGATCCAGTTGCAAAGAAAGTCATTAGAAGCCGAGATGTAGTGTTTTGTGAGTATCAAACTATTGAAGACATTGACAAGGCAAAGAGACCAAAGAACATAGCTCAACGTTCAGTTAGTTTCAGCCCAAATCCTTCTAACGTTGATAGAAATCATGAGGGAGAAGTGCATGGAAATCATGAAGATGGTGAATCCTCATATGATGTTGATTCTTCAACTGAGACAGGTGAAATAACTGAGCAAGAGCAATCTATTCTATCTCAAGTTAGAAGATCTGAAAGAGAGCGTAGGCCTTCTCAAAAATATTTGCCGCATGAGTATGTGTTACTCACTGATGCAGGGGAGCCAGAAACTTATGAAGAGGCTATATCATGCGAACGAAAGAATGAGTGGCATGAAGCCATGCAAAAGGAGCTCAAATCCTTGCATGAGAACCACACATTTGAATTGGTGAAGTTGCCTAAGGGTAAGAGGACACTCACAAATAAGTGGGTGTATAAGTTGAAGACGGAAGAAAATAGTTTGCAACCACGATTCAAGGCTAGACTTGTTGTGAAAGGCTTTCGTCAAAAGAATAGCATAGACTTTGAAGAGATTTTTTCACTGGTTGTAAAGATGTCTTCTATTCGAGTTGTTCTTGGGTTGGCCGCTAGTTTGAATTTAGAAATTGAACAACTTGATGTAAAAATGGCTTTTCTTCATGGAGACCTAGAAGAAGAGATATACATGGAGCAACCGGAAGGTTTTGAAGTTAAAGGCAAGGAGCACCTTGTATGTAGATTGAGGAAAAACTTATATGGTCTCAAGCAAGCGCCAAGGCAATGGTATATGAAGTTTGAATCATTCATGGAAGAACAAGGATACGGTAAGACAAACTCCGATTCTTGTGTCTTTATGAAAAGATTCTCAGATAATGATTTTCTTATTCTCCTACTTTATGTGGATGATATGTTGATTGTTGGGCATGATGCCAAGAAAATCAAGAGTTTGAAAATGAGTTGAGTAAAGCTTTTGCAATGAAAGACCTAGGCCCGGCTAAGCAAATCTTAGGCATGAGAATTACTCGTGACAGGAAGAATAAGAAACTATGGTTATCTCAAGAGAAGTATATTGAAAAGGTGCTTGAAAGATTCAACATGAGTACATGTAAACCGATGAGTACTCCACTTGCAGGTCATTTCAAGTTGAGTAGTAATGAGCAACAAAGCACCGACACTCTCCGGGACCCTTCGTGTCGTGTCCGACACTCCGACACGTGTCCGACACGCTTCGACACGCTCCGACACGCGGTCAACGAGTGTCGGAAAATCCGACATGCGGTCAACTGTCTCTGACACGCGAGTCGGAAAATCCGACACGTGACTCCGACACGCACGGGGTTAGTTTTATAAATTTTCAATACTTTTGGGGTCTAAATGTAAATATCTGAAAATAATTAAAAAAAAAAATAAAAGCTTCAATACCTTTTGCATTCTTGACTCTTCAGTTCTCATTCGCACGCACGCACCTCTCGACGTCGACACTCTTGTTCTCTTCTTTCACTGTCATTCTCTCGCCGGTGTTGCTTCGCCGGCCGCACGCCCCACCCCACCAGTCGTGACTCGCCTTAGCCCCCCGCACCTCAGCCCCACCCGTCGCCACGGCCCGCCCGAGTCTTTGACCCCGCCTTCATCGCCCCCGCCTTCGTCGCCCCGCCTGCCGTGTTGCTTCTCTTGTCTCGAGATTTCATCTTTTTGCTCATCTCGGGTTAGCAAGTTGTGTTATTTCGTTTTCTTTTTCGATTCAGCATCTTGAATTTCTTTATAAGCGATTTGGGTTTTTTTTTGCAAACCCTAGATTTAGTTCGGGGAAAGGGGGATTTGGGTCGATTAATTGATGGATGATGATGAGGGTGAGATGATGTCCATGATGGCCAAGTTCGAGAGGATCGTAGGGTCAAGAGATTGCAAGGCCTTTTACATGATGAATCCAGTTGCAATGGCGGTCCCGAGCTCGGTGTCTATCTGCTCGGGGTTTGAAGAGCAAGATGAATGCCGTGGATGCTGCTCTCTGTCTCTCGAGCTCGGTCCTCCGAGAGACTTTTTTTGTTTTGGGCCTTTTGGGTTCTGGTGCAAGAAGGATGCTAATGGTCATATTGTTTAGCTAATCTTCAAATCGAGGCCTCGTTTAGTTCCTGTCTTTCCTCTATTCTTTTGTCTCTATTTCTTTCCTTTTGTTCTTTTGTCTTTATTTATCATGTTCTTTGCTTTCCTGGGAGGTAGGATAATGGTATACGAAGGGGGGGGGCGTGTAATGTGGTTTTTCTCTTTGGGGTTGGTGGGCAGTGGGGATCAAGTTTTTCTCTTTGGTTTGGTGCATGATTGTTGTTGCAATGGGAAATTCCAAATTGTTATTTGTATATTCGGTTTTGCTATGATTTCTCTCTACTTTTATTTCCTTTCCACTTTTGTATTGTGAATACTCATAATGGCTTTGGTCGTGTATGTGTGATGGTCGGGAATTGATGATGGATAGCAAGTTGCTGCTGTTTGCTGCCATATTACTGCTGCTCGCTGCAGTATTGCTGCCATATTGCTGTTGTTCATTGTTGTTCGCTGCAATATTTGATCATTGATGGAATGTTGATTGTTTTTTTTTTTCACTCATATGGGATTAGTTTTGTCTGTGAATTTAAGGTTTCAAGAATCTAGAACCACTATTGAATTTCTATGTGTTCGCATGATGGTTTTCTGCTCTTAATTGTGCTACTTGTGAGATCAGCTTGGGAATTTTTGTCCTTTGGAGCTGATTGGAGCTCAGCTTGATTTTCTTTTGCTTGCTTGGATCGGTGCTGATTTCCTCCCTGTTCTTGTTATGAGTTTTAGCTTTTCATCTATTTGTACCGAGACTTCATTTCTAACCAGTCATGCCTATTGCTGAAGGACATTCATGTTCTATCAAAAATAAAAAAATTGAACAGATGCTTGTGTCCTGGGGTCTTTCTTTTTGTCCTAATTTTGTGTCGAATGCGTTGGCATACACATTTGTTGTATGCAAAGGAAAACGTGATTAAATAGTTGGGGGGAGAGAGCAATCTGAATTAGTTGCTTTCTATTCATGTTCTATGCTCTTTTTATTATTATTATTTAGTTATTTATGTATTTATATATAAATTTATTGATTTAATATATAACGTGTTGGAACGTGTCGGAATTCTCTACTTTTGAAAAATGACGTGTCGGCGTGTCGTGTCGTGTCGTGTCACGTGTCGCGTGTCCGTGTCGGTGCATCGTTGGTAATGAGTGTCCTTCAAGTGAGAAAGAGAAGCTTGAGATGATGAAAATTCCTTATGCATCGGCCGTGGGTAGTTTGATGTATGCCATGGTTTGTACAAGACCCGATATTGCTCATGCAGTTGGTGTTGTGAGTAGATTTCTCTCTAAGCCGGGTAAGGAGTATTGGACCGGTGTTAAATGGATTTTGAGATATCTTAGAGGCACTTCTACACTTTGTTTGTGTTATGGAAATGCGAAGCCTGAGTTGAGTGGCTACTCGGATGCGGACTATGCTGGTGATGTTGATTCTCGAAAATCCACATCGGGTTATATAATAATCTTTACAGGGGGAGCTGTTTCATGGCAATCAAGATTGCAAAAATGTACTGCTTTATCTACAACTGAAGCGGAGTATATTGCTATTATTGAAGGAGGTAAAGAACTTTTGTGGATGTAAAATTTCCTATAAGAGTTGGGCTTGAAGCAAGAGAAGTTTGTTCTATATTGCGATAGCATGAGTGCCATCCATCTTAGCAAAAATCCGGTGTTGCATTCAAGATCGAAGCATGTTGATGTGAAGTATCATTGGATCCGAGAAAAGCTAGAAGAGAAGCTCTTCCTACTTGAGAAAGTTCATACCGACAACAATAGGTCCGACATGATGACCAAGACCTTGCCCGTAGTCAAGCTTGATGCTTGTAGAAGAAAAGCGGGCATGACGAATCTTCCCACATGAGGTGGAGGGGGAGATTTGTTGGCTGGGTCCACCTTCATGTGGGGCCTAACCAGCATTAAATAAAAAGAAAAAAACAAAAAGAGAAAAAGAAAGAAAAAAAACTAAAAGAAGTGGAGTGTCATGTGTGGGGTGTATCCGTCGAAAAGTGAAGAGAGGAGAGAGAAAAAGAAAACAGAAACTGCACAAGCGAAGGAGAAGAAGGAAGAAGGCTGCAACTTTGCAGCTCCGATTGAAAGGCCAAATATTGTCGGAATCCGCTCAAATTTCAGTATGTTGTTCGTGAGACCGAGGGCTACAAGTTGATGGTTTTTGTTCGTCGAGAACCATCTCTGAATTCTCCAGTTGCGGTTAAGATTTTCTTACTCCAAACTTGTTCATCTACCTATGTGGTGAGAAAAAGATGATTGTAATGTTGATGTTGAGCCTCTAGTGTGTGACTAGAGAAGAATACTTTGTGTATCCTACTATTCTTGGTGATTAGTGGATGTTTTTCGGCGGTCCGTGGTTTTTCCCGCATCGGGTTTTCCACGTAAAATCCTTGGTGTCGTTATTTGCTTTGTCTACTTATCATTTTGGCATTATATTTGCATATTATGAGGCCATACATTGCTGGTTGTTGCTGGGGGCTAAGAGATTTTGAGTTGATTTAGTTTCGGGGGAGAAGTTGATCCTGGAGTGCGTTTGGCCGTGGTGAATTGCTATACTTGAGTTCTCCCTAACATTCACTAGTACAAACTCCAGGGCCAATACATATTAAGGGAGAAAATTTTCCACTAAATGCAAAAAAGTTTGCATTTGTTAATTGGGAAACTTCAAAGATGGGACATGCAACGAGAAAATGATGATGGCGACTGTTTAAAATATGTTAAGGGGATCCTTGTGGATGATTTGTGCTCCATAAATCCCTCCTTAAGTCTCATTCTCCTTTTGCTTTAACAGAGTAAGAAATAGGGCTTGTCCGTTCAATCTTATTTTCGTTACTTGCACATTTCTTTCCGGAGAAATCTTCGATCCCCAGCTTATCATTTGATAGAAATTTTGACCAAACAGTTGCATTGAGTTAACTATCACTTTGGTAGATCATGTTGCTACTTCAACGCCGCCTGAAGTCCTTTTGACAGCACATTACATAACTTGCACTTGCAGCGAGGGGATGCGACCACCATATTGCTTTTTTATCCTTCAGTTCTGTGGAATAATCAGCCGAGATTCCCCCGATGGAACCAATTAACCTTACGACAATTTCGATTGCTTTATTGATGATTTGTTGTCGAGAAATTTTACTTTTTGGGTTGATTGTCGTCGAAATCCTCTGCTTAGGGACGGCGATTTCCCTAGCGATCACCACAAGCTTGTGAAAGAAAATGGAGAACCTACCAGCAAACTTGGATTGTGCGGCCTCTTGTGGAGTTCCTCGGCATAGCAATGAGAAGATTAGTCCAAAGTGTCAAGCGTAGCGTGTTAGTTTCCACGTGCTAGAAACCAGAGATATAGTAATTCATTAAAGTATTTGAAACTTCAGCCGACTCCTGTCTCACCTAAAACTTTTTAGATCGTTTTCGATTGAAGCTGGCGAAATAAAAGTTATATTGCCGACGGTATTTTTTGAAAAAAAAATTTTGGTTCGATGACTAATTGCTGACAGTTTCTCTGTTGTCTAAATAATATTGTTCTTCGGGGTTACATGGTTTTTGTTTTTCTAGGTTGTCCATTTTTAGATTGAACTAATCATTTACAGCGCTTTGCGCGAATTCATAGCAAACGCTAAGCTTGTTAGCCCGCCCAGACTGCCCGGAACCGGACCAGAACCGTCCGAAACCGATGGTTCTTAAGGGAACCGGTCCGGTTCTCGGTTCCATGAGCGAATCCACCCACCCGCCCACCCGGACCGGTTATATTATAATAATATATTAATTTTTAATATTTAAAAAATTCGAAATTAGCAAATCTAAAATTAAGGGCTCCAATTATCATATTGTCTTAATATACTACTCTTCTACTCCATCTTGTCTCTCTTAGTTCAAAATCTCCCCGAGCTCCCTCTTCCTCTCCAACTCACCTCCAGATCTACTCATCTCCCTTCGAGTCCTAGTCTGAACTTAGCAAAATAGTGAGTTGATTCTCTTCCCCCCCCCACCCTTGAACTTGAACTCTCTCTCCACGTCGTCGCCATCCTCGTCACCACCTCCACATTCACTGTCACTATCATCCTCTTCATCATTGGACTCATCCCGCTTCTACCTCCCCTCTTCATCATCCCCGTTGTCCTCCTCATTTTCAGTCTTGAGGGAGGAGTGGGAGACGGCGGAGGCAGTGTGAAGATGGTGATGGTGGTCAAGACGGAAGCGGCGCAAGGGTTGCAACCGCTACCGCCACCGCCGCAGTGCTAGTACTTGAGGAGAATAAAGCTACCATGGTCAGGAGAGCCAGAATAAGTAGATGTGAGGGGGGCGAAAAGAGGAAGGCGCAGAGGTTGGACCATTTTTATGGATCCACCCAAGAACCGAACCGGACCGGCGGTCCAATTTTCAGATGGATCCATGCAACTAGCGGGCAATTCTCGATTCCAATTTTTCGAAACCGATTCTTAGCGGGCAGTTCCCTATTCTAAGTCGAGAACTGTCTACCCGGACCATGCACACCCCTAATTAGCTGTATCTTGGAGAGTCCATAAGCCAAGAATGGAAGTAAAACATATTGATCAATGAACTAACCAATGTGAAGCTATAGCATAACGTAGGGAAGGGGAAATTGCACCACACTAATTAACTTTCAATACATAATGCAATCAAGTCTGTCGACGCCAGATCTAAAATTTGGGCCTAAACTTGAAGAAGTTAATGGCCCAAACTAGGCCATGATAATACACTTAACCAACAATGCCCATCGATGGATTGCCTGATCAATTCATTGATCATGAGTTTTCACAGGGAAGAGTTCAAGTGCAGCACATGACATATGGTGACGATATATTTATTTGAAGCATGACCAGAAGCTACAAACTAAGCCAAAGAGGATTGATCGATCAAGGAATAACCGTTGCTAAGGGATTGGAAGTAGTTATAAATCATTTGTAGAATAGTGCATAGTTAAGACAGAATATTCTTGCCAAGGAATATTAGAATGCATAATGGAATGGTCCATTAGGCGTACATGATAACTATTATATTTCTATTTCAAAATTATTTTTATATTCCAGACTTGTTTCTGAAATAAAAATCTGTTTGGTAAAACTATTTCATTATTTTATTTCTAGAATAGATTTGGAACAGAAATCAGAAGTAAAATTTTTTTACTTTTTCTGGAACAAAAATGAGAAATAAAAACTCTTCTCATTATTTGTCCTCGCTATTAGTCGGTTGCTCATCCATTGTCGCCAATCGCCGGCCACCCATCGCCGACCGTCACCGCTAGAAGGGAGAAATTTTGCGTTGTTATCAAATGAATTTCTATTCCGTAAATAGAAATTTTGTATTGTTATCAAACCCGTATTTTTGCTTAGAAACTCATCCAATAATAAAAATAGAAAAATCTATTTCTCTTCCAGAAATCAATTTTTCACCAGAATAGTTATCATTGGAGTATTAAAGATTCAAATAAGAATTGACAAAGAGCAACATCACAATCACAAAAATCACAGCAGTATATGAGATTTTGACGCTGAAGATACAAAGATGTGGAGATTATTTGAAACGGATAAATTCATATTAGATTTCGCCTGAGCTTGAATTGATTTCCAAATAAGATTGGGTTTCCTAAGTCTGATATTCATCTTTATTTATACATGCATTCAATCGTATTCAGTAACTGTTGTTATTTGCTATGCACTCCAATCATTTCCACTTCTAGTCCCTGTATCGTTCCAGTAAGCGAGCAAACATGTCCTCCAAGAATGGCCTCCAATAATTTAAGTCATCTATTCTAATTCTATAAAATTTCATGCAATTTCCTTAATGTTTTTCATTTTACTGTTTTGCATTATTGAGTAATTCGAGTTTTACAAAATCCTTGAGACCTCAAGGCATATTACAAGCCATTTTTTTTTATTAGAAGCTGAATTTATACAAATTAATGTACTTTAATCACTAATTGAAACCATTGAGTTTCTAGAGACTATAACCTTGCAAAAATCCACTTAATGAAGTCATAAACCTAGTAGCTTTCTCTCCTGACCCACCTCTTTCACTCTCTAATTCCCCTTTTCTCTTGCACTCCAAACTACCTCAAGTCAAAAATAACTCTTAGTCAAAGGAGGTTCCATCTTATCAACTCGAGTTGAGATTTTCTCTCCCAATATGATACAGAAGTATTTTGTTGTTTTCATCTAGTTTTTTGTTTTTTTTCTTTTTTTTATGGAGCTCATTGTTGATGTCCTTCTTCACTTGCTGAGTTTATTTTCTTCTTCCATTGTTAGGAATTTGCTCGCTACTTTAGATTCTACAAGTTAAGAAGTTCAACACAATCAGCGAGGAATACAATGAGTTCATGACATTTATATGACTTCTCAAAGCTTTGGGAGTTTCTTAAGGCATTTCCGCGCTAGTCCAAACTCTCTTTGATCTAGATCTAGATCTAAACTCAAGAGCATGTTCAACCTGTTTTCGGTGTTTGTCTATGATGATAGTATTAAGGATGCTGACCTTTGGTATGCAGTGCCCACTAGGCAAGCCCTAGTTATTGGAGAATGAGATTAGATATTTACTCATCACTGATGATGATCCGAAATTCGTGATCAATTGCCATTTGTTTAGTTTTAATATTGAGATTGTCATACTTTATTAGTACGTCCATAATGGAGTGCAATTAAGATACACCATTTCGTCTTGATATGTTAGGATGGAAATACATATTCTGAAAGGGTATGAAGGAGGTCATATAATTAACTCCCGGAGATAACTGTTGGGTCGGTTGGTAGAAAGAAAGTTCAGAAAGAAACTGTTCTCTCTTCTTCTCCTTTCTCCATCAAAGAACAAAAAGCATTCCATTACTGATTTGAGAAGACAATCGGCAATAACGCTGTAAAAATTGGATGTTTTCCTCATGATTGCATTTGGACAATCGTGAAGTCATATCGTCCGTCATTCACTCGTGATTCAACGTTCATTCCAAGGTAAATTGTTCATTGTGCATCAAAGAGGTTAGTCATTTCTTCTGCTGACTTTCTTCTAATGTTGGTATCATAGTCTATTTTATGTTTTCTGCCTCGTTTTTCCATCAAATTTTCCTATTTGCTATTTGATATGGGGATCAAGAGGAGGAACCTCACATCGTTTGGATGTTCATTGCTCGAAAATTGCAACATGAATCGTCGAAAACAAACCGAAGCGAAGAACGATTCTGGAGGTCTGTACACTAGTACGATTTTGGCCATTTTTCAAAATATTTTTTTGGCCAAAATCAATTTTTGAATATATAAAGTGAAAGTACTCATTGAGTCAAGTTGAACAGCAGGTCAAGTGCCGCCGGAAGATACCGGACGAGGCCACATGCACAGCTAGAAGCCTCGGTACGTGGGTGCCACGCGCCCAACGTGCTAGAACTGCCACTACATGAGTGCTACAAGTGTGTCAGCAAAACGACGCATGATGATATCATCAATGATATCAAACAACGGTCGATAACCGCCAATAACGTCATCAATGATGTCACCCAACCAGCGATAGTTGGCCAGCTGGCAACCGATCAATGACCAGACCCAACCCATCTGGAGATCGACTAGACTAGAGATTTGAACCGGTTGACCAGTCAACCACTCCAGCGATCAAACCGGTCGCCGATTGGACCAGCCAAGAGCCTTAATGGCTCGCTGGCGCATGCGCCACACACACTGCACACTCAGGCGACATGTGTAGGCGTGTAGGAAGTTCGATTAGTGCGTGGTCGGCTGCGTTTAGTTCATATGGATGTGTTATATATTGTGGTATAGTTATTTTACATGTTTAAGGCTTTTAAAAGGTATAAAAATGTGTACGGAACTAAAAAAGAAACAAATGCGTGCAGCCTAGTGGCTCGCGTTCTAGCCTCCGTACTCCTCCATCTCCGCCGCCTCCGCAGGCCATGGCTCACCGGCCGGTGACAATCCTCACCGCCGTTCCTCCCTTCCTCAACGCGTGCGAGGCGAGAGCTGGTGCAAATCGAGGGCAGAGGCTTCGCGTAGGTTGCTGGGGGAGCACTCGATTGGGTTTACCCGTTTGAAACCCTAAGTCAGCGGTCTTGCCGAAGAACCCATCACGGTTGAGCCGGCGACGGCGACACCAGTCTCGGAAGGATCGAAAAGGGAGGAGCAGAATCTGGGTCTGCGTGCGGCCAGCCATCGTGGACAGATTGGGGTTCGCTAGGGGTTGGGTTTCGCTTGGCAGGAACGAAGAGGGAGGAGCCACGTCTGGGTTGCGAGCGGCCGTAAAGGTAAGGCTGAGTGGCGGCGCGTCGTTCGCACGACAGAGAAGTCGAGAAGTTGTCGCCACCATCGCGGAGCGGATCTTCCTCCTCTATTAGTCTACCGCCGGGTTGGAGCTGTTCTTCGGGGGTCCTGGGCGCCTTCTACTGCTCTTCAACCCTCTAAAGTGCTGCCTGGTACGTGCTCTTCTGTGGGCTTAATCTGGTTGCGATGGGTTAGGGTTTTGTTTGCGTTTCTACTGTGTTGAGTCTGCTGAATTAATGGAGTCCGGACCCTCCCGACCCCGTTTTGATGATGAGGGGCCGAGTAATCGAAGCCCTTCCCCTCCTGTTCATCCTATTCATGGACATCCCTCGTTGGCTGATCCTTTATTGAGCAAACAGAGGCTGAATCCTTCGTCCCCATCTGTTGCAATCGTGAACAATGACTCGCGACCTCCTCTTGCTCCTGTTAAGACGCGTGAAAAGAGTAGAGGTAGATCGACATCCAAGCGCCCTCAACGCAGGGGTGAGTAGGAAAACTCGTTAACTCGGTCTTAGGCTGCTGTTGCTAGTGGAGTGAATAAAGGATATGATCTTGAATATACTCCTCCAACCTTTGTGAATAATAAACCGGTTATACAGATGACAGAATCTGATCTTGAAGCTGCTGATCCCAAGCTCTTTGAGTGTCTTGTGGGGTATTTCATTGGAAGGCGGTTGCCGTTTAAAGTTATTGAAGAGGCTCTTAAAAAAGCCTAGGGTCCGAATCTGCTCGAAGTCATGTCTAATGGGCTAGGACTGTTTGTTTTGCGCATACCAGTTAGGGAGTTCCGAAGAAAAGTCCTTGAAGGAGACCATATATAGCTGCAAGGATTCCTCTAGTTCTGCAACAATGGAAACCAGGTTTGGAACTCAGTAAAGACACCCATCGTTCGGTTCCGATTTGGGTGAGACTTCGGAACTTACCTTTTTCATTTTGGTCAGCTCAATCCATTGGAAAGGTGGCTAGTGCAATGGGTAAACCACTCTATGTGGATCAGCGGACAGAGCACATGACAATGCTAACGTTCACCAGGGTTTGTGTTGAATCTATTGAGCTGCTCCTTGATGGTAAATCGGTGGAAGTGGAAGTTGAGCATGAATGGAAACTGCTTGCTTGCCCTATGTGCGGTATCTTTGGTCACAGTTGTAAAACAGCTACTCCTCCAAACTCTGTTGTTCCTTCTACAGAAGGAAAATCTGTAGAAGCTAATCAGGTCTTGAATGCTGGTGTTGGACTCCATCCTGCTCAAGACAAGTCTGTGCATCCTAACTCCCCTACTCATCCAGATGGTCCTGCTCTCTCTCAAAATTGTCAAAAACAGGTTATGGTGGACTTACAAGTTCCACTTACTACCCCAAGCATGGACATGATCGATCCTGCGATTGATTCTCATCTGCAACTAGAGGCAACCGCACTTGTTCCTCCTAAGCCTTCGAAGATTTCTGCTGCTGGGGTTTCTACATCTGAGGATGGTGGTGAATTGGTGGCTATGTCCTCAGCTCCTGCTGCCGATCCAAAATGGAAGCAGGTGAAGGGGAAATGCAGGAAAAAGAAAAAGCATGTTGAGAAGGAAGCTGCCTCTTTTGGCCTATACCCGGTAGGTGAAGGAGGTGCTCCCTCCCCTTCACTTCAGGTTGGAAACTCGGATGAAATATGTAACCCTAGTACTCAAATGGAATTAAATGATGAAGATGTATTGTCTGTGGGTTCCCCTTCGCTAAAAGGCTCGGCTCCGGCTGGTGCTCGAAGTATGCAAGAACAGCTCCTCTTGCTTCTTCCTGACCCACCACCCTCGGTGGCTTCAAAAGCGCCTGCCACAGGCCACAGGTCTAAAAAGAGGTAATTCTGTCCCTCTATCCTTTTTGATATTTTTTTGGCTTCTGGAACATTAGAGGCATGGTCAACCCTCTTAGGCATGCGGAGATCAGGAGATTTGCTATTGTTAATAAGCTTTGCTTGATTGGCCTTTTTGAGACTAAAGTTCCTGAGGAATTTTTTGATTCTATCTCGGCTTCCTTAATTAGTGACTGGAAATGAATTGCAAACTATAAGTATTCTTCTCGTGGTAGAATCTGGGTTGGTTGGAACCCGAATCTTGTTTCTTTTGTGCCTATCTCTATCAATGACCAGGCTGTGCATGATAGTCTGAAGCTTAATATGTCTGGTGGGAGCTGCTGCATCTCTGCTATTTATGGGGAGCATACTTTTGTGCGTCGTAAACCTTTGTGGGAGGACCTCCTCCACTTCAATGACTTGATGCAGGATTCTGCTTGGCTTGTTGCTAGTGATTTCAACGCTATTAAAGACCCATCCGATCGAGTTGGAGGTTCCAACGACTGGATTCCTTATATTGATGAGTTTGCCCATTGCCTAGCACAAACAGAACTGATGGATCTTAGATATGTTGGCCTCCGTTATACTTGGTCTACCTCGGCATGGGACGCTAGGAAGATGAGAAAGATCGATCGTGTTCTGGTTAACAACAAATGGAACCTTGATTTCTCGTTCTCTGAGGCTTCGTTTTTGAACCCTGGTATCTCGAACCATACTCCTATGATCGTTAGAGTTCTTCATCCAGTCCAGAGGAGGAAGCCGTTTAAGTATTTTGAATTTTGGGCTAACCACTCGGACTTTAACTCAATTGTCCGCCAGGCTTGGGACTCCTCCATCACAGGCGTTCCAATGTACATGCTTGTTTCCAAGCTGAAAATTGTGAAAGCTCGACTCAAGTTACTTAACCAAGACGCCTTCTCGAATATCTCTGTGAGGATGGCCGAAGCAAGAGAGGCCCTTCGAAGCACTCAGGTTAGCCTTCAATCGGACCCTTACAACCTTTCACTTGCTGAGTTGGAAAAATCTTAGCGTCGTGTTTTTATTGATCTGAGGAATCAAGAAGAATCCTTCTTCAAACAAAAGTCGAGAGTGAGATGGCTAAAAGAAGGTGATAGAAATACTAAGTTTTTCCACCATTCGATGAAGAGGAGGCAACTTACTAATAGGATCCTTTCAGTTAAGGATCAGTCGGGGGCTGTTATCACTGATCCTGTTCTTGTGCCACAAGTTTTTTTCCGGTTTTTCTCGAATTTGCTCTCTCATCATGAGGCTTTATCTAAACCTTCGCTTCAAGAGTTGAAGACGTTTGTTCATCACCCACTTTCCGATGCTCAAGTGCGATCCCTGTGTGAGCCGGTTTCTCCCTCTGAGATTAAGAATACTCTATTCTCTCTTGCCAAAGGCAAGGCCCCAGGTCCCGATGGATTCTCGATAGAGTTCTACAAGACTAATTGGGACTTAGTGGGGTCGTTGGTGGTGGAAGCAATCTAGGATTTCTTCTCTTCGGGTCAGCTCCTAAAGGAGGTAAATACCACTATTCTCGCCCTAGTTCCTAAAGTCCCTAACGCAAGTGCAATCACTGATTTTAGGCCTATCGCATGTTGCAATACCATTTATAAAGTCATTACGAAAATCCTTGCTAATCGCATTGCTTTGTCTTAAGTGATTTGATAAGCCCTTCACAAAATGCTTTTGTAAAGGGTAGGAGGATTAGAGATAATATCCTCATCGCTCAAGAGTTGTTTGCTGGATTTCACTTAGAGCCTTATCTGCCCAAATGTGCTGTTAAAGTTGATTTCCATAAGGCCTATGACACGGTTGATTGGGATTTCTTAGAGCTTGCTCTCCGTGCCTTCTGTTTTCCCGAGTGGATTATTAGGCTAATTATGGTTTGCGTACGTACGCCGAAATATTCCATCTCTATCAATGGTGAATTGCATGGTTTTTTCCCTGCCGGAAGAGGACTTAGGCAAGGTGATCCTATGTCACCTTACCTATTTACCTTAGTCATGGAAATTTTCTCTGGAATCTTGCTCTCCTGTACTACTAGCAATGACTTCAAATATTTATGGAGATGCAAATCTGTGCAGCTGACTCACCTCTTTTTCGCCGATGACGTATTCCTTTTCTGTCAAGTTGATTGGGCGTCGGCGACGTTGTTAAAAAGGGATTTGGATATTTTCTCCTCTTGGAGCGGCCTCTACCCAAATAAAAACAAAAGTGAGATCTTCATCTCAGGAGGGGATTCATCTCTTCGTAATATGATACGATGGGCCTTCGATTTTCAGGAATTTCCGATTATTACTATTAGATTGGGCAAAGCAGACTGTATTGCTTTGACTGATCGTATTACTGCCAAGGTTCAATCTTGGGCGCGACGCTTTCTGTCCTTTGCTGGGAGGCTGCAACTCATAAGGTCAGTACTCTTTTCAATTCAAACATATTGGACTAGTGTCTTTAACCTTCCGTCCTCGATTATAGATAATATTGAGCGCATTTTGAGACAATTTTTATGGAAAGGCACGACCCTTGGCCGAGGTGGGGCCAAAGTCTCCTAGGATGATGTCTGTCTCTCGAAGGTTGAGGGCGGTCTAGGCATTCGGAAACTTAAAGATTGCAACAAAGCCTCCATGCTTAAATTTATTTGGATTCTTTTCACCTATAAAGAATCGTTGTGGTGTCGGTGGGTACACTCTAACTTCTTAAAGAGAAGAAACTTTTGGATTTCTTCCCAGCCTAGTTGTTGTTCTTGGGCATGGAAAAAAATCCTTCAACTGAGGAATTACTTTCGCTTATCCTTTGTGTGGAAGATTGGAAATGGCCTATCAGTGTCTCTTTGGCATGATCACTGACTTTCGTGTGGCCCGCTTGATGCCTTTATCCCTTGCTCATTCCGTGAAGGCTTATGTCTTCCTGACAATGCTGTTGTTGCGGATCTGTTTACCTCTATGGGTTGTTTATTTAAATCCTTTTTGGAAAGATGGGGGATCTCTCTCCCGGTCCTCTCTTCGGCTCATGACAGGTTTACCTAGTATTGTGACGCTTCTTGATCCTTCTCTGTAACTTCAGCATGGAATTCCATTAGAGTCAAGAAGGATCGTGTTGATTGGGCGTCTTTTGTTTGGGACAATGCTGTAGCCCCGCGGTTCCAGTTTAATTTATGGCTTATAACCAAAAATTGCCTGCCGACTCAGATGCTACTTCTTTCTTATGGAAGGATCGACTATAATGTTTGTGCCTTCTACAATGATGTTCTAGATTCTGTCGAACATTTATTCTTCGGGTGTCGCACCTCGGCTTCTCTGGCCTACTTTTGGGCCGCCAGGTGTAACCTCCCGTGGCGGAATAGATGTTGGAAGGATATCCTCAGTTGGGCCTTAAAGTTCTTATCCGGTAAGGACTTCTTCCATTGCATTGCGCGATTCTCATTTGGAGCTATGTGTCACCTTATTTGGAAAAAAAGGAATGCGGTTATATTTCGGGGCGAATCCTTAGTGGTCTCGATTCTAAAAAACCACCTTATTAAAGTTGTGAGAGATAAAGCTATAACATTCAAAGATGTTCCTCCTACCCCGAGGAATAAAAGGCTTCAACGTGGTTGGGGGTTCGACCCTGCGGTGTTCTCTCGTCTGCCTAGTGCTCCTTAGTTGCTGTTTTGCACAAGTTGCTCCTATCTTTCTTGGCTCTCCGTTCTTAGCCGCTTTCTTTGGTGGGCTAAGGGTTGGTCAACCTTGTTGTTATCTCTTTCCCGCTTGTTGTTTTGTGCTGTGCCCTTGTGGCTTTCTTGTTTGCCTTTGTGGCTTCTTACATTGGCTCCCCTACACTCTGTCTCGTTTTGAGGATTGAGTGTAGGTTTTTGGTGCCGGTCTTTTATATATTCCCTTAGCTTTATATATATATATATATATATATATATATATATATATATATATTACCTTTTACCAAAAAAAAAAATTTGTGTACGGAACTTTAAGTATGTGCATTTTTTTGGAAATAAGTGCATTGTTTATTCCTTTTAATCTATATTTTCTTATGGTTTTGTAGATTCATTAGTTAGCCTACATGAAAAATGATCACATATATGTTGTGTAGAACTTGGTTCGAAGATAGCATATATATAGCTTAATATGTTTGCAATATCCTAGTTCCAAGCAAACTCAAACAATGGTTGAAAATCCTTGATTTTTTCATTACATACGATTTCGATTATAATTGCTGTATGATTTTTTTTTTTTGTACGTTGATTCATATCATACTATGCCTTTTGTGTTAATAGAAAAATGTGGAAATTACATGAGGTCATGTAATTATTTTTCTAATGAGATTTGTAGATTCATAGAATTCGAAGAAGTTCTCACCTAGAACTTAAAATTTGGGCAAATTTAACTAGTTAATGATGGTAGAACAATTGTATATAGAAGCCTATTGGGAACCTAGTGAACTTTCGTTTTTGTGTCTTTGTTGAATTATCATTAATTTAATTTGTCTTTACTGCAAATTAAATGTGTATTACTCTAAAAATATGCTAGTATTGATTCTGCGTTTATTATGTAAATGTGTTAGAGCAATTGATTATAATTTTGGTAACCAAAACTATTGTGACTGAACTCAATAAGGGTGAGAAGCCGAACAGTAACAACTATGATATTTGGTACCGAAAGATTCAATACATTCTTGAAAATTAAGAGATTTTGGAAATCTTCAACCATACCATGGATGAGGCTAAGCATGGAACTTCAGCTAAGCATAGGAGAGATCAAGAGGCTTATCAAGCTTGGAAAAAGAAAAATAGTATTGCTCGCATCATATTGCTAAGTTCTATGCAAGATGATCTCATGTGTGAGTTTTAAAGTTATAATAAAGCTCAAACAATGTGAGTTGCCTTGAAAGATAAGTTTGGGGATACGTCTGCCACTAAGTTGAGGAGACTCACCATCAAGTTTGACACATATTAAAAGCGCTCAAATGTAACAATAAAGCAATATCTTCGGGAGATGTCAAACATAATTCATGAGCTGAAGTCGGTAGATCACTCCCTTACTGATGAATAGTAAGTTCATGCTATTATAAAGTCTCTTCCTGATAGTTGGGAGCATATGAAGATCAATATGACGCATAATAAGAATATTGTCACTTTTGACAATATAGCGCGTCCTTTGAAATTAGAGGATGAGCGTCTATAGGCTACAAGATCCTCTACACATGCTTATGTTGCTAAATTAAATTCGCACAAAATTTCGGGTTTCAAGCGCAAAAAGAACCATCAATTCAACAACAAAAGGAATGAGACTAATTAGGTACCTAAAAAAGCTAAGACCTTCCAATGCAAGAAGCGTGATGAAAAAAAGGACGAGGCTAAAATCAAATGCTACCATTGTAGCAAGATAGGTCACTTTACTCGTGAATACACTAAGTCAAAAAATGTATCATATTACTCAATTACTTTAAGTAATATTTTTTGTTTATAGCACTATAATGCTTGCTAAATCTCATCCAATATGTACTGTAAACTCAGGAGTAAAAGACCACGTAGTTAGAGACCAATGAACAATTGTGGATAAATATGTAAATTAATTTCACGTGGTACTCGAAGGATCTTCACTCGCGTTTGCCTTTTTCTCGCGATTCTTGATTTCAGGCCACTTTCTAAATTTGCTTTGGTGGGGCTTCCGATTTCGGTTGACTTTTTTTGGATCTCAATTCGATGTTAGTTGCCACAATTAGCTTCGTGCTCGGCAGGCTCAGTGATGTCTATGGCTCTCATTGCTTTATTCTCTCCTTTGTATAGTTTGGGGCTTTTCCTGACGTCTTAGGAAACTTTCCTTTCTAAGGTTTTGGTTGTGCTCTTTCTGAATCATCGCGAGCAGCGATTTATGCAATAATTACGCTGATGTTCTGTTTTTGATTAAGAAGGGAATTCCATGGCTTAGTGTTTTGATCTGCTGCTCTTTGCTTCGCTCGTGCAGTACGGAAGGACTATTCAAGATTATACGGCTTGTGAGGAGTATAGTTCCATCCATGGGAGAGGAGACATCTGATGCTATATGAACCTGGTTTTGAATTTGGGACCTGTTTCTGATCGACAACCGGAAATGTCCACGCGAATTGCAGATTTTGAGACATGGTACAATTATTAGAACTGCATAGTCAATAATTAGAAACGACGAACATCACATTTATATTATTAAACAGGCGTTAATCAATATATTAAATCCCCTTTATATATGACTCAAAACTAGATAAACCCATTTGATTTGTGGATGGCTTGGAACAAAGTTTCACCACCACCTTCATGCCATTGTCAATAACCCAACTTCCAAGCTCCTTCTCCCTCACTAACTCAACGCCAGTTCAGCCATTCATCCATTCTTCAAAGGCAACAATATAAGGAGAGAAAAATGCTAAAAATAGATCCAAGATAGTACAATATGAGTCAAGAAAGTTGCAATGCCCGTAAATGAGTCGAAACGAATTATACCCACCCGTTTGAAAAAATGGAGATTACACATTCGAATTTTATCAATTACTACGCGCGAGTCCAGACCACTTATATTAAATAGTGTTTCATGAGCTTTCAAGCAGTCGGGATCTCCACAATCGTCTCCTGGATTATCAAATAAAGCCACTGCACTATAAATATTATCTCAGCTTTTGGGGCGCGCGTCATTTGTCCCTCGGATTTTTCTTCGTGGATGCTTTAACACTTAGAGATATGATAAGACGTTACATAATGGTAAAAATATATACATAGCATAATGTACAACGTTTTCACGCTTTTATGCCGACAAAACTTCGTATAATTATACAGGATTATATTGCACCTTACGCGTATAATCATAAAGGTTAAAAAGTAATTCATAATCACGTCAAGATGGCCATCTCCGACAACTTTAAGCAAACAAGTTCCCCAGGACATGAAATACATCACAGCTAAAACAGAAATGAAAGCCCGCACGAAGGATCCAGACACGCTACCAATTATTCCAGCTCCGCGTCTGCGTGTGACCAGCAATTTTCGCACAAAAATTCTACTCCAGAGAGGAGTCGATCTTGTTAACGGACCGAGAGAAGGCGAGCACGTCATTGGGGCGGCGATCTTCTCCGGTGCCATCCGATGCCTCGACGATGGACTCTCGAATCACGGCCTTCGCGATCGGATCGATCGGCGGCCCAGCCCTCACGCCATCGGAACCAACCGCGCCCTTGATCTCTCCGTGACGATGGTCGTCTTCTCTAGATTCATCAGTTTCGTCCCTGTCCTTTCGTAGCTTCTCTCCCCTTTCCTTGTGAGCTTCCATGGCGCGTCTTGCTTTTTCCTGGCACTGTTTGTTGCCGGTCGGAGACGAATTGTTGGGCCGTAGTAGCAGCTGCGTTTGGAGGGCTTCTCCTCTGAAGCGAGCAGCGGACAGGTGTGGGATGGAGGGGCTTGAGGGAGTGTCTCCCTCACACGCAGAGGCCTTTTTGGCGTGCCACGCGTGGAAAGCTCCTGTCTTTTTGCCTTACAATAATATACATCGTCGCTCTTATATTTGCAATTACGGTCAATCCCACCGAAAACATTAAAAAAGTATCCACGGTAGTGTCAATAACATTAAAAATATATATATCATTATTATCATTATCACAAAAAATTCGAAAATATGCCCATGATATCACCGATATTCCAAATTATTTGTTGGCCCTTTTGCCTTATAAGATACATTGTCGTTCTTATAACTATAATTACTGTTGACGCGACGAAAAATTTTAAACAATGAAATCAATACACAAAACTCTTTTTTTTTTTCTTTTGGTGACTTAGGAAACCCCCGCACGGCCGATAGCCGGAGAGTAAATCCTAGGGTAACGCTAGCGGAAGACCCACCACCCCGACGCCACGCTTAAGAATCCCTAACAACTACTGCAGGCGGTGATCACAAAACTCTTTTTGTATCACTAAAAACCTATAAATATTCCTACCATTTTTTTTTTTTTGGTCGATATAAATATTCCTACCATAACACCAGATATTCCAAACTTATTTTTGTATTACCAATGCCTTTAAATTATGCCCACTGCAATATCAATACCTGAATTATTTTATCGTATCGATACAAGTTTGGGTATTGGTGATTGGAAAATAAAGTATGGAGATCTTAGTGACGCAAAAAAATAACTAGGATATTAGTATTCATTGTACATACTTGAGGTTTTTTGGTGGTAGGTGACACAATGAACATAGTTTAAGATTTTCAAAGGTGTTTTTCTTTATAATTATAGTGTGCAGTTGGGGATATTATTTACCGAGTTTTCAATGGCTTAGGTCCAAGAAGCTTTTTCTTCAACACGAAAACTCACATTCTTGTTATATAAAGTAACTCCTATTTGTTTGATAGAAGGATGGAATAACCTATTTCTCTTCAAAGTTGTTAACCATTGCAAATGCTTAAAAAAAATTACATTGGAATTTCTTCACAGAAAGTAGACTTGCTTTTTCTTCTAAAAAATGTGGTCTCAAGTGGTATATAACAAAGTCATCTATTCATATTAAATATTCAAACGTTGAGTCCCTCCCACGTCTAACCGTTGTTTTTCTCGTCTATTCATCTATTACATATATCTCATTTATGTACAAAAGCCCTCTTTCATATATCAGATATCCAAGATAAAATGTTACTTGTTTGTTTCGCAAAACATCACAATTTGAAATATTTTTATTTAATATTAATCATTTTTTTATTTAGAAAAAAGAGACAATAAAATATTATATTATTAATAATGAAGACATTTTTTGTTCACTCGCCTTCCTAAAAGATAGAGACGGTCTAATTCAACAATCTAACATGAGTTTAGAAATTATAAAAAAATTAAAACAAAAATTTAAGCACTTGAATGACCTTTGATAGGATAATATCTTGGAAATTAAGAGAGTAATAACCCCCTTTAATTGGATGGATGTTCAAAAGTTAAACTAGCAATTAGATTATTTGTCTGACTTTCACAACGTATTCTTTTTTTATGAGGATAAGAATCTGCTCATGGTTTGTTTTTCCACCATAACGTTCTTGCCGATTGCTTCTCCGTATCAGTCTTTGGAAAAAGTGCACCAAAATCGTGAACTTTGTATAAAATCTTTCAACTAATTTAATTAAGTTTAGAAACCATCTTTAAAAAGTGTAATCGAGTTCTCTCAGTGAAAAGTACCTAAAAAGAAAAAATGCCTATGTGCCATTAAAAAGTTCCTTTCATGGCATTCTTAAATTGCATTTAATACATATTATAGGACTTAATTACCTTTTTCATTAAGATAGGACTTTGTTTGACCAGTTGATATATAAGGACTTAATTGTGCAATTACAAGAATTAGGACTCGGTTGCATTCCATACATAACTTCTAGAACCAATGCCATCGGTTTTTCCTTGCATAGTTTTTTCTAAAATAAAATTTCTCAATTGTCGCGACTCTCTCCAACGTGAGGTCAACAAAAAAAAAATGTTAGACTAATAAGATTTTTCAATCACATGAACATGAGATCAATTTGATAAATATAGCATACTTGAATCAAAAGAAGCCGTTATTAATCCAATGAAATAAAATATATCCTCTTGTGGGTATAAATTTTCACCACTATCCTCTATAATAATAGTGTTGGGCATGTACTTTTCTCTCAGTAATTTTGTAGAGAATAGGGGAAGCGTGGTAATTGGTTACCAACCTTCTCTACCAAAGAAAGTTTTTATATAGCAGAAGTGATAGGATCAACTTTAAAACTGTCAAATCTCAACCATCCATCAAGATTTAAGATATGAATTATATATGCTTTAAGTAAATGTCACAAATATATGTCATATGATGTAATTAATTAAATCGGGCCCATGTCAAATGTTACATGATAGATCTGATAAGCTACATAACTGGCTTGGATCTCGTAAGTCCAACAGAAAATTCGAGAATGCATCACGCGCGTTCTCCTTGCTTCGTCTACGTCCACGCGCCCCCTGAACTGTGTTTCTACTCTCGTGCTCCGGTCTCGTTGTCTCGCGCGCGCCTTTCGCTTGCATCGGCGTCACTCATCTTCAGAGAAAGAGAGATTTCAAGATGGGCCCTGTGCAAATTAAAAATGAGTTTGGGCCAAATTGTTTGCGCTTTTTTTTTCCCCCATTTTTTCGATTCTGCTTGGGCCAAACTCTTTGAAGTTTCCCAAAATAGTGAATTTGGACGTAAGCATCGCGCGTTTTAGGCCCAGTTTGTTTAAAATTATTTTTGTTTCCCGAAATAAAAATTTCTATTCTTTTATTCCCCGAAAGAAAAAAAATAGAAACTTATTTGGTAAAACTTTTGTTCTTGGGAACAAAATATCCATTTTTTTGTTCCGGGAATAGATTTGAAATAAAAATAAGAACTAGAAAAAAGTTGCTTCTTGTTCTTGAGAACAATTTTGAGAAATAATTTTTGTCTCTCCTATTTTTTTTTCTCTTTCTTTCTTCTTCTTCTTCTTTTTCCTTTTAGCCGGTAGTCGGCGACCGACCAGATGAGGGCCAACGATCTCACTAGAGCGTCGCCGGTCCCCGAAGACAAAGCAAGCCACTACCAAGCTCATCGCCCGAACCTCACCGTGGCTCGGTGAGCTCGGTTTTGCGGATCTCGGCCTCACCCAGCCCAGCCTGGGTGAGGCTAAGCCTCGCCCACCGACTTGAGGCTCGGCCTCGCCGTCTCGCCAAGCCAAGGCGAGGCCGACCTTGCACCACCTAGGCAAGGTCGAGCCTCATGGTGGCCTGGCGAGGCTCCGGCGAGCTCACTGGCCTGGCAAGGCTTCGACGAGCTCACCAAAGCTCACCTTGCCAATCGCCGGCCATCGCCATAGCCGGCGACCGGCCACAAATAGAAAGAAGGAAAAAAAAGGAAAAATATAATAAAATATTGAAAAATTAAAATAAATAACAAAATTATATAAGTTTACCAAACGCAATTTATTCCTGGAATAGAAATTTTTTATAGTTACCAAGCATGCTCTTATACTAAAAAATTATTCTTGAGAATAAAAACAAAAAAAAATCATTTCTGTTCAAAAATTTTTCCCGTAATAAAAACGTTATCAAACATGCCCTTAAAGATCCACATTTTGTCATCATTATTATTTCTTTCATTTTCCTTTTGTTTCATTTTTATTACTATTTCTTATCACGTGTCCAAAACAAGGATACTGATCACTTCTAGATACTATTCAAAGCACATGTCTAACCAATTAGAAGCAAGCTTCCAACAAGGGCTTTCAATGATAGTCTAGTAACTCGGTGCCCAGCTTGGATGCGTTTTTTATTTTAACGTATCGATACCCGTAGTTCTATCTTCCCAATTTGAGAGAAAGTTTTTTCTTCCCTCACTCCTAGGAATACTCTCAAATTTTACCTTCCAAAATTCAAACTAAGCAATTTTAGGACATACTCAAATCCATAAGATCCTCGTTTGGTCATCATTGTTAATTTTTTTCATTTTCATTTAGTTTCACTTTTATTATTTATTTTCTTATCATCAATTTTGATGTATTGACTAAAATTAAAATTCATGTGTCAACAGTAATCATTTGCAAGGTTTCTCCATATTTTGCATCACAAGGTTGTGTTTGCTCACTATATCCATGAATGCTTAATTGGGTCTTATGTTACATTTACACGTCTCTTCATGTGCGGGTTTTCTATTATTGTGTTGACGCACTATACATATTGATCCTGCTCATGCCATTTTGAATTGGAAGATGAAGCAAATAAACTGAGATCTCGAGGAAATATGTTGCGTAATATCATGAATCCCACCAATTTATATTGGGTTAATACCCATAAAAAATTCCAAAATTGTACGTTACAAAAAAAACTCGTGCCAGTACAACTCTTGCCATATTTATGCTAAAATACTTTTTTTGTCACAAAAAATATTAAGTTGGTGCATTAGTGCCATTTGCCTAAATCAATTTTCTCATTACAAAAATCAAAGATTTGGATAAATATGGTATAAATGTACCAATTTAAAGTAAATGTTCGCACATGTATATCAATCTAAGAGATTGTTTTTTTTTTTTTAGTAAAGTCAATTTAAGAGATCTTTATAACATGAAAATTAATTTGGGGGCAAACATGGCACAAATACATTAGTTTGGCCTATTTTGTAATACAAATATTAATTTGGGTTAAATATGGTACAAATGCATCAATTTGTTTTTAGGTGGTATTAACCTTTTAATATTATTAATGTCTTGGCATTTTTTCTATATCCAATCTCTAAAAAGCAATGGACATCGGTTGTTTAATATAATTTGCAGCAATATGACTCGTATGTGCATTTTTTAAGGGACTTCCCAATTTTCATGCTATGGTCGTGTCGAAGTTGACTTACATGAGTAAATATGATTTCATATTTTGCTTGACAAGAAGTGAGATTTCAATCATAGTCTTCCTCAGAAGAACAAGGTGTTACACCAGAGTTTGATCTAAAGAAAACCGGGCACAACCTGCAAATCATGTTATAAACTATTCCTTTTTTCTTTTTCTTTTTTCGTTTTATCAACAACGTGATGGGGGTAATGGATTTTCACTAGTACATATGAGATCATATGTTCAGCAATGCAAAGATTAAGAAACTCTTCAATATATTCTCCGGCTTACTTCCTTAAATAATTTCTAACTTTAGATTTGATTTCAGTTATGTCCCAAAGATTTTTATCTAAAAAAGATAATCAACTTTCACTACAATCTAAAATTTGCCCAAATGTCCAAAAATCACAACTAATTTTTTGAAAATTATCAACTTTGAAGCCGGTTAGGGATACATTATTAGAACTTGCATCTTTTCGATATTCCACGTATGGTGCACAACAGCCTCTTGACATCTATAAATTTGAAGAAATCAATGGCGATTTTTGGACACGAGCATATTTGGGATTAGATCTAATGTTTGGGTTTTTAGAAGATTAAATCATATATATGTGAGATAATGACATAACCGGTTCATGAATTTTAACCCAATGTGTAATCCTGAACTTTAAACTTGTCCAACGCGGTCCACAAACTTTAGTTTGATGTGCAAATTATTCGTAAAATTTTAATTTATTTAATATGATCAATGAACTTTTAATACATATTCAATTTAGTCTTTGAACTATGTGAATATGTTCAATATGGTCTTCACACTAATTCAAAGACAACATTGATCATTTCATATAGTTTATGGACTAAATATGTATTGAAAGTCTAAGGGCCGCATTAAACAAATTAAAAAGTTCAGGGATGACATTGTATATGTGATTAAAGTATAAGAACTATATTGAACAAATTTAAAGTTTAGGGGCTTCATATAAATCACACGTGTCATTTTATGCACAGGCGGTTACGGACTACAATATGTGACAAATGCCGGGTGTAACTACAATTTGGGATAACTGCAAGGGTGAAATTGAAAAACCTGTCTTTCCTGGTCCAAGACCCGACAACGCTCAAAAGCTTCCCATGCGGCGACGGAGGCTAGCGCCGTCTACCCCCCATGCCCGAGACCAAAACCCTCGCTCCCGCACTCGCCATAAACCCTAAGCTACTAGCCCTCACGCCTCGCCAAGTTTCACTAGCGAAAAAAGAGACGAAGCAGCGGGCACCGACGGCGGCATCCCCTATGGAGACCAAGACCCTCCTCCTCCTCTCCATAGCTCGGTATCTGCAGAGCAATGGATTCTCCAAGACTGTCAAGAAGTTCCGCTCCGAAGCCCAGCTCGAGGTAACGCGCCTCTTTCTCGCGCGATCGTCTCCTCCGACGAGCGCACTCCTTTCGCATTCTGGGTCTTGGCTGCGGCGCCATTCGGCGAGCTGTTCCGAGCCCCGTTTCGGTCGCTAGTTTCGTGGATTGGGCATTTCTTTCGGGGTGGTTGTGAGGGGTTGGCACAGTTTTGACTGATTTAGGGAGAGAGATCATCGCCATAGGAACGAAGTCCAGTGAGGGAAGGAAGCTCGATTATGTAGTTGAAAGGATCGATATAATGGTGGGAGCAAGAAATTGTGGGCATTCCTCCTGTACAAGTTTTAAACCAAAAAAAGGAAAGAGAGAGAGAGAGAGAGAGAGGCGACACGGGGTTTGAATCTTTCTAGTGTCCGCTTTGTATATCACTCGCTTTACTTTGCTAAGGTGGCATGCATTCTAAAGAGTGTTCGTTGGAGGTTATTTGGTTGCTATTTCTCTATGCCAGGTTGGAGATTTTATGCATTTTGAGGTTCCAATTCACTTTTTGTGAGAGCTATTTAAATGATGAGCTGTAGAGAAGATTTGTATCAAAGGTTAAGATTTGTATCAAAGGTTGGACTCTTGTTTCCCAGAAGGGATCAACAATAAAAAAATTTGCCAAAAGGATCTTGATATTTCCAATTAGAGGAACAAAGGCATCTGAAGACTTTGTCAGCAACCAACTTTCTAAAATGTGACTGTTTATGGTCTGAATTCAATTTATGTCTTACTTATTTAAAAAAGCGCAAGAAGAAACAATAACGCTCGGCATATCTTTACAAAGAAGGCCCTGTGGAGTAATGTGCATTCCTTCTCTATAAGTTGTCAATGTTCAGAAGCTTCGGAGCAAGCAACTCCCGAAGAAAATCTTGCTTTCTGCTCTCTGAATATCTGGAGGGCACTTCATTATGTGCGATGCTCTGTTTCATCCGCTTTAGGTTTACTATACTTGCCACAATTGATCTTTGTTATGCTTTTGAATTACCTGATTGAAATACTTATTTAAAAAAGGAAAAGTTCGCGTGTTGAATGAACCTTGCTATCTCTAAGGTTGCCTTTCAGGTTTAAATATTTTTGATGCTGCGTTTTGGTCTATTGCTACTGTGATAATGATGCTTTTAGGCTAGAAGCGCTCTAAGGTTCCTTGCTGAATTTCTTTCTTTTTTATCTTTTGGTGCAGGAAGTTAGTTTTAAGGGTTCGACATTGGATTTGGAAGAAATATGTCTCAACTACTTGAAAACAGCGTAGGGGATTCTTCTTTTATTCCATGATAATCCTGTTGTATGCAGAAGTTTTTTCTCGTTGATGATTATGGAAGATATAGTTTCTCTATCTGGGAAATAATAAGGTGGCACATGTTTATGTGCCAGCTTAAATGTGCTAAGTGCATTCCTTTCGGTAAAGATATAAATTCTTCTGTGAGAACATTGGGTTGATACTTTGTTAGAGCTGCTTATTGCTACTTGATATTCGCAAGTTTTGGCAACAAATTGCTTTGTAGCTTGTCTGAATTTCATAGGTTTGCATCCTGTATGTGATGGACAATGTGAGAAAAATGCTTAAAGCTATGAAGAGGTCTCTTTGTAAGTAATTTTGTTTGCTTCGTATCGGGTGATAGAGCTCATAACTTCATAGTAAGAGTCAGCCTAGGAGTGTTCCAGCCTTACCAAAACTTCATGGGTTCCAGCCTATTGCCTACTTGTGCAGATCTAATGGAGTTCAATCTCTTCGATTCTTAAATGGAAAAATGCCATCTCTCATATTTGCCCTTCAAATTGTGGTATTCTTTTCAATTCCCTGCAGGGGTTCTCTTTCTTTCTTAATGTTTTTTTGACGTTCTGTGCAGTGGTCATGCTGCAACAAAGAATGGCCTAGAGAAAGGTACGCTAACTTTGAGCCACAAGTTGTCTGTGTAATTTGTGCCAGTTTGACTCTTGAGTACATCTCTCTCTCTCTCTCTCTCTCTCTCTCTCTCTCTCTCTCTCTCTCTGTGCATATGCGCACACGGGTGTGTTTTGTGCAGTAGCTTCTGTATGGATACTTATTTGTTAAGAGCTGTGTTCTTACATGTTGAATATATTTACTCAGGTGGTGCACACATGATTGGTGAAGGAGACTCAGGTTCCTTGCCGGAATCTCTTGATAAGAAAAAGAAGAAGAGAAGTGGCGAGAGCAATGTTGATGCTGCAAATCATCATTCTCAGGAGATAAAGAATGGTGCAGTAGATGAAAAATTAAAAGGCAAAGAAAAGAAGAAAGGCAAAAAGGATTCTGATTTTTCTGGTAAAGACAGTAAAATTGCGAGCTTGAAAGAGTTAGAAGAGTCTGCTACTGATGTGACTTGTGGATTGCAGTCAGATGAGATTACTGTGAAGGGAAAGGATAAAAGAAGTAAGAAAAAAGAACTGGTTTCTGAATCTCTTGTTCCTCAAGATTTATCCTCTTTTGAGGGAAATGACATTGTTTCCTCCAAAGATGTGAAGAAGTCTAAAAATAAGAAAGAGAAATCTAAGCATAAATCAGATGATGAGGAGCAAACAAAAGCAGAGAATGCCAATGGGGTATCCTCTAAGGATGGTGATACTAAGACTTCAGATGAGGGCATCAAAGTGAAAAAAGGTTCCAAGAAACGAAAAAGGCTTGAGTCCGAAGAGAATGAATGTAAACCTGTTGATCAGGATGCACTTGATGAACCCAAACGGAGAAAGAGTGTTGATGTTAAGGATGACAAGGTTGACAGGCAACTTGCAAAATCAAATGCATCAGGAAACAGTAAAGGAGCTAACGACATGGGAAGTAATGGACAAAATGGTCAGTGCAATCTTACTGAGAAGACTCCTACTAAGCACTTCAATGATCCAGACAATGTCAAAGGGAATGATGGAGAAGAATCTGCTAAGAGCGAAAACATGAAAAAACAACGTAATGGCTCTGCAGAGGTATGATCTGAGATCTAATGTTATTATTGTATCCTGATTTCTGTCTTAAGGTGATTTCCAACTTCATGGTAATATTTATGTTATTTACTCATGCTAGAATTGCTCTTCTGGAAAGCATATTTGTGGCGTGGTTGCCCTCATTAGATGTATATCCAGGATAAAGCCCCTCTTCTTCCTTTTTTGTCTATCCATATTTGAAGATGTGTTTTAGTATACCTTAACCAGTCATAGATTAAGAAGTTTTCATAACCAATGTAGCCGTATGATCTACCTATGGGTGCATTTTTCTTAGAGTTGACTCATGCATAAAAGTATGTATAGGCATAAACACATCACCCATGATCTCTCTAATCGTCTGTGCACATGGTTTTATGTAGCTTAATAGATGATTCCTGTTGAAGCATATATTGGGAGGGTGGTTTGCAGCACAGGCAGATGATTGAATAAGAATTTAAATTTTCTTTTGCTAAAATGCTTCCAGATTGAAGCTTTGTAAGGTGGAGTCCAGTTTAAATAGATTCTCCTACATATCAAGATAAACCTATGATCAAATGATATCTCTATTAACATTTTTTCCAATGCTGGGAAAAAGGTTTGACTGATCACCAGTCAAATTCTCTATCCAAATATGAGGAGAGTATTTACACAATCGTGTTAATAATTTTGTAGTGTTTGGCTGACAAGTTGTTCCTTAAAATTATTGTCACTCTTTATAATACCTTGGGCAGAAGCACATTATATGTTTGATATTGTCTCCATGTTGGTCTGTGAAGCCTTCCAACTCAATTAGTCTAGCTCAAATGAAATTCAGATGATGGATTTTCAATGAACAAGGGCTACTGTCGACCAATAGGAAAACTGCCTTTCCAATTTATAGAAGTGTAAATCTTGAACATTCTCTTTTTTTATTGCACTATAGCATGATAGATTCATACAGCTGATCCCACTCAGTGGACAAGGCTTCTTGTTTGGGTCTTTGAGGTATTTGGGTCCTAGAAACATTTTGATTCTCCTAATGTATTAGAATTTGGTTGGCCAGAGAAGCACGACTACGACCTTTGGTGAGTTTTCATATCTTTAAATATCTGTTAATCGTGCTTTCTTAATTATAGGGGCTTATGTTTTTTCCTCCTAGGATAATATTTTTGGAGGCTCAAGAGACTATTTTTCCTTTGGTTCTTAAGCATCCCCATTTTGAATTTGTATAGATGTAATTTCTTGACTGAAAGACTTACTTAATCCTTCTCTATGAATAAAATTCGCTGAATCAGTGTATATTTCAGCCTACAACAGCGAAGGCATTCCAAAGGATAAAAGTTGATGAAGTGTTATATGCTGATGATAGACTTAAGGATAATTCCTATTGGGCTAAGGTGATTTTCTGTTTCATTCTATCAACCTATTGTTGTTGTTTTTTTTTTTTTTTTTTTTTTTTTTTGGCATCGATATCCTCTACTGCTTGTTGGACATGGAAACTCGGTCTCTTAATGCGTGCTAGTATCTCAACCATATATTATAATTCCCCAGGATGGTGCAGAAACTGGCTATGGTGCAAAAGCACAAGAAGTTCTTGGACAAGTTAGAGGAAGGTACGTTGCAAGTTGACTAACGTGGTGCTAGTTTTCTACCTTCTCAACTTAGATTAAATCTCTGGAAGAATATCTATTTAGTTATTTTAGAAGAAGGCTGACTGATCTTTCTCTTTTTCTTGAATGAGGGAAACTTTTACAAATGGAAATTTTTCCCCGGCCATGATACCACTCAGTTGAAGTAAAAGACAGTAATTAAATCAAGGGCTAGTTGAGTATAATTGAAGCTGGAACCAGAATTTGATATTCTATAGTTTTGACGAAAATGTTTAGTGGAAAGATCAATGACAAAGTGACTTAAAGACCTATTTATGCTAAGATTTAGACGTAGTAAGATTCAGTACTCAACCTTTGATTAGACATAAATGATTGCTAATGTTAGCCATCCAATTTCATTAAAAGGTTAGATGCCTATCAAATGACCAGCCTAACAACAGAGAGAAGACTAATTACAGATAAAATGCATTTAGTATTGTACATATATCATTATGCATGCATCAGCTAATTTTCAAGGACTAATTGCCCTTACCTAAAGTACAGCTAGCAATGCGTGGGTATCAAGTCCTCTCCTGGCATTGCCCTTAGTCTTTGTAGGGTTGGATTTTGCTTCTCTTGTCGAATCACGGGGCCTGCTTGGTTTGTGGAAAATTTTCAGAATCTTTTTTTAGTTTCATTTGAGAAGAAAAAGGCCCTGTACAACAAATTTGGTCAGAACATGAAAAATGATCCAAATGAGGATGCTGAAAAACTGAAAATTATTTTTCTTGTTTACAAAGATTTAATCTTGTATGAAACATGTACGTCAAATTGAGAGGGTGGGAAAGGGGCGATTGGTACAGAGAGGCAGTTATGCCCTATTTCATGATTTGTCTGTCAAGCTTCACCCCAGTGGATCCTGATCGGATGAAAATCCGAGATGAGTTATAGTTTATGACAAAGACCTGTCTAGTGAATACAAATTCTTTTGTTGAGTTGGAATTTTTCTTCTTTTTTTTTTGGGGGGGGGGGAGCTTCCCCCAAGTTGACCCTGTTCAAATGAAAACCGAGACGAGTTAGAATCTGTCTAGTAATTATAAATTCTTTTGTCAAGTTGGATGGATGGTGCTTCCTCATTTGGAGCACAATCATAGATGAGCCTAACATATAACCTAAACCAACTGTATAAGAACAGTTAAAGCTGAATGATTGGATTTCTACTATACTTGGTACTTGGATTATATCTTAGTAAGTGAGCTTAGCAATTATAGCAACTTACTATAGACTTTTTCTAGCCAAAAAAAAAAACTTACTAGACTTTAGCAAGGAAAAGAAAAACTTACCATAGACTTTAGCGATTCCTTCGTCTAAGATTCTCTCTCTCTGGCAGGGACTTTCGGCATGAAAAGACAAAGAAGAAGCGTGGAAGTTACAGAGGAGGACAGATTGATCTGCAATCTCACTCGGTGAAGTTTAATTATTCCGATGATGAGTAAACAAAGAGTTTTCGGTTGAATTTATAGAGGCCTAATTGATTTTGAGATCCTGCTGGGGAAATTAAAGTTTACGGGGATCAGCAAACCGAGGAGTTTCTCTGCGGACGGCAAGCTTCTTCTGCGTTTTGGGTTAATGTCCGATCGGCAGAATAATCATTTTTGTTGTGTTCTATTCTTGGCCTTAGAGGACTACTGTACTGATTTTTTTTTTTTTTGACACAAATGCTTCATCAGATGGTTGTAATGTACCCGGACGTGTATACATTCAATAGTATTCACCGCAGCCTTCTTGGGAAACGCCCTCTTTTGTCCCGTTTAATACTTGTAAGGTCAAACACATCCCTGAAGGATCAGGATAGGCATGAGGTCGGCCACGCTACGATCATGCTCCAGGCTAGATCGAGGCCCTGACACTGTCAAAGGTCCCCCACCGTCTCGACAGTGGATCAGTCGAATGCGTCATCCTCTGTTGTAAAGCTGACCAGGCTGTCCTTGGGAGGTAGGGGAAGGCTAGTGAAAGTCTTGGTCTTTCCTTCCTTGGGAAGCAAATTTGCTGAAGTTTTCCCCAAGGCAAGGAGGGACCCCCATGGCTCTATCGCAAACCCTGCAAAGCGTTTAAATTTGGGCATGGGCATCGATTTTTGCTGCTCTCATAGACCCAGTTAAATTAATGTCTCGAATTTAAATTCGGATAACAGTTTGTTAAACCAAATCTTGTTGATAAAGTTTTCCCAAATAGATTTCAAATTGGATGAGAAAATTCGTTGGATGTGCAAAACAAGACAAAAGAGGAAGACAAGAGGAAATAAAAGATGAAAGAAAAATTTCTTCTTTGGGCGCACATATAAATATGTAGCAACGTGACCACCTGTCGCAGTGGCGTCGCTAGTTTCGGGCTCTCTCCTCCTCACGAAGGGGAGAAGTTCGAATCCCCAGCACGTCACTTAGTGACTTACCTAATGCACGTGGTGGTGATTTTCATGTGTAGCCCCCAGGGTTTACCCACTGGCTGCCAGTTGTACGAGATTCCCTGAGTCACCAAAATATATATATAGCAATGTGTCTAGGAGGTGTGCGCTGCTGAAACCCTATGTGGAGCCGCTGCCACACAATGTCAAGTGAAGTCACACGCGCCATCAAGAAAAAGAGTTCTTGTTTTTCGATGTGTTGTTTTGAACTTGAATGTGCAGTAATTTTGTGTAGTGAGTTTATGTTCAAGTGGATTGTTTATTTATAAATACTTTGGGTTTGAGATTAAATCTAGATGTGAGAAACACTTGAGCGTATGAGTGATTGTAAACTCTGATTCTCCGATTATAGTGGATTATTTGCTATTGACTCTCCCCATAAACGTAAGTATTGATACTCAGACTGAACCACATAAATTTCTGGTGTCCTTATTTTTCTCATTTATTTCTCTGCTGATTCCGCGTTGACGTAAATTGTAAGATCGTGTCGTTTTCACGTATTATATCCCAACAATTGGTATCAGAGCTTAGGGTTGGATTTCTTGATTATGATTTGGAGCTTTTGCTTGTCTGATTATTATTTAGAAATTCTTTTATTGCAATTATGTCTGAAAGGAAATCTTAAATTGATAAGTTTAACAGGAACAACAATCTATGTAGCACGGACATGTTGCCTGTGCTTTTGTGTCGTGTCTGATACGTGTCGGAACGTGACGAACACGTTGACACGGTCGGACACACGGTCAACGTGTGTCGGATTTTCCGACACGTGGTCAAACACGTTTTGACACGCATGTTCAAAAGATAGAGGGTGGAGGCAAGGGCGAGGGAGCAGAGACGAGCTGCGAGTGATGGCGACCCCGCCACGAGGCTGCGAGCGATGGCGAGAGGCGAGGGCGTAGAGACGAGCTACGAGCGACAGCGAGAGGCGAGGGCGAGGGAGCACTGAGTAGAGACCTGTAATGGCGAGAAACGGTGAGAGACGGAAGAGGAGAGGAAGGCGGTCGTGCGGAGAGGAAGGGGTCGTGCGGAGAGGAAGGGGTCATGCGATGAGGAGGAGAAGGAGAAAGATCAAGGGAACGGGAGGCATTTTGTGAGAGAAATCGACTGCGACAGCGCGAGAATGCACTCTGATCGCAGGAATGGGAGGAGGAGGTGCACGGAGGTTTCTAGGGTTTTTTATTATTGAAGACTGAAGAGATGGTCGGACAAGGCACCATCGACTAGGGGTGTGCATGGTCCAGGCGAGCGAATATCGACCTAGAACCAGGAACCGCTTGCTAAGGACCGATTCCGAAAAATTGGAATCGGGATTCACCTGTTTGTTGCATGAATCCACCCGGGAACCGGACCAACGGTCCGATCTGGTTCCCGGGTGGATCCATGGAACCGATCTTGACGCGAAGGAGATCGCGATGATGGGCGAAGGGCACTCGCTGCTGTTGGTGTGGTGGTCAGTGCGGAGGCGAGCTATGGCATTGCGGGTCACTGCTGGGCGAAGCAGAGGCTATGGCAGGTGGCAGCCGACGCAAGGGGGCAGACAACAGCGGCGGAGGAGCAGCGGCGGCAGCATTCGAGGAGGAACCGAAATAGCGATACGAGGAACCGAGGAAGAGAGAGAGAGAACAGAACCGAAGAGTCAAAGACGAAGAGAGTGATATGAGATATAGGGTTTGTTTTAGTAATTTTTTTTTAATATTAAAAAGGTTCCGGTCTGGTCCGGTCCGGGTGGGCGAGTAGGCGGATCCGCCCATGGAATCGGGAACTGGATCGGTACCCATCAGTTCCCATAAATTGGAACCGGGAATCGGACCAGTTCCCTCAAGAACCGCCGGTTCCAAGCGATTTCGGTCCGATTCCGAGCGATCCAGGCGGATCCTGGGTATTTTGCACACCCCCACCATTGACAGCCAACCATGATACGGGGCGCGAAGCTCGATAACAAAGGAGATCTGATGGCGTGAGTTTTAAGTCTGGGGGGAGGGGAAGTGACAGCTTATCTGTCACTGTCAGGTTGTGGGGGAGGTAAATAAAAGTGTAATAAATTAGGGGGTGAGGGATGGACAGGTCGTTGGGGAGGGAAATAAAAGTGTTATAAATTTGGGGGTGGGGGAATGGACGAGGAAAAGTAGAGAGTGGAGGTGTGGGGACTTTTTTTTTTTAACAGAAAAATAAATAAATGATATTAAAAATAATTTTGAAAATAAAAAAATTGAATTTTGAATAATCATAAATTTTGGTCATTTGTAGAAGGTCATGGATTTATTTAAATAAATTGATTCTAATTTCTTATTAATTATTAGTTTCATCAATAACTTTTGTTAAAGTTAAAAGTACGTTTCCAAACATGGATACACATTAACTATGAATATTTTTTTGAACTTTCAGTGAATTGACTTATTAATATTATTAGTGTAAATTCATTATAGGCTCTTTATAAAATTAATTAATTATTTATGAATTTGAATCAAACTAATTAAAAATATTCATTTAATATACAACATGTCCCAACGTGTCGGAATTCTTTATTTTTGAGAAATGACGCGTCGACGTGTCGTGTCGCGTGTCCATGTCGCGTGTCCGTGCTACCTAGGCAACAACTTTGTGTTATAGAGCATCAAAATGCGAGCTTTATTGATAATCCAAGGTTTGGCCAAGGCACTGAATGGTGAAGATGAGTGGCCGATTATAATGAAAGCCTCTGAGAGGGTAGAGGTAATGGAAAAAGCAAAGAGTATAATCCTATTAAATTTTTCGGATGAGATCTTAATAGAAGTTACTGAGGAGAAGGACGCCGTAGCATTATGGGCAAAACTTCAAGCACTCTATGTGAAGAAAGATTTGAACAATCGCTTATATATGTTGAAGAAGATGTTTCAATTTAGATATACTGAAGGTACGTCTATTAGAACCCACCTAGATGAATTTAATAAACTCATGATGAATCTAAAGAACGTTGGTAGGATACTTGATGATGAAGGGCTGGGCGTGATGTTGTTAGCTTCTTTACCAAAGTCATGGAAGCACTTCACTAATTCATTGTTGTAGGAGCATACTACTATTACCTTAGAAGAGGTAAAGTTCGCCTTATTCTCTAAGGAATGGCAGAGAAAGTTGCGAGATGACGGTCTAGCGCAAAGAGTAGCGCAAGCATTGACTATACGAGATAGAGAACAATATCGAGGGCCTAGTAGTAGCAGAGGTAAAGTAGATCGAAATCACACCATTAAAAGTCCAAATGACGCATGAAGTGTTTTGAGTGTCACGAGAAGGGGCATATCAAGAGAGATTGTCCAAAAGAAATAAAGCTAATAGGCAGAATGCTATACATAGTGTGGCTAACGTTGTCGAGGGAAGCAATAGTGATGCAGAAGCTGTTTTATGTGTAATTGCTACTTCATTAGGAGACGAATGGGTGCTAGATACGAGGTGTTCTTATCATATGACGTCTCATAAGAATTGGTTTACTACTTACCAGACTGCAGATGGTGGTAGAGTTCTTTTGGGGTAGAGATAGGGACAATTTGGATTCGGATGCATGATGGGGTGGTGCGCACATTGACAAATGTGAGGCATGTACCAAAGCTCAAAAAGAACTTTATTTCTATGAGGATACTCAATGACATCGGGTGTAGGTACACCGCTGAAGGTGGAGTAATGAAGATCTCTTGAGATGCCATGACAGTGATGAAAGGGAAGAAAGTAAATACTCTCTATCATCTACTAGGAGAGACCGTAACCAGAACCGCTACAGTTTCATTAGGTAAGTCAGACTCTAACTTGACTCAATTATGGCATATGCGTTTAGGGCACATTAGTGAGGCAGGTATGCCGATGCTAACTGAAAGAGGGTTGTTGAAAGATTAAAAGACATGGAAGCTAGACTTATGTGAGCACTGCATTTTTGGAAAGTAGCACCAAATTAAGTTTACGACAACTATTCATTCGACCAAACGACCAGTTGAATATATTCATTCAAACTGTGGGGCCTGTCTTCGGTTCCTTCAAAAGGAGGTGCCCGATATATGCTGACATTTATCGACGATTATTCAAGGAATGCATGAGTATACTTTCTGAAGCACAAATATGAAGTGTTTGATCGATTCAAGAAATTTAAAGCATTGATTGAGAAGCGGTCAGATAAATAGATCAAGTGTCTAAGAACTAATAATGGTATAGAGTTCTGTGGTAAAGATTTTACCGAGTTTTGCAAGAAAGAAGGATTGTAAGATACTGCACAGCACTTAAGACACCACAGCAGAATAGCGTGGCAGAACGGAAGAATAGAATTTTGCTTGAGCGAGCTCAATGCATGCTTTCATATGTAGGACTTGGCCAGGAATTTTGAGCCGAAGCAATGAACATGGCATGTTACCTAGTTAATTGATCTCCATCATCTACTATCGAGTAGAAGACTCCTGAGGAAGTATGGTAAGTTTGAACCAAAGGCGAAGAAGTGCATATTTCTGGGTTATGCACATGGAATGAAAGGCTACCGGCTATGGTGCACCGATCCCAAATTGCCCGATTTTCTAATAAGCAAAGATGTGATCTTCGACGAAACCGCAATACTTCAATAGAGGAGTTTTGAGACACAACCAGCAGAGAAGACAGATCATAATGTTATTAATGAGGTGGAGGTTCAAGTGGAGACTCCGAAGACCTCGAAAGTAACTGAAGTTGAGCTTACATATGAAGCCACAGTCCCTGAAGTTAGTGATAGTGAACAACCAGCAAAGCCGTAGTACACGATAACTGCATATAGATAGAGAAGGCACATTAAATCACCGGTATATTATGGTTATACAGATATTGCTTATGCATTGACTATAAGTGATGAGGTGGAGACAGATGAGCTTTCGTCTTACTCTAAGGCAATGGCTAGTCCAGAGTCGTCGTAGTGGCTAAGAGCTATGAGTGGAGATGGAATCACTCCATCGAAATTAGAATTGGAGCTAGTCAAAGAACTCAAGAGCCAAAAGATTGTCGGAAGTAAATGAGTCTTCAAACGGAAAAATGGCATTCTTGGTGTTGAGGCAGTGAGGTATAAGGCGATACTTGTGGCAAATGGGTATACACAATATGAGGGCATTGACTACAATGAGGTGTTCTCTCCTGTAGTAAGACATACTTCTATTCGTGTTTTACTAGCTTTAATTGCTTTGTAGGATCTCGAGTTAGAGCAGCTAGATATGAAAACTGCATTTCTTCACGGTGAGTTGGAGGAGCAGATTTATATGAGACAACTAGAGGGATTTGCTATTCCGGGTAAGAAAGATCATGTTTGATTGTTAAAGAAATATTTGTATGGACTGAAATAGTCTCCTAGACAGTGGTATAAATGTTTAGATACTTTCATGACTAATCAAGACTACACAAAAAGTCATATGGATAGCTGTGTTTACTATAAGAGATTGAAGAATGGTTCTTTGATTTATCTACTCTTATATGTTGATGACATGCTGATAGCAGCTAAGAATATGTCTGATATTGATGTGCTGAAAAGGCAATTAAATGCTAAATTTGAGATGAAAGATTTAGATACTACAAAGAAAATATTTGGTATGGAGATTTTACGCGATAAGGTTGCAGGAGTTTTATGTCTACTCAGAAGAAATATATTGAGAATATCATGGCACGTTTTAATATACAATTGGCAAAATCTGTAAGTACACCTCTAGCGAAGCACTTTAAACTTTCAAATAAATTATCACTGTAGACTGAAGAGGAGAATGAACATATGTCCCGTATTCCTTATTCTAATGTAGTGGGTAGTATTATGTATGCTATAGTGTGCACTAGGCTTGATATTTCACAAGCTGTGAGCATGGTTAGTCGATATATTAAGCGTCTTGATAAAGCTCATTGAGAAGTTATAAAGTGGATCCTCAAATATTTGAAAGGGACAACAGACGTGAGTATAGTGTACCGGAGGGATAGCAATGGCAGTGAGACTACTGATTTTGTGGATTCAGATCATGCCAATGATTTGGATTCAGATCATGCTAACAAGTGGTGCAGTTAGTTGGAAATCATCCTTACAGGATCACATTGCCTTATCTTCGACTGAGACAGCGTACATGGCACTAATCTTTGTAGTGAAGGAGGCAATATGGTTATAAAGTTTGCTCTCAGACTTTAGGTTGGAACAGAAAAGTGTGGATATACGATAACCAAGGTGTGATATATTTGGCGTATAATTCAGTTTATCATGAGTGAACGAAGTATATCGACATCAAGTATCACTTGAATAATGGTTTGTTAAACCGAATTTTGTTGATAAAGTGTTCCTAAGTAGATTTCAAATTGGATGAGAAAATTTGCCGGATGTGCAAAACAAGAAAAAGAGGAAATAAAAGATAAAAGAAGAATTTCTTCTTTGGGCACAGGGCACACATATAAATATATAGTAATGTGTCCAAGGGGCGTGAGCTACTGAAACCCCACATGGAGCTGTTGCCACACAATGTCAAGTGAATCCACACGCGCGATCAAGAAAATGAGTTCTTGTTTTTCGCCGTGTTGTTTTGAGCTTGAACGTGCAATAATTTTGTGCAGTAAGTTTATGTCCAAGTGAGTTGTTTATTTATAAACAATTTGGGTTTGGGTTAAATCTAGGTATGAAAAACACTTGAGTGTGTGAGTGATTGTAAATTCTGATTCTCCGATTATAGTGGATTGTTTGCTGCTGGCTCTTCTTGTGAACATAGGTACTAATACTTGAACCGAACCACGTAAATTTCTAGTGTACTTATTTTTCTCGTTTATTTCTTTGGTGATTTTGCGTTGACGTAAATTGCAAGATCTTGTCGTTTCCGCATATTATATCCCAACAGACCCAATTTCCACTAAGGGAGTTTAATCTAAAGCCCGTTCATCAAAGAGGCTTCGTTTTACAAACCTTATTGTCTCGATGACTCCCTATAGTGGTTGGTGGGTAACTGTAATCTGGCTTAGAGGCAGCTGGATCTTTCCTGAAGTAGTTGCACCTCTATGGACGGTGTTGTGCAACGACACCGGCTCCGATGTCTCTGAGTATCTCGACGAGGTAAGCACTTGTTGAGAGTTCGCCAAGAGTATAATTTGGCCTTAAAATCATTCGACACCAACATTAGAAGAAGGCATAAAAATCTAGTCATAGCAATTAATCTTGAAAGGGTATTGTGGATTCATAGCAGCATAAAGTCATTCCAATTACTGGTTTGATGTCGTAATATTAACGCTGAAATGGCAGGATCTTGCAAATTAAGTTCATATAAAAATACCAGAGAAATAAACAAAAGATAATAGAACACTAGAGATTTATATAATTCGATTCGACTATCAGTACCTACAGCCACGAGGAGAACCAGTAGTAAATAATCGACTATAATCCGGAGACTCAGAGTTACAATCACTCACACGTTCGAATATTTTCTATACCTAGATGTAAATCCAAATCTAAAGTGTTTACAAATAAAGATTAAATTCATAGCACAAAATTACTGGTGTTCAGCGCAAGTAAAAGCTTTTCTTGTATGGCCGAAAATCAAGAACATTGCGCACTCTTGAATTTTTTCCCTTTTTTGTACGCAGCTCTCGTTTTCCAAGGCTTCACTGTGCAGTGCGTCTTGGTTATATGTGAACAAAGAGGGACCCACAAGAAATCCTTTCTTTTCTTTTATACAGCTTTTGCCGAAGATAGAGGAGTAACTTCCTCTCTTAACAAAAGATCTCCCTACCCGCTGGTGCTAGCATCACTGTCTCATGGGGTGACAATCTAAAAGATGTCCACAAAAATTTCCTTTTCTCAAACACGAGCACTAGGAAGTTTCCAAGCAAGACACCAGTCTCCTTCTCTCTCATCCAAAATGTGTTGTTGAGGATTGACCATCCTTTTTCCAACTAATGGTACAGTTTAATAAGCATTTTTATTTTTTCTTTTACCAAAAAACCTTTTCCAAGACAAACTTGGATTCATACATGTAACATTGCCTTCCAGGATAATTATGAAATCAAATCTGATTTGGATAGGTGCAATACTAGATTTTGAACAAATTAAAATCTTCTAACGAATCGGATTTCGTAAAAAGCTAAAACTCGAGATATTAATTTAACAATTTTCTATATTGGCTTGACGTTTGAAGCCAAGTCATAGCACTCATCATCCATGTTGCTCTGCCAATGTCCCCACAAGCGCTCATACTCCACATACACCAATTATGCTCAAGCAAAGCTGGAGTTTCGCCAAAGGAATAGGCTTTGTCATCATGTCTGCTTGGTTCTCCGTAGTATTAATCTTTTTCATAATAACCTTATCCTGTTAAGACATATTGGATGAACCGGTACCCAACATTGATAGATTTTTTGCTTATAATAAACTAGATTATATGCTTGTATATTGCACCTTAATTATCACGGTGTATATCAACACTTTTTTGATCTAATTCAAAGTCCGGGAGCAAATTTTGTAATCAAATTGCCTTATTTGCTATAAAGGTTAATGCCATATACTCTACCTCAGTTGATGACAAGCAAACGTGATTCTATAACAATGCTTTCCAATTAGTTGCACTATCTGCTAGTGTAAACATGTATCCTGTTAAAAACTTGCAATCATCCTAAGTCACCGGCATGATTTGAATCCACATAATTAGTGGTTTCATTGTCATTGTTGTCCCTCCGGTACATTATATCCGCATTTGTTATCTTCTTAAAAGAATTGAGGGTCTACTTCACAGCATTCCAATGAGCTTGATCCAGACACTTGAGGTTTACCAAGATGCTCTGTATAATACTAACTACATTCACAACTTGTGAAATATCAAGCTTAGTGTATACCATAGCATACATAATACTATCCACGACACTACAATAAGGAACGCGAGGCAGGCCACTCCTCCTTAATCTGCGGTGATATATCCGAAAATTTAAAGTGCTTCGCTAAAGATATATTTACAGATTTCGCTGATTGTATATTAATATGTGTCATAATATCTTCTTAATATATTTCTTTTGAGATAGACATGAAAGTCATGTAATCCTGTCACACAAAACCTTCATACCCAATAATTTCTTTGTAACACCTAAGTTTTTCATTCAAACTCAACATTGAATTGCCTATTCAGCACATCAATATCAAACATATTCTTAACTGCTAATAAATCAAAGAATCATCCTCCAATCTTCTAAAATAAATATAGCCATCCATCTAATTTTTTGAATAGTCTTAATTAGTCATGAAAACATCAAAACGTTTTTATTATTACCAAGGAGACTGTTTTAGCCCATACAAAAATTTCTTTAGCAAGCAAACATGATATTCCTTACTTAGAATAGCAAATTTCTCTAGATTACCTTATGTAAATCTGCTCCTTCAACTCACTATGAAGAAACGTCATTTTCACATGTAGCTGCTCTAGCTCGAGATTCTATATAGCAATTAAGGCAAGTAAAATACGAATAAAAGTATGTCTTACCATAAAAGAGAACAACTCATTGTAGTCAATGCTCTCTTGCTAGGTCTCTTTGCCATAAGTCTCGCTTTATATCTTGCTGCCTCAACACTAGGATTGCCATCCTTTTGTTTGAAGACCTATTTACTTCCTACAATCTTTTGGAATTTGAGTACTCTAATCAATTCCCATGTTTGATACCAATGGAATAATTCCATCTCTTCAATCATAGCTTTTAACCACTATGATTGCATTAGTGTAAGATGAAGGCTTATTTGTCTCCACCTCGTTGCCTATAGTCAATGCATAAGCAATATCAGTATATCCATAATGTACATGTGATTTAATTTGTCTTCTTTATCTTTCTGCGACTATAGTGTGCTACAACTATGCTAATTGTTCAATATCACCGACTTCAGGAATTATGGCATCATCTATAGCCTCTTCCTGTGTTACCTCCAAGGTCTTTGGTGTCTCCACCTGAAGCTTCACCTTACTAATGACACCATGATCTATTTGCTATGTTGGTTGTGTCTCAGAACTCCTTTACTGAAGTATTACAATCTCATCGAAGATCACGTCTTTGTTGATTACAAAACCATATGATCTAGATCAATCCACCACAACCAGCAACCTTTCACCCCATGTGCATAACCGAGAAATAAGCACTCCTTCGCCCTCAACTCAAGCTTACCATCATTTGTATAAGCATGTGCTAGACATTCGAATATTCATAATCTGAAGCAATCAATAGGTTTCCCCAACCAAACTTCCTCAGGAGTCTTTCACTCGATAGACATGATGGAAATCGATTAATTAGGTAACATGTCATGTTCACTGTTTCGGCCTAAAATTCCTTATCCAATCCTACATATAAAGGCATGCATTAAGCTCACTCAAGTAAAGCTCCACTCTTCCATTCTATTATGACATTCGGCTGTGGTGTCTCAATGCAATGTCTCACAATCCCCCCTTTTCTCTCGCTGAACTTAGTAAAATTTTTACCACAAAAATCCATGCCATGTTGATTCTCAAGCACTTGGTCTGTTAATCTAGCTACTTCATTATTAATACCTTAAACTTCTTGAACCGATTGAACACATTATATTTGTGTTTTAGAAAGTATACCCATATTTTTCTTGAATAATCGTCGATAAATGTCAGCATATATTGGACACCTCCTTTCAAAGGAATCAAAGATAGGTTCTCTTAAGCATTCATCGAAAAGGGCTCCGAATTTGATCAATTCAATTGAGATATCTGGAAACAAGATTTTTTCTTATTTCTTCATTTGAAATGGGCTCTTATTCTATTTCTGTATTCTTTTTAAATTCAAGGACTAACTACTGAATCACAAATAAAAAACAGGAAATAGATTTATAGGTCCAATGCCCTGTAATAAAACTTAAGGTTAATAGAAATAATAGATCACATAGATTCAACAAATGAGGTGGGTTCATTAACAATTCAAAGATGAGAAAATGGTAAAAAAGAAAGCATTTCTTCCTTAAACATCTAAATGAATGTATTCAACTGGTCATTTGGTCAAATGAATAGCTGTAGTAAACTTAATTAGGCATTACTTCCCATAGAGGTAGTGCTCACATAAGTCTAACTTCCTTATTTTTTGACCTTTCAACAATCCCCTCTCACTTAGTATTGTCATACTTGTCTCACTTATGTTCCTTAAGCGCACATGCCATAATTGAATCAAGTCTAAGTTTGACTCATTTGATGAAACTGTAGCAATTCTAGTCACGGTCTCTCTCGGTAGATGATAGAGAGATTTACTTTCTTCCCTTCATCACTATTATAGCATATTGAGAGATTTTCTGTACTCCACCTTTAGCAGTATATCTATAGCCAATTTCATTGAGTATCCCTATAGAAAAAAGGTTCTTCTTGAGCTTCAATATGTGCCTCACGTATATCAACGTATGCACCACCCCATTGTGCATCCAAATCCATATTGTCCCTATTCCTATAGCCTCGCAAGTTATGTTATTTCCCAAAAGAACTCTATCACTATATACAGTCTAGTAAGTAGTAAACTAATTCTTATAAGACATCATATAATAAGAACACTTCGAATCTAGTATCCATTCATTTCCTGACGAACTAGTAGTTTTACATAAAAAAGCTTTTGCATCATTAGTGCTCTACTCGATAACGTTCGTCACTATACTTGTGGCATTTTATCTATAACCTTTATTCTCTACTTCGAACAATCCCTCCTAATATGCCTCTTCTCGTGACACTCGAAACACTTCACATGTCCCTTGGAATTTCTATGCCGTGATTTCGACTTGCTTTTACCTCTGCTGCTACTAAGCTGTCGATATTGATCTCTATCATGAATAGTTAGTGCTTGCGCTATCCCTTGTACTTGACCGTCATCTCACAATTTTCCCTACCACTCCTTAGAAAATAAAGTGGACTTTGCCTCTTCCGAAATGATCATGGTATGCCCCTTTAACAGTAAATCAGTAAAATGCTCACATAACTCTAGTAAAGAAGCTTACAACATCATGTGTCGTTCTTTATCATTAAGTATCTTACTGACGTTTTTCAAATCCATCACGAGTTTATTGAATTCATTTAGATGGGATTTGATAGACGTACCTTCAGTACATTTAAATGGAAACATCCTCTTCAACATGGACAAGTGATTCCTCAAATCTTTTGTTACATAAAGTGCCCGAAGTTTTGCTCATAATGTTATGGCATCATTCTCCTCAGCCACTTCTATTAACAATTGATCTGACAAATTCAACATAATTGTACGCTTTGCTCTTTCCATTAACTCTACCCTATCAGAGGCTTTCATGATAATCGACAACTCATCTTCACTATCCAGTGCCTTAGCCAAATTCTAGGTTGTCAATAGTGCATTAGCGCATGCATTTTGATGCTTCATAACCCGAAGGTATTCATTCCTTAAACTTCTCAATTCAACCTTTACCTCAAATATAATTGCAATATCATATAAGTAAAAGCTCCAAATCATAATCAAGAAATTTGATCCAAAGCTCGAATACTAATTATTGTAATATTAACGTGGAAGTGACTTGCAAATTAAGTTAATGTGAAAATGCCAAAGAAATAAATGAGGAATAATATGATATCATATATGTACGTGGTTCAATCCGAGCAGTACCCATATCTAAGATGGGAGGTAACAACAAATAATTTACTATAATTTGAGAATCAGAGTTATAATCACTCACATGCTCAAATATTTCCATCATTTAGATTTAAGCCCAAATTCAAAGTATTTATAAATAAATATGTAAACTCACAGCATAAAATCACCGGTGTTCAACCCAAATAAAAGCTTTTCTTGTACAACCGAAAATCAAGAACGTTCCACATTCTTGAATATTTTCCTTCTTTGTACGCTGCTCATGTTTTCCGATGGCTTCACTATGCAGTACTTCTCGGCTCGTGTGGCTCTTCACTAGGTTTCTTGGCTATATGTGAAGAGAATCATTTCTTTTCTTTTATACGGCTTCTACATAAGAGAGAGTGGTAACTTCCTTTCTTGACAAAAGACCTCAGACCTCCCCGCCCTTTATTTTGTCTTTTAGTACAAAGCCCTTTTCCAAGTCAAACTTGGATTTGTACATGTAACACTGCACTCCTCAATAATTACGAAATTGAATTCCATAAATGGCTTAAACTTGAGACATTAATTTAATAATTAGCTTTTAGCGTGCTCATTTTGAATTGAGGCTATAAAACGTCCTAAAGAACCTTTGAAAGGGCAACTCTCCTCTTTTTTCCAGGTAAATGAAGTGGAAATTTCCTCTAAGCCATGCACCTTCAACTCTTTAGACTTTGTCAGTTCAAGTTTCCCTTTAGTAGTCGCTCAACTTAGTCAAACGTCAAAAGCTAATTGAAAATCCAATCTAAAATGGCTGCCTTTATCTTGTGTTTACCACGCAATGGAGTAGCACAAGACTCCATTCATCTAGGGAATTTGCATGCCATATAGGACTTCATTTGTTCCACAAAAAGTAACTTTTAGAAAAATGTTTTCCAGATTTTTTTGCATTCGTTTTATGGAAAATGAATTGCTAGAGGAAAATATTTTTTATGAAAGGAAAAAAGTTTATTAAATTAAAGGAAAATGTTTTCAACTTTTGAAAAGTAGAAAACATTTTCCTTACTTGATCTCTCTTATCTCACATCTCTATAAGCCCTCATTTCCTCCTTCCCCTCCTCCTCCTTCTTTTTTTTTCAATATATTTTTCAAATTCAAATTACTTTTTATTTTTATTTTTTTTTTTTTTTCCTTTTCTTTTCTTTGCTTTCCCTCTTCTTGTTTCTTGGCTAGTTGCTGCTTACGGCAACTGCCGGCGACCGACCACAAGTGAGCCTCAGGCTCGTCGACAAGCACAAGGCTCACCCCACCTTTGGCGAGCTCAAGCTCGTTGCTCGCCCGATTTGTGAATGCAGCGTCAAGCTTGAGACTTACCAATTTGGCAAGGCTCAAGGCTCTCTAGATCGACGAGCTTCGAGCTTGCCGACCTCAAGTTTGACACTCACGCTCGCCGATCTAACAAACAACTCTTGAGGTCACGAGAGGTGGGCGAGCCTCATTCTCGCCAATGAACTCAAGGCTCACCTATGGCTGGCGATCGACCAAGAAGAAGAGGGAAACAAAGAAAAGAAAAAGAAAAAAAAAAAAAATTATAAATATTTTTTAAAAATAAAAATTAATTAAAATTGACTTTAAAATAAAATAAATGAAAAAAGAGTGTACGGAGGAAAATATTTTCCTTACGAAAACACTAGAAAATATTTTCCACTTTATTTTCAAGTTTCATCCAAGCATTGGAAAATAATTACATTTTCTTAGAAAATGACTTCTTGGAAAATATTTTTTATAAACGCCATATTTTCTACGAAACTAATAAAGCCTAACATTCAGTTATACTTCCTCCCTCAACTTTTTGCCCTAAATTGCACTTCAGTCCCAAACTTGGAAGCAAATAATAGGGTTTAACTTCATTTTTGCTCCTTCAACTTTGTCATAAACTTTACATTTATCCCCAAACTTCATTTTTTGACATTCTTACATTTTAATTTAAATTATCATTGCTATGTTATTGCAAGAGTACGAATTCACGAAGTACATTACTATCGAGGTGTTTGATAAAATTTATCCATATGAATCCATTTGATTTTGTAAATGGAAATAATAGGATAGTGAGAAAGAGTAGAGTTATTATTATTTTCTGAAGTCATCTTATTACATAATATTGGATCCCATAAAATGTATATATAGTGATATATATTATGTATTGTGACGGATTTAATTCATCATAATAATATGAAAAATTCTAGGTAAAGGCCCAAAGCGAGATCGCTTTTTCAAAAATGGTTTGGTATAAACATTGTTCAAAATAAGAAATTGAAGTGACCTATTAGTCTCAGGTAAGACTTCAAACTAACTGCATGTGCAAATCCTTTTGACCGTCGGTGACATTTTTGTTAACAGTCTTTTTCTATTCTTTCTTTTCATTTTCTTTTTCTTTTCTCTCCTTTTATTTTTCTTTTTTCTCTCTCTCTCTCTCTCTCTCTCTCTCTCTCTTTTTCAGTCTTCCTCCTCGTGCCTGGTCCTTCGCTCTGCATCAGCTCCCTCTTGGGCACCATCGTTCACCGTCGATCGCCTTCTTCGACGATGAAATCCTCCTTGCTCATGACTTCAGTATCGGCTTCTTAATATCGACAGGAAAGGCCCGCGATGACGAACTTGAGCATCATTATCGATGGGTTGGAAGAAACCTCACTTTCCGACATCACCTCAATTCAAGGAAATGAAGGGTCGCTCTCAGTCGAATAATGAAATTGTTCCGACTCCTCACATATATTGATACTATAGCTCTCTTAACTTCTGAAAACCCGAGAAATCACTGAGGTTGTCCTTTAGCCCCCAAGTCACAGCTCAGGACGCTGTTCTACCAGCAGTCCCAGGCGCCCTGAGGATTTCGTCGTCTTCGGGGGTGACCGGTGGCGCATTACTTCAACCCGGCTCCTCGTCGCCGAGATCGGCGAGAGCCTGCGCGAGAACAAGAATCTCAGGAGCTCGCTGGTGGGGAGTTCGATGATGGCGTCCATCGGAGCACCATACGTGAAGAAGACGAAGGAAAAAGAAGAAAGGAAAAAAAGAAAAAAGAGAGAAATATGAACAAAAAATGAAAATGAAAATCAAAGAAAAATTAAAAAAAGCTCTTGACCAAAATGTGCTTGACTGCAAGTAAAATTTCATCGTCTAGTGAGTTAAGGACCCCACTTGAGTCTAAGTTAACCACTTTAGTCCTTATTTAAAATGATAATCATCTCATATCCTTCAAGAAAATGACTCTATCTCATGTGCTTATTTGAAAGTTTCCTCGTAATTCAATATGGTCTGAATGTAATATATTTAATTAATATATTAACTTTTAGGAATTTGTGTACATTTCAAATATTAGGTCATGCATCACGAGCACTAGTGACAACTTATAATATCGACTAGTCGAGGAGGGATAGGGAGAGTGACGCTAGCATTGACATCCTCGACACTAGTAGTGGTGACCCACATCGAGTGAATTTTCAAGAGCTAGTGTTTTCATGAACCTCGACGAAAAATCAATACGCATGCGTAGTTTCCCTCGGCATCTCAGCTCTTCTTGGCTCTTTTGAGGATTCCCTTTGATTCTCTTGGCATGGACTCGCCTACCCAAAAAAAAAGAAACAGAGGGCAAAAAAGAGAAAAAAGAGGCAATGACTGACTAGGAGTTTCATTTCCAAAGTTGAATCTTTAATTAGTCTTGCGTGTTTGGAGGGGTCAAGATGAACGTTTCCGCGAAGTTTCGGTCTCATAATGGGCCTCTCTTATAAAAAAAAAAACCTAACGCGGAAAGGTCCGGGCGCAGCTGCCAGGAAATTGCCCAGAACTTTCATTAATGTCAGTATTTATGTCACCTTTGTATCTGTCCTCTTGACTCCATCTAATGCTCTGCCTCATCCCATTCATCTTTAAAAGCCCTCCTCCGCCTTCCGTTTGCTCCAGAGTCTCCTGGGAGTCATTTGCCCTGCCTTTTCTTTTCTCCCTCTCTCTCTACTTTTGCGACACGTGGCGTTCGCATGTTCCTGCTCCGGCAAAGGGATTCCAGTGCACTTTTCCTGCGGTAAGGTAAGCAGAAATTTTTCTCTCGTGTGATGTCGTTGGGGCATTCATGTTATCGGATCTTGAATTAAAGTGATATATTCTTAAAAGCAATTATGTCTTCATCAATTTCTATGAGTTTCGTTCTAGTTGAACTTACAAAAAAATTTCGACCAGTATAGGAAGAACTTACCAACAAATGAAAATGGCGATGAGATGTTAACAACCCATAAGATATAACCAAAAAAATTTTTGATCCTGCGTTGATTTACAATAAGGTGAAATCAATCATTTCATTTTTCCATCGTCCAAGTCATAATATTCAAATATTTTGAAACTTTTATTGGCTATCGATTGTCTTTCGGGTCAACTTCAGTGTCACATTTGCTGTAGAACTGGGATGTGGATGAAAGGGTTAGGCAAAATATTCATGTTTATGCGCTTTTACATCTTCTTCAGAACTGGGATGTGGATGAAAGGGTTAGGCAAATATTCATGTTTATGCGCTTTTACATCTTCTTCCTTTCACACTTTTTTTTTTAGATTGAAAAGACAAAGGTATATTTCAATCTCTAACGATTTCACCATGGATTTAGCAAGTGATTTTACTATGGTTCTACCAACATCCGATTTCAATACGAGGTCCAATTGTATAGTGATTAAGTTTAAAATCATAAAATGACATGATTTTATGAATTAAAAATCTATTTTAACAGCATGAAGGTAAGAATCTCACTATTATTAACTTATGGAGTCCCGATCATCCTTAAATCATTATAATATACAAAGTGATTCCTATAATAATTTTTTTTTATAAGACACCTCTATTCTTTCAATGGGATAAGGGCACCGAAAATCATAAAACTTATTAAAGTGTAATAAAGTTCTAAAACTTTTAGGTAGTGTAATCAAGTTATAAAACTTATCAAATTGATATAAGGATGTTTCTTTGTTAATTTCATATGATATACCTAAAGGAAATAATTAACGAGTCTTTTTTATTGTCTTCTATTTCCTATGTGGCTGTAAATGTTAATTTAAGTGTGAACCAATGCCAACAAAAATAAAAATAAAATGAAAAGGACAAAACAAGGGGCCCTATCCCTACCTTCATTAGTGAGGGCTAACCCTCCGCACTAGGGTCCCTAGTACTAGCAAGGGTCGGTGACCCTTCCCTAGCAACTGGTAAGGACCTATGGACCCTCTCCTAGATCGGAGCGAGAGCTTAAAGGTCCTCCCTTGTCGCACAGTGGTGGGGATGGTGGTGCCAGCATTGTGTGATGTAGATGAGGACTTCCAATCCCTTACCTACTTGTCGACCCTTATAGAAACCTCAACAAGGGTTGCCAATCCTCACCGACACCCCAATGAAGGTTGTTTGGCCTTGCCAGCCTTGCCAATGCGGTAAAATAACCTAATGATTTTGCCCCCCCTCTCTTTTTAAATTAGCCTTGTTATTTTTTTAATCCTTATCCTTTATTTCCTTTTGCTTTTTTTTTTTTTGGTCCCTTTTTCTTTTTCATTTTTAAATATTCAATTTGTTCTGAAATATCTCGATCCATGCCATATCAGTACCACATATCTTTAAAAAGTAACATTAATTTTTTTATTAAACAAATTGGAAAGAGATAATGGAGAGATTTAATTGTATCAATTTGAAAATTTATAATTTGATTGCAATGAGGATTTTAAAACTTGATTGGATTTCCTCAACAAGTTGTAAGACCTTAAGTGCGCTAATCTCCTTTTGCAATGGATAAGAAAAGGTCATTATGCTCAGTTTCCATCCTTTTATCTTCGAATAAAATCATAATCACCACCTTTAGCTTAGAGTATGCATCTCTGTCGATTGTTAAGTGAGATTAAAATACATTGACAGAGTGTTATACAATTTGGTGGGTTTAAAACATAAATTCTGGTCAAATTACGTTGTGATTATCCCGTAAGATATTGATAAAATATGACAAGAAAATGGGCACTGGAGTCTCTCTTTTCAATTCTTGAGTGTATGGAGTTATATAAGGTCGTACATGACGTTATTTTAAAAGTGGCCCAAAATAATTGAGGTTAAGACATAATTCACTCTAATTCGTTTTTGGAGAGACATCTTTTCTTTTTTTTTTTGGTAAAGGTAATAAGTGACATCTTTTCTTTTATCCTCAAGAAAAGGCAAAAAAACTACTCAAGTGTTTTAACCATATCTTTTACCATTCTATGGACTATTTCATGGATACTAAGATTTTAAATGGACTTTGAAGGTTCCTTGACTGCGTGTGAAACATAAATGGTTCAGTTATGACTTTAATCATCTAGCTTCATTTCGTAATTGTGATATTACCCTCTCATCTTTGTTTTTCCAACGAGCACTCCATTTTTTCAATGCATAGAATCAAGTCCTTTCATCAAATAGAATTATTAATATTGTCAAAGCACGGATGGGATGTGTTGAATCGGCTACATCAGAGCCAATTAGGCGTTCCTTTATAATGTAGCAAAAGTGAAACACACATAGGGCAGTGCCCTTGCTCACCACCAATGTTAATGGTGGAAAGGAGAGATACACTAAGAAGCATTCTCAAATTCCACACCAATTTCAATGAGTGTGCTTATAAAACTCAGGTCACCCCCATTGTCCATGGCGGTGGGAGGAGGGAGGGAGAGCGATTTGAGTGCATTTGCAACTCAAGTTCACCATCGGTTGACGGTGGTTGCAGAAAGAGAGCAAAAGGGCGGGGGAGGAATAGAGAGAGAGAGAGAGAGAGTCTAGACAGAGGCTCTTGAATCCTTCACAGTAATTGAGTAATGATTCTCTTGGTCTCTTTCCCTCAAAAAAAAATTTCGGCTACATGAACTCCACATGTGAATACTCTGGCCACATCAACAAGTGAGTGTGGTGGTTAATAGAGTGATTTCATTGAATGAATTGAGAAATTTAGATGACTTCAACAGAGTTAACAGAACTATATCTAAAACTTTTCAAAATAGTTGAAACATAAAATTCCCGCTCTCAAATCAGTAATGGACATAAAAAGTCTCATATGATTGGCGTAATTGTTGGGGGCATTAGAAAATTCTCAGCTCAGTAATAGGAGATCATTCATTCAAACAAATTTCTCTTAATTGGGGTCACTAGCATTGACCAAGAGTTTGGTGTTAAGCCAATTCATGCACTTAAAATGTGTTTGAAGGACTTTCAGGTGGTCACGTCTCTATACCTTGCTCTGAATTAGAAAATAAATGGGCATTAACTCTGAATAAACTATTTTCCATGCACCTAATTTGTGCTTTCGTGCGAAAGTTTATGCATATATTTTTCGGATTATTTTTCAATACATTACCTTGTGAGGTAAATGAAAACATTATTCAAATTAGGACCATAAGTTTGAACTTTTTGAGACATTGATTCATATGATTGATTTTTATATGATTTACTATTAGTTTGACTAAATTGGAGTAGGCATAGCAATTTGATTTGTCCACATTTAGATCTGCACCGTCTAATCCACAAATAAAATGAAAATTAAATTTTAGTCACTCTATGAGAAAGTAAAAATTAATGTATGAAAATAGTACGAAAATCAAATTCCAATCAATTTGAAGGAGAAAAGGCAATGAATGGGGAAGAGGTGCCGTGTTGTGAATCTCCATCGGTGAAGTCTTTGGGAGGATGGACTTGTGATGAAAACTTAGTAGTTATGATACAATATTAAAGGGAAATTGTGTGATTTAAGGAATTTTTAAATTCTAACTGGGATTAGCTTTATAGTCAAAGTATAATTTACATATTGATATGATTTAAAATGATGGAAAAATAAGGGAAAATGGATTATAATATGCTAAACATTCGATGAGATCCTAAATGTAGCTCCAGAGATTATTTCTAATTAATTGTGAATGACTGTCTTCTATATATTATTTATTTTCTTTGTGAGATATACAATTCACCATGTGCACTAATGGGTAGAGAATTTTCTTTTCTTTAAAAGTAGGAATCCCTCTTTACTTTGTTGTTTAAATTTGGTATAGATAAGCATTTTTCATAAAGATACTTGGGGAATATACGAGGAACAATACTCTGCAACTAAAAAGAATATTAGCCGAAAGCTTTTTATGATAGAAAGGATAGAGTATGGTAGCCGAAAATTTTTATGAGAAAAAGGATAAATGTGGTGATTTTCTCATACTTATCAAACTATATATTTTTTTTAATTGGACACATGAAAAATTCACTTTAAGTTTTATGCATCTCTCTCACTAGATCAAGAATGAGGTCTTAAAAATTCACTTAAGTTTCTCTCTTCTCTAATATCAAAGTTTGTGGGTAGGTATGATCCATCATTTGCCAAATGACTGAGACCGTCCTCTTAGTGAGACTCTTTACCAGACTTCTTGTAACTATAGCACCAAGTGGTTATAGTACCTTTAAATTGTTGCAAATCTTAAGATTTTGTTTGTTTCATGGAAAATAGATGATTTGAAAAGAAAAATCTAAATATAATTGCTTTAATTACTTGAAATAATTAGTTTATAAAAAATATTTTTATCGTCGACATCAATTTATTCTTAATTATTTTCGTGGATAATAGAAATATTTTATGTTTATTTGATTTTATAAGCAATACAAGCAATCATTTTTAGGAAAATATTCTCCATGTGATTCATTTTACACCAAACATACAAAACCCAAAACATATATTACCTAATTTATGGTACTTACAACAAAGCTGCATTGTTATCTCTTGCTAGGTCCAATAATTAATATGAGTTCAATCAATAACGAATTTGGATATTTTCAAGTCTTCATTCGACTAATGTATAAAAGATCATGACTCATTGTTTTTTTGGTGATCCCAAAGTGTTAATTTAAGTAAAATAACTTATTGAATTGAGAGGATCAAAATCCTTTAACATCGAAAAGGGGTTGAAAGTCAACATTGAGGAAATGTTTATGCCTGTGCTTGACACTTGAATCATGTTGGATTGCCACATGCCAAACAAAGTCCACATTCGAATGTTTTGTAAAATTACAGATCACCTTTAATAAATTAAAAGTCTGTAATTTTCTAGGAAGGTTGCAAATGAAATTTGTTCTTAAAGTTCATGAAGGAGTACATGTAGTACTAGACAGAGCACACAAGCTAAGTGTGAAGAACAAAAATGAAAAAATAAGTAAAGAAAGAATAAAATAGTGTGGACAAGTTTTCACCTATTGTTTGTGGAAATTTTTTCACTTGTTTGAATATAATTGTTATTATCATTAAAAAAAAAATAAATGAGAGATCTATGGATTTGGTTTTTTTCTTTTTAATTCAAAATTTGGAGGGTAATGCTAAAATACATGTTTCTATGCTTGTTATCAATCTATGTCTATAAATCTAAGTTTTTTGTTGGATAATCTAATATGGTATCATAGTTAAATTCTACCCAGTTTACTTCATGCGTGGAGATCGCCGTTCGTCAAACATCACGTTCATCTCTAATTCAGCTTTCACATAAGAGAAGGCATTTTAATTCCACGAGTCCTTCCCAATTCGCCAAATTCCATCTCCTTACTCATACTTTTGAATTGGACTTTCTAACGGGTAAGAGATTCATTGATTATTTGCCAACTTGGCTTTTATTCATTTATGGTCACATATGATTGTAGTGGCCATTGGATTTGCTTAATATATAGTATACATAACGCAAACTGTGTTTAATTCTCATCAAGAAAAAAATGCAGCTAAGTTTAAGATCATACACGTCACTGAGCTGTGGGTTGTCAATAAATGAACCACTTATTGGGCAAATATTTTAATTGACATTTATGCCAATATGATGACCGAGGATAGTGTTGAAAGTTCCAAGCCCAGCAGATGCCATGGCAAGTATGCATTTTCCCAACCTCTTTTTGTTGAATTTACATATTTATCTTAGGGCGTGACATAGCTGATTTTTGCTGGATTATGAATAACAAATGCTTAATGAAAAGAAAGACAAAAAAGCACAATTAACCTATTAAAATTATTTTTCCAATGTGAGATTCAAGTTCAATCACGTCATTAATAAGAAATAATTTGACATTATTTTTATTTTTACCGTTCCCTTCTTTTCTAACTAGCGTCATTGGGACTTTTCACTTACCCAAAATTTTATTTCTACGCGCAAATTGTACGATCCGCATATATGGTTGCAAAATTTTATTTACAGGATGATGGGCATTTTCGAAATTCACCATATTGGGACAACATCATGCGGGAATCGAGGAGCTTACTTTTTCGTGTCAAGCAATTTCCTCTGATGTTGCTTCAATTTGACTTCCGAGGCCCTGAAAGTGAAAAGCACTTTAGGAAAAGACGCGTTTTTTTGAAAAAAGTCTGTGAAGCACTTTCGACGTTAAAGCGACGACTTAAATTAAATTAATCAGTCAATATAAAGGTAAGAAAAAGCAAAAAGATCTTGTCGCCTTGGTTACGGTCCTTTTCGATCTAAATCGGCCGCGAATCTGTCAGGTAAGATTTTTTTCTGTCTTTATTGAATTTAAAATTAATTTACTCCCTCAAAAAGTCAGTTTTTAATTTTTAATTTTTATTTTTCTACGCCCACCAATTATTTCCTCTCTCTCTCTCTTCTTCCCTTCGCTCCCGAACAAAATACACAAGTGAAGTTCGATGTCTTCACGCGTGTTTTTCTTTTCCTTCCCTTATTTTTGAATTTATCTTATTCACCGCTTGCTTTTTGCCTTTTTCATTTCGCACAATGTCTTGAAATTGGGGGTTAAGTTCCATATCTTAACACGTCCTTTCTTTTCCTTCCTTTTTTTTTCTTTTTCAAATTTATCTCATTTACGGCTTGCTTTTTTTTTCCTTATCCTTTCCACTTCACTATATTTTTTCCATTTTCAAGAATAAAGAGGATTGAGGCTGGCTGAAAGGTGTTTAATCACGTTTACAATATGTACATCCTCAAATCTTATAAAGAGGCAAGAAATTATCAGTTACTAGTGACAAGTTCGATAAATTAAAAATATAAAATTTTTCCCATTGACGGTAAACGATTACCGGGCAATTTACCATGCAATTTCATAAAAAAAATGAGCAAGTAACGCAGTGTTTCGGCATTCATGTGGACTATATTGTCGAATTACATAATCGCGTAATCCGGAAATAAACAAAGTAAAATCGAAAGCAAATAAAAAAAAAAGTGGAATTTGGGTTTTTTTCTTTTCTTTTTCCTTTTTTTCCATTTTTTCTTCCTGAGGAGATAGGAGTGGGACCCCACCACGAACCCTAAAGGTCGTCTTCCCGTTGAAGCTTGTTTCTCCCCCACCCCCCGCTTATCGTTTTTACACAGTCGAGGTCGAGTCGAGTGAGCTCTCGCAAGTGAGTCCTAAGCCTCAGTAGACTTCGAGTCGAGCCCTGCGATATGCGCCTGCGTTGCTATGGTCGTGTGCTCGGCAACGCTGCCAGCGTCTGACGGTGCCATCTCTCCTGCGACAAAATTAATTTACAGACAATAATGGACCACCGGACCCGGAGCTCGCCTTACCTGAGGCGGCGGGACGTGGAGGCCGGAGGCGGGATCGTCAGCGGCGACCGCGTCTCCCTAGATCCGTTTGACATCGCCAGCACGAAGAATGCTCCGGCCGATCGCCTCAAGCGCTGGCGGGTACGCTCTCTCTCTCTCTGTCTCTCTGTGCATTCTGCCCCTTCGTTATTTGGTTGATGATGGGGGAAATTCGCGTGTTATGAGGCTGAGCTGCGGAATATTCGAGTGCGCCTCTTGCTTTGCTGAAGTTTCGATTCCGCCGATCGTGTGATGACGGAGCATTTGCATGGCAAAAAACCTATGTGCTTCTTTGTTAATAAGTAGTGCCTTGGGGCAGGTGGGTCCTGATTTCAAAAGTTGGGTTGCTGCTGTTAAGAGTCTTTGGAGGATTTTTTTTTTTTTTTTTTTTTTGGGGGTGTTTTCAAACTTTTGCTGCTGAAGCTTCTTTATAACTTTATTGGTTTTGAGTTTAGGATATGTTTAGGGGAGCTCATAGCCTTGGAGATGTTAATTGGCTTATATGTCATGAACGAATGTTTTATGCTATTAATTTAAACCCTTCTAAAAATGGCGTGGAACACATCCTATATAGACCCTAGCACGTTAAAGCACGGCTAGTGCCATGGTGAATATGGTGCTAAGTCATGAAGAAAAGGTCATATTAAACATAAAAAAATTGACTTCGAGCATGAACGCTGTTGCCGTTAACCACAAGAGGTTTTAAATGTAGTCAGTGGCAACTGGGTCGACTATAGCGTAGTACAGCAAAGGCCTTGTGAAAAAAATTCACCTGCCAATCTGCTGACTTCATTGATAACTTGAGCGGCTGAGGGGTATGTTCGCAGCATCTTCTAGTTTTAGTGTTTTTCTTTTTTCTTTTTCAAATCTTGTGACTATTTTGATTTTGATTTAGTGTGAAACACTCGTGACCTTTGAAAAATGTACTAAATTGATGCATCGAATCATATACACTTGTGTTTTTCATAATGTTTTGTAGTCTGAATAATATTATAAAGTTTTGGCTGGAAAATCAGTAAGTTAATTTTTGCTTAAAAATTATTTGTCTAATTAACCGAATGTCTCTGATATGCTCATGTCCCATTATCTCATTGGCTTGTGATTTAATCACTTTGTTTGGGAAAGGTAAAGTTCCTTAATACTGATGTATTAGCTAAAGCACACGTGCATATTGCATATGTCATGTTGCGTAATGAGTGTGATATGTGACGCCTGCTTTTTATTGATCATTTATTTCTATCTAACAATGCTTTCTTAAAATTTGTGAATGCGGATATATCTGTTTGTTTTAACTGATTCTTCTTCAAGAGCTTATTTCTATTCCTGAAGTCGATTCTTTGATGCATACTGTGTCATTTTCTTGTTTCTGTTCTGCCTGTTGGGGCTATTCTTTTGTACTACTCTCCTAATTTGCTGTCAAACAATTACTAAATGCAAATTGGTTGAATGTCTAATGCAGCAAGCAGCGCTTGTTCTGAATGCTTCTCGGCGCTTTCGATACACGCTGGACTTGACGAAGGAGGAAGAGAAAAAGCAAATGCTGAGAAAAATTAGAGCCAATGTTCAAGCCCTACGAGTACAAATTTCTCTGTGGATGACTTTGATAGTTTTGTGCCATTTCTGTGATATAAGTAATAATTTGGAGTTCGTTTTCTTGGAATT